>OY796676.1:28431000-29093500 GCA_963680715.1 Tetragnatha montana | reverse complement strand
CGTGCTGGGCCCATAACCCAGAGGTCCGTGGATCGAAACCACGCTCTGCTAGGAAATTGATTTTATAAATATTTCTTAAATACTTTTAGTTTTGAAAAGTATTTTGTACTTTTGAAGAGCAGCAGCAGAGTGGCGCAATGGAAGCGTGCTGGGCCCATAACCCAGAGGTCCGTGGATCGAAACCACGCTCTGCTAGGAAATTGATTTTATAAATATTTCTTAAATACTTTTAGTTTTGAAAAGTATTTTGTACTTTTGAAGAGCAGCAGCAGAGTGGCGCAGTGGAAGCGTGCTGGGCCCATAACCCAGAGGTCCGTGGATCGAAACCACGCTCTGCTAGGAAATTGATTTTATAAATATTTCTTAAATACTTTTAGTTTTGAAAAGTATTTTGTACTTTTGAAGAGCAGCAGCAGAGTGGCGCAGTGGAAGCGTGCTGGGCCCATAACCCAGAGGTCCGTGGATCGAAACCACGCTCTGCTAGGAAATTGATTTTATAAATATTTCTTAAATACTTTTAGTTTTGAAAAGTATTTTGTACTTTTGAAGAGCAGCAGCAGAGTGGCGCAGTGGAAGCGTGCTGGGCCCATAACCCAGAGGTCCGTGGATCGAAACCACGCTCTGCTAGGAAATTGATTTTATAAATATTTCTTAAATACTTTTAGTTTTGAAAAGTATTTTGTACTTTTGAAGAGCAGCAGCAGAGTGGAGCAGTGGAAGCGTGCTGGGCCCATAACCCAGAGGTCCGTGGATCGAAACCACGCTCTGCTAGGAAATTGATTTTATAAATATTTCTTAAATACTTTTAGTTTTGAAAAGTATTTTGTACTTTTGAAGAGCAGCAGCAGAGTGGCGCAGTGGAAGCGTGCTGGGCCCATAACCCAGAGGTCCGTGGATCGAAACCACGCTCTGCTAGGAAATTGATTTTATAAATATTTCTTAAATACTTTTAGTTTTGAAAAGTATTTTGTACTTTTGAAGAGCAGCAGCAGAGTGGCGCAATGGAAGCGTGCTGGGCCCATAACCCAGAGGTCCGTGAATCGAAACCACGCTCTGCTAGGAAATTGATTTTATAAATATTTCTTAAATACTTTTAGTTTTGAAAAGTATTTTGTACTTTTGAAGAGCAGCAGCAGAGTGGCGCAGTGGAAGCGTGCTGGGCCCATAACCCAGAGGTCCGTGGATCGAAACCACGCTCTGCTAGGAAATTGATTTTATAAATATTTCTTAAATACTTTTAGTTTTGAAAAGTATTTTGTACTTTTGAAGAGCAGCAGCAGAGTGGCGCAGTGGAAGCTTGCTGGGCCCATAACCCGGAGGTCCGTGGATCGAAACCACGCTCTGCTAGGAAATTGATTTTATAAATATTTCTTAAATACTTTTAGTTTTGAAAAGTATTTTGTACTTTTGAAGAGCAGCAGCAGAGTGGCGCAGTGGAAGCGTGCTGGGCCCATAACCCAGAGGTCCGTGGATCGAAACCACGCTCTGCTAGGAAATTGATTTTATAAATATTTCTTAAATACTTTAATTTTGAAAAGTATTTGTATTGAAAGTAAAATGTTTGAATTGTGGTTATGAGTGGTGTTTCTTGCTGAGCCATAAAATGTCTTATTGTTTCGGTTTCTTAAACTTTCTTTCAGAAGTCTTTAAGGTGCTATCCTACCCCTAATGTCGGCATTTTGGGTCAAAATATCTATATTTCAAAACTGGTGTTGAATTAATGTATGTTTTCTTAGCTTTCTAAATCTGTTTGAATGTTGTTTCTATGTATTATAGAACTTAAAATATAGTCACTTGAAAGTTGACTAGATGGCGCTTTTAAACCGGATGGGGCAGTTTGTTTTTGCCTTTTCTCAAAATTTCGTTTTTAACATTTTACTCTACCGCAGGTTCAACTCAAAAAGTAATAGTCCAAATAACTTGAAATTTTGTACCAATATTTAAATAGGTTTAATATAGGAGGTGACCCTCCACCGTGTATGAAAAGTAATTATATTTTTTTATAATAATGATTCAATTAAGGAGTTGTTATAAAATTTGGTGATTTTGATTTGTTGTTAGTTCCAAATAGTGCTTTAATATTATAAATTCAGTTACACTTTTGAGGGAGGGTCAACTCCTAAACAAGGTTTTACTCTACTTAATAAAACTTACAGATTGATTATATCTTCATTTAAAGTGGAGATTTTACAACCTGCGTAAAGGCCTTTTTTGCTAATTTTATGCACAAATAGGGCAAAAAATAATATATATTTTTAAAATTTTGTTTTAAATTTTAGATTTATCCCAGTTTCTAGATGTATTTAACCATATTATGCTAATTTTAAATCATTTTTTCAAGTATTTAAAAAAAAGCCTCCAGGGGTAGGATTATACCGACTAAAACCACCAAACTATTACATAGAACCAATATTTTTATGAGGCGCATATTTTTCCTGATTATTTCTTATACTTTTCAACCAATATTTACATTTTATCATATGCTTTTCCAGCTGTGTGAAGTGTGCCGACCATTAGGCCACTCCTGACCATATTCTGGATTGTCTGGTACTTTCCAAGCTCAACGGATCCAATTTTAGGTTTAGATTTTTTGAGAGTGATGGGATTCATAGACCTGGTTTAGCGTTGCTAAACACCGGAGGTATGCAACAAGAACAACATTTTATCATAACAAGATTAAAAGATTATAAATAGTTTATTCAATAATATAATAAATACATTCCTTTGAGTAAATTTTTTTTTATCTTTTACCCAAAAGATAAAACCTTTTTCATTTCTTTTTTTTTTGTTTGGATTAAAAGAATGAATTTGTTTTATTATTTTAATTTAATAAATACAAACAAAAATGAATGTTTAAATTGGCCTACATTAGTTGTACACCTTACACTAAACTGGAATTACAAACTAATTTATTGTGTGCTTTAATACTTTCAAACAAAAGTTAAAATAACACTTTTATTTTAAAGTTAATAGCGAAAGTCAAATAAGCTATGATAAATTGACTTGAACTAAGTTTAGCTTCATCTAGACCAGTGGTTCCCAACTCAGAGAAGTCCGTGGACCACTAAGTTTAAAATTGTAACCTTCATGAACCACCCAGTACTATAACTTAAAATCTTTTACCCTCACAAAATTGCAAGATGAAAGTTTATAATATCTAATTAAGCGTGTAAATTTATATAATGCTCAGATTCATACTCAGTCTAATGAAAATTTTATTATTTATATTTTGTTAGAAATTTAGTCGAGTTTTTTTCAGGACTCTAAATTTCACATTCAAGTGAACAAAAGTATTGTTTATAATTAAGTGTAGACTATTTAGTATTTACCCCCACAAATTAAACAGCCGAATGTCATCGTCATTGATATAATTCCATCTTTTCTCGTTCAATTCACTCAAATTTTTATTTATCGAAGTTTTTGGGCTTCGCCGGGCCTCTTCACGGACCACTTAGAAGACTCTCACGGACCACCGGTTGGAAACCACTGATCTAGACGTTTAGTTTTAAACATTTTATAAAATTTAAATCAAAATTATTAATTACAATACCAAACCAATTTATAAAACAACTATTACCATTAAATATTATATGATAAGTCGTATAATAATTTCATAATTAAAATCGAAATCCAAGTACAAAAACAATCCCCATTGAAACAACCACTTTATAATGTTTTTATTTTAGAATCCTTTCTTCTATGTGCATTTATCATATATTTTTTTTTTCAAAAGTAATCTCTAAGCCCTTACCTAGCAATCTGAAGAGTTTTAAAGTACCTACATATTTACTCTTGGCAACTCATTAAAACAACAAACAATTTATTTACCCTGAAACTTTTTTTACTTTTATGCAATCATCAAACTTCTGAATATCTTTATAATGACCAGATATATTTTCTTGTTTCTCTCATTGTCCCTTTTTCTTGCAAAAAGAAACTACTTTCGATTTGCCCTTACCCGTATTTTAAGATCATCATGGAGTTTTTCTATTATTCTTCCTCTAGTGACTAATGTTTTTTTTATTTCTAGTTATACAGCTCAATGGGCCATTGAAGTTTTGTTTATTTGTTTTGTTGTTATAGAGTGATTCCAAGTAATTAAAATTTTCTTTTAAATACGTATATGGCTATTTCTTTCCAAATTGCAAATGATGATTTTTTTTAAGTTCTTAGTCAAAACACAAAAAAAGCGTTCTATGAAGATGAATTATTTTTCACTAAAATTCTTGTATATAACTTAGTTTAAAAAACTAACTTAGAACTTAATAATAACTGAATAACTTAAAAATAATAACTTAATAAGTTAGATAAAGCCCGCCAAAATATGAAAATTCTACGCTTTAAAGAACTGCTGGGAAACACTAAGAAAATTATAAAGTAAAAACAATTAACATTGATACATTATCAACCTAATCAAATAGTAATTTACTTTTGACTTAATTTTAAGGAAATTTTACTAAAATTTACCTCTCTTAAATAGTCAGGTTTTGAAGGGTCATTGAGCATATTTTGTTACGAGTAGGAGATAGGAACTTTTGCCTGTGAATTACTATATAGGTAGAGATGTAAGCAGACATGACCTATACAGTTGGAGTGGAGAAAGTTTTTTTTTCTCATAGAAACGTAGTTGTTAGTAATGATTCATGGAGGGATATAATTTATTTAAAATTGAGCAACATACTTACCAAAATTTTAAGGTAATCAAAATAGATATGTTAAACAAAAAACTATTAAACTTTATTCTGAAACTTATAGGAAGTTAAGTGGAGAGTCGCATACTATATATAGGGTAGTTTTTGTGGTCTAAAAATATATTTTAACATCGATCAGTGAGGCTAGTTATACCGGAGTTTGAAGGTCCAACGACCTAGGTACTCCCTCAAATATCCCCCTTGATTTTAACATCGACTATTGACGTCTGTTTATGACCCTTCCAAATTTTTATGCAAAGATGCGCACAATCCTCCAGCTTTCTATCGCGTCGGCCTAAAAGTTTCACCTCATGGCTGAGAAAAATGATTTTGATAGTTTGGTATCATTGGAATAAGGGTATAAAGACGCATCTAATTAGAAAGCTTAGTAGCCATTCGAAATTTCCGTGATCTCTAGAAACTAATGAAGTGAGAGAGCCCTCTCCTCTCGTATCAGTTGAGTATTATTTTCTAATAAATAGGGTTTTTGATAAGTTGGGTTTTTTCTATGTATCTCTCATAGCAGATGATTTGTGTATTTCATCTTATTATCTTTTGTAGTGTTCGGCAACTAGTGGTCAAAAAGTAGTTAACTACCAACTACTAACTAGTCTGGGAAAATCTAGTTGCAACTAGTAGTTAACTATTTTTTCCTGGGACTAGTTGCAACTAGTAGTTAACTACTAGTTAACTAGTCTATTTAATTTCATAACCTATATTTTGCCCAAAATCTAAAACATCCTTCTTATCTATATCACAAAAAACTTTATGATTCTCTCAAAACGGCGCTTTATTTCTGGTTATGGTATTTGAGTACTCTACCATGACATTGTAGTTATAAATAGCAGTGTAATTTTTGTATATTTTGATAAAAATTTTAAATATTTTTGAAATTCTAAACAAAATTTTTTTTAAAGTAGTTGAAAATTTGAAAGTAGTTTCAACTAGTAGTTATTAAAAAAAGTAGTTCAACTACTAGTTAAACTAGTTTAAACCAAAAGTAGTTAAACTACTAGTTAACTACTAGTTGATCGGTGGTTAACTACTAGTTTCAACTAGTTCTAGTTAACTAGTGCCGAACACTAATCTTTTGCCATAAATTGTTCAGTGGGGAGGGAACCACTTAGTAAAGAGATAGTGATAGTGTGTCCCAGTTTTTTTTCAATCACAGTACTTACCAAGACTCAAACTCAAACCGATTAAATTTGTCAATATTTTTGAATTATAATTCATCCGTAAGGAAACAAATTCGAATGGAAGAATTTAACTTTAAAGACATTGATATAAAAATTAATAAAAAGAATTTCCTTAAATCTTTAAAAACTTGTTTTTATGCAATAGTATGAGTTTGATAATTTAATTGAAGTAATTTAAATCCTTGTTATTTACTAATGATCAAAACTAGAAGAGCAACTATGAACAATCTAATCGAGTATACATTAATTTAAACTTGACCTTTCCAAACAGATAATGAAAAAATATGGTTACAATTTCAAACCCATTCGTATGGAGGACGTTATTCAACTCCTACGTTTCAATCAATTTTAGACTTCCAAACTATATTCCCTATTAACTTACAAATCCAGTTTGCGACTCCCATTTTCAACGCTATCTCTAATCACATATTATGTTTCTGAGGGCAAACACCTAATTCTCATAATGAGGGACAGTTACATTACGAAATTTACTGAATACTGTTGTCGTATTTGTTACTAACAATTCACCGTTAGAATTGAGCGTATAACATTAATTTCAGTTGGGTGTCATTCATCTAAATGTCTTGCCAACAGTGACTGCTTGATGGAGAATCTCTATTCATTTCATTGCCTAAGGGTACACCCAATGTAAGGGTACACTCAACATTTCTATGTTAAGATTTCAAGCTTCTTTTAATTCTTCATATAAAAAAACAAACATTCAGGAGATATACGCATCCGTATAAAATAATAACTTAGCTTGTCAAAAGCTGTAGGGCAGCATAAGTTTTCTTAACGATTTTTTAGATTCACTAACTGTTATATAGCCAATTTATAGAAGAAATTTGTTTTGATTTCAGTTAATAAAAATTATCAATTTTAAAAAAATAGTAATTTATTCTAAGTTTTCGAGGGATAAACCTGAAAATAATTGTGATAAAGTTTAACATTTAAACAATAGCTTAACTTTGTTTGAATTGAAAATGTTAATTTTAACTATTTGTTTATACTGAAACAATGTTCTCAAAAATAATTATGAATTAAACTAAGTCATTAAGATAAAAACTGAGTCGCTAAGATAAACTATTGGGGAAATTTAATTCCCCACGAGTGCTATTGTATTACTTAAAATGCTTTTTTTTCACATTAGAAGGCGTTTAAAAAAAAACTTTCTTTCATCTGTATTTTTAAAATGTTAGTAAAGCATTTATTTTCGTACTTGTCATGTAATGAGTTGTATTATAAGAAAAAATTGCTCTGTTTTCACTTTAAAATTGTGCATTTCAATATACTTTACTCCTATACAATATTTTCATTTAAAACTTTTTAACATTAATTATTCCTGAAATATGTATTTTAAGGCCAGTAATAAAGTTTTTTTCATATTTTACTGCGAAATTTACTGTTTTAAAAAAAAACGAAGAATCTCATTGTTTGATCTGAATCGGCCATAACTATTCACTGCTAACCTGACCGGCGCGGCGCTGCGGCGGTTAACTTGTGAGTCAAACCGCTGATTGGCGGAAAACTAGATTTCCTTCTTTAATGACCACCCATCGGAAGTTTGACTGTCAGCTAACCGCCAGTCAGTCAGGTTTGCGATAAATACGGCAGCAATTCATGAATGAATTTTGAAATCTTAAAGTTAATAAAATCCTTCCAGTAAAGCTTCTCAGAATTTTTCAGCTCTAAGTTTTATACGTTTAATTGAAATCCTTTGACCCTATATCTACACTAACTTCAACTAATTTAAAGCTGATTTGGATTAAGTAAAAAAAAGTGTGTTTCAACCCAACCTAACTCTTTTAGTTATTCGAGTGTGTGGTCCGCCATTGGTTTGGTAAGGTGTCTAATGGTCCCTCGTATGAAAAGGTTGCGAATCACTGCTTTAATCCATCTCTGCAACGAATATCTGCCTTTTCAATTTAAACTGGCTTATTAAGTTTTAATTTTTCTCTAGGCTTACTTTTTAAAATGAATGTATTTTCATATAAAACAGAATGAACTGGAAAAAAATATTTAAATAAAAGCTTATTTCAAATGGATGTTTGGAATTAAATATTTTAGAGACACAAGTAAAAAAACCAGCATTCATCAAATATCTCTAAATCTTCCAATGCCAATCAACAAAACCATAATACTAAAACATCCATATCCTGAATTCTCCTGAATCTATTTACATCTATTGATCTTTATCCAACTTAATTAACAATATAAGTTGCTTTAGGTTAAGTTACTTTAAACATTTATCATGGTTTAACGCTATCTCTATCAATCGAATAACTCTTTTATTGCTTCCATCACCTATCTCTTTCATCTAACCTGGAAACCAGCTTCCAGAAATAGCACACATCTTTCTTTTATCAAAAACTTAGGAGAATCTTACAGAACACAGTTTTAGAGATGCATTAAGATAAGATACCAAAACTTACTTGTTTTGGGAAGAAAATTTCAAACATTAAAACTAGTTACCAAAATGATACATTTATAGAAGAATGTGTCTTAGAACTTCAATAACAAATTGTCTTACCAGGTATATCTTACGAATTGTTAATTCCCCTTTTAAATTTATCCAAAGAAATTAGAAGGGAATCAAAAACTATTTATGCCTCAAATGCATTCTTCAAATTTAACCGGAATGAAAAAATGATTGTACTTATCTTGGAGATTTCTCAAATAGTTATTAAAAATGTTAAGAAAATAACTCAAACAAATCTTTACACAAAATTCAAAAATAGTCATTACAAAATCAATGTTTTTATTTGAAACCACTCAGTACATTTAATGCCTTTCCCAGCCATAAACACCGCGAATAAAAATCGTGTTCTGTGTTAAGTAAATGAAACTATAGGTGATATTCCCCCTTTTAATTTCCCTTCCCTTTCTATTTTATTTTTCCTTTTGTTCTCAAAAAAGTGCATTTTCCTCATAACGTACTATTCTCGAGGCACTCGAGACATTCTTAGTGTTACAGCAAGAATCTTGAATAGTTAGAATAACGTTAAAAGGCCGATTGTCATTGTCTTGGGCCTCAAAACACGAAAAAAAAGGATCATTACCAAAAGAGAGATGGACAATTTTCCTCTTTCCTACAAATTGATTCTATTTAAACCTGAATTTTTTTTGTTTGATGCAAAGTGCTTCATATCAGTTGCATCGATTGTTTCATTAAAAAGTTGAAAGCGATAAAGATAGAAGACTGATCCGTAATTACGTAACGTATTCTTTCAGCTTATTGTGTTTCAACAAGCCTTCACATTGATTTTTTCATTAGTTATCAGGCTGCTTTCATGAGTGAAAAAGAACTAATTTTTATCCTTTTAAAAGTTCTTTTAAAATATTTCTTTCTCCCAAACCTTATTACATCTCATTAGAAACGATATATTAAACCTTCTGTATACAGATTAAAAATCAATTTCAATGATTATCTGTGGTTTGTAATTGATAGGGTTTACGTCGAATTTTTACTTTGGTTTTGTTACATATGTAATGCAATATATATTGCATTTGATTTATTAATAGTACTAAAAATACAAAGATGTAATTAGGGCAATTCCATGAAACATGGGACACAGAGTTGAAATCCTTTTTTAAAGGAAAAAACCTCATGTTAACCCTATATATTTTAAAATATGGTTACATTTAATTGAAAAAGGTTTGGGAATATTATTACACACAGTTCTGCAACAGTAAAAAATTATTTTTTGTTTTATGAGTAAAAATCTTCCAAAATGCATGGTTTTTCTAATTTTTTCAGCAAGAATTTAGTGCAATTCAAAGCTCTGTGTAACTTGAAGTATTAGAATATGTTTAATTTTTATACTTGCATTCTAAAGAGTTTTCAATAAATAAACAGATAACATAATTTATTTTACAGATTGTTTTATAAAAAAAATTTAGTAGAGCTTTTACAGAAGGTAGTTCAGAGATGTAACGTGAGTCACAAAACTAGGTAACGTGAGTCACACGTTTAATTGCAACTTATGTTAATTATAATCATATTAGATTTGTTATATTGATGATTTTTGAAAGCCTCAAATGTTCTGAATATTTTGATGTATTTATTAACTTTTATAATATTTTATAAGGGGAGAAAATTGAGCTTTTTCAACAATTCAAAAAAACGATGTCCTTTTTTTAGGTAACGTGAGTCACGCTGTTAAAAACACTGCTGTGCTTTTTATTATCAATTTTTTTAACTGATAGAAGATTTATTTTGTTTAATAGGGCTGATTTATTTAATAATATGTCTTTTTAATGACAAAAATTGAATATTTTCATTACTTAAATAGCAATTAGAAAATCAAAATAAGTGTCTGAACGTAACGTGAGTCACATGGAATTGCCCATTAGTATTTTTTTTATTTTTCAAGATTATATTATATTTAATGACAATATTAACGGTTAATACGATTTGCATAAGTTATAGCACAAGAAAATTTTTGTTACTTAGAATCAGCAATGCAAATCACAAAAAGAAACTGTAGGTAATATTGACGCAGTTTTTTATTGAATTTATTTTTAATTGAATCCAATCATCATAACCAAATATTAGTTTTTAGGTATACTGTTTAGGATAAACAATTTTTTTTTAAATAAGAAGGAAATAACTTATAATCGTAATAAATTTAAAATGAATGCTCGATGAGTTCTTTCTCTTATTTTTTGTGCTTTTAAAAATATTTAACTAGGTATATAGTAAAAAAACCCGCGAAGTACTCTGTAATAAATATTATCCATGTTTTGTCTATCGTGTGGGAATCACATATTTATCACATTTATAAAGTGTAACATTTTAAATTTACAAAGATTTGCCTTAGGAACGAAAAAATAACTTTTTGCTCACATCAGAACAACTGCTTCACAACAACTAGAAAGAATTTGCCATAAGAGTTCCTCAAAATGATTTTTTCTCTAGATTTTTCAAAACTCACACAATTGTAAAATTTTGATGCAAGCGGGGAATGTGAATAGTGCTAGTGCGATACCTTAAAAACCGAATGGATAAATTCTACACCATAGCTTTCGTAAAAATTCTTAGCTTCTAGGGTAAAAAAAATGTACTTCTAGTTTTAAACTCAAGGATGTGGTCCATGTTTAAATGGATCGCATTCTTAGCATTTCAGAAAGTTTTTTTTCACTTAAAAAAGCACTATTTTATTCTATCCTTGAAAATACAAGAACAGATAAAATATTTGAATGATACCGGCGTTTTACTCTTCAATTTAAAGACCATGGTTAAGAAGTGTCCTCTTTTATTCTGTTTTGAAATACTTCAAAAAAATCTTTCGAATTTTGCGAATTTTGGGGAGATGGAAATGCCCTATTTTCTTAGAAACCACGCACTCTGGTTTATCTGTAGTAAATTCTAAAAACGTTTTCGCCGATGCCAGGAGCGTTTGAAAGATATGTGCCTTTGCCCCTTTATGACGAAGAGTGGGGAGGGTTTCTCATTCATCCAATATTCACGCCGTTTTAAAAGTTTCAAACATTTCAGAAACGCGTTTATGTTGAAGCAATAAAATGAATGAGTGGAACCATTCGAATTTTATTTTCAGGACTTGGATTCCATTTCATTGAGTGTGTTTCATAACGTTGGATCATGAAATAAGGAAGTAGTATTGAACGATCCTAAAATTTTGCACGCATACATTTTTAATTAAAAATAGAAATCGATTTCAAGATCTTTATATACCTAAAAATTCTCGAATGCTAAATCTTTTTTTAAATTTGAAAACAAAAAAAAAAAATACTTATTTAAACCTATTTTAACATATTGTATGTAAAAACATATTTTATCTCTCCATATTAAACACTGAGCTAAATAATCTGTGGAGTGCAAACTCAGCGTGCCAAAATTAAAATGTATCATTACGCCAAAAGATCAAGTTCCTGCTTGCATGTTAGCAGAATTCAACTTAATACGTTTATTTATTTGATGAGATGGAGCGTAAAAGCTACATATATTTACAAAATTTCTTTTGAAAAACAATGGGGAAAAAAACAGAGTTAAATAAATATTGTAGTTTTTTTAGGAAATTATTTTCAATAAACGATATAATTACTTTTTTTTTAACCCGAATAAAAAATTATTTAACTTGTATGAAGTTTGTATTATGAGAATTTAATTTTCACTTTGAAATTTCAACCAAGGATAAAAAGAAATTTATTTAAATAAATTTTTAATTTATTTTGGTGCACTTGTTTCTCTTTAAATTGAAAACATTATTATCTATGGCTTTCTAGAAAGGAAATAAACGGAAATATTCGGTATTTATAGTAGGGGAGAGTGGGGCACCTTGGGACATGGCCCACCTTGGGACACTCCTTTTTTCAGACGCAATTTTATAGTTATGAACTCGTGCTTATAGGTACTAATAAAGGATCCTAAAATCTACTCTTCAACGTGTTTTGGAATCTTTGGTGCGTCTGGGTCGTTATTTATATCAGTTTTCTTGTTTTTCGTGATGCGAAGTTACAATATCACTTGTAGTTTCAAAATAATTTTTTTAACAAAAGAAGTTTATTTATGTCATTATAATTATGTTGAGATTAAAATATGTGTATTTATTAATATTTTAGAAAAGAAAAATATTTTTTTTTGCTAAACCTAAAAGAGTAATTAAGTTTAATATCCAAAGCGTTAAGTGGGGCACCTTTGGGACATGTTAAAAGATACCCAAAAATTTTCAAGAATAAAAAAAATTTGTTTATTATTAAAAAATTAATTAATTTAAGAAGTTAAAGGATTATAATTTAGAAATTGGTGCAAAAAAGTTTATGGAAGGAAGCAAAAAAAAATCAGTGATTTATGTCATGACAAAAATGAGGAAATCAGTGAAAATTTTGAATGTAACTTATTATTGATAGCCAATTTAAGATTCTTAAGCATAGCTTTATCTTAATTTACTGTGTTATTTTTTTATTTTTCAAAATAACATGTTTTTATGTTATTATTGGAAGTGTCCCAAGGTGGGCCACTAGTGGGGCACCTTGGGACATTAAAAGAGGTTTTTTAAAATTGTTATTATGAATTCCCTAAAAGAGATATATGGTCGGAAAAAAATTTATTAGATGCGCAAAGGACTATATTTAATATATCAGCTTTGTTTGAATGAATATAACGTATAAAAAAATTAGAAAAATAGTAAAGTACAAAGTGTCCAAAGGTGCCCCACTCTCCCCTATACATATATAATTATTACCTATGGCTCCTTAGTTGTTGAAGAAAACATTGAGGAACAAAATATTCAAACTACAACATAAAACCAAAATCTTACTAGATACTAGTTCTACTAAGATTTTTCAAGAAACTATTGTGAAAATTAATTACATGAACCCCCTCATTAATTAAATTGACCCTTTATCTTGTATTAGTAACTAGAAAGTTACATTCTTCCAGAGTTTTTATTATTGTCGAACACTAATTTTAAAAACTTAATATAGTTATTTCTTTCCAGTTAGTGGGTTGTGAAGTGTGAAAAGAATTTATTTGTAAACTGTTCTTTAGTTTATTATCTAAAAGAGGCTTCTTGATTAACTTTTCTTTTTTCTTTAAAAAAAGGCAAAGTTTGTAAGCTGAAAAGTACGTTCAATCAATGAAAGAAATTTTCGCTGAGGGAGTGAAATTTTGAAATCAAGATTGATTTAGGGCAAACCGCAGCGTAAATTCTTTCATGCACTTTCCACGAAACTAGATTTCAGAATTGGAACCGCAACGTGTTTATGGCCCACAGAAACTTGTTATCTTTCTGTTTGGACCATGGTTTGGACAAGTAGAAGATAAAACACCCAACCGTTTGTTATTTCAATTCAACCATGCAAGAGAAAATATCCTTTTCTCTAAATCAGATAAAAAGTATTGAGCCTGAAAACGTTTCCATTTCTGAAATAAAGGGAGGGGTAAAAAAAGGGGAGAAATAGAGTTAGGTCAATATAATAAGATAAAGCTAGGGGTTAATAAGCAAAAATATGTTTTAATTTTTTTGCTATGTCTTCAATCTAGCCATTTCTAAAAAATGATTGGTAGATAATTGTTTTGTTCATAATAAGAAAATTAAATTGAAAAACTTTTGTATAATAAAAGACCAAAACCCCCACACAAAGATCATTCAATATGTAAACTTGGAAAGAGATTAAAAATCCACAATAACATGAAATTGTTCCCCGGAGAGTTGTTTTTTTTTAGGATTCATTAAAAAACTATTTACCTAAGAAGACCATTTTGGCAAGAAAAGCCACTGTCTCATTGAAACTAAAATGGAAATAAAAAAGAGAAGAATCGTTTAAAAAATCATATTAACAGGTGAAAGACGGAAACTAGCATTTTGAAGAGGAAATTTTAGCATGCTAAAACAACTTCAAATTTGTATTTTTGAAGAAATAATTTTTTCTACCAATAATTCTTAACAGAAATACTTTCTGTTAATCTAATGTTCAAAGAATTTTAATGTTAAATAATGTTGATTTTTTTTTTGTAATTAGATTAAAATTATTTTTTACTGTGGAGAAATATAAGGTATATTGTGATGATTATTTCCTTAGTTTTCATACAAAAAGCGTTTCCACTTTTCTACGATTATAGATTTTCTACTATATTTATAGTAAAAATTACTCACAAACATTTAGAAAGAATTAAACCTAAAATTGAAACGTATTATAATCAGAAGTCTAGAGAACACTTATATGGTTTCCAAGGAATAATCGTATTGCTATGGAGTGGCAACATATCTTCAGGCTGCTTGTTGTGACGTCATCTACAAGATTTTGATGAAGTGTGAGAGCGGTGGCTATCACGAACCTGCGATGTGTACTGAATCCCTTATAACGTTGATAGCATGATGGCATCTGTACACACGACCCTACGTTCAACCCGATGCATGAGGTTTAGTAATCATAGAGCTATTCCAATACAACCTTACACATCTAAAAATCAATGGCTCTAAAAATATAACTTTTTACACTTGCACAGTCTTTGTTTAATAAATAAAAAGACAGTCAAGAAAGAAAGATAAATAAAAGACAGTCAAGATAAAAGAAAGTCAGCTTTTATAGCAAATTCGCACTACTTTGCTTATTTATGGCTGAAAAATCCTTAATAATAAATTTAATTTTAAAATGTTTTATATGAAAGATATGAAATGCTCTCCTTTTAAGATGTGATACATTTTTCATCACCTAAACATTGTTTAATTAAAAATTATTTTAAAAAAATATATTAAAATTTTAATGTTGAAAGGGTAAAATAATTTAAAAGTTTTCCCTGCAATCAATAATTTAGCTGGTTAGGCTAGTAAGAATATACACTTTTTTTTATAACACTTAATTTTTTATGATCCATTTCTTATCAAAGACTATTTTACTTTTAGGATGTTATGTAGAAAGAGAAAGAAGTGACAAAGTTATTCGGGAGCTAGCTTGAGTAAAAAATTTTTCAGTTTCTTTCCAAACTTTTTAGTAAATCCCTACACAACATATACCATACATGGGCATAATAAGTTTCATAATTCTATAGCTGTATTACATTCTGTAAAAAGACATAAGAAAAAAGACACAAGAAGGAAAAAAACAAGACAAGCATAGAATTTCTAACTTCTCTAACACTGCCACTCTGCATTTTGCAAAAGAAAAACAATTACAGTTTTAGAGTAGTCCATTATTTTTTAAATATTGAGTGACCCTCCTGGCTGGGGGACCATGAGGCCGTTGGGGGCAAGAACCAGGTAACTCCACTTTGAACTCAAACTCACTTTCGGGAGATTTTTGGCGATATCTTCAACGCTTCTTCTTGTTTAGTGTTGCTGCCAAGGTTAGTTTAATAACACCAAATGTCCACTTTCGTATCTATTTCTATATGCTCATCTGTTTAATAATAATTTCTGCCATTCTTTGAGCGCGATGTTATCACCTTGATACACCTACAAAGATTTTCTGACCTTTTTCAGATGAAAAATCGCTCAGTGAAGTATGGAAATGAGGCAAGTATTTCCGTTGAGCGCCCTCCATACATCATCTGCCCTCACCTTTATCAACGAGCTTAAGCAAATTTCTCGGCCTGGGAGCTTCGACAGTGATTTATTACCGTTATTATTACCTGAGGAAGAAGGACAGGACTTCTTATTGCCAGAACTGCTCGGAATCCATTATATTTTAATATCAGCCGCACGGAACTTTTTCTTCTGCAAATCCCGAAGTTCCCTTCGATTATAATCTGTATTTATTAAAAGTTTATGGTTAAAATGCGAGGCCCTCTTAATTCATGCAAATTAGGTATTCTTGCTGGTGAAGGCTCTGATGGAGAGTGCGTGAGGGATTTATTCAGGTGATGGGAGTCGAGAGTTTTTGTGTAGTTAAGGTGTTTCTGTTCTGAGGAAAGTCGTTATGAATAAATTTATCCTGAATATTTTGAGAGGAACATTAGACTGATACGTGGTTTCTGTGTTTGGGTGGATTTTGAATTTTTAATAATTTCATCTGAGTTTCAATGTTTTCGGTGAAAGGAGGGTAAGAGTAGCACAAAAATGATTTTGATCTTTAAAATGGAGAATTTGAAGCCAGAGCCTCAAATAAATATGTTAAAAATCAAAAATAAAATAAGAAATTTACAGCGCGCTCTTGACCGACGTAGCGGGTGTAAGTACCATAGATAAAAGTACGCAGGACACAAAAATAAGCAGAAATAATAATCAATATTGTTCTACCCCGTGCCTAGGTAGTTGTCCCTAGTGGTGAAATAAAAAAGTTTAAAAATCTCTCTATATTAAAAAAAAGTAACAGTCGCCGCCGCCGCCGCTGTTTCAGAAAATCTTCACTTTGACAATTTTGAATTGTCACTATGCAAAAACTATGGAACGGAAATTATTGAAATTTTGACCATTTGCAGACAAATGTATGAGGGTCCTTTTCGTTCCAATAGCTAATTAATGAGATAATTAGTTCTGGAATTATTTAATGTCAAAGTCGAAAATTATTTTTTTCTGCTGCGAGTTCGCCCCCAGCAAAATCTATTCGCAGCAGAAATATGATTTTTTGCAGCCGCATTCTCTTAGATGTGAAGTTTTGCACCTCGTCACCCTTTTTTCGAATTTCGAATTAGTTTTGGAGTAATTAAGTTTTAAAGTTTCGAAATTTTTGACGGGTTTTCGGTTTTTTCGTTATAAAAGAAAAACTAATCACAGTAGAACTATGATATTTTAAACACACATACAATTATTTTTTATAAAAATATTGGCGTTTTGTTTTTCAAAAAATTCTAATTAGTTTTAGAGTTATTAAGATTAAAATTTTAATTTTTTCTTCTCTCTCTGTTGCCGTTCACTAGAGAAACAGGCGAGTTTTATGATGAGTCTAATTTCTTTTATTTTCAACAATGTTTTTCCTACAAAATGGTTGATGATTATTAGTAGACTTGCTGGATATTTCTTAACATTTCGATTAAATTATTGATAAGCTAAAAAAGGAATGTATTTCAGCAACATTTTTGTTGTTAATTTAGGGGAATGATACGAATTAAATCATTTATAAGCAAGAGAGAGGTATTTTCGGTATTACAAGAGGCTTAATTAAGTCTAGAAGAGTGTTAGGCTGGATTGTTGAGATGAACAAGCGAGCTCCGCTCACTAAGATCGCGAAGCGATCTGAAAAGAACTGCGAAGCAGTTACGGGGGTTGGTGAGCGATAGCGAGCAGGGGGCAGGCCCCCTAGTTTAATTTAAAAAAAAACAAAGGAGATAGAGCAAAAAATATCAATGAGAGTATATTGTTCAAAAGAAAAAGCTATTTTTTGATTAAATTTTGTCTTTATCTAACAAAAACACATAATAACACTGAAAAACTTTTTCTTTTCCTTTTTTTCTTTTTGAATATCTCCGCGAATATTCACGATATTTTCATGAACTGTTTTCCAGTGAGTTTTTCATAATATTGGCAACAATATTCGTATTGAAGTTTTTGCTCTATCTCTTTTAGTTTTTTAATTAATTTTATTAACTTTTTTATTCCGCCGTTAAGGGCGCTGTAGTTCCATAAAAAACCAGTAAAAGGGACTTTTGAAACACCCAGTATTATATCGTTGTTCACACATCAATGTATCAGGTTACAGCGTGTTTGTTTCCTCGTTTATTTTTATAGCGCATTTAGTGCTAGAAAACCTAATCGTAAGACGATCTTAAGAACTTGTTCAAAGTCAAGAAGGTAGAAAATTCTGGGGAAAACTACCACCTACCGAACTACAAACAGCTTAATGTTCTCAAACGTGCTCACAACAGCCAGAGCACCAGGGCGTGATACTGTAATGGCTTTTGGCCCTATAAATTCACACCGTGAAACTGAAGAATTAAAGAGAGAAGAAAAAAAAATATGCAAATGTTTTCTTTCATCCTTATTTTGCTCCCTAGAGGATGGACTAGCTATAAAATGGGACTAGGAAGTATGAATATGCGATTAGACACACAAGTTGGAAAAACAGAGCTTCTTTTTTTTCCAGAATCCAAAAGAGTTGAGAATACTTTAAAGCACCAAGAGGGTTTTCTTCTAAACATGGCTTTTGTATATTTCCTGTTTCAAGTCTCATTTTATTTAACCCATTGAATGGGTTGAAAAGAGGTATTGTTATAATGAATGTATTCTCAAAGACACTCAAAACAACTTTTTTTTATTTATCAGTTTAATTTGAAAACTTAACATGCAATTATTTATTACTTGCCGTAATTAAGTGTCGTACAAGTTATAATTATTATCGAATGGCAAGTTTAAAACCTTTCTCGAATTTAGATCCCTATTTTTTATCAGTACACCTTTTGGGAAAAAAGACGGAAGAGCGAAAGACTACTTGGAAAAGGGAAGATACAGCAGTGCTCATCTCTAATGCAGAGAGTTTATTCCAATTCACTGGTCAGTTGTAACGAAAAGCCAAAATCCTTTCCAGAGCCACCATAGACTTGATTTATAGGTCTTAGGGGATATAGACTGAAATAAGAGAACTGAAGGGATGAATTTAACGACTACACTCCGTCATGATATAGGGTAAAGGGAGAAAAGGGTAATAGCACTTGTTATTGAGCTTCCAAGGACAGTGACCGGTTAAAATACATTCTTATCTCTCAGATAAGCTAGTTCATCGAACTTTTTTGAGTTGTTTTTGTACTTTTTAATACCTACATAATTTTATATTATATCTATATGTTAATTATTTCATCCATTTCACCAAAAGCGCATCCAGAAGTGTGTCAGAATTTTTGTCCGTTTACCGAAATTCAAATATACGTTTTGGGCATTTCCTAGTTTGCTTCATCATAACAGGTCGAATTAAATATATCATTAAACTTATTAATGTCCGTACTTAACTATCTATCTTAATTTAGACACAAGTTCAACTGAGTAATAACGAAGAATCTTTGTTTAATAAGTTTCTCTATTACTTACTCTATACCCCAATTTGGTAACAAAAAACATATTTATAGAATTTTTTTTAAGGCCGAAAACTAAATCATATACGTTGTATTCTTTCACACATTCCTTCACTATTTAAGTTTTGTACAAATAAAACTAAAACTAAAGTTCCCATTTCAAACATACTTAGCTGAACTTTTAATTAGTCATAAAATGTTTCAAATTTAGACACCGATAAACAACAAATTGCATTCATAATGAAACCTAGGACTCGACATTGAGAAGATTATTTCAAACTTTACTTTCAATTTAGCTCTAGATTCAGACGGCATAATTTTCTATGTCCTTTCACTTACCTAGGGAATTGAGATTCCTAGTCTTACAGCTCCACTGGAGAGAGTATGTAAATTCAATTTCCTTCCATTTTAAACTTATTAATTATGTGGTCTCTCCTTTATTAAATCATTTTCGTTTAGGAAGTTGGTTATTACACTCCCACAGGCTTCCTAGAATTGAAATTAAATTACGCTTCAGTTAAATAATGGTTTGGCAGGAAAGGATTCGTCGAGTCGATGGAAATACCGAGATTTTTTTTTCTATTAAGAAGGTTGTTATATCTCTAGAGTGAAATTTTTAAAATGGATTAAAAGCAATTGAAATGATTGAAGATAACTTAATGGAAAATTTTCGAATCATCATCTAGTCTTAAGAACCTGTTTTCAAGAAATTTTGCCGTAATCACAGCGTATTCAATATAATATTCTCCTTTCTCCAATTTATGTGATTTTCTTACTAGGTCGTCCTGTAAGAGCACTAACTTAAATGTATCGAAAGAAACAGCTACTGAATCTTTAACTCCTGAACTCTTTTACTGATATTTGAAGTGAGTTTTCCAGGGATTTCATATCGGAAATACTCTGCGCTAAAAATGAAATTTGTTTTGCTGTTTATTTAGTGACTACAAAATCTCTGTATTGAATGAAAAATATCTTGAAGTTTAATAACCAATTTTCCCACTTAAATATCCTCTGATTGATCTAAGTAAATTTGGGTTAAAGGTGCACAACTAACAGGATCGTGTGTATCCATCCATAAGAAGCAAACATGATTGTTGCTGTTGTTGCTAATCTCCCATTTGGTCTGACGACGGCAAATATGATTGAAATGGTATTATCTATTAACTATATAACTGACTGAACATAGTAATATCTGCCATTAAAAAATACAGGTTATTGACTGTCCCGAGACTATTCACGATTGTTTCAAATCATCATTTGTCGTGCAATCCCTTATAAATATACCTCCCTGGGGGAGAACCCCCAAAAGGGGTAGATCTCCCCTCAAACTTCTTATGTGATTTTATTTTTGTATTATTAAGTTAAACAAGAAGTAAATCCGAACAAATTTAGCTGATTTCAGCTGACAAGTTTTTTTTTTAAACTAAACAGTTTTTCACCCAAAAGTGTTATTTCAAGTTTCCCTACTTCAATTAGAAATAAATAAGCTTAAATTAAATAAAATGTAATTTATCTTGATATAAATAATAAATTAGCTAACAATAAAATTATATAAGGCAATAAATAAACATTACAACCGCCGACATTTTTCTAGCAAAAGACAAAACACAAGGAAATTAAAATGTGAAAATTTTTTAACTAACTTGAAAATATAATAATTTAGATTTAAAACTTTAAAAATGAATTGCAATGAACATCATATTTGGCATAGCTCCAATTCAACACTTAAAAAATTATAGAACAATTCCACCATCTGACAGAATTTACTTCCGAAAGAAATCGCATAAAAATTAAAACAGCATATTTTGTGTGCAAAAAAGTCATTTACAATAAGTACAGGAAGAAACAAATAAAAAATCTGGGTGAAAGAAGGCGTTCTCATTCAAGGTCTGTTGAGTACAATTTATTTTTACGTTTATTTTTTACATTAACTATTATAATTAAATTTCCATAAGAGAACTCTGGATTTATTTTTAAAATAGCTTACCCCTGCATGTGCTTTGTTTAAAAAGACTGCAAATAAGAAAGCTAGTGTTCTTTCAGAGCAGTAATGAGTCTATTAAATCTTTCCGGACAACATAATAAATCTAGTGTTTTTTCCATAATTTCATATGATACTCTAAACTTTATATTAATTTAGGGTATGTAATTTTTTTTTATTCGGTAAGTAAGGGAATTTTGGATTGAATGCAAAGAACATCTTGTGAAAAATTCAGTAGTGTTTTATGGAAAGCTAGAGAAACTAATTGCGTCATTGAAAAACCATGTCTTAGAAATATATTTTTGAACCTATATCGATGGGAAGGAAAAGGTTGTGTATCTCGGACCGTCTATTTTTACTTCTTGCCCTGTAATTTCAACCTTACATATATAACAGATATTTTTTTTTTAAATTCTAATTGAAGTAGATAATTAGCGAAAGTTTAAATCAATGTATAATAGGCCGGGTCAAAAAAAGACGAAAGTTAAAATTCGAAAAGCAATAGTGCGGAAAAGGCGTAACACATAACACATTAATATAAGTAGGTATAGTGCTGTCCTTTAAAAACAACCCACTGTTTCATATTTTCTTCATTAAAAGCTTAATAAAAAGGATAATTAAATCGAACAAAAAACTATGCTAGCGGCTGATCCTCCCTAACATTTTAGTGCTTAGCATGTTTAATTCCAAGTATCCATTACAAATTGGCAGTCAATTAAGTAAGAATTTGAAAAAAAAACACTTTTTCCTAGAAGAACTCTAATTGGCGGACTGAGCTAAAACTTTAATATTTTATTATCATAGTAATGGGATAACATAAAAACGCGCGAAAACTGCTCTAAAGTCTTTATAACATACATTTTTACAAAATCTGTAAATCTGAAGCACATTTTTTGCCAAAAATCTACATTATCTCAGCTTGTTTAAAAAAATAAGTAAATAAACCGTTCTTTGACCAGTTTTTACATCCCTGACACTCTAAAGGCCATAGAAAGACAGGGTATATGAGATGGTTAAATTATTTTAATTATTTAATTAAAAAATCTCAATGAGTTGTTTTTAGGGTACAATTTGGTGTGGGTTGTTTTTAAAGGACAGCACTATATATAATGTAATAAAATTTTTTGAAATCGGTTGACGTTTGACCCTTGAGCAACAAGGTCAAAATTTTGATGTTTTGGTGATTTTTTGGGGAAATCGACCTAAAATCCCTAGGTTACGTGCTCCAAATATTATCCTCAATTTTTCATGGTAACATTATTGTCCATAGTGAGTGCCCAGTTTCATTACTTTGTGCCCGAATACTTGAGAGAAATAAGTTTTAAAAGTTTTAAATTAACTTAAGTTTGTTTTTCCTGCATTCTTAAAATAGCCATAACTCAAGAAAACAACATCCAGAAACTTGCAACTTGGTCCATTCTATTCATATTTCTTTTCTGTTTAAAAGGGTTGTAGCATTAGGTGTCAAGAAGATCATTCATTCTTAAATGTTTGTAAAAAAAAACTGTATGTTGTTTTATTTGCTAAAATAATCCATTTAATCGCTTTTTAACTTTCCATACATAAATTGGTATTTAACCTTTAATAAAGAATATTCTTAGAAATTGCGCTAATTAACAACGCCAAATATGTTTTCCGTATTTTAATATGATTTCAACTTAAAATTTTACAGACATGTTTATTAAGATGTGTTCAATTGTAATAAAATTTTAAATTTAAAAAAATTTGGTATTTTAATTAATTAATTTTATTTTTCTTTATATTAGATTTCGAATACTTGTTTGAAAGGAAATTAGTTAAGATACTTGCCATTCCATTTTAAACAGAAAAGAAATATGAATAGAAAGGCCCAATTGTAAGTTTCTCGGTATAGTTGTTCTTGAAGTTATGACTATTTTAAGAATGCAGGAAAAACAATTTAAAACTTTTATAATTTATTTCTTTTGAATGTTTGAGCACAAAGTAATGAAACTGAAAAACTAGTGCCTATAGAAGGGAACTTTAACAATCCGAATACTGCGCTGCATCTCAAGTTATCTAGGGATTTTCGGCCGATTTCCCCCAAAATAACCAAAAAACACCAAAATAACCAAAACTTTGACCGTCTTGCGCAAAAGTCAAACTTCGATAGATTTCAAAATTTTTTGTTGCATATTGTACTTGTATTAATTGCTTTTGCTATTATTGCTATTGCTTTTCGAATTTTTGGCTTTCGTTATTTTCGCCCCTGCCTTTAATTAATGTAAAAACTTTGACAAAAAAACTAAACTTTGAAAAGAAATTCAAATCTAAATGAGAGTCACACTGATTCGGCACAAAATGTTTTTCAGCGTTTATAAATCACCATCAACCCAGAAATTGAGTGGAATTAATAACCTGTTTTTGTAACAATCGCCACAATATTGTAACGTCAGATGTTCTTCTCCAGGCGGTAGGCGGTCGGACTTTTAGATACGTAGTTTAAGGTAGTACACCACACGCCACTGATAGTGTTACCTTGGACTTAAGTAAAAAAATCTTAGTTTATTTCTTATTTAATTGATTAAATCTTCTTTTAAGAAACTTAGAATTCAATAATGAGATTTAATTGTGTGAAGCTTAATTTTGAATGGTTTGAAAACCTCTTTGTCTAGGAGTTACTTTTTTGTAGTTAGTTTGGGGATGACCAGTGTCCCCACTTTCTTTAACAAAAGGAATTATTTTCACAGAGATATTACTTTCATGGTCAACCAGGAGTATTATTCCTCTAGCATCTTTAATTGCACCCCTAAACTTAATAAACTAAACTTAGTATGTTTGTGAAATGTTCATGGAACAAGTGTTCATTGAACCATCCCAGATGTACAAGCTTTACGGTTAAGAGCCTGTTTCAGCATAAACGTTGTAAAGCACTGTTTTTTACCATAAAATTATAGATTTTACTTAAATTACTTTTAGTCAAGAAACTAAATCCGAAGGTACACTACTTGATCATTTACTGAAAAATGCATAATCACTATGTTCAGTTTACCCCCAGTCCCATTTTGAGAACTTACTATTATAGCTGAAACCAATACACTTTAAAATATAAAATTTACTGTAAAACAGAATCTGTATTTTTTAACTATAACTTAGAAACAAAACTTAAAAAATTAACATCCAATAGGTGAAATCAGCTTTTAACTCATATTATTTCAAATTGTTGACTTTTTTGAAGTAATTCAGCTAAACTGAGAGCCCTGGGTGTAAGGATGCTAAATGTATGCGTAGAGTTGCCATACTACGAAAAGTTAAGCTAAAAACAGTGTAGGATGGAGGTACACTTAGGTCCAAGGTACACAACACAACCTTCCTCTATACCCGGAATCCTCGAAAGAACCCGAATAATTTTATAAAAAAAATATGTCCCTAGTAGCAGTAATTAAGGTTTTCTGGAACCCTTCTAGAAACATCTGAAAATAGAAGTAAAAACTATTTTGTATAGTTTTTTGCAACAATTTGTGTTATTCCTTAAATTTCCGTCTTACTCCATTTATTTCTTAGTCACCCTTTATGCGGAAGAATTTATCAGCTCAGGTAAAGAAAAGGGTGAAGGAAAAGGTAACCCCTACTTTGCGAGAGGGAATAAGTCAGATGCGTCCATTCAATTTGCTAGAAATCGTTGTCTGACTTTCCCGGACGTAGTGTTGATTAGTTGCACGATGGAAAAAGCAGAGCTTTTCCTTTTAGTTTCCTGACAAGTCTAGTATGGAACTTATTTCATTGTCTTCTCATACCCAGTGACGTTTTCAAACAAGTCGGTGTTGATTTGCTGTCGGGCAAATGAACGGATCCCAACCTTTTTATACAGTATGAATTAAAATAATTTTCATATGTTTCTTCATTGAAAAAATGTATAAAAATATTTTTGTAGGTGAATGGGGGAAAAATTCACCTTTTTAAATTAAGGGAGGATACTTGCAGGAGTATCTATGTTGTTAAGATAAGACCTTCAAACTCCAGTATTACCAACCTTACTGGGGCGGAGGCCACGAGCAGAACTGTTACAGAAGTGTGACTTGCTCCACTTCGCTACTGGGCTTTATTAAAACCTTTAAAAATCATAAGTTAATCATTTAAATAAATTTATGTTATTTATCACACACAATATGGAATATAAGATCAGAATAGGAAAAAGACCCTCCATCCCCCAAGGATGTTTTTTTATTTAAAAGAAATGAGATTTATTTCGTTAAAATCAGATTTTTTTATTGAAATAAATTAACAGTTCTGTACTGTCTGAAACTTATTAAAAATTTGATACTTATATTTTGAATATCTATCACAATCTTAGCTATTTAATGAAATTATTTTTAATCAATTATGCTGTAAAAATAGTTTCTTCAATAAATAATTTAAAACTTCTCAATAACTAAATAACTGTGCTTTCAATTAGTAAGAACTAAGAATTGTACTAGTTGCTTAAATTTTATTCGTAGAATACTTTTTACTGAAATATAAAATTAGAAATTAATTTTAAAAATAAATCATAGTAACAGTTATATTTAGTTTAGTTCGTTAAAAACTATGCCTTATTTGTGCTTAAATATAAAAATCTATCATTGAGTTTTTGTGGAGAGCGTACTCACCACTATATTCAAAGGGAGTGTTTGAGTTTAAGAGGCAACTGGATAGGCTGTGGGAATTGGGGAATTCATAATCATAGGACCAGCCTTGTTGGGCTTTGAGCCTGTAGCTGGTCGTCAGTCTTTGTATTTGTATTTGTATTTGTATAAGAGTCAAATAATTCAAATGGATTATAAATACCGACTGAAGCGATTATAACTCCGGAGTATACTTTTGAGTCGTATGACCTTCGGATCGGTATCTCCCAGTGGCTCGCACTTGCCACAAGTTTTATTCATTAAATTAATTAAAAATTAGAGATAAAGAAATAAAATAATATAATTATCGATAGTAACGTCTAAGAAAATTAGATAGACCCTGCTTAATTAGACCCTGCTATTTACCCTTTTCATTACAAGTGAAAATGGCTTGGTTAATAGCAATACTGCGGTATGGTATCGATGGGCATTGATCAACAAGGTAATTTCATACATACATTCATTTCATATAATAAAGTTATCTTTTAATTTTTTATACTATCTGTTTATTCATATCTAGAAGAAACTGAATAATTATAATGGAAATAATCTTATAAACTTTTTTAAAACTTACAACAGTTTTATAATTGAAGTTTTATTTTTAAAAAAAAGTCAAGCTATTATCTTGATTTAAATCAAGCAACCCTGGGTAAAAGTAAGTTGTTTTATAAATTCGTCACTTGTTTTACTCTAAAAGTTTTCAATTCAAGCTGTGTTCAATTAAGTGTAGGAAAAATCCCAAAATTAGGTTGTTGTTTTTTTAAATAAGCGCGATAATAATATTGTAGCGTGTCTCTGCAAAGGCCGCAAAGTATGCCGCAAAGGCTTTCGGTTTTCGATGCTAAGATTCCGAGCATGCGCATAAATGTGTCTATTAGGATGTTGAAGTTTAGCTGTTCTTAAACTGAAGTGTTGAGTAATTATTTTTTATTTCTGATCTGTTAACTTTTTCTTACAGTAATGCTCAAATTTATGCGAAGAAAATATCTTTTCCTAATAAGAATTTTTTCAAAGCTTTGAAACTATGTAAACTATGAATTATTGTTTCAAAAAGTTTTTTCTATGTTTCTTTTCTGATTCAGATAAAATTATCAATATCGATTTGGGAAAACTAAATGTAAACAAAAACATTTACATTTTGTTCCGCTTACGCTTTGGTTTCACATCCGACTGCTACCCGTTTTTACCTTTTTAATTTGTTAGGAAACCGTCAGTATTTGATCTGATGAAACAGAAACATTCTTATTAACTATACATTACATTGATTATTTAGTCTAAGTAATCGTTTTCTGGTGTATTTGTTTCTTACTTATTTAAAAATCTTTAGAACCATGGCATCAATAGAAAAAGTAAAAATTTTAGTAGTCGGTGACTCAGGTTAGTAATCTAACAAAAATAATTAAAACTTTAGGCACAGCTGGAATAAGAGTCCTCCATTTGGCGACTCGCGTTGCGGTCGATTGTTGATATTTAATACTAGTTGTAACAACATAAGTAGATACCTATAGATGTACTCAAATTCTTATATAAACTATTTATTTTTAATTTTTATGGTTTATTAAGTTAAGAGTGAAGAATCATGTCTCATTCTTGTAATTTTCATTGTTCAGGGGTTGGAAAATCATCTTTAGTTCATTTGATTGCTAATTCAGAAGCTATCATGAATCCTTCATGGACAATAGGATGCTCTGTTGAAGTTAAAGTATGTTTGATTTATCTTTTTCAGGACTCTTGTGTTAAAAAGTGTAAGGGTAAAATCCTATTTCATGGGTACACCTTGGCACGTTTTTGGCACAAAGTTTTTTTTGTCGCCAAATGCGAAAGGCGCCAAGTTTTCTTCGCTGCGGAAAGCTAAAAACATTGTCTAAACTACTTAAACTGAATAAGGAAACAAATTAAACATATTTAAAGTATTTATCACTTTATTGACGAATTTTGAAGACAGTAATACTACGATACAATAATATAATTCCGACATCTTGTCGTATGTCGTGCGATTTATCACTTGATTGACGAATTTTGAAGACAGTATTCCTACGATACAGTAATAATATAATTCCGACATCTTGTAAATAAATAAATTAAGCAATGGTTCATTTAGAATAAAATAAAATGCACAGAATAACATTTAAAAATATTAATTACCTATTATAATCCGTGAAGTTACAAAGAATACGCCACGTACAAAAAACAAAAAAATACCAAACACAAATGTTGTTACTTCACTTCAGCTTCAGATCTGAATCAAAACCTATTTTTAAAATGCGCAGAGATCACAAGATTTGAAAAAAAGCGTGCATATCTAACGCGCAACATGATAGCTTATTGGTTTTCCGAGTCAATGGACTCTAACCGCCTATCTGGTTCGAGACTTCACGGAACCAACACATGACCTACAACTGAGCTTGCAATTGGTTACCACAGATACTACACTAGTAGATCTACTAGTGTTGGTTACCACAGATACTACACTAGTAGATCTACTAGTGTAGTATCTGTGGTAACCAATTGCAAGCTCAGTAGGTCACGTGTTGGTTCCGTGTGACGTCAGACGGTTAGAGTCCATTGCGTCATCACTCTTCAATTCGCCATTTCGGAATGTTACAATAGAATGCAGAACACAAGAGCGCATTCTTACGTCATTTTAGATGAATCGCGCATTACCGTTCGTCATTCAACTCGCGATCACCAGACTTGGCAATCTATCTCTGACTACGTCATCTATCGCCAACGTGTACCCATCAACTAGGATTCATCCAAGTGTAAGCATTTAACATTGGGGTATTGTGGTTTTAAAAATCATGTTTGAAATTAATAACCTTTTTTAACAAAGCATAAGGGTTGTTGTTTTATTCAATTTCCGTTTTTCTCCTGAAAAGAAAAGTTAGTATACTAATTCATATATAAAAAATAATTTTGCTGCTAGTAAATAGGTACATCTTTGAAGATAAACTGGCATCTCTTCTGGAAAAAATTGGATATTTTTCTATTATTTAACGAGTTTACAAGCATGGTCCTTGAACTTTTTTCCTGAGGCCCATAGAAAATTTCTCCTCAATTTTTCTGCCACTGATAGGTCGTAAATAAAAACAAATGAATCTTTAAGATTATAATGGAATGTTACTTACACTTTTGGTTACTTTTGCACGTAATCACTTTGAAGATCGAGGCATTTATCATACCTTTCACAAGTTTTCCGTTCCCCTCTTTTTAAAAAATTAAATGTTTTTGTGAGCTCCGTGTCACATTGGATGGAGAGCGGTTTTCTCCCGGACACATTTTGAATGAGAATCAATCAATGTGGCCTTGTTAATTAGACTGTAGCTTAACAATGACCAATGCCTGGAATTCATCAGATACAGATCATATGGGGGAGTTTGAAGGAAGAGAAATTTTCTTTCCTGAATTGAACTGGCAGAAATAAGTTTGAGGAGGACTGAGCTTGTAAACTCGATAACTAATAGAAAATTTGTCTGATGTTTTACTGACAATTTGTTAATTGATCTTCAAGAATGTATCTATCTATCAGTAGCAAAATTAATTCGATATTCATTCTACTTTCTTTTCAGGAAAGGGAAGTTAAAAAAAAACAATTGTCATACATAAAACTTGCTACTTATTCTTTGCGATTAAACTATCTTAGTTCCATGATACTTTTCTTTAGTTATAGAACTAAGTGCATCTCCAGATTCACTGCATGTTTACTTTAATTGTGTGCACAAGTTAGCAATAAAATATTAGTAATGAATATGCCACTAGAGGTGCTTAACTTTGGATGCATGTAAAAGTAAATGTAAGTAACTTGTGATATTTTATAGAGATTTGACCAAAAAGAAAGACATCTGTTCTAAGTTAATCTCAAATTAGAAATATTTAAAGCAATAGTATTACTATATGACAGTGAATCTTGGAAGTTAACAAAACTACAGGAAAATATATTTATATTGCAATGATATTTTACATTATAATAAATTTAAACTTATAAGTTTCCATTTTATTTTTCAGCTTCATGAATATAAAGAAGGGACTCCTTTTCAGAAGACATATTTTATTGAAATGTGGGATGTAGGAGGTTCTAATAGTCACAGAAACAGCCGATCAATATTTTACAATTCTTTTCATGGTAAGATATTTTTCTAATTTAGTTATAATGCTCAATTGATTCTTTAACATGATTGTATTTATATTTAGATGAAAATCTTTGTGTTAACTTCTAAAATTGTTCAGTGCAATGTTATCCAGGGTTGGCCGATATATATCACTTGATATAATTCATGATACATATCATGATATTTATAGGCTGATATATATCATGGTATTTATCCTATAACAAAATCAACAATTTTTAAGCTTATACCTCCCAAAATTCATTTTTGTATACTTTGTTGGCATGTTGATTAACTTATGAAAAAAATTTAACCTTGTAATTACAATATAGTGTCTATAAAATTTTAAAATCATCAAGTTAAAATATATTATTTTATCAAACCTCATCAGATCTTAGCAATATAAATCAGATCTTAGCATAGGAAGTAATGTATTTTAGAAGAAGTTTTGTTTTTCTTTTTTGGCACAAACTATTAATATCTTTCAAACCATATTTGAATACATGGTTCTTCAATTTATTAATTACAGTGAAGCTAAACTTTTTCAAGCAACAAATATTTTCTTTGAAGCTGAAATGAAATTATGATGCATGTGCATAAAATTCTTGAAACAGTGATATTTTCTTGTAGTTATTAGCAAATATTCTTTGGATAATTGAGATTTAATTAAAAGTGCTCTTAAGTAGTAATACTTTGGCTTAGTCTTGTAATCACTTTTAATAAACAGTATTTTTCAGTGTAAATTTGAAAATATCTGATATATATCAAAATGTAAATAAATACCTTGATATTTGCCAATCCTGATGTTATTAATCCAGTTTAACTATGACTAAGGAGTATTTCAAATCCTCTACTCAATATCTATAGTATTGATATATGTATATGTTTTTTAAAACAATTAATGGTCATTTTGGTTTCAAAACCAAATCTGGGTTAGTTTTTACCTATTCTTAATTCTAGACCGAGAGCTAGGTTCATATTTTCAACACGACTCAGTGCACGAAATATTCACTTGGAATGGATTGATGCTCTCAACTGAAAGCCACAACAGCCAGAAGGCTAAGTGGAAGCTTTAACCCTTTCGGGACTACTGTCTCACGGGTGAGACGCCAGCGTAGTGCTTCCACCGGCCTACCGTCTCACGGGTGAGACGCCTGCTTTGAAAGGACCAGGGGACGGGCGTCTCATATGTGATACATGCTTTAAACTTTATATTAGTAATTTTTATTCTCATTAGAAATCGCTCTTTATCTGTTACAATGAAATTATTCGAAAGCGAACATCTTGACATTCATTCCCATAAAGTATTTTATATTTTTGATAATTTGTTTCCGAAAAATGACGAGATTTATTTATAATCCATTGAGATGATGAGTAATGTGAATTAAGACTGCTTTCTTTCACCATCTCAGCTAATATAAACCTTACCATGTGTTCTAAAGGCTTGCAGATACTTTTTATTTTCATTTGATGGATAAATGGGAGTTTTGATATTTTTATTGCGACAGTTATGGGTATTTATTTCTTTTAGATTTAGATTGCGTTTACAAGGAATTATTTATTGCTTAAACAGGAATAATTGATATGTTTGAGAGTCAAGTGGAAATGAAGAGTGAAATAGATAAATTATTTGATATATTTCTTCGAATTAACAATGTTTCAACGATTTCCGAGCGGTTTATCTATGCTGTGGCATCGCGCGTTTTCAGTAAAAAAGAAATAAAGTGTTTTTTCCTGGGATATGTTTAATGTATCTTAATAAATGAGTTGCTAGAGATAAAATCTCTTCATTTTGGAATATTTTTCCCAGTTATATAAGTCTCAAGTTTGTGAAAAAGTTTATTATTTACAAATTACTTGTTTTGAAAAATTTTGTAAGAAATTAATGAGATAATGTTTTAAATTTTTCAGAAGTAACGTGTAAGGGGTTCCACTGATCATATCCAGAAAATTAGATATTTTGGACAACAATTTAAATTTTTGCGAATTTTTTTCCGAAGTTCGACATAGACGCGCAAAATGCCCGTCCCCTGGGGAAAGTTCTTTCTACTCGAGTGCCGTCCTGTGAGAGCGGTTCAGTGGCTGAGGCACCCGTCGCGAAAGGGTTAAGCAAGGAGAAAGGGTCAAACATTCAATTTTTTTTTTTTTTTTTTTTTTTTTTTTTGTAAAAAAAAATAAATTACCTGGAAAGTTTATTTGTATCTATAAAGTTTTATTGATATTTTCTAGTAAGGATTTTAATATTTGGTTTGTGTTTTAGGTGTTATTTTAGTTCATGATTTAACAAATAGGAAGTCTAAACAGAATCTCAGAAAATGGTTAGCAGAAGTATTGTCTAGGGATAATCCTGGCAAGAAAAACAATGGATGGTAAGATATTCACCTGTTAACTAGTTGGTGTGTTTTTAGTTGAACTTTTTTTATACTAGTTCTATTTCTATGGTTTGGTTAGGAAACACATCTTCTTTGTTACAACCTCTTTATTATTTTTTAAAAGCTACAATATGAATTTCTAACTTTGTTAAATGTAGGATGATTGAAAGATCAAAAATCTATACCTACAGAATCTTATACGTTTCATATTTGGCGATATTTCTTGTTTAGTAAACAGACAATGTCGTAATACATTTAAGTCAATCCTAATATAACCGACTGGCTAATAGTTTTAAAATATCTTACCCAGTTATAGTGTTAATTGCACTGGGAAACAGTAGAAATTAAAAATGATGAAATGTCAAAATTTATGTAATTTCAGTCTGGTATGTGTATACTTTTAAGGCCTCATTCTGAACAATCAAAGTCAAAACAATCTGAATCTGAACAATGAATCAATCATTCTGAATCAATCTGAAATCTGAACAATCATTCTGAACCAAAAGAAGTCAATTCTGAAACAAGAACCAAATTAGATTTTTTTTATGGTGATATTCATGTTTAACACTTCAAAATCAATAAGAAATGGCTACTTATATTATTTTTACATGAACTAAGTCAAAAAAAATTTCCAGTGTTATTTCACATTTGATGGTAATAGATTTTTGAAGGCTAAAAAATTTAATATTATTAGTTCTCCTTGCTTTCTGCCTGGGGAATCCAAACAATTTGTTTGTTTGGGTTAGTATTCTATTATGATGCACAGTAACCTCTCACCCTCAGGGGCACCTCAGGTGAAAGCCTTCATGAAACTAAAGTACCTAGAGTGAATCTTTCCCCAGGCAGTTGTGCTCCCAGTTCTCCTAAACAATATTTCCTCTTTTTTTTCTTTCCTCATTACTTCCCTTTTTTACTCCAACAATTGTAAATAAAACTGGCTTTTAGTTGTTATTAGAAGCTTTATTTTAGGACTTAATTACCTGCAGGGGTGCAGAAAATATTTCAAGGCCCAATATTTCCCCAGAACACAATTAATTTTGTCCAAAATTTCCCCCAAAAAATTTCTATATTTTCATTTCAGTCTATGTTACTACTGAAGTATAAATATTCCGTATGTTTCAATTTTATGGATTATATATCTTTATATACTTGTCACTTTAGCTCAAAAATATCTCTAAATATGAATTATAAACTCAAATTTGAGCTACAGTAAAACTATCCTCTTTAACTAAACATTTTTAGTCAAAAACATTGATGTGACTAAACAAGAACACAATTTTTAGTCACAGATACGATGTTTTTCTTATGTATCATTAAAAACGCAAGGCAAAGACAGCTATCAGGTATTCACGACGGAAGCTCGTTTTTTGACAAAGATCTGTAGTTTACTATCATCCGTAATTCCCACCTAATTTCCGTAGAATTTAAAGGGTATGATATTGTCACCAGCCAAGATATTTCCTACCAATAACAATTTGGATTTAAAGACTGTTTTTTTCTTTATAAACTTGAGCAAAATTTCCCCAGAACTGTCAGAATTTCCCCCGGGCGTTCGGACATATTATATCTCCTTGATAACCACTAGTTAGGGACTTATATTATTTATCTTTTGTTCATTACATTTTGATAAGTTTATACTCTCTCTATTTTGAATAGTTGCTTTATGTTGTTATTTGGTTGGTTCTTGATTCCTTCCTTTGACCACCTTAAGCCTAAAAATATGAATCTAGGCACTCTAATACTTCTACAGGATTTTCATTGAAACGTGGTAAGTCCACCACATATAAGCTGTCCCTTACAGCCTTGGAAACATGATTTTCTCTTACAAAAATTGAATTTTCTCAAAAAGTTGGGAGGGCATAGTCCCCCTCATAAATCTGCCCGTGTTTTTATTACTTATTGTTTTTACCGCATAGACTATGTTCATCAAAAGCTCCTTTGCCTGACTTTTAATTTTTTTCTTGTCTGGCACTATATGTCTTAGTACCATAAAACCCTAAAACAAACCAAACAACAGCCTCTCATAGACTATGGACTTTTCCATTTAAATGACTATTTCAAAATGAAAGTGTATGAGGCTTTTCAATAAGTAATCCATATTCATACTGAAAATATCTCTTTTTGAGCAATAACCTCTCACATGACTTTATGCATTGGTTTCAACATGCCATCCACTTCTCAAACATGTTTGAATTTCACATTTCTTTAATTATTTCTCTAATTTAATTATTTATCTTTTTAATTATTTACCCATGTTATGTTTCACTAGTATTTCTTAGGTTAAAAAATGGACAAACCCCATTGTATTATAAATCTGAATTATTTGAAGGGTATTCTTTGATCCTATTTTTCTATGTGCACTGTAACCAATAATATACAATATTGTAATGCTACAAAAATACTTCTATTTGATTCTAAAATTTCATTTATCTGTCATTTAAACTCGTAAGAGTGGCAAATTGGACTTAAATTTAACCATCTGACCATTTCCTGGATCAATTAATAGATCATTCCTTGATTCTCTTTTGGCAATTCAAGCTACATTTCTTTGCTTGAAATTTGTTATTGTAAATTGCTCCCCAAAAATTTAGGTCTTGTTATATTATAACAGCTTTATTTGTTTCAAACACTTGAAAAACCTAAAAGTTTTAAAATATGTTAATTTTGTTAATCTGAAATATAAATGAAATGAAAATTTAGCTCAAATTTGACAAAAGATCAGTTTTAATGAAGTTTAATGAAATTGCTTAATGTATTTTATTTTCATGTAATACATGTCAAGCAATTTTTTTAGGTACAACTATGATTCTGAACAGTTTGTTGATAATCAAATTCCAGTACTTGTTATTGGAGCTAAACAGGACCTTGTGATGGAAGTCTACCCTCCTGGACGAACTAAGCGTACCTCTTCTATTGCTGAAGAATGTGGAGCAGATGAAATTTATGTGGTACTTATATAATTAGTCTCATACTTTTTAAAAAAAAGTGTTACTGTCTTGTCTTTTTATTCAAAATTTAACTTTATTGTTGGTTATAAAGAAAAGATGCATACGGATAGTTTTGTAAAAAGTTAACTAATCTAGTTAGTAGTGTAGAATTTACTTTATATTTTCTTTTTATTAAATCAATATATTTTTCTACCTTATTTTACAAGGAGATTATTGATAAAAATTTAAGATCTCAACTGGTTTTCAAATTTGATTTTCACTAGAAAAATAAAAAATTACCTTCACTTGAAGCTTTTATTATAATGAATGGTTTGGCAAATGTGCATTGTGAAGCATTGCCCCTTGATGAGAATATTTGAAAAGCAAAAATTAAGGAATTAAAAAACTTGAAAGTTCAAAATTTCATTACTTTGGCTTGTTCCTCTACTGACATATGCTCAAATAAAAGGCTTTTTAGTATACTAATAACTTATTTTTTTACTGAATATTATTAATTATACCTTATAGTGTATGTAATTGTGGATAATAAAAATATTTGCATTTTTCTTTGCCCCTTGATGATATTGTCATTTCTTATATTTTTGTGAGTGTTAAAAGATTCTATTTCAGTTGAAGTGCAAATTCTAACCGTTACTTACGCGCATTATCTGCATGCCTTTGGAACACTTTGCATGTTTGAAAAATAAAATGATTAAAAGGTTTAATAAGAACACAATCAAGACTAAACAAAAAACTCACTAAACACAATAAAATCTTCGTTGATTAATCGCTGCCATGCCGATAATACACAAGTCAAGTACCCTCCTTGTTGAAATTAACAAACCATTTTTCTAACTTTTTGTTGAACCTTGTTCTAATTTTTTTGGAGGGGTCAATGTAGTTTATCAAAACAATGGAAATCTAAACACTGAGCTTATAAAATTCTAAATGATTTACTATTTTACTTTGATATTTCATCTTTCTATCTTCTTAGGATTGTAGACAAGCTCGTTCTTTTGCTCCAGGTTCTAGCAATTCTGTGAAGCTCAGTAGGTATCTGGACAAGGTAAGCATATGCATTGCATCATCGTCTATTTTGTTAATTTATAGGTATTCATTGACTAACTATATTCTACACTGGAATATTTTGTTTCAAATATTGTTTTTTAAAGGTCATAGAGAAAAAATACCAAACTCAAGGGATTGGATATGTTTCATCAGTTAGTGATAGAAGAAGAATGACTTCTTATGTAAAACAAGGGCATGTAGATTAAAGTGTAATATACCTCAAGTTATATAGTTTGAATGTGAATCAAAAATATATTTTTCTATTAAATATTTAATAAAATTTTATTTATGAACTCATAGTATTTTTAAGCAGTTATTTGTTGAGTATAAGATTTATGAATTAGAATTGTTATGGAAAATGTTATTTTATCCACTGCTATCTATTTTCTATTCATAATATTACTATCATATATTTATCCCTTAAATACCTTGCCATTTGTTTTGAAGATACCATCTTAAAATGGAAAAAATATCCAAAATTCAATGATTAATTATATTTTGAATCAAATTTTGAAGTACAAAATTGAGAAACTAGTAAAAAAATTATTGTTAAAAACACCTTGTTCATCCTCATTGTATGTTTGTTCAAGCTGCTGATAAACTGTAAATTTATCAAGTTGGAACTACTATTAATTTTGGTATTTGCTATTGTGACTTATTAAGAAACATTCATTCATTCTATTATGACTTCTATTCTGGTACAGTATAAACTTGGTTTAATATTTTTATATTTACCTGATTGCTGCATGATAAAAATTTACAATTTTTGTTAGTTCTGGAAAGTTGAATGTTACTTTAAGAACTGTAAGAAAATTGATAGCTAAGTCTTTTTTTTGCAATAAGGTTTTGAACAATCGATGCACCCACGTTTCGCCCACAAAATAAGTTCCATCCCCCCGTCCATAATATATTCCCTAAAATCCCCAACACCAGTGCCTCTGTTTTTCCCTAAATTCCCCTACCTCTCTTCCGTTTTCAAATCGATTCTCCTCTTAAAGAATCGATGTAAAAATCCAAAGAATCTGTTCGGAAATAATAGGAATTGAATTCTACTCTTTGCTGAAATGGATTATCCAATGTCAAAGAAAAGGTTTCGAAAAAGTTTTTGTAAATTTTGTCCACTGATTTTATGTAGTTCACTTATGGTATACGAAACTTAAAAAATTTGGTATCAATTTTTTGGCTACTTATAAAATTAATTAGGTCTCTTTAATGATAAGAATACCTACTGATGGATCATTCAACACCTTTTTATGATGACTTTAGCAATATAAAGCTTGCAATTTAAAAATAATACTGATTAATAGCCCAGTAAATTTAGAGGTTTTTATCGCACTAATTTATGTTGGTTTTTTTTTTTGCCAATCTCAGTCAAAAATAAATATTTTTGGATTTTGTAAAAAACAATATACTTAGCAATAGAACCTCTTGGGTTTCGCTCACTTTTCTGGGTGAAAGGTACCTATAAATTTAAATATAGTTCAAAAGGGTGTATAATCGACGCCAAACGGAATTTCTTGTTAAGAATCGATTCTCAACAAGGAATGAATTGACTCAAAATTACCAAACTTCCTCAAAATCACTCCAAAGTATACCATGTGCGTACTTTTTCGGACCACCTCACTCTAAAAAAAAACTTCTGCAGTGTCAGTTATTGTCCAATTTTCTCGACTGTTCACTTCTGATCGAAAGTATATCGTGTGTGTACTTTTTCGGACCGCCTCACTTGGAAAAACACTCCTGCAGTGTCGATTTGTCCAATTTTCTCGACTGGTCACTTCTGAAGGGAAAAAATGGCTAATGGTAAAAAAAAGATGTTTCTTCGTAAATTTCTCTGGAACCCAGCAAGGTAGAGCTTCGAGGTTACAAAATTCGAATTTTCGGTACCAAATTACTCCAGAAAAGTGTTACTGCACTATCCGGAGCGTCCTGGAAAAGGAGCCAATGGCCCGGGAGCGTTTTGGCGGGAAAAAGTAGGAATTTTAATTTTTACATACCCCCTTGCGATACATTGTTCGATTCCTTAGTTTTAGGGTGCACACACACCGAAATTTCAGAAGGCTGGAGCAAGCGGTTCGGGTGTAATCCAGGAAAAGCGGAGTTTTTGGAATATCAGCTTTTCAGGAAAACCTCCCAAAATAATTATCACACACCTTAATGATTTACATATTCGTAATCTGTGAAAAATTCCCGATTTATCCATGTAAGACACTTGAGGTGGGGTCGAATTTTTTTTCCGAAACTTTCCTGACACGCTTGCCCCAAAAAATGGAGTGCTTGGCATTAAAAGTAAGTAAGCCCCATTCTTGTTCTAAAAGTCCTGGGTGACGTAAAAATCACCGTGGATTCCCGTAATTCTGGAAAAACTTTGCCATATATTATTACATGCCTTATTAGCTGTCCTCACTGATGGACAATTCATTAAACATAATAGCCATATATCCTATTAAAAACCATTGAGGAAAAGGAAAATTTGTCAGTTTACGATTGTTACAATGCAAATTAAAGAAATAAATTTGGAAATTAATTGGGGGGATATAGTATAAGTATCCCTGTTCCTTTAGACACTCAGGAAAGTTTTATAAAATACTAAATCCCACACAGTAATAATAATAATCTTTATTTCACTATGGTGAACAGCAGCATAATACAATTAGGAAAAAAAAAACGTTTTGCTACCAAGGGGGGAACAAACCCGTCCAGGTAACTAAGAAATATAATATTTATATAACTGTTTTGCGTACTGCAGTACACTATTGAGAAACAGAGGTTTTCTTAAAAAATATTTAGTAATAATAATATGGCTTTCCAAGGAATTTTGACAAAGAATTCTAGTAAAAAAAAGTCCGAGCAACATATCGAATTTTTTAAGCCGGGAACCAGGAATTACGTGATAGGGGCCTTTCCAAAGTGCAATTCAAAGTGCAGTAGAGAATCGCTCAAAAACCAATTAAATGAATTTTCATCGGGTCGGTGACCTTATACCTTTCATTACATTTCCATAAGCTTGCAGAATCAGGAATTTAGTGAATATAGGACCAAAATTAGGGTCCCTGGACTCGAGCATAAGTCGCACTTAAGTCGCGATTTTTATCAAAATCGAAAAATTATATCGAATTTTTGACCTTAAAATCTTAAAATATATCCTACCATATACCTCATATTCAATTTTGGTGAAAATCGGTTCGTAATTCAGGCAGTAATTGGACTTTGAAAAAAAACGTTCAGATTTCGACGAAAAAACACAAGTCCAAAGAAAGCTTATAAATCCGAAAATATTAATATAAATTTTTTTATTATTTTTTTTTCTAGTAACTAATTGTTATGGCAAAGTTTTTCCAGAATTAGGGCGAGCGCGCACGGGCGACTTTTGTCACGGTGACAAAGACAAAAACAACGTTGCTAAGGCTGTTGTTAGGGGCGGGACATAGAAGTATCCAATAGCAGCATTCGCACATGACATCACTGGAGGATAAAAACAACGTTTCTAAGGCCGTTGTTAGGTAAAGTCATGTGATTGAAAATACTCTATTGTTTTCGAATGATATTTTTGATACTAGTAATCCTGGTCGCCGTGACTTTAGTCGCTAATAGTGCGCGCCCAGCCTGAGCGCGCACGAGTTTTTATCCTCCAGTGATGTCATGTGCGAATGCTGCTATTGGATACTTCTATGTCCCGCCCCTAACAACAGCCTTAGCAACGTTGTTTTTGTCTTTGTCACCGTGACAAAAGTCGCCCGTGCGCGCTCGCCCTTACGGGAATCCACGGTGATTTTTACGTCATCCAGGATTTTTAAAACAAGAATGTGTGTGTGGGGGCTTACTTACATTTAATGCCAAACACTCTATTTTTTGGGGCAAGTCGTGTGAGGAGAGTTTCGGAAAACAATTTGCCCCACCTCAAGTGTCTTACATAGATAAATCGGGAACTTTTCACAGATTACGAATATGTAAATCATTAAGGTGTGTGATAATTATTTTGGGAGTTATTCCTGAAAAACCAATATTCCAAAAACTCCGTTTTTCCCGGATTGCACTCGAACCGCTTGCTCCAGGCTTCTGAAATTTCGGTATGTGTGCACCATAAAACTAAGGAATCGAACCATGTATCGCATTAGGCTGAATATCACCATAGGCATATTAGGCACCATATCAGAAGTGACCAGTCAAGAGAATTGGACGAACCGAGACTGCAGGAGTGTTTTTCAAAGTGAGGCGGTCCGAAAAAGTACACACAAGATGTACTTTGGAGTGATTTTGAGGAAGTTTTTTTTTTGTGGTCCAGGAAAACAAGGTCCCTCAGAAGTGACCAGTCGAGAGAATTGGACAAGCCGAGACTGCAGGAGTGTTTTTCAAAGTGAGGCTGTCCGAAAAAGTACACACAAGATGTACTTTGGAGTGATTTTGAGGAAGTTTTGGTTTTTTGTGGTCCAGGAAAACAAGGTCCCTCAGAAGTGACCAGTCGAGAGAATTGGACAAACCGAGACTGCAGGAGTGTTTTTCAAAGTGAGGCGATCTGAAAAAGTACACACAAGATGTACTTTGGAGTGATTTTGAAAAAGTTTTGGTTTTTTGTGGTCCAGGAAAACAAGGTCCCTCAGAAGTGACGAGTCGAGAGAATTGGACAAACCGAGACTGCAGGAGTGTTTTTCAAAGTGAGGCGGTCCGAAAAAGTACACACAAGATGTACTTTAGAGTGATTTTGAGGAAGTTTTGTTTTTTTGTGGTCCAGGAAAACAAGGTCCCTCAGAAGTGACCAGTTGAGAGAATTGGACAAACCGAGACTGCAGGAGTGTTTTTCAAAGTGAAGCGGTCCGAAAAAGTACACACAAGATGTACTATTTGGAGTGATTTTGAGGAATTTTTGTTTTTATGTGGTCCAGGAAAACAAGGCCCCTAAGAAGTGCCCAGTCGAGAGAATTGGACAAACCGAGACTGCAGGAGTGTTTTTTAAAGTGAGGTGGTCCGAAAAAGTACACACACTGAATACTTTGGGAAAATCCTGGCTACGCCCCTGCACAGCTATGGGCAAGTTAAAACGGACGCACACAACTAAAATTATTCTTTTAACGTAAAATTTTGAATGCTGGTTATTTCCTTTCCAATAATAACTTTATAATACAGTAGGATACAATACATTTTATAGCTTTTGGACTTGATACCATGGGCTCCCATATGTTGGAATTCAGGAGGGGGCCCAAGAAAACTTTTTGCAAGTTAGCCAGTCAAGCCCGTTACTAGACTTAAGTTTCTTTTTTTATTTTTTTTAAGGAGGGTTGGTTCATAATTATTTCAAAGAGGCCCCTCACGAGTTTTGATGCGAAAATTTTTGTATAAAATACTGGAGTTTCAATCAAAAAGGGGTTGTTCAAGAGTCCTATCCAAAAAAAGTATTGAAATTTTATTCTTAAAAGTAGTGTTTTATTTTAACATATTTGGGTTACATCTAAAGTAGGATTGCCCCTATGCCAAGTCGCAAAATTTCAAGAAAGAAACTAGTACATAATTAGTGGTCAACATTATAAGAAATTATTTACATTTTGCTTTAGAAGCAATTCAGTTCAAAATTTAAAATAAAAAAAATCGTTTATAAAAGCACCGATTTGTTATAGTGAAAGGAAGAGTTTACATAACTTTTCCCCCCCTTAATAACCGCCCCCCCCCTTTTCCCCTATGTATGGGCGCCCATGCTTGATACTCAATACTTCTAAAAACCTTTCAAATTAACTCTTAAAAATAAAATACACTGCTGGCTAAAAAAAATGCAACACCAAAAAGAAAAAGAGATATCAAAACCAAATTTATTTCTATGATTGCACTTAGTTGTAAATGGGAATTGATGAAAAATTCATCCTTTTTGAGGAGTGTTGTCTCCACAGGTGTCCATTACCACCGTCCCACGCCATGATATTGAGTGAAAGGGGCTCTAAATGGGCTTTAAGGGATTGGAGGACCGTGTTGCCTCCCCAGGTAGTCAAAGTTCATGTGGTGCACCAGCAGACGTTGCATACCGGACTAGGTGATTTCTCCTCTTTCAACGGACATGTTTTGTGGGCGTTGGTTCTTACGAAAGGGTAGGTTAGGGTAAAAATCCAACATAGGGGGATAAGAAGAAAGCTTGCGTTCCTCACGTGGTTGTGCATTTTTCTCTTGCGACTTGTCCGCAGGCGATGGTTGAAGGTAAGGTCAACAGGTTGCCAAACCTCAATGATTCAGCTCTGGTTGGTCATTGTGCGGTAAATCCTACTGAAAATCTCGCCGGATGTGCCCGCTTCGACCATCACCCAGAAAGACCCCTCAGCGCGGACATCCGTTAAGACATTTCACATTTTTCAAAATAAAAAATTGTATAAAAAAATTAATTTTTAGTAATTAATTTTACCTTTTGAACGTAATAAAGAAGTTGTTTTTAAGGAGTGATATAAAATTATTTTTAATAAATTAATTAAGTTATTTTTAAGCACTAAGCTATGTGTTAAGTTTAAGCTATGTGATATCATAATACATTCCTAGTTGGTGGTATGTTAGTGCGTTCAGGCGAAATTTGGTCGAAATAGAGCATTTTCAATCACATGACTCGGACCTAACAACGGCCTTAGCAACAGAAGGTTACAGTTTTATGTCCTGCAGAAGGTTATAACAGTTACAGAAAATAGCTGGTCGTGGAATTCTTCTATTGGAGCATTTGTAATCACGTGACCCCACAGCTAACAACCGCCATAACAAAAGATACCTCGTCACTTAGCAACTGCCTTAGCAACAGTTAAAAGCCCTGCAAAAGGTTAACAGTTAAAAGAAAATAACCGGTCGTGACGTCACCTGAAAACACTCTATGAGGTATTTTCACGTCTTGAGATTAAATTTTATTAAAATAGTAGATAAAAAAAATGAAGAATGACGTTTACATCAAGTATTTTCATAGCCTAGTTTCTGAAATATAAATTTTTGAAATTTCACTTTTTGTTTGGACGCGAAAACACTTTTGAATCACAAATCGTGCCCTGTGATGTCACATCCAATAAAAGCCCGTTTTCTGATCAGGTAAAAACAGTAAACACACAATAGTTTTCGTGCGCTGTGATGTCACATCCAATAAAAGTCCGTTTTCTAGACACGTGACTTTTTCTGGCGTTTTGGCAAAAATAAAATTGATTTTTATATTATATTTGAAACACATTTTTAAACTTAAAAATCAGAAATTTGGGAGTTTTAAACCATAACGTATTTATTTATCAAGTGGCCTCGGATACAAATCTCCAAAAACTAGAAAGAGTGCAACTGAGCGCTGCACGTTTAATTACTGGACTACGTAAAAGCACTCCTACCAATATTGTCCTCTATGAGGCTGATTTGAAACCTCTGCGGCTGAGAAGTATCACCAATCTAACAAAATACTTTAGCAAACTCTTAAGTTATAGAGACCAGCACCGTACTGCAAGCTTTCTCGGTGACTGGCAAAATAATCAAAGACTGAAAAGAGACAGCCCCTTCAGTCATGCTGAGAAACTAAATGTATTGAGGTCTTCCGTTGAGTTTAACTCCCTAAAGCCTTTCATATTCCCTACAGAATCTTTATCGGGTGTATATTTTCTATTTTCATACAGAGCTGTTGACTCGCACTAATAAGTCCATCCAGCACCCTGAATTCTTGAGACAGGCTGCTCTAGAAGTAATTAGCTGTATTCCGGCTGACGCTGTCCTAATTTATACAGACGGTAGCAAGAAAGAAGATTGCACTGGGAGCGGGGCCGTTTTGAGACTCAGAGAGGAAGAAATACGAAATACTTCTCAGACGCAGGAATACAGATAACTGCTCCGTTTTTGCCTCTGAGCTGATCGCCATTGATATGGCTCTTGATTGTGTTGCAGAGCGTCATATAACGGATGTGATCTGGATCCTATCAGATAGCCGGAGCGCTATACAATATCTAAGTAATTGGAGACTTATTAAAGAACAAAAAGGAATTAGAATAATAGAGAAGCTCAGTGCCCTCTCCGGGACCACTATCCTCCATCTGCAGTGGATCCCATCCCATGTGGATTTAAAGTATATAATGATATGGCTGATGGACTGGCCAAAGAGGGCTCCCATGCCTCATATCGAGAGAGATCCCTTAACATAATCTTGAACTATACTCAAGAAGCAAGGCCTCTATTAACATCTCTTGGAGGAATCCACCAACACACCCATGGTACATTAGAGAGGGTCCTGGGGCATCGATTAGATTTGTCGGAGATAGGAGAGATCAGACTGCTCTGGTTCGACTGTGCACTGGTCATCTGAAAACCCTTAAATTTTTAAATGGAACAGGGACCTTTCCTGTTTGCACCAAGTGCAATTTAGGGGAGGCCACCGCCAAACATCTTTTGGACTGCCTTGGATTGGCTAAGGAGGAACTCTATAAAAATCCTGGTTTGGTGTTGGAGAATTTAAAAAAGAACTATCTTATGGATCTGGTCTGATCCAGACCTGAGGGATAAGGAAGAAGAAGAAGATAATTTAAACTATAATGTATAATTTATAATTTCCTAAAAAAGTTAATTATTTAACCTCTAACACATGGCTTGTAATTTATTATTATAACAAAGTACTAGTTGGGGACCAAACCCCACACGGATAAAGCTAAAGTCTTGTAGGGGGATTTAGAAAATAACCAGAAGTTGAAAGTTTCAATGCTTTCAATGTAATTAGTTTATCAATCCTTCTTTTCATACTGACTTTTGCACACCCTGTACTTATTAAGCAATTAAATAATTATATACTGGGTTGGACCCAAGAAAATATGATAAGTCTACCTTATGGCTGAAAATGAACCCATACTTTCGCAAGAAACGATTTTGCCTATATGCTATTTTATATGGTATGGTGATTCATAGTTCCGTGATCTGATACACTGATTCCGAGTTCGATTCCACAGAAAAAATCGAACACGGAACCCTTTGAATTATGTTGACTTCATCTATTAACATTATTTTGAACTAATTTTTTTTTGTCTTTAAAAAAAACCGTTACCTTAAGATGCTGAGGCTGAAGACCGTTTTTCGTTCCGATTTTTATAGCATTTTGAAAAGTGTACTGACTTTTTGTCCACTCTTGTATCCCACGCAGCACAAATGTTAAAGATTCGTTCAAATTTCGTCATGTGTGGCCAAATTTCGTTTATTTTTATTTGCAGTTACGTAAACTTCACATATTTGGTATGAGCTGTGCTTTTAGGAATATATTCACAGTATCACAGTCCGTACGGCAATCTGAACACCGGGCGGACTCGAACACTCGCCATCAATGTTTTGAGAAAATTGAAAAAAAAATCGCTTTTTACTGAAAAAAATTCAGAAATAAAATATAGTCTATTTAAAATAAAATAAGATTGAGTAATTAATTTCGAATGCATCATGCTATCATCAGAGTACAACACGGACTGTAAACTGTGAATATGAAAACGAACCGGAGAGCTATATGCTGATGTTAGATGCGAACTGAACGGAAACAATTTGTAAAAAGCGTACATATAACAGGATATAACAGTATGTGTAAGTCATTTACCAAGGTGAGCAAATGCGCCTTGCAGGTAGCAAAAGCGCCGGCGCTGTGTACTCCACACTATCTATGTATGCGCCTTGCGGGGCTGTGTATTCCACACTATCGATGATCCTGTTGCTTACCACATGCTGGGAGGATCAGGGCTGGTAAGTGTATAATTGTAAATTTTGTATTGAAAAATTCATGCGTGTTTTGTTCAATCTGGAGTAAAACTCGAAGCTCTGTGACATTTTAATTTTGTTCCGGAGGGAAGTTGGCTGCAATTTCGACTTTGAGTTTTATTTCGGAACTAAGTTAAACGTCACTTAGGAATTTAAAAGGTTCTTACGTATTATCCCGTGAATGAATACAATGAAAGTGAAACAGTGTGAATGAGCCTTTAACTATAAAAATACAAAATGGTGGAACTGCTTGGGTGTTTTACACCTCAGTTTCGCACCAATTTTTTGTCTGCGTTACTATATGGTTTTGGCAAATCTTAAATTTTTCCCTCGACAAGCATTGCGTCAAATTTAGAATGTTTGTGTAAGAATCGGAATGAGAAATAAGACGCAAGGCAAAATCTGTGACTATCACTAAAACACATGCATACTATTTGTATTACTATAATTTCTTACGATCTTTTTGTTTAAAAATATTGTTTTAAGGCTATTATTTATTTTTGTACACTTAAGAGAAATTTTTATGAAAATTTTACTTTTGAAATCTTGTAGAATGTCGAGTAATCAAATACATAGTTCTAGTATTTTTTTTTTATTCTGGACATAGGGTAGTGACACCAGTAACTGACACTTTCAGATTTAATTCATTTATTTTCTACCAAGGGGTTCTAAGTTTAATAAATTAAGAATTCCCATTTCATTTCATGTAAGAAACTTCCGATTTTTAGAGGTTCGCTTAATGCTGAAATTTAGAACTCGCATTTTTGATCAGTCTAATTTTAAAAAATTTTCCTTTTGAAACCTATTTCAGTTTTATGAAACCTATTTCATATAAGTAATAGATTATAAGTAATTAGTTTGGATACGGCCATAGAGATCTAATAGTGTATTAGAGTAGACTTCGCGTGAATTTGGCGTGACAAGGACAATGTTTCTTAAAGATATCCAGTTTGTCGGAAACGAAAGAGTTCCCATTCCTGCTCCTGTTGGTGATATCAAGAAGGACAGACCTCTGAGTGAGCTAATTTTCATGGTGGGTTGTACTCTCTTTGGTGGCAGTTAAATTTAGCTGTCACCGGGAGAGTATGAACCTCTCACTGAAAATGTCATCGACCAGAAAGTCACCTTCTACAACTTTGGTCCGGAAGGCAGTGGCGGCTCATCCCTAGGTACAGCGGGGAATTGCATTTTTATATAAAATGTTAATAAAAAAATTATTTTAATTTTACTTAATCTTTATCCTTTTATTCAATTTGTTATGTCAAATGTTATACTCAACAGCAACGTTTCCTGACCCTATGACGTCAACAAACAAAGTGTAGTTCCAGTGGCGCGGTGCTGCATGGGCGCCCATATGTTTGAATTCAGAAGGGGGCCCAAGAAAATTTTTGTAAGTTAGCCAGTCAAGCAAGCTCTTAATAGACTTACGTTTCTTTTATTAGGGGGGGTTGGTTCATAATTATTTCAAAGGGGCCCCTTACGAGTACCTAATGCATAAAATTCTGTGTAAAATACTGAGGTTTCAAGCAAAAAGAAGGTATCTAGGGAGGGTCCTCCCCTGGAAAAGGTTTTGAAATTTTATTCTTAAAAGTAGTATTTTAACTCATTTGGATGACTTCTAAAATAAGATGCTCCTACGCCGAGCAAATTTCAATAAACTTAGTGTATAAATGGTGGTCAACATTATTAGAATCTATTTAAATTTATTTTGCTTTTGAAATAGCTTGTAATCATAATAAATATATTAATACAATTCAAAATTTTAAATAAAGAAAAATGTTTAATATAAACCAAAATTGTTATAGTCAAAGGAAGATTTTACGTAACTTTTTTTGCCCTTATGTATGGGCGCCCATGGGTGTCTGAATATTTAGTGAAATGAAGAACGTGATTATTTTGTTAAACCCATGTATATGTCGTAGCCGGATCGTGAAATCAGACATTTCGTGAACTGTCTAGACATTTCATGAACTGCAGCCAGATCGTGTAATGGTCGATCTGTTATACGAAGTGTCTAAAATTTTTAGACAGTTCATGATATGCAATTGAGCCTTAGACAGATCGTGTAATGTTCCAGAATTACATGATGTGTCTAACTTTTTTTAGACAGTTCATGAAATGTCTAATAGCTGTTTTGCCGATCGTGTAATATCGCTAGGAGTAATTGATTACTGAAAAGGAATAATCTAAAAAAATAAGATATTAGTTAAAGCAGCCAATTTTATTTAATTATGAATAAAATTTCATTTCTCACTTATTTACAAAATAAGGTTTTCAATTATAAAATCTTTCGTCTTTTTTATTTACACATGGTAAACTTGAGTGACATCGACTGTTACACCTAACCTTACTTTCTTGCACGCACATTTTTTTGTAGTGCATTGTACGTCAGAAGCTCTGCACGAGCATTGAAGAAATCCTTGCCGTCCACTGCAATTTTGCACAGCTTCTCTCAGAGAAAGAAGTTTTTCCAAGTCTATGTCATCATGTGTAAAGAACTGAGAGCCAGCTGGAAAGAGGTTTTCGGGCTTTCGGGATAAAAATGATCTCTGTGGTTATAACTTGAAGTACTGCACTCGCTGTTCATTATGTTGAATACTAAGCGTTTATCACAGTACAGTTGCAATCAGCTGATGTTTGGTTGTGTCTATTGCATAATGCCCTTACGCATATCAACATGTGCAACAGTGCAACCTAGCGCAACTCTTTATGGTGAACGCGCATGAAACTGTGTTGTTGAGCGCGGAATTTGACTTGTTTTAAGATATTTATTTGCTTTACAAATATTACACGATCGGCAAAACCGCTGCTAGACATTTCATGAACTGTCTAAAAAAGTTAGACATATCATGTAATTCTGGAACATTACACGATCTGTCTGAGGCTCAATTGCATTTCATGAACTGTCTAAAAATTTTAGCCACTTCGTATAACTGATCGACCATTACACGATCTGGCTGCAGTTCATAAAATGTCTAGACAGTTCACGAAATGTCTGATTTCACGATCTGGCTACGACATATATATAGCTTCTTTCTTATCACTATTTGCATTCCGAAACTCCTCCTAGCAACCCAATGGACTTTCTGTTTCCGCAGTGATTTTGTCAGATTTAAAATCGAACCTGTGGTGGACCATGAATGCTCAGCAATGGATGAACGACATGTTTCCTGTTTGTTGACATAATTTTCGTGTTTTTTTTTTAAGGGCGAATTAGAGATCGTTTGGTTTTTCCTATGTAAGAGAACCCGTATTCACAAAACGCCCGATTGATTCCTCATGTTTACCTTTACCTTTACTAAAGAGAAGGCATCGAATCTGAAACATTGGGGAATTTATCTGGCGTTTTGTTAATGCGGGTTGTCTTACATAGGACAAACCAAAGGATCTCTAATTATTCGTCTTAAAGAATACGAAAATTGTGTAAAAACAGAAAATTCATCATTCGTCCATTGCTGAGCATTCATGGTTCACCGGTTTGATTTTAAATCTGCGAAAACAAGTGCAACTCAGTTTTTTTAATCTTGATTTCTACGAGTCATTCCATGTTTGAAAATGCTCAGATAGCGGGGTGAATGATCTAACCGTGGTGCCAACACCACCTCTGGCTTGGATAAGTGTTCTCAAGATGTATAGCACTTAAGATCTGATCCTGGATTTTGGGCTTTAACATCATAAAACTTATCCAATTCCAGATATAGTGTATTTTAACCTTTCACTTTGTCTCTTTGACCAATCAATACTTTTTCATTCTCGAGTTTCTGTATCTTCAATCATTGTAAGTTTTGCTCTGACGAAGGTGGTTGGCTGACACCACCGAAACCGCTGTTAGCATCTTCACGTTTTACATTCCGTTTCTTTTACGGTATTTTTACAATTTAAACACATTCATCTAGGCCATAATTTTTACCTTTGATTAAATTAACCTTGTAAAATTATCTTAAAAACTCAAATTATGTAAGTTTAAAGGAAAATTTTATTTCTTTTGATTTTTAAAATTTAAGTAAACATTTATATATGCGCCTCTTGGTCTTTTGCTACTAAACCAGGGATGGACGGGAGGGGAACCTATCGTCAATCCAATGTGCCTCCTTGTTTTTCCTACTGAACCAGGGATGGGCGAGAGGGGAACCTATCTCCTATCTCCTATCTCCTATCTCCTATCTCCTATCTCCTATCTCCTATCTCCTATCTCCTATCTCCTATCTCCTATCTCCTATCTCCTATCTCCTATCTCCTATCTCCTATCTCCTATCTCCTATCTCCTATCTCCTATCTCCTATCTCCTATCTCCTATCTCCTATCTCCTATCTCCTATCTCCTATCTCCTATCTCCTATCTCCTATCTCCTATCTCCTATCTCCTATCTCCTATCTCCTATCTCCTATCTCCTATCTCCTATCTCCTATCTCCTATCTCCTATCTCCTATCTCCTATCTCCTATCTCCTATCTCCTATCTCCTATCTCCTATCTCCTATCTCCTATCTCCTATCTCCTATCTCCTATCTCCTATCTCCTATCTCCTATCTCCTATCTCCTATCTCCTATCTCCTATCTCCTATCTCCTATCTCCTATCTCCTATCTCCTATCTCCTATCTCCTATCTCCTATCTCCTATCTCCTATCTCCTATCTCCTATCTCCTATCTCCTATCTCCTATCTCCTATCTCCTATCTCCTATCTCCTATCTCCTATCTCCTATCTCCTATCTCCTATCTCCTATCTCCTATCTCCTATCTCCTATCTCCTATCTCCTATCTCCTATCTCCTATCTCCTATCTCCTATCTCCTATCTCCTATCTCCTATCTCCTATCTCCTATCTCCTATCTCCTATCTCCTATCTCCTATCTCCTATCTCCTATCTCCTATCTCCTATCTCCTATCTCCTATCTCCTATCTCCTATCTCCTATCTCCTATCTCCTATCTCCTATCTCCTATCTCCTATCTCCTATCTCCTATCTCCTATCTCCTATCTCCTATCTCCTATCTCCTATCTCCTATCTCCTATCTCCTATCTCCTATCTCCTATCTCCTATCTCCTATCTCCTATCTCCTATCTCCTATCTCCTATCTCCTATCTCCTATCTCCTATCTCCTATCTCCTATCTCCTATCTCCTATCTCCTATCTCCTATCTCCTATCTCCTATCTCCTATCTCCTATCTCCTATCTCCTATCTCCTATCTCCTATCTCCTATCTCCTATCTCCTATCTCCTATCTCCTATCTCCTATCTCCTATCTCCTATCTCCTATCTCCTATCTCCTATCTCCTATCTCCTATCTCCTATCTCCTATCTCCTATCTCCTATCTCCTATCTCCTATCTCCTATCTCCTATCTCCTATCTCCTATCTCCTATCTCCTATCTCCTATCTCCTATCTCCTATCTCCTATCTCCTATCTCCTATCTCCTATCTCCTATCTCCTATCTCCTATCTCCTATCTCCTATCTCCTATCTCCTATCTCCTATCTCCTATCTCCTATCTCCTATCTCCTATCTCCTATCTCCTATCTCCTATCTCCTATCTCCTATCTCCTATCTCCTATCTCCTATCTCCTATCTCCTATCTCCTATCTCCTATCTCCTATCTCCTATCTCCTATCTCCTATCTCCTATCTCCTATCTCCTATCTCCTATCTCCTATCTCCTATCTCCTATCTCCTATCTCCTATCTCCTATCTCCTATCTCCTATCTCCTATCTCCTATCTCCTATCTCCTATCTCCTATCTCCTATCTCCTATCTCCTATCTCCTATCTCCTATCTCCTATCTCCTATCTCCTATCTCCTATCTCCTATCTCCTATCTCCTATCTCCTATCTCCTATCTCCTATCTCCTCAGCGCGCACCATCCGTTAGGATTTCGCATTTTTCAAAAATACCAAAATTTGCTTAAATATGGAGAAAAATTAATTAATTAATTTATGTTTATTAATTAATTATATTAATATTATGAAAAATTAATTAATTAATTTTTGTTTATGCTTGATAAGTTAATTAAAATAATTAATGTTTAATTTTCTATTTGGTTTTCTTAAAAACAACACCCCGGATACCGGTCCATGGCTGGAGGTGAAGCTCGAGAGTCGGATTTTACACTTATTGTCTGCTAACCAGCAATAATGGTGAAATATTCCTCCTTTATCAATGCCTTTTTGGAATTAAATCTGTTCTGGGAATGCCAAGTCATTCCAGCGGATAGAGGAGGACTAATCTTTTTCCCATTGCCCTCGGCTCTCTTGCGTTCCCTTCCTATGCCGTGCTGATGAGTCCTAACAAGGACGAAACCGGTGCAAGGCTGGGAGACGACTAGGGGTTCTGCAGCTCCGCAGCCCCTATGGACGAGCCGCCACGGGATATAAACAAGAATAAGTGAAGTTATTTCAATAATTTCCCACCAAGTCAACTATTATAATATGTGATAAATTAAAATTTAAGAATAAAATTATTATAAATACCTTTGTAAAATATTTAAGAAAAACTTACTTCTTATTAAGGAAGTTTTGGTTTTTTGTGGTCCAGGAAAACAAGGTCCCTCAGAAGTGACCAGTCGAGAGAATTGGACAAACCGAGACTGCAGGAGTGTTTTTCAAAGTGAGGCGGTCCGAAAAAGTACACACAAGATGTACTTTGGAGTGATTTTGAGGAAGTTTTTGTTTTTTGGGGTCCAGGAAAACAAGGTCCCTCAGAAGTGACCAGTCGAGAGAATTGGACAAACCGAGACTGCAGGAGTGTTTTTCAAATTGAGGCGGTCCGAAAAAGTACACACAAGATGTACTTTGGAGTGATTTTGAGGAAGTTTTGTTTTTTTGTGGTCCAGGAAAACAAGGTCCCTCAGAAGTGACCAGTCGAGAGAATTGGACAAACCGAGACTGCAGGAGTGTTTTTCAAAGTGAGGCGGTCCGAAAAAGTACACACAAGATGTACTTTGGAGTGATTTTGAGGAAGTTTTTATTTTTTGTGGTCCACGAAAACAAGGTCCCTCAGAAGTGACCAGTCGAGAGAATTTGACAAACCAAGACTGCAGGAGTGTTTTTCAAAGTGAGGCGGTCCGAAAAAGTACACACAAGATGTTCTTTGGAGTGATTTTGAGGAAGTTTTGTTTTTTTGTGGTCCAGGAAAACAAGGTCCCTCTGTAGTGACCAGTCGAGAGAATTGGACAAACCGAGACTGCAGGAGTGTTTTTTAAAGTGAGGCGGTCCATTTCGCCCACAAATATCCCCATAGGGAAGGAAAAAAAAGAAGAAAGGGGGGATGGAAATTGATTTGTGGGCGAAACGTAGAACACACCGAACAATCGAACCTTTTTTTTTTTTTTTTTTTTTTTTTTTTTTTTTTTTTAATTTTGCTACATAGAAGAGTTATTATCTTTTGAAACAAATGTGTCTGCTTAGTAATAAATGGAAAGGAATTATTCACCCGTCTCTCATTACCTCACTATGGATTATGAGAAACAATCCAGTAATTTTACTACTTATAACAATCAAAAATCAATTTAATTATAGCTTTAAAGGATAATTAAAATATCATACTTATGCATAATTGAAAAAAGAGCATTTTTAAAATGTAAAATCCTTTAAAACAAAGCTTTTTTAGTATTTTGCAGTGAGATATTAATAGACTTTCATTCTTTAAATTCATTTTTCATTCAATACACAATTTTAAATTTAATATAGAAGCAATCAATTTATTTAACATAAATCTTTTGAGTTTCAATACAAAAAATATTTGTACAATTCTCCAATGCAATGCTTTGCAAAGCAAAACCAACATTAACTTATTTTTATCTTTCACAAATGCCATGGCATTTGCAGTTATATTTTTGTGCGTTTTCATAAGCAACTGAAATGTGTTTAAATAATATTAAGCATGTTGCATTCATCAATATTGTTAAAGAAACTAAGTGACAATATTATGATAATTTACATTATGGTTATATATATCATTAGCCGTTCCTATGTATATTCAACAGTTCATTCAAATCTACCATGAGATGTTTTCCTTGTTCTGTTGACAGTTTTATTTGTTCTGATGTCTAGTATTTTTGTTCTAAGTGTTATAAATCCCTGAATACATATATTATTTTACTACTACTTGGAATGCTGTCTACTTCTCATATTGCAGTACTGATGAAGCATTTTGTTTTAAGTTCAACACATTGCCATGAGTTGTAAAAGTACCATGACAGATTCGCTTCAGCTATATTTTGCTGCAATCATATTTTTACCTTTGAAGAAACATACAAAAATATACATGAAAATATTTTGCGATTTTCATAGCTAAAAGCTAAAAATAGGGAAAACTCTGAAAACAATCTTTAAAAAATTCAACAATAAGCTTATTTACTGGCATTGATTGTTGCATTGTTTCTGATTCTTTGAATATTTTTATCTAAATATCTATATATTTTTTACATTGAAAACCTCTGTTTTAGTTTTCCTTTTGGGATCAAAATTGTATTTTTCAGTAAAATGGGTATTTAAATTACATGCTAGCTAATATCTTCAAAAAAAGATTGTTTCTTTGAAACAAAAATGATATTGCTCGAAATGGTTCAATTCCAATTTCAGCATCCCCAAAGACATGGGTTGGTTCTTAAGTAAAAGTTGTTACAAAAATAAAATGTTTGTAAGCTTTAGGCCTCAAAACTATGTATAATATGCATATCAGATGGTTATTAATTTGGGAATATTTTCATTTAAAGGTCATAGACAATTTCTTCAAAACATTCTTTCATCATTTAAAGGTCATAGACAATTTCTTCAAAACATTCTTTCATATCAAATTGTTTCGTTGCATCCAAATGAGATTCTTATGCAAGACAAATAGCATTAAACTGCTAATAAGCTTAAATCCAGTAATTAAAAGGTCACTGAATTATAAATAAAGTTTTTCCATTGAATTAAAAATATCATCTGCCTTGAGAATGAATCAAGCAAAATGTCACACAACAGTTTTTAAAACGTGTTGAGTAATCTCTCTTGAACTGACTTTGAAGCTATTGTTGCTGTTTTTGTTTTCTAAGCTGAGATTATACACTATTTTCGAATCTAGTTTCTATAGAGATTTTACAAGTTCTTTTGTTGAGATGAGCACGTCCAAATGTTTGCTTGAGAGCATTCATTAAACTATTGATTCAAGTTTATGAAAATGGACGGCTATAGGAGTTTGATCAAACTGGAGTTTCATATTGAGATTCTTGACATGAGTTTTTTATTTTACTTTGTTTCCGTAAGGGACCAGGATCAGAGAAATTCGATGTGCGTGAGTCTCCTGCAAAAAAGCATCTACATTTTAGTAATTTTATCATTAAAAAACTATTGAAGCATTAATAGAATTTAGGTATAAAACTATACTTATAAAGTTTATATACTGTATACCATGACTTATAAATAATTTTTTATGTTCCAACTTTTGAAGGTAAAATTAATTATGTTAGTCATAGAGTTGGTTGGAAGACATTTTATTATTTTGAGGTATACAAGAACCACAACTCAAATGTTGTGGTTCTCGCAAAAATTAACTAAATCTAATAAATTGAATTAATCAGAATTTAATAAATTTTGTTTGCAATATGTAGGCATAATCAGTTTACAAGTTTCTTGTTTTCTACACCATAACAATTTTAACCCAAAACAAAAGAATAACTGTTGATCCTAATTCAATTGTTTTCTTTTAAAAAAAAGCGCTTTAATTCCATCAATTGACCTTGAGTTTTATTCTGGTTCATTTTTAGCTTCTTACAACATATATATATAAATATTATAAAGCCCCAATCAATCTTTTATTAAAAGTATCTCTTAATATTGATAAATTTTGAAATACAACTGTACTCTAATACAGTTAAAAATTAAACAAAAAATACTGTTGATCCCTAGGCTTACCATACGTTCTTTTACTATGTGTATAAATATTTGAATAATTCCCCTCTCAATATATGAGATAAACTGGAAGATGTTATGCCATCATTTCCTTAGCGGACGTCCATAAATTACGTGAGGTGTTTTATCAAACTTTTGGACCCCCCTCCCCCTTAGTGAGATTCTGCTAGATCCCCCTCCCCCCCAACGTGAGATTTTCTCAACACTAGTTTTGTTTTATCGGCATAAAAATTGTCATCCAGATTGCAAAATTTTGATATGAAAACATGTTGAAATCGAAAACATGATTCTAACTTGTGATTATCACGACTGACTGGCTAATGATTTGCTGTTTTGACTAATCTGAGCATTTTTTCTAAACTCGTGCTAAAAAATATTAAAGAAAAAACGTATATTTTCTGAACTAATAGTTGACGTGAGATTTTAATTAACTCCCCCCTTTTGACCTCACGTAATTTATGGATGACCCCTTAGAGAGTAAAGATAATTTTAAAAAAAAAATCATCTGTTTTAAAACTATAGAATGACCATCATACTCTAATAATACAGACGGTTCCAAATTCTCCAAAATTTTAGAAAAATACTAAGTTTTTAAAAATTAGGTTGAAAAGTTTGGCCTTTTATGAAACGTTCTAGATTAGAAGATAATGTGAATATTTGCAGTTGAGCTCGCGGTACCCCTAGGAAGACTTCCCGGTGCCTCAGGTCGCCGCGGCGCACACTTTGGAAACCACTGGTGTACAAACGTCCAAGAATCGTCCAATTTTTGTCATGTATGGCCAAATTTCATTTACTTCTAGTAGCAATTACGTAAACTTGATAAATTTGATATGAGCTGTGTTACTAGGGATTACAACGGAGACTTACCCAGGCTTTCTTCCACGATGGACCTGATCCTATCCCGCTTCTCGGGCTTCTTCCAGAAGAGGGAGCGGACGTGCCCCTTTTTCCCCGTGTGCACCATGTCCACCGAGTGGCTCCTGGGGATGGGGTTCCTCCAGAATTCCAGGGACTCCGCGATGGATATCTTGTCCTGGAGCGTGTCCTTGCGGTGCTGTTCATTGAGCGAGTACAGTTTGTGCGTGATATCCTTGCCTATCAAGTTATTCATCACAACGTTGAGGAACTGGTTGGTGCCCAAGATTGTCAGCAGTTCTTTGCGGCCCCAACACAGGAGTTGGCAAGGCTCTGTCGCTGTAAGAGTGACCTGGACAAGACACCGAACTTTAGTTGCATTGTTTCATTTACTTTAGAGAGCTTGTCGTGTGCTAAAAATATTTAATTTAATCAATGAATTTGCAGGTTAAGGCTGCACTAGAAATGATAAGATTAATTACACTTTTTGCTCCCACATGAAAAAAAGGTGACGTAAATATTTTCAAAGATTAGTGGTTTTAAGCAATTTAATATGGCATGTTAAAGCAATGAATTACGTATTTTTCTTATAAAAATTAGTTTCTCAACAAGAAAAGATTGCCCAGTTGTCTTTAAAAATACGAACCTATCAATATCCCATGATCTGAGAATGTAACTCACTCTCAAAGTAAAAGTCTTATTTTTAACCATTAAATTTACTTTCCACTTAATGTAAAATTTGTATTGATAGTTAAAAATAAAAAAAAATGCATGTGCTGAACTTGAAGTAAATATAAACCACATTTATAAAGGGTAATAAGTAAGGGGGTGTTACACACAACCCCACCCCCTCCTTTTTATTTTTAAATTGATTTAATAGTTAGCTGGTTAAATTTTACTTTAACGAAAATATTTTGTATTAATTTCAGAAAATTAAGTACATAATTTGATCCATAATAGAATGAAAATATGATGAGGAATCATGAAGATTAGAAAAAATACTTTCAAGAAAACTAAAATAAAAATTGTTAGGTCCTTATTGTTTGACCTAGTAAACTTATAATGTTTTAAAATACTTTTTTGAATGATTTACTCTGTAAAAGTAGCTTTGATAAAAATAATAATTGTGGAATATTTTATTAGCTGACATTCATAGAAATACTCTCAATTAAAATAAATTTCTTCAATTAAAGTTAGTTAAATGTGAAGTAGTTATAACGCATCTCGCTTTCACTCCACAGGTCTGGGGTTCTGTCAAGGTCGACTTAACCTTTCATCCTGGGTCGATAAACTGAGGATCAAGCGTTTGGTAACTAAACACCGGTAACTTTTTAGGCTGACCACCTAACCAGGACAGATGCCTTGCTTGCACTCCAGGTCACGAGAACAAAGATTGTTTTTTTTTTAATGTGAAGTACTTTATTTTTGAAACGTAAAAACAAATAACTTGCCTGGAAGCGCTTATCTGTGTTGGTGGCACAAGACTCCCACTCAGGGGAATCGACGAATTCTGTAGGAAGTAAATAATGCAATAGGATATCTTCGCACGTCACTTTCATTCTAAAAATAAAAAATAATAATTAATTAATTCTTATATTGCTAATTAGTGTAAAAATAGTTTATTGAGACATATAATATCAATCCACTTTAAAAATGTTATATTCTGGATATGAAAAGATGATGTGTTATCCGAGTTTAATAACATTCCATGTTCAGTTCAACCTATAGAGAGGCCAAATAGTATCGTGAAAACAGAATTCGAATAAATTAAAAGGAGAATAATTTTACGTTAAGGTAATAAAATTAACAAATAATCCCAAAACTTAAAATACAGCCATTCAAACACGATTACCATTAGAGTTTGTAAAGTTTGCTTTCCGTGCTCTAAAGTACAATCGTAACAAAAGTACTTTTACAGGCGTGGTATCGTTAAGTTTTTTTCTTTGCAAAACACATTAGCCGAGTAGACTTGAGAGTGTTTTCCCTCCAAATTCTTTTTAGTTTTTTGTGCACAATTGAATCCTAGTTATTATTTTTAAAAATGGTTAGATCAAAATACCTAACACTGCTTCAAGAACAATGTTATGCGTAGTAATAATTAATATTTATATACTTAAATAAGGAAAATTATCCAACACAATTAAAAACCCTTATTAATATAAACTCACCATGATTTTTTTAAGGTAAAGGAAGTATTTAAATTAAATAAAGGGGGGGTGAATATTAATACTCTGAATTGAAATAAAACTTATTACACAAATAATTTTTTATGAAAACAAATGTTGAGAGCAATTCACCAACTAACGAACTAAATAATCCAGTTCCGAAACAAAATATACTTTAGGTTTCTTCCCGGAGAGAATTAAACTTATTCATCTGATTTGAATTTTGTTTCGGAATGAAATTAAACTCTTCTAAAACGCCGAATTTCACATCGGAATTTTACATTTCTGGAAGGAAACTAAACTCGATTATCAGCAGCTTTTAGTTTTTTAACCGGAGCAAAAGTAATCACCACTAAAACGTGGAATTTTTATCCCGAGGGAAATTAAACTTCACTTTCAGTTTTGATTTCCAATTCCAGAGATTCCATTGATTTCCAGGAGATTCTCCGCAATAACGCGTTGATTTTTTTTACGGAGGGAAATTAAATGTTATTTTGGTGTATAATTTTGATCTGGAACTTATTTCAGGGGTGCTACTTCTTCAGGATATCCCCGGAAATCCGGTTTTTTCAACAGCTTCAATTCCGGAATTCCGGGTTTTATCGAAATTTTCGTAAATCTAGAGCTTAACAAAAAAGCATAAAATTTGGTCTAATTTAAAAATTAAGTGCAGAGCATTAACAACATCTTTCATGAAGAATCCGGTCCCACCATCGGTTCTAAGCGCAATTACATAGTAGCTACTTCATTCTGAAAAAAATGTTTCGCCACAGTAAGCTACGATCGAGTTTCATTTACTTACGGTTGTAGTTAAAACGTTCCAGACCATTCTGTCTCATCGGTTTATAGGGGATGCCGTAAATTTTGTGGGAAAATGCCTTCAGAGCAAAAAAAAAAATAATCTGTAAACGTTCCGGATTTTAGATCATTCCGGAGTTAGGGATTCGGATAAAAGGTTCGTTAATCTAATAGTTTTCTGGGGTTTTAAGTGGAAGTCAGTAGCACCCCTGTTAAATTGTTCTTGCTGCTCACTAAGCAGCATTGAGCTCGCTTTCGTCCTTACTTTCCGGCGAGTAGCACGGAGAGCCTCTGGTCGGTGCCGGTGACCCCCTCGACGGCGTAGTGCTCCCCCGCGTCCAGCGGCTCCACGTGCGCGTGCCGCACCAGCTGCCGGAACTGGTCCTTGCCGACGCGGATGGGCGCGAACACCTTCAGGTAGAGCTCCTGCAGCTCCGGGGCGATGCGCGGCGGCAGGGCGCGCACGGCGGCGTAGGCGGCCTGCGCGCCGTTGGCGCAGAGCAGCGCCGTGCTCCATCCCAGCACGTCGGGGCCGGTGCAGGCGCGCAGCGCGGCCCAGGCGGCGGCCGACGCAAAGCCGGCGCAGAGTAGCACGCGTGCCGCGCAGTGGAGCGGCGCCGAGCGCGCGGCCGGCACCGCGAAGGCGGCGCAGAAGCAGAGGTGCGCCGCCTGCAGCAGGACGTGGCGGCTCTCGGCCCACGGCTCGCACAGACGCCGCCGCTGCTCCTCTATCGGCGCGGCGGAGAAGCTGTCGTTGAGGGCCTGCTGCTGCATGGGTGCCGACGCCGCCACTCTGCCATCACGGTTCACTCGCCCATGGCGGGATCTGAGGAAGAAATCATAGCGATGTTAAGACTGCTCCAAAAACATATCTAACAGTTCAATCGCATAGAATTCATTCGAAACATTTCTCCAATTAAAAGTCCGATAGTACGAGCAACACACAATCCCTGTAGTTTCTTTCTCCCATTGGGCTTATACATTTTTTACTAGGATATTAAAAAGACCAAGCGGAAACGCCCATTATTGGCCATTATTGGTACCATTATTGGCCATGGTACTCGAGCTCTTTTAGGCACCCGACCCCAAACAGAGTTACACATTTTTAGTGAAACTGTAACTTCCTTAAAGAAAAATAAAGGGGGAATAAAGTCTAATTCTTCAACCGTTGGCTCATGCCAACCAAGAGCCCACCCCTCTGACTAATTTGTCTGTCTGCAGACTTCTAAAACCCTTCCACAAAGGATTTTGTTTTTACTGAACAATCATGTCTTAGTGCTAACTAAACCTACCTACCTATAAATGGGCTAGGTAGAGTGTCTAATATTTTAATAAAGCTTCAAAAAACCATTCTTTGGTTATTAAGTACATTTTCCAACATTTTGTAAGGGCCTCAGTGGTTAGAATTTGATCTTGATGAACTCATTATTGTGAATGATTAAGTGTCAAGTAGAAGGGGGTGTTAGGGGTGGTCCCCCTGGAAATTTTTTAGAAATTTGACCCTTAAAACAGGGTTTTAACTATAATTTTGGTACACCTAGTCTGAATTGGGAATTTGTCTCTGTATTGGGAATTTGTCTCTGTATTGGGAATTTGTCTTAGAGGTAACCCCTTTTCAAACGCATAAATACGACAAGCAAGTTTTACGCTACTTTTTAAAAGGCTCAATGCGCGTAACAATAGGTAAAATTTTGTGGGTACCTTTACAATTTTTGGGCATGATTTTGGCTTTTGTAAGTAATCAACCAAACAGAAGTAAATAAAAAAGGTTTTTTAACCAATCGGTATTTTTTGAAAAAATTGGGATAATTAAATAAACTTCTTTAAAGTTTTCAATAATTCCTTTAAAGTGTCTATTTTTAAAGCCAAGTTCACATTATTTTATAAAAAAAAATTGTAACCGATCAAATTAATGCCTTAATAAGACTAAATCCACAATCCGGGGCACAAGCGACTACTCCCTTTAAGAAGGACCTGTATCTTTGAAAACAACCTGTCTGATACCTCTTTATTGAAATCGTTTTCTGCTCCTTTCAGACACTCTTATCACTTGGCAGTTGTTCAAGCATCATGATGCCGAGCGTTTTCCTGAGTGAATGTCCTCGAGCCGAACCAAACACCCCTTGTTGGCCCACATCAAAGGGACACTCAACGGACAGCCCCTCCCCCTGACCTTTTCCATGGGGCTCATTAAATCAGATCGCCACACCTACCACTTTTTCCATATTCGGATGGGCGGAAATTAAAGCAGGAGAGCTGTTATCGAGCGGGTGGAAAATAATGAATAAAAAGGGGGGAAAGACAGCTGGAAGATGAACTGGCCCTGAGCCAAACGACACTATCCTTTCTGAATTTTAAAAGGCCTCTAATGACACAATGACTTTAAGCGGGGGAAAAAGATTAGAGGGGTTCTTTATTCTTTTTTTTTTTCTTTTTGCGCGCGCGAGTGTGGTTTATTTTCGCACTTGCGTCTGACTCTTCAGATATCGCTGGCGATGACATGAGGACGGATTGAGGCTGGGTGGGATGATTTTGGAGGAGCGATTTGTTGCTCTGTTGTCTTTTCGGGCTGTCGCCTGGCGATGTCTTTTACGTCCATGATATGATATGGACCGTACCACAGACCGTACCATCTATCACAAAAATATGGGCACATTTTTTTCAGTTTCACTATTTTAGCTATTTATTTGACTTGTGTTAGTCTTATAGGCATTAAATGTTCAATACAAATAGTGATAAATTGTATTATATTTAGGCTTCTTAAAAATGAAAGCGACAACGTCAGGATTAATAAAACTATTGTTGTTCTTTTTTTGTAGAATAACTAAGAGAACTAGTTTTAATAAGGAATTAAATCCGCTTTTGAAAAAATCAAACCCGTGGGGGAAAAGTGGATGGTAATTATTTTTATTTGCATTAATGCTTGAATTGGCAAGCTTGAAAATGTTCACACTGTTGTAGTCATACTCTTACTTGTAGGGTTAACACTGCAAAAATTTGACTTGTAATTTTACTGTGCTCTTTGTAAATTATATAAAGTAAAGAATCAAATAATCAAATTAGAATACATGTGGTGTTAGACTTAAGTCACTGTTCAGATTTCACAACTACTTTAAAGAGCAAGTAAGGGATTACAATCATTAACTCTACATCCTTAAAAAGAAACATGAATTAAGTCATGTTAACCGGAAGTTTTTGAGGGCGTCGTGAAACCGTATAGTAAAAGGATATTGTACAAGAAAACATATTTAAAGCTCGTTCTTACATATAATCCTCCGTCGCATTGTAAATCAGTTTTAAGCACTTTGCTGTGAAACGTTTTGTCCTCCTCCCCACTATTAAAGTAGCGAAAGTGGAAAAGAAGCAGTTATTATGCAAATTCAAAAAGTTAACAAGACGTGACTTTAGTTAAAGGGAATGCAAATATTTTACGTGGGAGAAATGTGGCGGGTGTGGTTATCCTCCTAAGCCACGCGAGTCTCGTATCCGCTTCCCATACATCTTACCCTGAAGTTGAGTGCAGTACTATGGAGGTACTATGGGGTTTTAATTTATTCCTATTAGTCGGGGAGTTATTATAGCGTCCTTATATGATGGATTAAAATTTTTCTTTTCTCAATTGATATTTATAATAGTATGCTGGCTTATTTTTATTAATTTATTCTTTTATCAGGATATAGCCGTCTTTCTTTTTTCTGTATTAACAGTTCCCTATCATACGGGATGCGTGAGTCTATGGTTTAAAATAAGAAATAGGAGTAATACTAATAAAATAATTTTAAATGTGGAAATTGAATTGACAGTTTAATTCATTAATATACCTGAATTTTAATTTTTCCTAAATATTTTGTACAAACATAGTAAAAGGCCTAAAAACAACTGGAAAATAGCAAAATATATCCCATGTAAAAATTTTGATTTTTAGATCAAAATTTAAAAAAACATCCCTAAGGGACCATTCCATAGGATACGAAAGGGGCGTGTTTGTTCCTCATAGGCAGCGCATTGCAGAAAACTGTTTAAATTAAATACCTTAAAAAGTAAAATAAAAGGTATTCAAAAGATACTATAACCGTGTAACTAATGAACGAAAAACGTTAATATCCAATTAACGTAAAAATTTACCTTTAACTTAATATTGTATTTCGAAGATTTTATATGCTTGAAAACACTTTTAATGCTTTCCAAATATACGCTAACTACAATTTAATTACACTTTTTAGTTTCAAAAGATATCACATATATCCCTTTTAACCTCCTACCCGAGACACTTTAAACTGACTTTTAAAAACACGGGTATGAAAACAAATTTGATTCAGAAATATAATTTCACCAATTTTACGTAGGTGAAACTATGTTTTTGCAGCATGAAAGGTTTCCAAATTTTATTAGTTTTATCACAAATGATTACACAAAGGGTTCTTCAAATTCTTCTTCCGTATATTAGAAAGGTTTTGCAAGGAGAATAGTTCTGGGAACCATAGCAGTATGGACAAGAATAATTTTCTTAAATGTTAGTTTTGTTCTTTTGATTGTATAAAACATTCTGAAAATTTCCATTTAAGATAGTCTGTTTCATTTTAAGATTCAAAAACTCAAACAACTACTCTCAAAATTTTACCTCATTAAAATTTAATAAATCTCATCAAATATTTAATAATTTTGGAAATTTTGCCCTAAAATAATACTAATTCATATCACCATGTTCATGCAATCCGGTTCGAGAAGAGGGGTGAACCACTAGTAAGTTTGGAAAACAACGGAAATATACTACTTAATCTACGTATGAGAAAATTCATTTTCAGATCCAAAAAATGTTTTTGTTATAACAAGGATTTTAGCGAAAAGTATTTGACATAAGAATAGTTAATTAACGTTATAAACATACCTTATGTCTAGGGAAAAATATTTTTTTCGTTATATAGAAGTAGTATATAGAGATTGTCATATTGAGAGTACACTGTATTCTTTGTTCTATAACACAACTAATTTCATTACTACAAAATACTTTTATATCATTATTACATAATAAACATTCTTTTGTTAGTAGGGGAGAGTGGGGCACCTTGAGACACTCTACTTTACAGACGCAATTATATAATTATGAACTCGTGCTTATAGGTATTAATAAATGAACCTATAATCTATACTCTTCAACGTGTTTTGGAATCTTAAGTGCGTCTGGATAATTACTTACATAAGTTTTCTTGATTTGCGTGGTGCAAAGTTACAATCACTTGTAGTTTCAAAAGAACTTTAAAAAAACGAAGTGTATTTATGTTAGTAATAATTATGTTGAGATTAAAATACGTATATCCATTAATATTTTAGAAAAGGAAAAGAAAATTTTTTGCCAAACCTAAAAGAGTAATTAAGTTTATTATCCGAAGAGGCAAGTGGGGCACCTTGCGACATGTCCAAAGGTACCCCAAACCTCTCATGAATAAAAAAAATTGTTTTTATTCAAAAAATAATTAAATAATTTAAGAATAAAGAATATCATCATTTAAAAATTGGTTGGAAAAGTATGTGTATACAACTTTCCTGTACATAAATGTGTACAAAGTGTGTGTTAAGGAAACAAAAAAATCAGTAATTTATGTCATGATAAAAATGAGGAAATCAACGAAAAATTTAACATGTAAAATATTTTTGATGTCCAATTTATGAATATTAAACATTTGTTTTTCATTAATTAGTTTTAATTTTGTATTTTTCAAAGTAACATTCATAAATTTTATGCTATTAGTGAAAGTGTCCCAAAGTGGGTCACTAGTGGGCCACCTTGGGACATTAAAATAGTTTTTTTTTAGGTTTGTTATTATGAATTCCCTGTAAGATATATAATTGGTTGGAAAATTTTTTATTAAATGTTCAAAGAAATGTATTTAATATACGTATTAGCTGTGTTTGGATAAATATTACTGTATAAAAAAATTTATAAAAATAGTTTAAGAAAAAGTGTCCCAAGGTGCCCCACCCTCCTCTATTATTCTATTGAATTAAAGACAAATGGAAAGTAGGATGAAATTATTGTATTGTTGGTCAAGTTTTCAAGGCATTACAAGTTTTTTCAATTCAACATATCTAAAGTCTGTGGGCTTCTTAATGAAATAAATCCATTATTAATTAATGAATGATAAACTGGGATTTCTTTTTCATTTGCCAGAAATGAATTCCAATCAGTAGTGACACAAGTGTGCTTCAAATCACAGACTACTTGCCCCAATTAAGTCAGACATATTCTTTGAAATGTAAATTATCCCCTAAATTTTAAACACAAAAGTCTGGGAGATTTTTCGAAAGTTTAAACACATTTCAAGAGCTAGACATTTTGGAGCCGGTTTTAAATATATACACAAAACCTCTTACACACACGACCGAGAATAAATGCATAATTGTAGTTCATAAAATATGTAACCGGTTTTATTTCGACCAAGTAAATTTTATCTATAGATTGATGGCGAATTTTTACAAACAGTGCGTGGAAAAATAATGAACTTTTTTATCTACCAAGCAATGTTTTCATCATGTATTTATTATGAATAAATCATAATGCATATGCAATAATCAATAAATTATTCCTTCTTCTTTCTCTATTCTTCTTGTCCTAATTTCTTTACCTAAAATAATGAGTTAAGACTTAATCAATGGGACTCCCATGAAGTAAGTACTACTATTAAAATTTTATTTTTACAAGGCTTGTCAATATTATTAGTTCTAATATTTGAACCAATGTTGTCGCTTTATTATACGCACGAGATTTTATGCTGAAACCAATTAAATAAGCATAATCTCATTTTAATCATAAAATATATGGACGAGCTATGGTACCATGGACCACGGAGTACCATGGACGAGCTATGAGCTCTTTTGGTACTCATAACTATTTTTTTTTGTATGTATGTCTGTGTTTGTCTCCCCATTTTTGTCTTTTGTTCTTTGTATCTTTGTGTTAATAAATTCAATTCTATTCTATTCTATTCTATTCTAATATGCAAATAGCTTATGGAAAAATTCCTTGCATACTTCACCGTCAATATTATCCATTCCCATCACTCTTCTGACTGTTCCAAAACTTTTTATCCCCTAATTTGGTTTTAAAGACCTATATGATGGATAAATATCTCTCATTTTGATCTCCATTTCAACCACCAGTTTACATGCTATTTCAGAAACCATATCCACATGATAAGCACCACACTGCTGCTCAAAACTTGGCCCTCGGCCATACAAACAAAGTGACGACATTTCTCGCTGGCTATATATTTTTGAACCTCCTTTTATTCTTCTGTTGAATCAATGCCACTTGTGTGTCATCTTGTTTCTTCCCCTCCAATCACATTTCTCTGAGAATGATAGCGCTGTAAATTTTCTTTGGAGAAAAAAAGAGCCCCCTCACTCTTTTTCCACTACTTTCTTGATGTGGTTGCATAAGTTCCACTATTAAAAGATTAAATTTTCTTATTCAAATTTATCTTGGAGGAAAAGTATGTATTTCTGCAGATAAATGCTATAAAGAAACAGCTTTCTTTTTTTGCTTACCATAAGTGATAGGAAATTCAGTTACATTATAAGTTTGAATCAGGAAATAGGTCTCGTCTAGTACAATGATCAGTTCCTAATATTTGGATATTTTATAAAAGTAATAATTTATTTTTAATTCTTAGCTATTAAGTGTGTACCTCATGGGACCAACAATATAGGGTCGTTTTAATGAAAGGACTGAAAGGACGTTGTAACGAATAAAATTTAGCACTATGATAAAACATTTGTACTTTTCTTACCGATCGTTGTGACGCAGGGGTCGCTATATCGGGGGATCGTTGTAAAGACGTTCTACTTATTATTATGTCGCACTATTTTAATTTCGACTATAGTAGTATATTACAGTAAGCTCAAATTAACACTCTTTAAATACAAATTCTTATTATATGATTTTCCGTGTGCTTACTGATGCAAGTATCTGAAGAGTGAAAACCGGATATCTATTCTTTATCCATGATACCTGCATCTACATCCTTGTGAAAGACCACTTAAGTAAACTTAAATTACAACTTCTTTAGGCCTTATAATTCTAGAACCAGCCGTATCAATAAACTTAATATCATTCTGGTTATTGATCTGACCGATGATATCAGCTCATCCATGGGTAAAAGATGAGATGACCATCAAAGGACCAACATGACTTTTGAACCCCTGGCATCCTCCTGGCGTGACTTAGAACGCGCATCGATGACATGTATCGATTGGGTACCTTCCACACTCCCACCCCCCTCGATTGATTTTCATTTCGTTTGAAACGCTTGCGTGCGTTGACCGCCACTAGCGTTTGACGCCGATGTCGCGTTTGCTAAGTAACAAACCTATTTGCTACCGTGCGACATCTCCCGAAGGCTGCGGATCGAATTCATTTAAAAGCGGGAAACCAACTGTTGTTTGTTTGCCTTCTCGTTGAGCATACTATTCTATTAAGCGTGCAGACGGTGTTTCGTTTCAGTCTGTCATTTGGGGTGTCTCGTTTACTCGGTCACGCGGAATGCTAATGTTTGCTTGTTTGTTAGTTTGTTGAAAAAAAACAGCTTTATCCCGCCTCTAAACACGACTCAGGAGCTAGTTAAAATAATAATTAACATGCTAGGGGATGTCTTCTTTAAACATCGTGACGTTATCCTAAAAAATGACACTATTTGAATTTAAAGCATGAGTTTTTATGTATTACTTTCAAACATTATTGCTCACATTCAAAAAGAACATTAAAACGGTGTTGCATGAAACTTCAGATCAACGGAAGGTTAATTTTGTTTGTGGGTTGCACCAGAATACAGTTATTCATGTTGGGAGGGGGCTACAATTTTTATAGAAAATTTTAAATATCATGTGATAATAATTTGGAATAACTTTCTTTCTGATTTTAATACTCAAAGATTTAGGTATTGTTTGTTTTCAGAGTAGATTTAAAATATATTTTGAAATTTGTTTCACGTTATTAAATTTACATTTTTTATTATTTTCAATGCGTATTTACCTAAAAATAAATACTCCTTATTTGTCCATGTTTTGCGTTTTATATTACACAGAAATTTCTGCCCAGTTTGAAGAATGAAATGTGATATGTAATGATGGCTAAGGATTTTGGTGCCGTTGGTGACAAAGCTTCAAATGAGGTTAAAATGTTAAAAATCTTGGTTCTAACGGTGCCAATCAGTGTCCTATACAATTTTTTTTTCGCAATCCTAAAATTATAGATTCCTTTTAAATTTTGAACGAAATAAAAAGATATTTGGATAAAACTTAAAAGTACAATAAGAAAACGCAAACCTGATACCCGCTTCTTTATTTCTCTAGATAGAAACAAATTCTCGCTCATTTTACATAGCCTCGAAAAAGCCATAAAAACCTGAACAAAAACCCGATAAGAACGGAAAGATTACCCCCACAGTTCAAATTTGCTTTCCGAGAGAGATATTTCAAACCCTTCTCTAGAGAAAAAAAAAAAAGAAAAGAAATTCCATTAAGACGGGAGCAGACACTGTGATGGAATGTTATCTTCACTCGATACGGTTTCAACAAGGTAACCGTTAAGACTTAACGATCCTTAAGACTGTGTGTAATTGCCACTGGAATGAATAAAAGTATTGATTTCCTTTTTCCAGTTTTCCGCGGAAAGAGAGAAGTGTGTCAGAAGGCTGCGATTAGAAACGTTATTACTTTCGACGCCCGCGTGTGTTCCTGAAACACTTAAAACTGCTTTTAAGAGCGGCTGTTGCGATGAATGCGTTTATTAAGGAGGATTGACCCTTAATGGGAATATGGTGTGCCGGAGTTATTTTTGTATCACTTGATGAACTAAGTAATGGAGGGATGTATTGGAGAAGCAATTTGGCTGAGAGGTGAAAAATGGGTTCTTGATTGGGAAATCGGTAAAAGATGGATTTTCGTTCAAATACAAAATGTGTTCAGGTATTTTGAAGCTAATTTCTAAACTTATGTGTTGCTGAATAAAATTCCAACTTCATATCATCTGGTAATTTACTTGAGTTTTTATCAGTAACTTTTAATGCATGGATATAAATTTTTCATACTTAAATATTTGGATTTAAAAAAGAAATTTTTACTGCTTTAAAATGGTTTTTCCTTCACAACAGAAAATATAAATATCTAGTCTTCGTTAATTTGAGCATCGTAGCTAAGCTTAATTATATATTTCACTTTATATGAGACTTTATATGAGAACCATCGTTGCTCGAGAGGAAACGGTTTTTCAAGTTGTGTGTTTATCCCAGAGCCATTTAGGAACAATATGGTCAAATATTCCCCTAGAATTCTATGTTTATGCTATGCTTTCTTTAAAATGTAAAAAAAAATAATAAATAACACCTGTTTAAAATTATTAATATGTTAAAAACCCGATGTCAAGAGTGATATTTTCAACAAAAAAAAGTCAGGAGGATGAAACTCCCCTAAACCCCTTTGTTGAGTTTTTTTTTTTTTTTAATTTTCAAAGGCTTTTATTTCATTGTTCTCTTTAATTTCCGAATACCTCTGCCTAGCTTCACAATAAACGTAAAAGTCAGTTATTGAAGAAAAATTTCTATATATTTTGTATTTATTTCCTTCATATTCCGCTGTCTTTTCTAAAATTTATGAAACGATTAAAAATAAGTAGTATTTTTCCCAAGTTGTAAAACAAAAACTATTTAGAATTTAGCGTTAAAAACCAGTTTCTATTGGTAATCTATCGTTATGTCAAATTCCTCTGACTACACTTCACCAGTAAAATTATATATACCTAATTAAACAAATTTCTAAAAACAAAGTTCTAAATTTCAAACAGGATATCAAAGTTTACATAAATAATTTTAATTGACACCTATTATGTAAAACGCTGTTGATAAATATTTTATTCTTAAGTTTATGGTCGGAAATTTGATTGAATAGAAACAAATAGTCAATTTTTCTCTAGGTTATTTTTTTGTTATATTGAAAAATATTTTTTCATTAAAACTGTTTCTTCATCAGAGTTTTAAAAAATTTCACCTTCTAAGAATATTTTAAATGAATGTTTGTAACAGTAGAAGTACCTCCTGAAAAGAGTGATAATCATACTCTTAACATTAACATTGAAGGCTATGCGCGAGGATTCTAAATATGAGAAAAGAATCTTACAAAAGGATACTTATTTTATTTGTTAATAATTGAAGTAATACTTCTGAAGAGTTAAATTAATCACTATGATTTAGAATTTCATGCAGGGGAGACCAGGGTTAGTTGACATAGTTTTTGTTATTTTATGTATAACTTTTTTTCTGTAATACTTAAAGATAAAATTTGTTTTATAGACCTTTGGGCTAAAAATATAAAAGTCGCGTTTATAATTTTAATATACCTTTAATTGACCTAAAATTTAGTTTAAAAATTAGCTCACGACTATGCCAATAAGTCTTCTAGTATTATTCTAGGGGTAATTTGGCATAAGCTAATTTGCATATTAATACTTCGATAAACACTGCAGGTTTTGAAAGGAAATTTTGTTATGCCATATTTTTGAAGGTTTCTTCTCATTTAACGTTTCCGAGAGAGACCCTGTAACCCTCCTTGATCCCTCCACATAGCTTTTAAATTAAAGTATTTAAATTATTACGGGGTTCTACTTTTTGTTCGATTCCGTGACCTAGATGTCTCTCTTCAGTCGTGCTTTCGATCTTTGATAAATGTGATTGTTAAAATAGCAATACTCCTTCTTTTCAGCCACGGTTGATATTGATGTCACTCAAATAGCTATACCAAGTGACTCCGTTCCAAACTGATGTGCCAACTATCCTCACGGTGATATTTAAAACAAAATTGATTTCCCACAATTCCAAACATTCGAAACCGATTCGATCCGCAGTAAACCCCTCTTTCGAAAAATGTCATCAGTAATGCTTTAATTCAATTTGCGAGTTCACCAGATCAAAAAACTAAAGTTGAAAAAGTTTACTCGTTAGTGAGAAATACAATTAATCAGGTAATCTTCGTAAATCTTCGAAAAAGACTGAAGTTTGTGTGTAAATTTTATTTTTATGTGCTCTATATCTACCCTCAATATTCCAATGCTTTGGCTCTTTTGTGGAAAAAAATAAAGGCATAATGCCAACTAGCCCGGATAGTGCCAACTGACCCCGGCTTCCCCTAGATTCAAAAAACAGGCGTACATGTAAACTGCGATGTATTAATCATAGTCAATATACTATTTACTAATAACAAAAAAAAAACGTTCTTGATAAAAGAAATTGTTTTTATTTTGTTTACAAGTTTGGTCTATAAAACAAATTTGTTGGCTTCACTTCTGCTGATGGCATATAGCCCTCTTAATCTATTGGCAGTGTGTTAGATGATTAGTCAAGAAGCAAAAAGCTGACTCTATCCGGCAAATAAATGGACTCCTGAGGCTATTTCCAAGCGGAGAGGGATGTTATGATTGAGTGATAAATTGACTATTAGACTCCACTTAGCTATTTGAGATTATGTGCTTTAAAGTGTCTATAATGTCTTTACTAAAGAGTAAGGGAGAAAAGCTTGGGAAGTAAATTTTATCATTAATTTGAAGTTATTTTAATTTGTTTAAACATAGATATTAGGTTAATATTTTTATTATGCGCCTGTAGAGATTTATTCCTTTTTGCTGAATGCTTTTATACATCTTTCTTTTAACAATCATGAATTTTATCAGTAAAAATATTTTAAGAAAGCATTTTGTAAAATAAATAAGGCATTCTCCAAAAAAAAATTAAATAAATTTGTAAGAATATGAAGAAGTTGTCATTCCTCATATTAGTATTCCATGTAGGTAGTTCTTTTTATTGAAAAAAGTAGCTTAGTATATTAATAGTAGGAATATAAATCTTTGATTAAATATCAAAGACGGATTAACGCATCCTATCTTTTTAACTACACAAATATGTTTTAATTTTAACTTATTATTAATTCATTAATTTTGAAATAATAACTATGCACAATTATTAATCTTTAAAAATGCAATTGAAACAACCTGAAGAATCATGGATAGAGAAACTGTCTCTTAGATGAAAGTTTTAATTGATAACAGTAATCAAATGTGCACCGTATTCAATCTTTAACAAATATATTTTTAAGAAGACTGAAATGAAACTGAAATCAATTTTTTAAATCCAATCACATTTCTTTTTTTTTTAAGTGGCGTGTGTCACAGCAGCTATTTTAATAATAACTTGCTTCATCATACTATAGGCTCTTCTCCCGACTCTCTATTGCTCACCAACAGTTAGTTCTTTTCAGAACGCTTCTGGACCTCAGCTAGTCGATTAACCCTTATTCAACCTCTCCAACCCCGGAAGCATCACTCATCCGTAAAAATAATTTCGAAGCTAAAATATTTTATTTATCTCTAGCTCATAAATAATTTCATATAAATATTCCCTAATTACTGTCCAGTAAAGTAGTAATATCAGTACTAATTAAAATATCAACTTTTGCAAAATACGTCAACTAATTTATATACAATTTTAAAAAGTTAAAAAATAATTAAATTTATATGTTGCAAATTATAATTAAAATTTCACCGAATAACTAACTTTTTGAGAGAAAAAACTTAATATAGGTATCTAAAAAAATCGTAAAAAAAAATAAACGAAATTTTTAAGTTAAACAATTCCTAAACTAATTCAATTACATAGCTACGTACAAGAAAAATATAACTCTGCCACGATAATTTTTTCTTTTCCTCAGAAGATCAAAGTTTTGAAATTTAATAATTAAAGTCATTCTTAATTTGGAAAGCAAAGAGACTTGTAAGCATATTTAATTCCACGTTAAACCTTACTAACAATTTTCAAAAAATTTATGCATTGAACGTAAAAATTTTAACTAAAGCTTATCTTATATTTAATTGTGCCGTAAACTAAGCGAAAATATTTAAATTATGTCCAGTAGTTGATTGAATCCGTTAGAATTAATTAAACTGGCTAATTGACTCAGTTTCATTACATAGGTACTTTTAATTTAACTTGCCTTTCAATTTTGTACACTTTTTGTAAGCTATGCAAAACCATACCTTTCAATTCAAAAGTCTTCCACTATTTTTACAAAAGATCAAACTTTAATGTTACTCAATTTAAATAATTGGATTAATATAAAAATTCTTTCCAACTTGGATAGATTACATAATTTTTAATTTTTTTATTAACTAATAAATGCTCTAAATGAGGTTATGGAGATCCAGTAAAAATTCATTTGTTATAGTTAACAAAAATTCCTACCAGTTACTTTCATTCCCTTTTAAATATGAAGATTCAATTAGAATCCATGTAATGTGCTTGGTAATGGAATAAAGTTTGTTTAGATCCATTGATATTCCCCGGCCATTAATTATTTTAGTTTTCATTAGCTAAGTGGCTCAATGCAGCAAAAAACTACTTTACCTTTTAACGGAGATACCACCTATTTCTATGAATTAATTAGTTGACCATGAAACTATTCTTTGACTTTTATAAATAAAATATGGGTATTTAAATACATAAAAGGAACCAAAAATGAGTTATAAAATGTTCTTAAACATTTTCTACTTGAAATTTTATTCCGTTTTTAAATTTGATCAGTTTATTATTTCCTTTTTGCCTTAAGTATAAGGAAACTTTATTTTAGATGATGAAATATTATTTGAACTTCAAAAATTTGAACTATAAAGCATTTTTTTTATTAAAATAGAAAAATTTGTATTACTCTATTTACTTATCAATTCATTCCCTCCTAATTCATTTGCCCATTTTTCTAGTATTACTTTTATTCCTTCTAATTTCACTAAGAAATTATAAGAGAATTTTTAATTGAAATTTTTTCCCTTACATAAATTTCCATATTATGTAAATATGTAATTATACCTATTATCTACGAATATTTACATTGTATTAGTATAAGTATTATGCTTTTATTAAATTTTGGAGCAAAAGATTATTTCTTTCTATTGAAAATCTAATATAAACTATTCATCCCTGACTATTCTGACTAAATTAAACCAACATGAAATGAGCATTATAATAAAGAAATTAAAGTTATTATGTGCTTAAAAGTATAAATTTTAAAAAAACTCAGGAATGATTGATAAAGTTTGAATTTTACAAAACTTTGGAGAAAAGTGTCATTGAAAAATTACAAAATGAATTGGGGTAGAAAGGGTATGAATTCCAGATGGTGCTTTGCTACTTCAGAATACATACTACCTCTTTCTATAATATAATTTATTTTTAGAATTTGAACGTTAAATAAATTTGATATTTAGATATTCTTAAATTAGAACTGTATACCTAAGTGTAGGGGAGAGTGGGGCACCTTGGAAAATGGCCCAAATCTACTCTTTAACGTGTTTTGGAATCTTTGGTCCGTCTGGATAATTATTAAAATCAGTTTTTCTTGTTTTACGAGGTGAAAAGTTACAATCGCTTGTAGTTTGAAAAGCATTTTTTTAATAAAAAGAACTGTATTTTATGTTATTATAATTACGTTTAGATTAAAATACGTGTATCCATTAATATTTTAGAAAAGGAAAAGAAAAATTTTCTGTTAAACCTAAAGGAGTAAATAGGTTTAATATCCAAAGCGTCAAGTGGGGCACCTTGGGATATACAGGTGTGTGAGGCACCTTGGGACATGTCCAAAGATGCCTCAAACCTGTCATGAGTAAAAAAAAATTAATATTAAAATAACTTAAGAATTTAGATGATTATAATTATAATTTAAAAAATTGGTGCAAAAAGAATCTGGAAGGAAAGAAAAAAATGATGTATATCATGACAAAAATGAGGAAATCAGTGAAAATTTTGAATGTAAAATATGATTGATGACTAAAATAAGATTATTAAACATATCTTTTTCATTAATTAGTGTTATTTTTGTCTTTTCAAAATGGTATTTATAATAATTTTTATGCTATTATTGAAAGTGTCCCAAGGTGGGCCACTAGTGGGGCAACTTGAGACATTAAAAGGTGTTTTTAAAATTTGTTATTATAAATTCCCCAAAAGAGGTAATTGGTCAGAAAAATTTTTATTAGATGCGCAAAGGAGTATACTATACTATATTTAATATATTAGCTGTGTTTAAATAAATATAATTGTATAAAAAATTAGAAAATAATTTAACAAAATCTGTCCCAAGGTGATCCATTCTACCCTACTATTTATTGTATGCATTACATAACAAATACAACCGCAATGTTAAGAAACTTTAGGTGTGCATACATTATTTATCTTTAATTTTAAGTTTTTAACTTTTTATTGTAGGTAAAAAGTGTACTCCTCTGCCACAAACATTCTTTGAAATATATGAACATTAGAATAAAATATTGTATGAGTTCATATTCTTTAAAATTTTTTAAATACGTATACACTCAGTCAAAAAAAAATCCGAACAAATGTCCTGGAAATTTATTCCATTGGCAGTTCGCATTGAGTTGCGTAATAGTTTTACAAGAGCTCAAATGAATCAGGCAGCAAGAAAGAATTTTGTAGTTTAATATTTATCAAAGGATGGCGTAGAGCAAGAAAGAATTTTGTAGTTTAAAATTTATAAAGGGATGGCGTAGAGCAAGAAAGAATTTTGTAGTTTAAAATTTATAAAGGGATGGCGTAGAGCAAGAAAGAATTTTGTAGTTTAAAATTTATAAAGGGATGGCGTAGAGCAAGAAAGAATTTTGTAGTTTAAAATTTATAAAGGGATGGCGTAGAGCAAGAAAGAATTTTGTAGTTTAAAATTTATAAAGGGATGGCGTAGAGCAAGAAAGAATTTTGTAGTTTTATCTTGTCAAGAAGGATTTTTATCTTGTCAAGAAGTTAAAAGGTAAGTAAAAAATGGTAAGTGGGAAATAATATGCCTTTTTTTGAAGTGGGAACTAACTAGATCGCGTTCTTCACTCAAAACGAAAAGCGCATTAGAAACATCGCGGCCGCCATCTTGTTGCGATTATTTCTAGTCGGCTTCAGTTAGCTCGGACCGTTTATGGCACTTCCATCCCTTTATAAATATTAAACTACAAAATTCTTTCTTGCTCTACGCCATCCCTTTATAAATTTTAAACTACAAAATTCTTTCTTGCTCTACGCCATCCTTTGATAAATTTTAAACTACAAAATTCTTTCTTGCTCTACGCCATCCTTTTATAAACATTAAACTACAAAATTCTTTCTTGCTGCCTGATTCATTTGAGCTCTTGTAAAACTATTACGCAACTCAATGCGAACTGCCAATGGAATAAATTTCCAGGACATTTGTTCGGATTTTTTTTTGACTGAGTGTACATAATCATGAATTTTTATAAATAATTTTGAAATTTCTTAATTCATAATAATTTTAAGTATGATTTGAGACTTTGAAAATAAAATAATAAATATTCTTTAGTTTAAAAATTGCATTTGGGTTTGCATTTGGTGATAAATCCTGGAGACTTACTCACATAACTCCTTCTCTCTACACTCAAAAAAATTCTTCATCAAATGACGGAAATTGACCGGCATTACTGCTGCCGGTTAATTTCTGTATTTTGAGGAAATATTCGGAGGGGGGGTTCTGTCAAATGCGAGAAACTTTCTGTTATTTGAAGAAACTTCAGATTTTTTTAGCTCTGTTATGAGAGGTAACCATTATAAAAAAATACTGAAAAAAAAATAGAACTCTGTATTAAATAGAACTCATATAACCATTTTATAGGCCCAATTGACATTGTGACGTTATCAACATGACATTTTCGTCAAAATACAAGAGAAAATTTTGTATAAAACTACTATTTTTTAACAGTAGGTATAATTCTCATCTCTTCTAACTCTAATCTTATAACTCTAAAGTAAAATGTTAGTAATTTTACATTAGTTAACTACAATTTCACATAAAATATTAAACTTTTCTATTACAGTACATAAAATGAACATGAAAAACTTATAACTACTATAGTAAGTATCATATCTTTCCATTAGTTTTCCCATTAGTTTTTTCAAATCACGCCAAGTTTTAAAAGCTATTTTTAATTTGATAGTAAAGAATCAAAATTTTAAAAATTCTGCGTTTTTATAATTTTACTATGATAAACTTTTTTAAATTCTAAAATTTAAACTTCAAGGGACATAACACATGCTTTTTTAACTGAATTCCAAATAAACGTAGGGGAGAGTGGGGCACCTTGAGACACATATTACTAAATTATTTTTCTAATTTATTTATACCGTTTTATTTATTCAAACATAGCATTTTAAAAAAACGCATTTAATAAAATTTTTCCAACCAATTATCTCTTTTAGGGAATTCATAATAACAAATTTAAAAAACCTCTTTTAATGTCCCAAGGTGCCCCATTAGTGGCCCACCTTGGGACACTTTCAATAATAACATGAAAGCTTAAGTTATTTTGAAAAATAAAAAAATAACACATTAAATTATGATAAAGCCATGCTTAAGAATCTTAAATTGGCCATCAATAATATTTTACATTCAAAATTTTTCACTGATTTCCTAATTTTTGTCATTTTTTTGTATCCTACCACAAACTTTTTTGCACCAATTTCTAAATTATAATCGTCGAAATTCTTAAATTATTTAATTTTTTAATAAAAAAAAAACAATTTTGTTTTATTCTTGAAAATTTTGGGGTATCTTTTAACATGTCCCAAGGTGCCCCACACATGAGTGTCCCAAGGTACCCCACTTGACGCTTTGAATATTAAACTTAATTACTTTTTTAGGTTTAGCAAAAAATTTTCTTTTTTCTTTTCTAAAATATTAATGGATACACATATTTTAATCTCAACATAATTATAATGACATAAATAAACCTCTTTCATTAAAAAATTATTTTGAAACTTCAAGTGATTGTAACTTTGCATCACGAAAAACAAGAAAACTGATGTAAATAATGACCCAGACGCACCAAAGATTCCAAAACACGTTGAAGAGTAGATTTTAGGATCATTTATTAGTACCTATAAGCACGAGTTCATAACTATAAAATTGCGTCTGAAAAGTGGAGTGTCCCAAGGTGGGCCATGTCCCAAGCTGCCCCACTCTCCCCTATTCACTAACAGATTTATAGACCTGTTGTAAATTTTTTATAGTCATAATAAGCGTGATTTAATTAATTTCCAAAACAAATGAATGTAAGAATATTCACAAGTCTGCAATGATAAAGCTGTAATTAATGTTTAAATGTTAATACAGAGGGGGGAATATACATAAAGAATCATATTTTTACACATTTCCTTGTTTGATTGCAGTTTCAGGGCCATGTGTTGCTTTTACAATATTTGAACTTTCTTTTTACGGAATAACAAGAACTAAACATTATTATGAATTACATTTCATAAATAAAAATTAAGAGAATAACACTACTCACCTTTCTTGTTTATCTCGAAGGATACGTTTGAACACACAGTTCAATTTTCTTCATAATGACAGGTGACTTACGTTGGGCAAATCAAACTTAGTGACATCTCGACGGGTGTCATGAAGACGACAATCCCACTGATATCGAACGCTAAGAAAATAAAAGAGGCACCGGAGAAGAACAAAACAAATGCAACAATCGCGTGTATTATCTCTCGCCTCAGTCTGGAAGAATTTATTCGATGCCTTTACGACCCGCGATTGGCGGTGGAACCGTGAGAGGACGCAGATCGGTTGCTGCAGGAGCTGCGCATGCGCAGAACCCTTCTACGGAGACTGGATGAGAACGGTCGCTGGCTCTTCTGTGCGTGAAAACTGTTCTGGGGGCTGGGAAAGGGGAAAAGTTTTTCCTTTCGTCTCTTTAATTATTCAGCTGTGGAATCGTTCGTGAGACGGGATTTCAAAGTAATGTCTAACTCGTGAAGGTTCGATACTATAAAAGCTGGATCTGCTAATGCGTTCATTTCGATGAAATACAAGTTTCGGGAGTGGAGATAACTTTTTTTTAGAATGTTGAAACAATGGTGTTAATCTATTGGGCTGGGTTCTCACCTGGGATGAAAGAGTTTCTGAACTTATCTGAACTTTTCTTGTGGTATCTCTGAAGTATGATGATCTTGGATTTTAGTTAACGAGTTGGAATATGTTTCGTGTATGATTTTAGAATTCCAATATAAAATTACTCACAATGTTGATTAAAGGAGTTTTTAAATAAAAATTTATTTTTCGTTAATGCAGTAAATCTGTAGGTTCCCTAGGAATTAAGCTGTGCCATTAAAATATCCTTTACTGCTAACTTCTTTCTTTCAAAAACTATTACACATAATAAAATACTATTTCAGTCTCCAAGTGTTTGAGTTAATAGTCCAGATAACAACGAGATGTTTATCTCTTTGCTCAGAGGTTCATTGATTTTTAATACTAAATATTATAGGGAATTTAAACATTCCAATAGCGCTTACAACCGGTATAATTATCTTTACAAATAATTATAAATTTAAGAAAGGAGAATGTCATCTAGTTTCGATGAAATGGCTGTTGAAAAATCATATTTTTATAAAGACTTTTGTTGAGTTGTGAATTACGTTCGTTGGAGTTTCCTGCACAAATTTCTAGCCAATAAATTTGTATCACTCTGCCAAATGAAATCTCAAGGCTCACACCAATACTTTATTTACATACTTGTATAATTTACCACCTAATTTTTTTTTCCTACATTTATACAAATGGCCTAAAAAGTGAAGCGAAACTAGATAAAGGAAAGGGAAACCATCTATTTAGAAATTATATTATTTAAAAGAATACATTTTATTCAATAAGATGATTTTAAAGATAGGTTCCATTTTGGTATTTAATAATAAACTTTTTTACTACTTAAACCAAGTTGTGGTTTGAAAATAAAATTTGTGTTTAAACTGATCAAGATTTGTAAAAGGGAAACAACGTATAGTATTATATTTAGTCACAAGGGGGAAACTGTATTTTTTGAAATATTTAAAAGACGCTTTTCTTTCTCTACACTGCAATAAAAGCTATTTCAAATGCATCACCAAAACTACCATTTTATTTCTTGAAAATAATCATGACATATCAGACATTCAGTTTCATCTCCGTTATTTTTCTGCCAATTCCAACCTCCTGATGGGTTGACTTCTGACAGAAATACTCAATCATTCGGACATGAAAGGGTGAGTGTGGCCTGGAGCACCATCATCGATAAATTCCTTGCTATCAAAAACTGAAATGAGAATAAAAAAAGACGGTTTTAGGAATCCCCTTTAAGGAAATCTCCAAATATTCAGTAGGAAGCTTTGTTTGATATATACAAAGGTTTAAATAATATTCCCCTATTAAGGAAGTATCATTTATTATCTTTAGAACTTGTTAAGAGTATTCTAGTTTCGTTCTTTTGTTGGATTAAGTGGGGTTCTAAATATAAATATCATAAAAAATGTGCTGCGATATTCTTCCGGTTAAAAAGGCTATTAACTGAGAGATATAAACAGCTTGAAATACTAAATTAAAGATTTGTAAGCAAATGAGAAACTTAAGTCAAAAATGCATGGAACAGATTTATTAAGTATTTTTATTTTACAGGTGTATGCTTAAATATATAAAAGGGTTCTTTTGGGGGGGGGGATTAATATTTTCCCTTATTTATTCTTTAAATATAAAGCTCGCGACTTTAGTATATTTAACTACTGAAAATAAGGAAAAGGCTAGTTTGTGAGTCCAGACTTTTTTCCAACTCTGTATAATCAACTTTAAGATATGGCCTTTCATTCCCTAAGACCTATGACATTTTAAAGTCCGCCTCTCCTATAGATGTTATTCCCATTTTACTCAAGATTTTTCAATCAAATTCGAGTAATGTAGAAAAAGCGTCAAAACACAGACATCTTTCACAAAATTGAGCCTTATAACATTTTCAAATTTACTATTTACTATATGTCCCAATAGCTGGTTTTTGTCCATGATAGATATCCCCAACTGTTTAACATAAACTATCATCAATTCTCAAAGCTGCTTTCAAAATCCCCATAAATCTAAGCCTGGGCTGATTTAGAAACTCTGACATTTTTCTCCAAAATATACGACTTCCACGTCAAGGAATAGCCTCTAAACCAAAACAGGCCATACTTTATACATTTAGATTTCAGGAAAATCAATAGGAAAAGAGTGTGACTTCTAACATTCGTTACACTACCCCTACGCGAGGGTGAAAATGCCACTTACTCAGCCTGACCCGAAATATTCATCAGGCAGAAAGCTAGGCCTCCCGCTTTGGCAATTACCTCGGCACCAAATAAGCCTTCCTATTAGGATAATTTATTTAGAAAATAGGTCGCAGGTCAATAGGTTCGGTGCATTAAACTTGATTTAATTGTTGTCTCTCAATCTCCTGGAGAGAGGCGGGTGCCAAGTTTTTCTCGTTAAGTGGAAGTCACGTTGCAAGTAATTTTATGAGGGCGGTTTTTCTGCTTTAGTTACAGGTTTGTAAATATTCTATTAGCCGGGATGGAATCCAAGAGTAGTATCATCATTCTACTGTCCAGAAAACTTTTTTTAATTATATTCCTTCTTAAGTAAATAATTAGTATAATTAGTTAGATGGAAACTGTGATATTATATTAATACTGGAATAATTACTATGTATCTTTTTTATTTACACAATTAGTTGAATTATATACCGAGTTATATTAGTATTAACATTTAAACAAATGATATTTAAAGCATCAATAAAAGACTTAAGTTTTCATTTATTTTATAATGTTCTAATCGATTCGTTTTAATGAAAACCCCTCTCAATGAATATGTCGTTAGATATTACACATAAATTCATATTTAAAAAACTGATGTAAGACAAAGATAAAAAGAGAGTGTTGGAGTTTTCTAAGGGCATTCAGTTCAGTTTTTAGTAGAAAAGTACTTTATGCTCACCCAAATATCTTTTTTAAATTTTTGGATTAACTTTCAATTGTTACCATGTTGAGTATCTATAATTACAAAAAATAAATTTCCCTTAAATATATCTAATTGCAAATTTTAGTTTTAAATGTATTAAAAGCATAGAATAATTTAATAATTTTAAATTTTTCAGTTAAATATCCTCATTGATGCTTTCAACGATTTCAAAAAATATTATTGAATATCATGAACTGTAAAATATTTTTTTAAATCCATAGTTAATTTTTAAAAATTAGGTCATTATCTAACGTAAAAAATAAGATTCAGAAGATTCTGTTTCGTTCTAAATTAGAGATTAGTGACCCGGCTTGATCTGACCAACATAATTTTAGTTCCTGAGAAAGATTCTATAAAATTAAGTGATCTCTAGAACTACCGTCTTTTCTGTTGCATTTGCATGCAGACTGACTTTTGATTTCTGTAAAACTGTATTTTCCTTTATACAGCAGAGCTTCTTTAGTATGTTCTTTAGAATACCTGTAAAACGAGATTTTCCTTTATGGTCAACAGTATGCAGCAAAGACAACCAACCCTCCCAAGGATAGGTATCTGTAAAACTATATTTTCCTTCATGGTTAACGGTATGCAGCAAAGCCAAATAACGATCTTAAGAAAATCTGTACAACATGCTTTTCCTTAATAGTTAATAGTATGCAGCAAAGCTTTTCTTGCTGTATAATACAAAGTGATCAATTTTTAGTTCTTCATATTTATTTATTATTGGTTTATAAATTAAGAAAAGGAAAGAATTGTAGAAATTTGTTAAAATATTTTAAAAGGGGAGTTTGAGTAGTTTTCTAAATTTTTTCATTCTATTACTGCTGCTATGTACTATATATTTTTAGACCTTAATGGTTTACGCTACTCAAAAATTTCATTAGAAATTATTACCTAAAGACAGTTAAAGATTTTCTGACCATGATATAAAACAGTTTTTAAATTTAACGCAGAAAAGTGGCCTTGAAATAAAGCAAATAGTCATTTTACTCCCATAATCTTGATAGTAAAAATATGTTTTATACATAATCCTAAAATTATTCAATGTAGGAACTTTATACTTTCACTTCATCATCGAAACCAAATCGCATATCATAAATTAAGCTTCTTGACAGTATTTGATGTCCTTCATCCATTTAATATCTACTTCTCATGCATTATTCTTTCCAGTGTCAAGTGCGGTCGAAAATCTATCAGATTGATTGGTTACAATCATGCTAAGCGATCGCACGTGTTCGAGAGTATTATTATTCATGACAAGGAGAGAAGGTACGAAATAGGGAAACCATTTGAAGAATATAAAACTGAAATTTAATCCCATCTATTACTCTAACGAAAGGTTTTTTTATACTTTTACTTTTACAGAAAATTTGTCCTTTACAAACTTAATCCAGTTATTTTCATATTATTTCCATTGCATCCTATTAATAAAATTGATTATTTAAATTGAGGGGAAAAAATTCAATTTATCCACTTAAAACAGCCAATAAAACTCAAATTTTAGGGGAAGATGGGGTTCTACCCTTCTACCTATATGATTCTTGGGTATTCTGTTTAATATTTTGCATTTTATAATTCTTGTTATATTTTGAGTACATACATTCAGGATGATAACAAATATTAATTAAATTTTAAACTTCGGTGTTTCAGTTAATTTTCAATTTTGTCATATCTGTCACATTATTAAATTTTTTTTCAAAAATAATTTTACACAAAATCTGACAATTTTAGTTTTTATTATTTAGGATCAAGTAGTATATTACTGATAAGTAAATTCTGCGGACATGATGTGCATTGTACATGCCAAATCAGAGCGATTAGGTAATAAATGAAAGGACTTTTTATCTCATGTTCATTTGATGTCATGTCGGTGTAACATTTTTTTTTAATTAAAAGTGTTTTCAATTAGAATTTATTCGTTTTGTTATTTACGAACACTGCATGTGCCTCCTAACCCCCAAAAATTTAATATCAATTAATATAATATTGTACCCTACCATGTAAAGGGATTTTTTAATCTGTATGGTATGATTTATTTAAAATAAAAAATATAAAGTACTGCTATGAAGCAAAAAAAGCTGTCTGGTGTCATTTCTATCATAAATGTAATTTATCTTTTGTATGGGAGTATTTGTATAAAGAAAAGGTCGTATTTTTATTTCTTTATTGCCTTACATTTAAAACGTAATAAGTAAATTAAATGAGGAAGTTAATACATTTTGGAATAGTTCGGAAATGTTTTTTCCAATTTCTTAGTTTTAGTAGTTAGTTTGTTGAATTAATTTGTTTCCCTTAACGTGGTTTTCCTTTATAGGTTATTATTCCTATGGCTGAAAATTTTCAGTTACAGCAGGATGCATTTCATAACGCTCTATAGCTCAACTAAACTGTTTGTTTTATAAGTCTAAGGCACTCAGAAAAGTTCTGAATTGAAAGTTTCTGGTTTTGTCGGTCTGCCAGCCTTCCTTTGGCACGATCAGCACTTTTGTAGATCGCTCAAATGGACATAGAAGAGTTCTTAAAGAATATTTTAAGAATGAATAAAAGATGGACTTTATAGAATAATAGAAACTTTTTCGAACAAAAAATATATCCCTGAATGGTAATACTTCCTCAATGAAATGGTTTCTCACACAATAAAAATTTGGTATACGTATTAAAGCTGGCAATGGAAAGTTTAATAAGTATAGTATAATAATTGAAAATAACGTTTTTATTTGCACAATTTAAAATAAACAGCATACAATTGTTTCGGGGGTCAACAGGACCCCCTTCGTCAGTGCTAAAAGCACAGTCAGTGTCACACAGTCAGTCACAGTCAGTGCTAAAGCTGAAGCTTTTTAGCACTGACGAAGGGGATCCTGTTGACCCCCGTATGCTGTTTATTTTAAATTGTGCAAATAAAAAAAGTTGTTTTCAATTAATTCATTAATTGCACAAGATTGGTTTCGCTAAGTATAGTATAAATAGAAAGTTGAACCACAAATTTATATATAGAAACCTTACTCCAAACAATACCAGTGTTTTAACAAATTAGTAAGATTTAAAGGTAGATGAACGAGGCACTATTAGATACCTCCTAGTAAAAATTAAATATGACCGAATGAAGTTTACAAAGCGATCTGTTTATATAGAAGAAAACATTATAATTCAAGACCTAAAAATTGTTGTAACATACATCCTACCACAGAATTTCTCAAATTTTTTGTAACACCCCTATGCCCTATTATAAATTGAATCAATTTAGGTTCAGTTTGATACATCAATGAAAACTCGGTGTTTAAGCACTGTGAGTTCTAGTTAACAAATCAATTAATTTACTTTTGATAGGACCTTAGAAAAACAGGACTCTTTAATTTTGAATTTAGTTGGTGTAATTGAATTACAGAAACACCCTTATTTGTAAAAAATTAGTTCATAAATAGCATTATATCGAAGGTACGAATATAAGATCTATGAGTCTAATTTTGTATTTTATGCTGGTTTTAAATGCATTATCCAAGTGAACGTAAGGAGAACGTAAGGATTAATTAGAAAACTAGTTTTAAACTTTGGTATATGCTGTGATGATTGATTTTAATTCATTTTAAAAGTTATTTTTCCAAAAATCGAAAAATTTCAGAAATTTTTTTTCACTAACAAATTGATAAAAGCTGTGTTGCCTAATATACAGCGTATTTCAAAAATCCGTTTCACAGTTTATTTGGAACAAACGTCTCATAGATAGGGTCATTGAAGTAAGATGTACTCCTAGGTACCCTGAGAGACGTTGGTTCCAAATGAAAGCCGTGAAATGGACTTTTGAAACACCCTGTATAATATACCAAAACAATAAAATACCAAACCTGATTCATTGACTTTCCGGACTTCTTCCTGTGAAGCTATTGATCCGGTGAAACTAGGAAGACGTATATCCAAGTGCGATCCCTTTTCGGTCACCATCTAAAAAAGCGGGTATAAAGCGAGACATAAACAATGGCATGCATAATTCATTGCACCGCGAGCTCAATCTAGAATGCCTTTCGTCATGCAATAGTCAGACACACCCGTTTTGTATGCATGCTTTTCTCAGCATCAAATAAAATATTAAGCGAGAGGGGTTAATGCTTTTTGAAATAGAATCTATTTAAGGAGATAATTTTTTTTCTCGTAGAATTTAATCGTTCTTGAGTAAAAGAGAATATGTTAAATTCTTGGTCTTTGACTGCAACAAATGTGGATATTTTTAGGTGTTAATAATTCGGAGACAATTTATTCATTGCTAAACACCATGTTTGTATTCAAATAAATAGAATACAATTAGTAAAAGAGATAGTGAACTCCGGAAAATAGTCCTCCTAAACAAATCCCATAGTTTAGGCTGGAAATTTTATTTTTAATTAGAATATATATATATAGTTATAGTGGGTATGTCGTGTATAATTGTTTTTTAATATTTTTATATTCCTTTCAAATAAATTTTACAGAAGTTTGTATTTTAAAGTCTCAATAAAAATATACCTCTAAGAAGCATGTATGGAATTTGTTGTACTTTGACTCATACAATGTTTTTATACAATAAATTAAATTATAACTTTAGTGAAGTTACCACTAAAACAGGGTGTTTCAACAGGTTCACCCAAACTCTCCACAACCTGATTCTTTGCCGATGGAGTAGATCTAAAATGCCTAGAAAACTGTATCAACCAATAGTTTTCGAGAAAATAGCGATGGGAAAAGGTATTACGTCACATTCGGTTAGCACTAGAAAGATTTAGGAAAAACGGGAACAAAGTTATTTGGTTAAGTTTGGAACAAGGTTATTTGGATATGTTCGCACAGTAAAATGCTAAAAAAATATCCATTTCGCATACATGCGCGCATTGTGGATTGGAATAATTAAATTTTTATCGGATATGAAGTCACATTTTCTTAAAATAAAAGTCGTTGTGTAGAGGTATAGTTCTTTGGGCAAATTTTATCTACTCCACGCAAGGAATTTTTCTGTGCAGAGTTTGGTCGCACTTGTTAAAACACCCTGTATAAATAAGAACAAATAGTTGCATTATAAGTGCTAATGATAATTAGAAGTATAATTTTTACTTTTAATAAGGATAATGTTGCTCTTACCTTTTCATTCATTGCATATAATTTTCTAGTAATATCTCTGGAAAGAAGTAGAGCTAATACATTGGATAGATGAGTTTCCTTTATTAACAGGTACTCTAAGCTTTGTCTCTGCCACACTATACAACGGCAAGGAGTAGTGGCTATGATTGATACCTAGAAATTAAATACATAAAGTTATTTTCAATCAGTACGGATCGTCGGGGAAAATGTAACTATTCTGTTACTCCTAACCTTGAACTTTTCTTCGACTCCCGCTCTGCTGGATTCAAATTCGGGTGAATCAAGAAATTCTCTCATGTGTATTTGGTGAAGAAAGTGCTTACCTGATATCACATTAACTCTGAAATAAAACGGGCAATTCAATAGCAATTCTAAGGGTGGCCCCTCTTGTTTGAATGTTCTTTAGATCTCAAAACCTGTTAGAAAACTCTCATTAAGGTTTTTATTATAATTATTTGTAAGTTAAGCAAAATATGCAAAGTATATTTTACTTACCATTAAAACTTTCAACTAAAAAGTTTTTCCTTTAATGTAATAATCGTACACTAAGATAAATAGTAGAGGAGAGTGGGGCACCTTTGGACATGGCCCACCTTGGGACACCTCACTTTTCAAACGCAATTTTTAGGTATAATAAAAAAATTTTGTTTTTGCTGTTCTTATCTTCCATGGCATAGAAAATATTTTTAAAATACATGATCCAAGAGTGTTGAATAATTTATTATTGTTAGTAAGTAAATGATACTTGGATTTAATGAAATTTGTAGTTGTTACAGAAAATTTGTGAGAACAGAAATAAAAAAAAATGTAATTATTTGTTTCATATGTACCTATAATCCCTCTCATATGATTAAGAATGTTGTACAAAATTTAAATAAATATAACATGTAATGACTAATATAATAATACGTTTTTTAAAATGTATATTAGGTTATAATGAATTTTATTACTTATTTTACGTATTATGACATTAAAAGGTATTAAATATCATCTTAAAAGGTAGTTTTACACTAAAAATTTTCACTAACCCTTTTTATCTTTATTTTACATCTTGGTAACTTTGAGTAATAAGTATAAACAAATTATGTACTTACTTTCCTCTGACCAAAAGACACAGTCTATCTGTTTTTGTAAGGCTCTGCATTGCATACGCTTCTCCCGGGTGCATGTTCATCATTTGTGCGCATTCAGGACTGATGAGTTTCTTGAAAGATAACCTTGAAACCTAAACACCACAAAAGTCTTTGTTTTTAATATTTTAACTTAGAAGAAGTACACCAGATATAAGATTTTAGTTTTTAATGAAATAGAGTGTAATATCCATTATATCCAGCTTTTGGGTTGCTAAAGTTTTTTAAGTTTCAAAGCGATATTTTATAAGCTACTCAATTACATTTAAACTATTAAGAATTTAACAACTCTATCATAGTTCTTTTTATGGTCTGACAACTTTTACTTTCTATGCAGTATTTGCGATATGAAAATAGTTTCAAAATTATCAAAAAAATCATGAGGGATTTTTAAATGAAATAAGGGTTATTCTCGATAATTTTTATGTTTTTACATAAAGGCAACTTTTATAGAGATTCTAAATATTTAAATTGAAATAAATACCCCCAATGGATAAATATACATTTATACAGAACTTTTTTTAACTAAAACTGATAACAAAAATATAAGAATGAAAAAATAAAACAATGATAATACCTGCAAAGGTTGAAATAGTGTTCTGTAAATATCCTCAAGTTCAACAGGAAACTTGACTTTTCTCATTGTATATAATATGTTCAAAATTTGTCCAAGATTCATCAGGACGAACAAGAAATTCCACGAAAACATGCTAGGTGAGCACACAACATTCCATGACCACATAGCAAAAAGAAAAAATCCTAAGAAATAAGGCATTTAATTAAAAAAAAAATTCAAAGAAATATCTTACACAAAAAATCATTTAAATCACAAAAGTTAAAAGAAATGTGTTTAATTGAATAAAAGTGTATGTTCACCCGTAATGAGAAGGGAGTGCATGAAGAGTAGGCCTCTCTTTCCCCCAGGCGCCAGATATGCAATGATGTAGCAGATATTCGCCATTTGGTAGAGGACATGTTGGGGTTCCTGGTCTTCTGGAGAGCAAACGCTTCTGTTGGTGAGCGTGGTATTTATCGCCGACATCCCTCAGTGCTGCAGACAAAAGAAAAACGCTCACATGAAAATCATTTCTAAGAGTGCTCCATTAATTAAAAGCGAAATCTCTTTAACTTTTACATTAAAATGTACGAAGGGTCCACATGCGACCCACTAAATGCACCAACGCATTGGCTATTTTTTAATCAAGTTATAAAGCAGGAATAAATTTCAAGGAGCTATTTAAAGGACTAATAAATGGAAATTCTATAATATGAAGACAGCTTTCATTTTGCAAAAGATCAAATTGGTAAAGGGGCCGTTAAAATATTACGTAAGCAGGATTTTGGTCATTTCTGACTCCCTCCCCCCTTGTCAGCGAAGTTAAGCAATCTGCGAACTCCCCCTCATAATTGCGTAAGAAAGCTGCCCGACCCCCCCCCCTCTTTGTTCTTTCTTTTTTACAAAATAAAATTTATGTTGAATTTTAAAATTAATTTTGCAAGAAACAAGAGATTTTTGAAAATGCAGTGTTTGTAACATCTTACGTAGGCATCACTTATACCTCCTTCCCCTTTGTCAGGAAAAATAAGCAAAGTGCAACCCCCCCCCGTTAGGTGCTTACGTAATATTTGAATGGCCCCAAATTCCAAAATGTTATCATCACAAAAAATATGTATTAACTATTAAAGTAGTTCCTAAGTAAGTGTAATTAAGTGTAACTTGTATAACTCCATCTGGAGTTGCCAGACATGATCTAATACATGATTGGATATCCTATTCTAAATTCCACAGAAGCAAATCAAATGTAATTAATTAATTAAAATACTTTTTCAAAAGCTAGATAATCTTTTTCAAAACTCACATCATTGTTTTCTGTGTATAATACTTTTTTCTATCATTTAATGAATGACTAAAAACACCTCATAGTAAGAGCTGGCGCTGGACCAATTTCATTAAATTTGTTAAAGTAAAAATTAAACATTTTTATATTTCAGAACCAACTAATTGAATTTAAATATTTTTAAATTACTTTGAAGCCAAACCTTTTGTTTCGAATTTTAAACAATCCTGTATAGTAAGTATTTTTAAAGAATAAAGTAAATGCATTTGACTTTTTTGAAAGGCAGATATTTTTAAAAAGTTATTGATTCCAGTCTTCAATAAATATCCAAAGCATTTTTAACTAAAAATTTAAAATTAAATTAAAAGAACTCTGCGTAGGGTTCCAAGGTAACAAGGTAGATTTCCGATAACTTATAAGACCAGCCGGCCCATAATAGTCTCGTGCAGATGCTTCAGAATTAAGCATATATTAAGCATAGAATTATAAGAAACTTAAGATTATATCTCTATTTTGCACATAAATTTTAAGAGAAGAATTATCATAAAAAAAAACAGAAACTTTTCCTTATTATGGTTAAATAGACACAAGTTAACAGACTTTAGTAAGGGCGCAACCAAGGTTTTATCGTGTGAGAATGGTTTTAATTATTTCCTTAGATTTATTCTATGGGTTGGGTTTACGTTTACAAGTACAACAATATGCTTCAAAAGTTTTGTAACAACTAAAGTATTCTGCCAATTTTCCATAACACTGGTTTCCTTTCAGATTATTTAAATATATTTGGTTAAAATATTATGACATTATGACAGATCACCAACAGATCACATTGAAAGAAAATTATGTGATACCCTATTGTTATTTATTTTGATTTTCTTAGGAAAAACAAAATTTTAATAAAAATGTATCTGCATGTTTTCCGTTTTACACCAATATATTCTCAACATTTTAAGAAAGTTTAAATAAATTATTTCTCATTTCAATGAATTTCTCATAAATTTTCATCATTATTAATAAATGGACCAAGAAAAATACCTGTCAACTTAAATAAACTTTTCACATATTTTAAACTTAAATAGTGAGGAAGTGTATATCAATATTGATCAACGTATATCCTTATCATGCAAAGTTTTAAGTGTTCTAAATTAATGAAAGACCAAAGAACGAAAAATAAACTTACTTAACTAAAAAGAGAACACATTTTTCTCACGGAAGTATGACATTTCAGCGTGACTGGGATGTTTACTTCTCCGCACATTTTCAGGATTCATCCTTACCAGATGGTCGATACCTCAATGACCTTTTCAGTAAGCTTCAATTTTGTTCGGGGGGCATACAAGGTGGCAGCACGAGTCTGTCTGGGACCTAGAGCTCAAATATTTGAAATATTCGAATTTAAAAAACACCAAGTAAAAAAAAATTATAACGTCAAAAAAAAAAAAGTTTCATTTCATAACCTCTTTTGTTTTCTTCCAAAATTTATGAAATAAATTTAAATACAAATTACTAGCTGATATACCCGCCTTTTCTCGGGGAAAAAGGGTTTCAAACTGTGTGTTAAAATAAATAAGAATTATTTTCTCTACTGTATTCCTTTCTAAGGCGTCATTTAAGTGCTATAGGGCCGAAGTTCTCAAATTGAGAGTCGCAAGCGTATGCGAAGGGTGCCGTGTCAATAATCAAGAAAAGTTGTCAAAAATTGCGAAATTTGTAAATAAGGAACGAATATACCTAACTATTTATGGGGTTAAAAATATAATCATACCTTTTTTATCCTTTTTGTTTTCATGTTCTTCCGTTTTTCCTATAACTGTACTATTCAAAATTAGGGCTAAGAAGTCCAAATATCTGTTTTACAACTTACACAAAAAAAAGAGATCAAATACACTTATTTTCACAGAAAGGGACAAAAATACGGCTAATTTTGTTTTCCATTTGGTGAAATTTCAGTTGCACAGAAATAACAAAAAGATATATGATATATGGGAGAAAAGTATGGGCATCTTTTTTTTAGAACTAAACTCTTAACTTTTTTTCCTTGGAAGGGGGAAAATAATAAGAACAAAAAGGTGTTCCGTATTAAAGATATAAAGAAATACTATAGGAAAAAAAGATTTAGGTATGTAAAGTATTTAACCCTTAACTACTTTAGCGCCGTCCCCAAGGGGGGGTTAGGGAGTTCAATCCCCCCCCCCCGAAATTTTGACATAATTTTTTTGGGCTGTTTTTTTCCTTGAAAATTTTGTGACTTACAAGGTCACAACCTTACCTTTAAGGGTAAAAATTCCAAAATTTTTCTGGGGAGGACCCCCAAACCCTCCTTATAACTTAGTCGTTTATTAAATATACTATACAAATACACTATTTTTTCTATAAAATTATGCTGCTTACAATTAGTGGATCTCTGTGGGTGCAATCTAAATGGTCTTAAAATGAGTTAAAACACTATTTTGAGAGGCAAATTTCTAAAATACAAAAAGTAAGATAAATAAGATAAAGAAATGCCAAATTAGCTTAATATAATTATTTTTTACTGTTTAAGTTAGAAATAAAAAAAATTAAAACAGTGTTTATAGGAGAGAAAAGTTGAAGCCGATGTGATTTATGGAGATGCGATTTTTTTCTTAAGCCGCGTTTACACCCAAGTCTTCCTTCCTCAAGTTGCGGCAATTTGTTGCTTTTTCTACAAAATATAGCAACTTTTTCTGTCTTCCACTTGTGGAGAGACGAATCTTCCACTAAATTTTGGTTTCCCGCGCGTGGGGATTGTCGATGAGATCAAAGAAAGTTGACAACTAAAAACTAAAAGTGGAAGATTTGTTGATGCGCGCTTTGCGCTAGCAACAGAAAACTAATGGAGAACTGTTCCCCTCCATCCTTGACACTACTGCCGCCTTTCGTACCAAATCTTTGGCAACAAGTTTTATAGAACTTGTTGCTCTAAATTTAAGAAGAGCAACTTTTAGTTTTCTACAAACAATGTTTTATCAACTTTTAGCTGTCAACTTTGTAGTAAACGCGGCTTTACATACAGTTCCATAATAATCGTGAAGTAAAAATTCGTTCATTTGGTTGGCTCCAGTGTTGGGCAGCTAAGACTACTCTGTGGCTATAAGACATCAGCGAACCTCCTCTTCAGAAGATATTCGCATACTAAATTCTTGATATTTTGATTTGATATGATTGAGCTAAATGCTCTCAACTGTTTTGATACCACATTCGGTATATTTCCGGGGTCTGAGCAGTGACAGTGAGCACCCCGGGGAGAAAACAATTGGCGAGACTTCGAGGTCTTTTGACTGATATGCACGGCACGGATTATAAGTGGCGGATCCAGAGACTTGGTTTGGGGGGGGGTGATTTTACCTATATGCGCATTCGACTTTACAATCAATTTTCACTTTTACATTCAATTCGTAAGAGGAAGACACATAAAATATATTTGGTGGAAAGTTCCACTTTCTACTGATTTAGTTGTAAACCATTAAATGCAATTAATTCATTTTCCCTTTTTAAAATGGAACTTCTACTTAAATGCATAAAGTATACACTAATATCTAACAAGACAGACAAAAATAAAGAAAAATTAGAGAAACAGAAAAGAAACTAAAAGTAAAATTACCGCAAAGCCAAAGCCTGTTAGTTTCTGAGCACGACCATGATCACTATTTCCGGAATCCATTTTTTGTGATAGTAAAACGCAAAGTTTTAATAAAACAGCAAATCAGTGTAAAAAAACGAGACAAGTCAAACTTTGGAAAGAAAATGAACTAAATTTTTTACTAGTACAGCTTGGCATATGTACGACATGCTCCGCCCACAAGTTTTGACTATCCCACTGCCAACAAATAGCTGTTATCCCCTCCCAATATGGGATTGCCAATCGCTCTGAAAAAGCTTTGATTGGCCCTTAAATAGATGTTGAAAAACAGTGAGATTAGAAAATATACAAACAAGCCGCCCGCTCTGGGTTTTTGTGTGCAATTATACCAGTAATCAGCCTCGATATGAGGTCCAATTCACCCCGATACAGATTTCTTTAACACTGGCGACTGGCTGAAATTTCCGGTGACCAAAGAGTACCGAACCCCACGAGAGGAAAAAGTGGTCATTAGAGCGGACCCTCTGTCAACCCTTTTTATCAGGGCTCGGGAAGGGAGCCCTCTGAAAAGTGATCGATGCATTGAAGTTATCATTTAACGAGTTGCTATTGCTACTATTGCCGAAAAGGGGCACTGCGAGAAACCGGAAGAAATACTCGCTCAGATGGTGACAGCGGCTTCTCACTAAAGATTATTCACAAGTCAAGTTTATCGCTATGTTATCGGGGATGTGATTTTCGGCCGGAAATTCGGCGAGGTCACTTTGTTGGGGGGGGTGATCACCCCAATCACCCCCCCGTGGATCCGCCACTGTATATTATACTAGTGGTTCTCTTTGATGTAAACTAAAGTGTCTCAAAATGAGCTAAAACATTATTTTGAGGGGAAATTTTCAAAAAAAATTCTGGAGGAGGAACCCCTAGATCCCTAGACCCCCAGACCTCATCCCCCCAATTTTCCTTGGGATTTACATTGTTTACACAGCCTCTTGCGCAAAGATAGTTTAGTATAGATCGATCTTGAAGATCGATTCAATGTGGGCATAAATTGAAAGTGAAAAGAAGTGAAATAATGCGAGCGGGAAAGCTGAAATCCAAGTGCATTTGATAAACATTAAACATTGCTGTGTTTTCTTTGCTTGAAGTGAAACAAAACAAAGGAGAAAAGATGAAAATAAAAGCTGATGAAAAGTGAGATTGTTTAAACTATAATTAATACTGTTTTAACTAGTTTATTTTTAAGTAATTTTGAGCAGTTTAGTCAAAAATTGATACTTCTATAAGTATGGGGGAATGTCAAGAGATGAGATGAGATGAGATGGTGTATTTGAATGTCAAGTTGAGCTTCTCATTTAATTCCTCATTTCAACAATTTTCGGAACAGCTTTAGAAAGCGTCCTCCAACTTCCATGTTTACCCACAGCTCAAATGATGACCACTGAACTGTATAATAACCAACTTGTAATAACTATATAAGCTATATAATAACGATTTTCATAACGTAGTAGAACAGAGGTTCTCAAACTGTGGGTCGCCAGTCACTTTTTATTGGGTCACGACAAGTTTTTGAATTTAAGAATTTCCTTAAGAAATGATATTGTACTAGCAATTAATCCCAGATTATCAAAAAAATTGAATTAAAAACCTGTTTTAAAGAGTCAAATTTAAAAACATTTTCTGGGGGAGAACCCCCAGACCCCCCTTCTGATTGTAGAGTTCATTGCTGCTCCCACAATCAATGGACTCTAACCGCCTATCTGGTTCGAGACTTCACGGAACCAACACGTGACCCACAACTGAGCTTGCAATTGGTTACCACAGATACTACACTAGTACATCTACTAGTGTAGTATCTGAGAGAACCAATTGCAAGCTCAGAAGGTCACGTGTTGGTTCCGTGTGACGTCAGACGGTTAGAGTCCATTGGATACAATTAGGTTTAAAGGTTTGAATTGTATCTCTTTTTAAATTTCTTAAAAGTTAATATAATCTCTAATACTTGCATGTACTTTATTATTGTAACAAAATAGTTGATGACCAAGCCTCACGTGCGAAGCTAAAGTCATGTAGGGGGGATGGGAAAATTAACTGAAGATGGGGTGGGTCGCGTTAGAGTTTGCTTATAAAAAGTGGGTCGTGATGTTGGAAAGTTTGAGAACCCCTGTAGTAGAAAGATGTAATGTAATAGAAAGTTTGCATGCACTCCAAGTCAGCAATGATGATGCCTTTTATGTATGTTGCTGTGGTTACACATCAGAGCTGGAGGACACTTTCTAAAGCTGTTCCCAATTTTCTTATTTTTCCTTTTAAAACTTAAACAAAGTTTGATATTTAAATAAAATTTTAATTGTGAATGAAGTAAATGTTTATTTTCAGCTCCAGCATTGAAGAAGAGAATTCAGAAACAAAGGTATCAAGTTAAAATTATGTATATTTGTTTTGTTTTAGAGTTTAGAAGGAAAGCTAGAAGAGCTAATCTTTCTCAATTGGATAACTTGCACTGATGGTGCTAACTTGACCATAATTCCTTTTTAAATTTAACTTAGAGAATAATATGTAAAAGTTGCTTATTTTGGGTTGCTAGAAATCAGACGTAAAATCACTTTCTATGTTAAATACTATAAACTTCTATGGTAAATAAATTTTTATATGTCTTAGACTTAGGAAATAGGTTGGTGTGGAGAAGTTCTTACAAAGACTCCAAGTACTATGGATTCTCAATAGTTTCTAGGGTTGTTTTCATACTACAAATTATGGAAAACATCGAAAAACAACTGAAACTCTTCCAACACCAATCCGGCAAGAAAATGCATATTTAATGTAGCTCTGGATAATAAATAAGCACATCACAGATAATGTCTGGGTCTGCTTAAAATACTGTAAAATTAAAAGCTTTCTCTCCCAATAATCAACTTCCGTTTTCAAACGTAAAAATAATCCCATTTTAGATCGTATTGAAAGTTAATCGAAACTCCTGGCATTGCAAACTCATCATTGTGGCATACAACACAACATACAAACACCACCTGTGATAAAAAAGTTAAATATTTTCAAGAAAAAAATTAGAAAGCTGGCCAGATGGGGGATTTTAGATTTCCGTATAAAGGGTTCATTACAGTATATAAGGAAAATTTTCTTTGGAGGTTGGAGTCTGTTCTTAATGAGTGCTCAGAATGTAACTAAAATTTGGAATTGCCATCAATAAAAGGAATATTTTATATTAAGAGGTCTTTAGTCAGGTGGGTTCTTATGTAATTAGCTGTAATGCCAGGCAAAAAGAATTTTTATGCATAAACACATTGATTTTTAGGGGGGAAATTGATAAATGATCGGGGAAAAAAATTATGAGAAAGGAAGTGAAAACTAATTATTTTGAGGGTAAAGTTCATATTATCTCAGAAACATTTTGATAGATGGGAATTTTAAAAAATCTTGCACTGAGTACAATAGACTCTTATAAGCTACATTCGATTAGATCAACGGTGGGCAACCTCCAGCCCGCGGTCCGGATCCGGCCCGCCACGTCATTTGGTCCGGCCCGCGGAACATTTTAAAAATTGTCATGGAGAAAAGTAAAAAAAAAAACTTCAAAAAGTCTCCAAAGGACTTAAAACACTACTTTTGAGGATCAAATTTCAAAATTTTTCTTGGGGAGAACCCCAACCCCCCCCCCTCCACCATTTGGAAGTCTGTTGTACATTGTTTTTTCTTTGAAAATTCTGCCGCTTTCAAGAAACGGTCCCCTTTGAGTGTTCCCCAAAGTGGTTAAAGCCCCCACTAGTTAAAGGGGAAAATTTTAAAAATTTCCTGGGGGTGAACCCACAGCCCCCTCGAAATTCTGAAGTCTATTTATAATTTTTTCCCTTGAAAATTATGTGGTTTATAAGGAGCCGTTCTATTCAGATGTTACCCAAAGGGTCTCAAAATGAGCAAAATCACTACTTTTATAGGCAAATTTTACTGGGGGTGAACCACGGACCCTCATTTTTACTTGTAGCTAGCTAACATTGTAAAATTGTAACATTTTATGTGCAACACAGTTCAAATACTACTTTTAAGTGATCTAAAACTTAACGTAAAATGTAACTAGTACCTTAGAAATGACGTCGAGTCAATACCCCAAAACAAATGTCTGATTGCGGTTTGTCCCCCAACCAAAAACTGAACCCCTGGCCCTCCACGTCATTAAAATATTTGAGTTTGGCCCGCAGATTCAAAAAGGTTGCCCATACCTGGATTAGATTCAGCATAATTTCAGCTAAACTACTTCCTTTATTATAACATGAACATTTATGATTCAATTGGTTTTGTTTTTGATTCATTCCAATCAGTATTTCAGTTGTAGTAAATTATAGTTCTACTAATGACAATCATAAAAATTTTGTACGTATTTGAATATTTGATCACAAAACAACTTTTGAATATGTAATGGGACAGATATAAGAATAGAACCTCCTTATGATTTCATTCAAATCCATGTTTGAGAAATGGTGTATTTTTGTTACTTATGCTGTTGTTTGATTGTTTTTAGGCTGAAGAAACCTCTGATGAACAAGGAACTTCTAAATCAAGTATGTTGTCATGATATTTTTATTATTTTTAACAATATTTAAGTTGTTATTATGGGTAACTAATTTCTTATGCGTATATCTGAGACATTAGATACAATTTGAAACAGTGAAGCTGAAAACATTTGTTCAAACTGTTATGGTTGTAGTAGATTTCAAAAAAGATTTAACTTTTATAAATTTCATTAAATCTAGATTCCAGGAAAGAAAAAAATGGTGCCAAGGCGGGCTCTTCTCAAACAACTATTTCAGCAATGTTCTCTAAAATGTAAGTTTTTTTTCCTTATTATTTATTTTTTGATAGATAACACCTAAGTAAAATCTGTCTGAATTATTTTTAATATGCTTTGTAGGAGCCAAAAAAGGAAAACTGAGGAAAATGGTTCTAAAGAATCTAAGAAGCCTAAAACAGAAAATGACAACATGTAAATAATTTTTTTTATTCAAAATCATTAATAAACTGTCTATTGTTTTATAATTTATCAGTACATTTGTACAATATTTAGTTTTAATCATATGTAATATACTAGTGTTAGGCTTTTACATGTATGTACTTAAGTTCTTTCAGAAAGTAAAATTTATTCCAAGAAAACATATAATTGAATGCTTTTAGTATATTTATTCATATAGATTTCATGAATGCAGTATTTATGAATCTTTGAATAGATCCTTGACAGTATTTTTTGCCTCTGACTTCTAGTTTTATTTTGTTAATTCTTATTTTAAATGTAAGGAAACTAGTATTAAATGTATGTAAACTGGTATAAGAAAGTAAAAAGTGAATAAAAGTTTTATTCCATGATGCATTTCAGCAGTTCAACTGAAAAAAAGTCAAGCAAATCTTTAGTGACTAACAAAAGATGTACTGATTGTCGAGAAATGTTAGACAGCCCTGATCTGAAGTTATTTGATGAAGGCCCTGCAGGAGGGGTAATCAAACTTTTTTGTTTAAGTTTGAGTCCTTATATGTAAAGCCCCCTTATATCCTTATCCCTACAGCCATGCTACTGGGTCCAAAGATCATTACCAAATCTCATAGGCTGCTGTTGAATGGTCTACGAGATAATACATAACCAATGTTGTATAGACAGATAATGGCTGTTAATTAAATGATAGTGGCTGTTAGTTAAATTTTAAATCTTATAGTAATTAAACTTTTTTAATATAAGGACTGTTTGTCATGCTTGGTTGGTTAAATATTAGGTTAAGAAAATTTATCCAATATGAGGGGATACCTCAACAAAAGATATCCTTCATATCCTGCAGTAAATATCAAGACACGAAGTTATAAATCCAAATGGTGTGAAAATGTAAATTAGTTTAGCATTCTAAAAATATGAAGTAATATTTTTATATTATATAATTATTTATTTACTTATGCATTGCATTAAGTAAACTTCAAACTTCATTTGTGTTTTTTATATTTTAATAGTTGAGGAGCTGTTAGTGTGGGGTTTTTTTTCCAAATTGTTTATGACAATTTAAGACATTATATAATTACATTTTGCTCTGTTTTTTTTCTGTTCTTGCGCATTATCCCGTCAATCATTAGTTTCAGCAGCACAGTTAATTTGCTTTGACTACGCATTTTCAGCGGGATGGTTGACGGGATTATACGGAAATACTTTTTTTCTTTGCATTACTCTTTCAAACACTTATCCTTAAAGTGTATTAAAATAGTATTCCATTATTATATTTTTAGTTGGAGGAGTTTGTGCTATTGACTGATCCAAGATTATCTGTACATACTGATGGAAACTATGACAATGTGGACATTGAGCGCCCTTCACATAAAATTACTGATTTCTCTATATATGATCGATATACACACATGGTTTCATTTGACCAAGGCCTTATTGAAAGGAACTTAGATGTTTACATGAGTGGTTATGTAAAACCTATATATTCTGATGACCCTAGTAGAGAAGGTTTGCTTTAAATTATATTCTACCCCAGTTGTAATTTGATTTATTTTGAACCATGCTTATTACTCTTGGTGTTCTAGGTGGTATTCCAGCTGCTAATATTGGTCCAATCGTTGAATGGTGGGTGTCTGGATATGATGGTGGTGAAAAAGCACTGATAGGCCTTGGAACTGGTGAATATACTTTCTTCTCAATAATAGTAATTTTCCATAACAATAAATTACTGAATTTGTGAGAATGTTCTGCTGATCCCTGAAAGAAATTTATCATTTTGGTGACTATGTTTAAAGAAAATTTAAAAAAATACTATTCTTCTCAAGAACTAGTATCTGTTTTTTATTTTAGTATGTTATCACAGAATACACAAAAAGTGTTGATTTGAATGGAAGGAATGGGTCTTTTTCAAACATCTGAAAAGTTTCTTTGATTCAATAATTCTTAATATTTTCCTCAATAATTGTGTGATTTTACTCCATATTTATTTATTTTCTGTTTATCAGCCTTTGCCGAATACATCCTCATGGCCCCTAGTGAGAAATATGCACCAATCCTCAATGCAATTCAGGAAAAGATTTACATAAGTAAAGCAGTCATAGAACTTTTAATTGAAAATTCAGATGCAACATATGAAGATCTCATGAACACCCTTGAAACAACTGTTCCTCCACAAGGAACTTTATCTTTTAATGAAGATACTCTCTTAAGACATGCTCAATTCATTATTGACCAAGTACAAAGTTATGATTCTGCTGCTGATGAAACTGACCCAATATTAATTACTGCTCCCTGTGTCCGGGCTTTAATTTCTCTATCAGGAGTTACTTTAGGTGCAAAGTAAGTATTTTCCTTTTATTTATGGTTTAAACAGTGCTTACTGTATTCAAATTTTTGCTTCAGATATTGAATATGAAAGATTTTATCCGTATTTCTTGATTTTTTCTAGTGTTAAAATAAAAAGTAATGCATTTTTAATTTATATCGATGAATAAGATTGACTGGTGGATGTTTTAAGTTTTCTTTTTGCTCTCATTCAGAATATTAGTCATACCTTGTTCTGTAAACCTTTCTTAGTACCAAACTACTTATTCAAAACTTGCTAACTTAATAGTTTTCTTAAAATTTGATCTTTGAATTTAAGGAGGTCGAAAATTGCAGTCAAGTCCCGCCAGGCTAAACCTAAGAAGCCTGAATTTTCATTAGCTACTACAACTCTTCTTGTAGGAAGTATATTTGAAAACTTTTTCACAGGCCAACTTGAAAAAGATACTAAATCTACTGCTCCTAGGCGTAAAAGGTGTGGTGTTTGTGAGGTAGGTAATTTTGTTTATGCATTTCAAAATAAAATAATTTTATAAAGAGATGTTTTATAATGTTTAGAATATCTTGCTTTTTACAGGTTTGTCAACTTCCAGATTGTGGAGTTTGTTCTCATTGTAAAGATATGATTAAATTTGGAGGAACTGGCAGAGCAAAACAAGCTTGTGCAAAGAGACGGTATGTTTAGTGGGGGTAACCAGTCTTAAATGCTTATTTTATTTTTCAAATGTTTTCTTTAAAAAGTGCAAAATTGTTTTAGAAACTAAACAATTTCTTTACTTTGAAAATTGATAGTCACTCTGTAATCTTTATTAGTAATGTTATGCAACCTATCATCTGTCAGCTGTCTTAAAACTGAATTAGAAAAATGTTTCTTTTTTAAGTTGTCCTAACATGGCAGTGCAAGAAGCTGAAGATGAGGACCTATTGGCTGAAAATTTTGAAAATGAAAAGGACCTTGAAGTAGTATGTTTTTTCCATATCATATAGTAATGAAAAATAAGGACTAATTGTAGGGATTGATCATGCTGCTTCATCCATATAAAATACCCTGGTCTTAAACTCTTAATATGTTTAGATTAAGCAGACTATCTCATCAACTGAATGTAAAAACAAAATAAAGCAGCTTAAATTAGTTAAGTTGTATTATAAATTCATTGATAACTTCTTTTTGAGTCAAATTGAATGCACATTTTTATGTAGTTATTTCTTAATATTTATAGTTCAGTGCATTTTTCTTGTTCTTTCAGAAGGAACTTGCTTCAAGCAGCTCGCTGACTAAACATGCTTCAAAAGCACAAAAGGTATAAACTAAACCATTTTCAATGTGTTCAAAGCATGTTTTCTTCTTCGGTTATTAGCTAGACCTTTTTTCTTTTATAGTCTGAAGTATCATGGATTGGGGAACCTATGCATGAAAGTCAATCAAGAAAGTATTATAAACAAGCTTGCATTAATAAAGAACTAGTAAGTTTATTTTTTATTGAATTTAATGCTGATAGTATTTCATATTACCCAGGAAATATAAACTTAATAATCTCTTTTATTGTTATCTTTTTGATAAAAGGCTTATTACTTAAATTGCAGATTTTGTGTGGAGACTTTATCATGGTCACTCCAGCTGAATCTGGTGTTCCTATGTACATTGCCAGAATTCAGTCAATGTTTGAAACAGCTTCTGGGAAGAAAATGTACCATGCTCTGTGGTTTGAGTAAGTTTCTATTTCTTTCACACTTAAGGTTAGAATATTTTTGTTTTTGTTAAATTTCATTTTTTTTTTTTCATTTGTAGGCGAGGATCTGATACAATCTTGGGAGAAACATCAGATCCACATGAGCTGTTTGGTACATTTGATTGTGAAGATAAAGATATGAACTCAATTAAATGCAAGTGTGATGTAAGTATATATGTATGTTTTTTGACAGTTGATTTTAAGTTCACAAAAAAAATCATCTGAATAAATCATTTAGAAGTTGAATTTAGAAACAGCTAAGATTAACATAATTTACTAAACAAGAGATTCACTTTAAAATTGTTTTTCTCTTGATAATTCTGCTGCTTGAACTCTTCTGATTAAAAATATCCTTGACCAGATAGAAACAAATTATTCAAAAGTAGTACTACTTCCACACACTATTAAAATTTGTTATTTCATTCACACTGTTTTTCTACAGGTCAGTTTTATCAAACCAGCTGATAATTGGTATGAACTTGGAGGAACTGAAGAATCCTTGACAGAATACCCTACTTTTGAAGATGAAAAAAGCTTTTTCTGTCAAAAATGGTAATTATGTAAATATTTCAACATAGTCTGTTAGAATATGTGAGGTTTTTATACTTTAGTTGGAGACTGTTAAAAGTCATTAAATCATTATTGGGTGTTAAATTTTAAAAAATCATTATAGGGAGTTGTATCATTTTGTCTAGAACGAGGAACAATTATTTCTTATTAAAACTTTCTCGGTTTGTAAATAAGTTATTTTAAACATATTTTTGAACCATGTGCCATTGAAAATCTTGCAGGTATGATGCTGAATTATGTCGCTTTGAAGATCCTCCTCCTCTATCTGAAAATTTTACCTTGGAATTAAATCTTCTTGAAGAAAATGAACTTCCCAAATGTTTGGGATGTGTTCAAGAATCTGAAAATGAAAAGGTGAAATTTACCAAAATAGGAATACAGTTAGACCTTAATTTACCCATACTTTTTTACATAAAATTGTGGCTAGTTAATTCCATAAAAGAGATAATTTCAGAAATTTTATGTTTTTTTTTCTTTTACAAAATTGTTTAAAGCATTTTACTTACTTTTGGCACTAAATGAGGTATTGGCTAAATATTTACTTCTGTATAAAATATGTAATAATTCTAGTATTCATGTGTCAATTCAGTACTTAGTGTTATAATTTTAAACTATTAAAGATAACGAACTGTTTTTATTTATTGATGTACTTGTAAAAATCCTTTTTTACCTCACTTTTCATTTTCATGCTTTAGAAGTTATGTTTTAATAGTATAACTCCTGGGGTATTGAAGTAATTTTAAGTTTGTTTCAAAACATTTTTTAAGTTGAATGAAAAATTTTCCTCTCTGATATTTTTATAAGATATAGTTTTTAAACATTTCTTAAAATCTTCATATTTAAACTGTTGCATTTTGTGAATACTTGAATTTTTGTTTCTAGCTTAAATCTGTTGAGTTAGATGAAGGTGAGGAGATTGATGATAAAATGCATTTCAAGACTGCTAAATGGCTAGGGTACACTTTGCACCCAGGTGACTCGGTGTATCTCAATCCTAGTGTATATACATTCCCAGTTGATTTGCCATCTAAGAAGAAACAAAATGTTAAGAAAGAGGTAATGCATTTTAAACTGTGTAGTTAATTTCTAATCATTTATTGATAGTCTTATTTATTTTAATTGAAATATTCTATTACTATTTAGATAGCATTTGTATTGTCACTCATAATGTTTTGTGAATATTAAGATATTTTATTTTGTACTGAGAAGTTTAATTTTTTCCTTATTTTATAGCCAATGGATGAAACAACATATACTGAAGCCTATCGAAAAAATGAATACATTAAAGGTTCTAACCTTGATGTACCTGAGCCTTTTAAAATTGGATACATAGTAAATATATTTCGATCTAAGAAAAGTAAATCATCTTTACCCAAAGTTACAGTCAAAATGTTTTACAGGTTAGTATGATGAATTTGTTATGTGATCTTTAAAAAAAGTGCTTTTAAAATGTCTTCAAATTTTCTAATGTATTTTATATTGTAATTTTGCCTTTTCAGGCCTCACGATACTCATAAGCGAGATCACCCTTCAACTTATGAGCTAGACTTAAATTTGTTGTATTACAGCAATGAAGGTAAATATTTTTATTACAAAATCTTACTTCTTCATTTCTCTAAATATGCTGTTAAGTAAGGGCTTCAGGACCAATTGAAACCGGTTTTGGGAACCTTAATCGAGAGTCTTTCAAAATCTTATATCTTAAGAAGTCAGTTGGCTTATATTATGCAGTTCTTATTGCTAACTTCTTGAGCCACTACACTCCTCCCAGAATTCAGCTGAACTGGATTTGAATCATAGTGTGTGGGAGCTGCTTCCATTCAGTGGTTCAGAAGCCCCCTGATGACTACATGGATTGATCACCTCATCTAGTTTATTTTGAATACATATATTTTTAGTTTCTTTTAAATTCATGTTTTTTGAAAATTTGACAGAATTTCACTCATAATTTTGAACACCTTCTAAAATTAATAGATAGGGAAATTTATATAGTCGCTTTTTTAAAAGGTCCTATTTTTGTTTCTGGTAAAAGAGAGAAGACTTTGAGAATACTATCAAAAAAAATTTCTTATAGAAATAAAAGTTGACTTTGCTGATATAAGAGGAAAGTGCTATGTTGTCTTCAGTGAGAACTTAACTGAGACTCCTGAAGATTATACCCGCAAAGGTCCTCACAGATTTTATTTTGATGAAATTTATGACAGCTCATCTAAGTCTTTTGATGAGCCTCCTAGCATTGCTCAGAAAATTGGAAGAATTGGAAAAGTAAGTTGATATTTTTTATTCTTTTGAGAATGTCTTTGAAATTTTTCTGTGCCTCTTACCTTTTTCTGTGTACTTAGTTATGTTTAGATCAGCTTTTTTCGTTACTAAAATAACTGCTGATTTATTTGAATTCACTTCAGATGTCAACTACTTATAATTTTAACAATGCAGTATTGATACCTAATTAGTTTTTACTTAAAAGGCAACATTTTAAAGTTGGTTCTATTATATTATTATCTCACAAAGTGAAAAACTTGAGTATTCAAGCCTATAACCTCTTATGTTTTTACTGGAGGTGATTTTTGTAATATTTTTTTTTGTGGGCTGGCTACAGTTTTCTAAATTTTCTTATGTTACATAAGCTTATACAAAAGCCTCGTTTGTGGATGTAACGCTGCTTCCCTCAGTTTAGGTGTTAATTCATGCTCTTTTTGTTCCAAATGAACTGCTTTAAATTTTATCATATCTACCTTGTCTTATTCCACTGCCTGCCCTAACCCAACAGGTTCAATTCCGTTATCTGTCCCGTTAAATATTCCTAAGCTGTTTTGAGTGCAAAAGATTGTAAATGTTGCCAAAAACTGCTAACCAACCTATTAAAACAGACTGTTATATCAATGACATTTATAAACACTCAGTGATGTTTGAATATTTAACATCCAAAATATTTTGGAGATATATAACAGAATTGAACCTTTAAGTTTTATCAGGAATATGCATTTTTTCAGGAACATTTTGGTTAGAACCTTACAAAATTAACCGCTTTTAAAAATAGTGATTGTGAGTTTTCTCCTAAAAACCTTTTGTAAAATACTTTTGCCTCCTTAAACTGAGTTTTGTAAAATATTTTTAAATTTGTACACTTTTTTTCTGTAATAGATGCACTACTTTTTCTATTATACTACAGTGAGAAATAATTTCACTCTCCTTGCATTTAAAGTACTGAGAGGGTGAAAATGTTTGCCCTCTCATCTTTTTAGGGGGATATTGTTGGATAATTTTAGAAAGTCCTTTGATGGTCTGTGTGACTAGTGTGGTATAGGCTCGCCATCTAGGAGCCCTTATCTTTCATTAAAGGCCAATTTGGTCTAAATCAACCTGGTGGTTTGGGCTGAACAAGACTATTCTCAGAAAGTAGAATTCATTAATTCATAGAATCAGGGTTGTTACATTTAAAACACTTTGTTGTACCAAGTTGTATGCTTTATTATGTAATGCATACTTGCCAACTCTCCGGATTTTGGCGGGAGACTCCGGATTTTCGCTCTCTCCTCCCGCCCTCCGGATTTTCCCCGAAAATCTCCCGCTTTCTCGGTTTTCTCCCGCTTTTTTTCGGAATTCCTGGTTTTTTCGAAATTCTGCCCAAAACCAACCGTAAATGGTTACTTAAGAAGTTATGTAGTATTTCAGGCATGTGATTTTTCCGCTAATTAGCGGAAATCCGCTAATTTTACAGGTATTGATTATCGGAATTCCGATTTTTTGAAATTTTATATTCCGCTCAATTTGTGATGCACAACCTGCGGTCCACGGTTTCGTCCAATGTTGATTATAACGTTACCCGTTGATGCAGCGGGCGAATTCTGCGATGATTAACCTGCGGTCCGCGAACTGATTTGAATTTTTTTCAGATAATCCCTTTGTTAAATAATCCTTACTTTCCAGATTTTTTCCAAGAAAAATGACTAGTTCGTGGAAAAAGTCGGAAAAATCGCGATTTTCGTGCAAGTTTCGTTTTGCGTGCGGAGTGTCCCGTTCTTCCCGCGACTGCTTTCTCGGTCGGCCGCGGGCGCCAAGTTGGAAGGCGGCTTCCTGTGTTGCTATTGCGATGTAGAAAAAACAACTTTAGAGTTGTCAGAAGCCTACAAGTCCGGTGTTCGAGATCACATTCTCCGGAAAAAGTCGAAAAATAGCGATTTTTCGCGAAAGTTCGGGCGCCTAGTTGAAGTTGGCTTCTCGTTGTAATTGCGATGCAGAAAAAACTTTTTCGTTGTCAGAGGAGCCTATTTAGTGTGAAACCTCTCAGATCGCATTTTTGTTGATTTTAGTCAGATATATAAGGAGGGAGCCTGGAGACTTCCCCCCCCCCTAAAAAAAAAATCTGACTAGGTGTTCAAAAAAAGTTAAAACCCTGTTTTTTAGGGTCAAATTTCCAAAAATTTTCTGGGGGAAGACCCCCCAGACCCCCTTTTGTATTTGGAACTCTCTTTTTCACCACTTTTTTTACATTAAGTTTATAAAAATGCAAATCTTACTTAAAAATTTCACCACAAAAAAAGGACCCCTAGACAGATTTATTTGGGTCCCTCCTGAAATCGTATATAGCACTGTAACTCATCTAGACACTTCTAAAAATTTTGGAGCAATCACATGCCTGGTATTTAATCAATGGTTACTCAAGAAATTATTTTTTTAAATTCTAATAGTGAAGATGTTTAATTTTTTTATAATCTAATAAGGTAGATTAAAAGCTACAACATTTAATTTGTGGAAGTTTTTCAAAGGAAAGGACTTCAATATATGTTCCTATTAAGATTAGTGCAATGGAAAGAAAGGTTCTTCAGTAAAAGGTATGCTAGCATTATAAAACTCAACATACATTAACTTTTATTCAACTTTTTACATAAAGGTAATTATTTCTTTTTAAAAAAAAACATTTTGTATTGTTACGTATATTATTTCTATACTTTTATATTTTTCAATAACTAAATACAAAAATTTTTAAAACTGTTAAATTTTTATTTTGAGCACATTTTATCTTTTATCTAATTGGTTTGCAATGGGCTATACATCGATAAAAATTTCTCCTGATTTCTATGGAAAATCTCCTGATTTTTGACTTTCAGAGGTTGGTAAGTCTGGTAATGAACTCACTATTTTCATGTGTGGATCACCCAGAGTTTAAAAAATTGGTGTCAAGTATAAACCTGGGTACAAACCACCAAATTGCCATAACATGGGTGCTAAATTGCTTGATAAAGAGGATGATTCTATGATAAAGACTTATGAAAATTGTTTGAAAGGATAAACTGTTTGCATTGTATTTAAAAAGTATAGCTTTGTTAATCTAATTTCAATTTTAAAATCAAATTCATTTTTTAAAAAATCATGGGTTTTTAACATTTCTGTGTTGAGGGTAACAAAAAACAAACATATAAAGATGTTTTAAACAACAACAAAAAACCTGTTTTTATGGGGAAAAACATGTTTTTTCCAACCGTGCATAAAAGGAATGGTAAAATTCACTCGATTGGAATTTAAATAAACTTTTGCATTTTTGTATACTTGTTATTGGGTCTGCTTTTAAAGGTTTTTTTTTAATATGCAGGGATGTGGCTATTATGTAAAAGGAAAAAAGAAGGTTGATGAGACAAAATCTAAGGAAGAACTTTATCCGACTGTCACCAAAAAACTGAAAACTCTAGACGTATTTGCTGGGTGTGGTGGTGAGTAAAATTGCATGAAACTGTGTACCTCAAATAAAATAAATCCAATTAGAAAGTATTTTTAATATTTATTACTTTGAAATGCTCAGTTGAAAAATTTGCTTTTTTTACCTGCAGGTTTGTCTGTGGGATTCCATGCCGCTGGCATATGCGACACTCAATGGGCCATAGAGAAGGAAGAAGCTGCTGCTCAAGCATTTCGTCTTAATTTTCCTGAATGTGCTGTGTTTACAGAAGATTGCAATATGTTACTGCGTCTAGTTATGGATGTAAGTTTTTTCTTAAAAATTAGACTCTAAAACAGTAGTTTTATTACAAAATTTCATTTTGGGAATTTGGACTGCAGTTAAACTTCCTAACTAAAACTAACAGCAAATTCATCTGGACAACCACCTACATTAATGGCAAATTAAACATTTTTTACCATTGTCTTCCTAAGATTATTAAAATAACAGGCAACCATCTATTTGCAATTTTTTAAAGTTATTCTTGTCTTCTGAAATATTCTAAAGGATTTGTGTTCTTTTTAATATTTAAAGAAGATTATTTAATCAAATTAAAAGAATGGGTAGGACTTAAATATTATCCTTTTGATGTTGACCCTGCCGCTCAATTGAAAGAGCATTTTAAAATCTCATAGACTGTCACTGAATCTGAAGGTCACTGAATGGTTGGCGGGATAATATGTAAGAACCAAAGAATGTAATAAATAAAAAAATATTATATTTATATGAATTTTTTACTGTACTTTTTTATGATTGTTAAAGTTACCTATGAATTCTTACAGCTTATTTGGTGCCAATTATGAAGTCACTCTTTTCTAGGGCCATGAAACATCTTATAAAGGTCAAAGATTGCCTCAGAAAGGAGAAGTAGAATGTATAATGGGTGGACCACCTTGCCAAGGATTTAGTGGCATGAATAGATTTAACTCCAGGGAATACTCTTGCTTTAAGAACTCTTTGATTGTGTCTTACCTGAGCTACTGTGACTTTTATCGCCCCAAGTTCTTTATCCTTGAAAATGTCAGGAACTTTGTGTCTTTCAAACGAAGCATGATCCTGAAGCTGACATTGCGCAGTTTGATTCGGATGGGATATCAGTGTACCTTTGGAGTCTTACAAGCTGGAAGTTATGGGGTGCCTCAAACAAGGAGGCGGGCTATCATCCTTGCTGCTGCTCCTGGAGAGAAGCTGCCGAATTACCCAGAACCAACGCATGTGTTCTCGCCTCGGGCCTGTTCACTTACTGTAGTTGTAGATGATAAAAAAGTAAGATTCTTGTCATTTAAAAACTTGTTCAAACATTTCATTTTTAAAAACCAAAATCAAAACTTTGTGGTCAATTTATGGGTTTTATGATTAATAAAAGTTTCCAATCTTTAATGAAAATTCTATTTTTTTTTTCCTGATTTAGAGTATCTAAATTTATCTTATTTTACATTTTTTATTTATTTAAATTTATTGCATTATATTATATGTAAGCATTTTATTTACATAAAAATTTGAATACTTGGAGGGATAAAAGTAGGGGAGAATAAATAACATTATTTACAAAATAATTATTTTTTTTATTGATTGAATGGCTTAAGATAAAGTACTGTTTTGGACTTAGTATGGATATTTGGTACCATTGGTCAGAATTTTAGATTTCTTTAAAACTTACCAGCACTCTTGTATTTGTAAGCTGATATGTTCACCGATAAGCAACTAACCAGTTTTAATACAACTGTTGATATATATTTTAATTCTATAAAATATATACTTGTTTTACAATTAATTTCATTTCCTAATGGATTTAAATTTTTATTATAGTTCACATCTAACATCCAGTGGACGAATTCTGCTCCTTATCGTACAATTACTGTTCGAGATGCCATTTCCGATTTGCCCCAAATTAGAAACGGTGCCAAGGATATTGAAATTTCTTACTCTGGAGAACCATTCAGCCATTTTCAAAGAAAGGTGAATATTGTAATTACATTAGTACAATGTATCCTGCTTTTTTTTTCATGCTTTCCAGTATTAACTGAGTTTTAATTTGGTATTGCTTTATTTGTTTTTTATATTACTTCAGTTCAAAGATTTTTAGCCTCTTTTATATTTTTGCTAACTGTTTGAGATGCCAAGGTATGAATGTTTAGAAAATACTTAGTAGTTATGTAGTTCCAGATTTCAATACTGAATTGAAAATGTAAATAATTTTAGACTACTTCAAAAGAATCTTATAATCTGTAATTATATCTGCTTTTAAGATTTCAATATGTCAAGAAAATTTGTTAATTTTACTTTTAGCAATCAGCCTATACAAAAAATATTTTTTCTTCCCTATTGCTCTGTAGTATTGTCTATTGTGAAGCACTAGTGTCTTTATGATGTTAATGTGTTAATGTTATTACCATGCCAAATTCATCTATCAGCATTTTTGATCCTTTTTACCCAAAATTCATTTTTAGAAGCACTAAATGATATTGCACATGATATCAGAACAATCATCATAATTCCCAAACCTGAGAAAATGTTTCATTATTCAATTTTCTTGGTATTTTTTTTCTTAAAAAAAAGGGAAAATCTAATTTTTGGCTCTAATCTTACTTAACTCTAGTTCTATTTGTCTGAGAAAAATACATTGTCCCTTGTGTTAAAGATAATTTTACAAGGTTTAATCATACTATTAAAATCCGAGAGTAAACAAACGTATGTCCGCTTGTCCGTATGTCCCTCTATCTCCTCCCAAACCACTGAACGCAGAAGGGCGCCCGAGGTGCCAAAAGACGGCAAATGACCCAGGGACGCCGAGTCGCCCATTTTCATTCCGAAATTCGAAATACTTTTCGAGATATTTGCGTTTTTCTGCTCTTTTACGCTTATTTCTCCATTTCTCTACTAGAGTAGATCTGCTTAAATCACTATTGTAAAAATGAGATGAAAACCACAAAATTAAATATTTTTAACAGGAAAAACTCGATAATTGTCGATTTAAAAACTCCATCAGCTATGAAAATACCAAAATAAATTCAAATAATTTATTTTCAAGCGTTATTTTCCTTTATTTTAAGATTTATTCCTTTAAAATAAAAATATTTATGGAATATAACTTCCATAAATTGACTGGAGATATGGAAATTGGAAAGATACGGTTTACTAGACTTAAAAATTTACTAGGGCTTTTTATTATATATTATTTTTAATTTTTCTCTACTAGAGTAGATCTGCTTCACTCACTGTTGTAAATGAGATGAAAAGCTCAAAACTAATTATTTTAATGGGAAAAATCCTATTAATGTCTATTAAAAACTATTTTCAGTTATGAAAACACCAAAATAAATTAAAATAATTGTTTTAACATTATTTACCTTTATTTAAGATTTTTCCTTAAAATTAAAATATATGTTACGGGCAATGTGATAAATCCGGGCATTATTAATAATAATGCCCGGACGATATGATAAATTCAGTGGAATTTATGAATGAAATTTATCACTTTGCCCACCTCCACTTCTGGCATTATTAATAATGCCCGATTAATCACTTTGCCCCCATAACATATGTACTATATGGAAAAGTGAAAATTTCATACATACAAGGAACACTGGGATAGGAAAGATTACCGGGAACACCGGGATAGGAAATATATAGGAAACACCGGGATGCGTTTTTACATTACCGCACGGATTGGTCGCCGCTAGGTGACAGCACGGTCGCGCAGAATGACGCTTTCGCGCTGAACCAATTAAATTGCGCGGTTATCGGGTTGCAAAGATCGGACGACTTGGCGCCAACGATATCTCGCCTTGCCGTGTATTGTTATTGTTCAGTTTAGGTACTCGCAAACACGTGGATAATATATAATCTCTATTATCCAACTCTACTTATACATAGATGTTTGTGTGTGCAGATGGATGGATGTAGGCAAAGGTTTACCCCACTTTATCCTAGAAATTTGTTGCTGGCTGCATAAGTGATTGATTCTTATTAGTAATTAAAATTCTAAATACACATTTTTATAAAAAAAATACCTCTTATGGTTGAAGAAATCAATACCTTTTCTAACTGTGAGTTACTTGTATAATAATTTTGGTTTACTAGCCCCTTTTACTTAATGCAAAAAGGGAGATATCAATTCGTCTCATAAATTTAAATCTTCAGAGTGGCTTTTTGGAATGTTCTATTGAATTGATTTAGGTGGCATCACTTTCAATGATTTCAAAATATTTCCAAGTTGGTCCAATATTTATCAAAATGCCCCTAGCAACTAAGTAGAGAAAATAGCAATTTAAATTTGTTTTTAAATCCTTTGTTTAATTTATTCAAATTTTCATAACCAGTCATTTTACACATTATGCATGTCAGAAACAAAATTTTTATTAATTAGCAGCCACCAAAAACAGTGAAATGTCTCATCTAAAGCAAACAATGTGGGGTAATGGTTAAGAGTGCACAGCAAGTGTTGATATTTCACCCAAAATCAATCCCTGGATTAATTTGAGTTTTTAAATTCCATGTTTCCAAAATATAAAGTTTTAATATTAAATAGTGTTTTAAATTACCACAAATTATTTTAATTTGAGAATTTGATTTTTCTATCATTTCTAATGTAAAATTAACTAGGGCGAGAATGATCTTGAATTAATAAATTAAATTAATGTCTAGGTTTCAAACTTCTTTGGACCACTGCCCTCTTTTAGGCAAGAATATTTTTTGGATTTTAAGCTATTTTTCTTAAAGTTAACTTAAGTTTAAGTTCATATTATTTATTTTATCTTAATATAGATTTTTAAGTTCAAAGTTTGGAAAGAGAGAGAGAACGAAAATTGGATAGTTAAAGTCTACTTAATTTAATAGAAACCAAACCTTTTTTTTTCTTCATAAAAACCTAATGCTTTAAAAAATTACTATTTTTTGGTTTTAACAAATGTACGTGTAACCATCATACGATAAACTTAATTACAACACTATTTATCTCATATATTGGCGACTGAAAACAATCGGAAATAATTATTATTTATGTGTTTGGATATATTAAAAAAAAAAAAAAAACGGTTCGCCAAAAGCGCGACGGCGAAGCGATAAGTCGCCAAGAAGCTGGACCGCCCATTACGTAATTCCTAGCCTCTCCTTCCAGCGCAGGTGATGCCACCTAGCGGCGACCAATCCGTGCGGTATTGTAAAAACGCCACCGGCGTAGGTATAATATCTTAAAAACCTGTGTAGGAAAAATTACCGGGAGCACCGTAATATGAAAAGGCGCCTGGGATACCGAGAGGATTGTAATTGCTGATATACAAAATTAGAAAAGTATTTTGAGAAAACTTTTTTCAATTTTTTTTTATTTACTCCACAAGTGCAAGGCTGGAAAAGGTGGCAAAAGTGGGTACAGAATTTTTATTGAATTTCTCTTTCTCATATCGTTTTCTTCTCTAAAAATATAATATTAAAGTATGCATCGTGAAAACTAGAATTAAAACTTAACTCGCCGCAACGCATCGGGTTGCTGTTCAGCTAGTTTGATATAAAGTTTGACTATGTCCACGAAGAAAATTTATTTTCATGATTTTTTTTATATAAAAATTTTTGAATAAAAACAAATGTTGGGGTCTTTGAATTTTTTGAAAATTATACATAATGCACATAATTATGTACATAATTACAGAAATATGACATAGTATTCCATACTTGGTATACACACTTGGGACATATACCTATAAAGTGGTATTTAAAACAACACTTTTTGCTATAACTCCTGATCCCATGGCTGTCCCATTCTACAATTTTCTGATTTCATATCTTACAATGTTGAAAAAAATATGTATAATTTTAAAAAATATTCAAAGACACCATGTTCTTTTTGTACCATTACATTGTTCCATTACCATTGTCCATTTGTACCATTACACGTTCATGTACCATTACATTGTACCTATATTGGATTTTTTTTCGTGGGCATAGTCAAACTTTATATCAAATTAAACCTTTAAAGTTATCTTTAAAACATGGGGTAATAGATTTTTCTCAGAAATATAAAACTGGAGTTATGTAAGATTAAAGAGCTAAAAATTGGATTTTCTTCTTTTTTTCAAAAAATAAAAAAAATTACCAAGAAAATTGAATAATAAAATCATTTTCTCATTTATATCATAAAAGAGAACAATTTCTGAAAGTTCTGTAACAATTTGAGAGGGTCAGGTTATTGATTTGACATGAAATGACCCATCTGTAGAAATGAATATTCTTGAAAATCTTTGAATGTGTTTACCTCAAAATTAGGAAAAAGTAGGTAACGGGTTTTGAGATGGTGATTACAACATAAAGTGTAGTTGGACTAGTCAATATAGCTTCATTTACTCATTTTTTGTCATGTTTGTTAATTTCTTTTTTCTAAATGTTATGATTTAGATCCGAGGAGTAATGTATGACCCAGTTCTGAGGGATCATATTTGCAAAGATATGAGTCCTCTAGTAGAAGCAAGAATGAAACACATACCCACTCACCCGGGAGCTGATTGGAGAGATTTGCCCAATATTGTTGTGAGATTAAACGATGGATCTTTTACTAAACTCTTGTAAGTATTCCTTTTTAATGACATCGAAGTCCTTTGGTTTATTTTAATTTTTAAAAAATCATTAAATGTTTAATTGTTCAAGATTTTTTTCAGTATAATAGTACTTTGTAGTACTATTCCTTGATTGTAATTTAAGAAAGATGAACAAAAATAAAAGTGCATTTTTGTGTTATTTTATTGCCAGAATGTTTTTTACCTGTGGCAAAGTTTGTCAACAATGGAACAATAACTAATTTAATATTTTTTGCAAGTCCTTACAGTAAATTGTTTGAAAAATTTAGAAACACTGATTCAGCCACTTAAATTTGTAAAAATTTCAGGAAATATACTCATGATGATACCAAAAATGGCCGAGCTTCCAATGGGGCACTTCGGGGAGTTTGTTCGTGTGCTTCTGGAAAAACATGCAAACCTGAAGACAGACAGTTTCAAACTTTAATACCTTGGTGTCTGCCTCACACTGGCAACAGGCATAACAACTGGAGTGGTCTTTATGGTCGCCTAGAATGGGATGGCTTTTTCTCTACAACTATTACAAATCCTGAACCTATGGGAAAACAGGTAAAAAAATATGATCCTTTGTAATCACTGTTGCATTAACTTGTGAATTGTCTCAAAATGTTACTCTTTTATTATAGGGTAGAGTTCTCCATCCTGAACAGCATCGACTAGTCAGTGTAAAGGAGTGTGCACGGTCCCAAGGATTTCCAGACTCTTACAAGTTCTTTGGAACTATTCTTGACAGACACAGACAAGTAATTTACATATTAATTAAGTCTAAGCTATATTGTCCTTTATATTAGAGGTTATATAAAATTTTGTATTTTGCACTTTAATGCGTGCCACTCTTCCGTCCTTCTAAAAGTTCTGTGAACGGAATTCCGTTCCTGGTTTATTATATTACAAAACGCAAAATCAACTGACCGATTGACAGCATTTTGTACTAAATTTCAGTACTTACTTTGCACATTTTGCCCACAAATAGGCCTATTTTATTCAGATACAGCTTTAACTTAAAATTTAAGGACCTAGTATTTAATTGTTCATATGATATTCTAAAAGTTCAGTCTTGCAATTTTTGAAGAGTGGCAGCACCCTTGCCTAGTAAGAAGCCTTGACCCAATGTTGCTTTATCTAAACCAGTGGTTCTCAACTTTTTTAAAGCTACCTGTGGTCTGAAGATCTCTGCCGGAGTAAGGGGGTCTCCCCAGAAAATATTTTATTTTTAACACAATAAATGTTAATTTCAGCTATTTCTGATTGTCCACCTTTGGATTCACCATTGCTCTATTTGTAAAAAAATCTTTGTTTTAAAGAGAGGAATCCATTCTGAAATCTGCACTATTTCTCTACCAAAAATCAATATTTTTTTTACCCAAACAAAAACTTTTCAACTTGCCACCCTAACTATTCTCAACTTGATGCCCTTGAGGGTACACAATCCCAGGCGGGCATTGTGACCAAGATGCCATTAGTGTCTATGGTGTTTTTGCATGATGTTCGAGAATGGTTTTTTGAGGAACCCTATGGACAAATAATGCAAATCAAAAATTAAATTCCATTGTGTTTTAGAAATTTATTTAAAGTAAAGTTCGAACATTGAAACCTGCTCAATGCTCATCACCCCCTTATCTATACAGGGTTCATACGCCTCCTGAAATTCCTGAAAAACTCCTGAAATTTGCTTTATTTTTCTAAGGGCCCTTAAAACTCCTGGAAATTAAGTTTTTTCTCCTGAATTTTCCCATAAACTCCTGAAATGTATCTATCCAAGATCAAAAGGAAGTTTAAATAAGAATTTGGTGAAAGTTATTGTTTTTTAAATCAGTAAAATACTGTTAAAAGATAAAAATTCTAATCTTTTTTGCACTTCTTTGTTCAATAATTCATTCTGAACTCCTGCTCGTGATATTTAAAGTAGTAAGGTTAATAATTATTCACGTGACCTCCTAATTTTTTTTGTAATTTACTCCTGAAGAACTCCTGAATTTTACTATCTTCTTAGATAGAGTATGAACCCTGTCTATCATTAATTACTACTGATTTACCTGGGTTTATTATTAGAACAATTTTATAACTTTTAAATTATTTGTTTTTACTTTATTTAAATAGCCATGTAGGCAGAGATATTTTTAACTCCTCTGAGAAAGTATTTCACTCTTTGAATTTTTTAAAAAGGTTTAGCTTAAAAAATACACCGCTTGGCCCCACCGAAATCAACAAATAATATTATTCTACTCAAAACACCAACTGATCTCAGCGGAGACATTTTCGCCCGACTTCTGGCCAATTGCCAAAAGCCACGGCATCCTAATTATCATACTTTTTAATTGTGTTTTCATACAGCCATAGTAATTTATTTTTTTTTCATTTATTGTTCTGATGCTTAAGGAGTTTGATTGCGGTTTTCGTGTCTGTATATGTTAGTTCATGCTATTTCCGTATTTCACTTCTCATAATTCAATTTCACTCCTTCTAAAAAAGTCAAAGAAGTCCAAAAAATCCTAGAAATAACATTGCATGTAGGGCTTATCTACAATTCACTCCTCCTCCTTCTATTGGAAGTTTTTTGCTAAGAATTTAATTAAACCAAGCATGCACATTTCCCGATGCAGTTTAATTTATGCAACAATAATTTAAGAAGCAGATACTTTAATATTATAACAATGTAACAGGGTTCTCCACACCATTATGAGATCAAGTCACTCAGCAAGCTAAACAAGTTACACTTTTTACTAGGGTTATAGTAAACAAGGTCTATTTAAGGAAACTTTTATTTGTATTTTGAAGTAAAAATTTCAACTTTAATGTAAAGTCAATGTATAAATAAAATTTTAACTTTTCTGTGCCATTTATATTTCATACCAAATATTCATACCAAACAACTTCTTCTGGGTGCATAAAAGTACTTATTTATTCCTTATTTGGGTAAATTAACTTTTTACATTTGTATTTTCCAGGTTGGTAATGCTGTTCCTCCTCCTTTAGCCGAGGCCATTGGGCTTGAAATAAAAAAGAGCATGGCATTTCAAAAACTACCAGCTGACTCTATGCCATGAGAGAAAAAATGTTTTATAAACTCTACGACTTAATTTTAATGAAATATAATTGTATATTTTACTTAGCATGATTTTAATCACTTGTAAATTTTAATAAACTTTTTTTATTCCTTAAGTGCTTGTATTTTTTTTAACAAAGCAGTAAAATATTTCTATACTAGACTGCATTGTTTCCTGACCCTATGATGTCACTACGTGGAAGGAAAAACTGCATATAAACAGAAAGCCCGATGGGTTGCTAAGAGCAGTTTTGGTACGCAAATCGTGATAAAAAGACTCTATATATAGTACATGGTTTAACAAACTAAAAATATTTTTAAATTGGCATTCTAAATTTCACTCAAAATTCAGACACCACAGTGCTGGAAACTACTTTGTTTATTTTCTCCATGGTCAAGTAACATTGCAGTCTAGTATAGTCCTGTTGTAGGATCAGCCAACATTTGCCTAATTAGTCAGACACTGACCCATAAAGGAGTTTTTAAGTAACTCGCCAAACATTGCTATCAAACTCAAGGGACTTGGTAAATGGAAGACCTAGGAGTTTTCTGAGATTTTGAGCTGAAGAGGCACTTGGATATTTATGATGGAGAAAGGACATGAAGGTTCTCATATTTAATCAGTTAAGTAAAAAATTGTCTTAAAAAACTTTCTCAATAATAAATTTTCTTAAGGTTTTGGTGGGAATTCTTGTATCTCCTTTTGGGGTTGTTTTAATTGAGTCGTCGGTTAGAAGAAGGGAATAAATCCAAAAACGAAGTTTTGAGAAAATTGAAAAAAAAAAAAAAAACTGTATAAGTAATGGAATTTTTATCTTATAGCCACCAAATTTTTACAGGAAATTCATGACTGTTGAGAACACAGAACAATCATCGAAAAAAATATAAGTATTTAAAAATGTTTCACAGTTAAAAAAAAGATGATGGACTTATCTTAAAAACCACTTAAATTTAAATTGTATTTCTGCTTAGTTCACAGTATAAAAGTGAGAAATAGAAAGTTAAAACAAATAAAATTAAAGATTATTATGAAACTGAGTCATTAAGGCAGTATCAATGGAATGAGTGAATATGAATGGAATCAATCATACTCTAGAGAAAAAATTTAAAAATAGTTTTAAATTTAAAGGAAATTTTATTTTGGCTTAGTTTATCACAAAAAATAAGAAAAGAAAGAAAAATTAACTTTAATTTCAAATTAAATTTAAAAATACAATGAATGGACATCGATTTCGCAAATTCAAGGGGCTATACCTGCCGTAAGGGAGTAGTTATTTTTGCACTCGTGTGTAGAGCATGGAGATATTTTTGAGCACAGAAAGTCAATTTGTCATTTTTTTGGACTTAATCCCTTTTTCAAACTGACGATTCAATTCATTTAACCCTTTCAATCCTAAGCCACCAGTTACTGCCATTGAAAGGGTTAAACACAGCCATGAAAGCATAGGATAAAGATAGTTTAGGGCTCCCTGTTATTGTGGTGAGATCTTCAATTTTTTTTTAAAGTGGTGAGATGGGTGAATATTCCGATTCAAACTAATCTGGTAGTGTTCATAGCACATCAAAATATGATTATTACATTGACCTTTTTCATATTTGATTTTCAAGAATGTGGTCCGAACCTCTACTAAGAAAATCCAATTCTGCTGGTTTATCAGACATTGCCTATTTCTGTTTTATTAGCCTTTGGCCCGGGGTGATTATTACTTAGCTTGTGGCTAGCCTGACAATGAACAGCCAGTCAATTTATCAACCCCAAAGGACTGAGTTGACCAGCTGCCAAGATGCTGCAAATTTTACTCAATAACATGTTATCTATATTTTATAAACTACTTTGAGAACAAACCTTTAATTTAAAGGGCAAATAAAATAAAATTTCTTGTAAACCAAATAATTACAAATTTTAATTGAATTTCAAAAATGCATCTGAGTAAACAAACTAAGGCACTTGTTTAAATATTTAAAAAAAACTTGCAACTCTGGATGAGCAATACTATTTATGCAATTTACAGAAAAAAAAATCATGTAGTTAAATTTAAAAATAATAAATGAATTTCAAAAATGTACTGCCCATTGCAGATATCCAAGTTATAGTATAATTATATTTTTAATCAATAAGACACAAATTACACATGCTATTCAAACATTACTCAGTGCTTCAAATACAACTCGTGGGAAAAAGTGACGTCACAAGAAGCAGAAATGAAACTAGATCGTTTTTGAGATGAAGTAAATTATTTGTGTTTGAATCACTTTTATTTTATTTTTATGGGCTGTAAAATTGAACAAGAAAGATAATTTTCATCCAATTTTTTCAATTTCTATAACATAAAATTGTAAACCAAAAATGTGAAACTTCCTCATTATTTACTCCTCCATAAAAATTTCTGAAAATTAAAAAAATACCACGGTTGAAAAATTTTTGTTAGAATGTTTAAATTTACTATAAATTGTAAATGAGTCTAACAATAAATTATAAATGAGATAATGTAGGCTTCACGCCCGGAGTCAAAAGAGAGTGAAAGGTTTGAAGTTAATGTCTAATCATCGATCTTGGAAAATTGAATAAATAACAACTATAAATAGTTTGAAACATTTATTCCTTCGCAGTTTGTGTTTCCATTTTTCTCTTCTTTGCAGGAACATAAGTGCCAATTCCACCAGCAGCTTCAGCTTCTTTTATATTATATGGTTCTGTTTCTAAGGCTTTTAATCTAAAACAATTATTATGCAAGTTTAAGGAAACATGGAGTAATATTAATCCATAAAAAAAATTAAACTATATTTCCAAGTTTAATTTGGCCCTATGAAAGCATTTTCAAATTTAAGTGTTATAAAATTTTATCTTTGATTTGAACAGATTTCTTTCCTGAACTGAACAGTGAACTTACAGAAATCATCATTGACATTTGAGTGCTCTGGGTATATTTCACATGCCTAAATACAGCCCTCATTGTCAGAATCGAATAAGAATATAATAATCTTAATCAGCAAAGTTTAAATTATGTAATTTACTAGGGGATTCCATTATCGGAGACCATCACCAAAAGGTCACCAACATTTGGTGACCTTTTAGCAATGGTTTGTTCCCAAGGCAAGAATGCAATGACAGAACCAGATAAGTCAGAAATTTATTGAGAAAAACAACAACAAAAGGAATTCATTAATCAAGAAAGCATTTGAATTGAGAGGCATAACAATTATTAAAAAAAGTAACGAGGTATGCATTGAAGTCAAAATTTATGTCATTTTTAAAATAGGATAATATTTTTTAATTAGGGGGGTATTGAGGGAGGGGTCTTTCCCAAATTAACAATAAATTACTTTACACCTAGGAAAAACAGACATGATAATAATATTTACTAACACATAATGATACATATGATAATTTACACATGATAATATTTACTTACCTTCTTTTGTGAACTTTAGTTCTAAAATGTTCCTTCATTGAGTGTTCATCAATAAAATACCTCCTTAAAAGAGTTTAATAAGTATAATTATAAATGTGTATCTGTTACCATACCACATATTTGACAAGAAATATTTTGATAATAATTTTTTAAACTTAATATATTAAAGAATAAAAAACATAATTTGGGTAATCCAAAAATTCAGGCCAAGCATCAAAATTAAGGTGAGATAAAGTAAATAACTCTGGCAACCAACATACTTTCTATTGAAGTTGAGAATTGTTTACACATTAATAAACAGCATTTTCAAAACCAAATTTTTTCCATGACTGAATTGTTTGGGGATTTACCAAATATTTAAAATAAAAAATAAATGGGGGTAAATCCAAAGAACCCAGGCCTGGGCAACATTCTTGACGAAATTTGATGTTGCCAATGCCATTTATTGGCGAGTTAGCAATTTACCTTCTATAGAACTGAGTTGCCAGAATTCACTACTTTATCGCCGTTTTTGGTGCCAGGCGGTTTCTTTGGATGACCCAAAATATGTAATAAACAACTACATTGTTTGCCAATATCTTTCTTATTTTACTAGGGGCTCTTGCAAAGCTCCCCTTTGTTAGCTAATTGAAACTAATTAAATAGATTCGAAACAGATCCATCAAGGTAACCGTCAACTAGAGCAGTCACCAACTTGTTGACTGGTAAAGCAGCAGCTACTCAGCTGGTCTCCAGTTCTGGGCAATCAATCGAATCGTTCAAATCTGAGGCACAGCTGGAATAAGAGTCCTCCATTTGGCGACTCACGTTGCGGTCGCCAAGTTAGCGGCACGATTAGTTATAGTGTACAGTTGGCGATCGTGACGCGATCGCCAAATGGAGGACTCTTATTCCAGCTGATCCAAATCTGTTCCAGTTAATTTATGAATTGCAGTGTGAAAGAAAAAACAAGTACAGCTTCAGAAATAGTTCTCCAGTCACCATGTTTACCCACAGCTCAAATTATGACTGACAAATATAGAGATCTAATTATTAATATTATTATTAGATCAAAAAATAATAGGGCACAGCTTCAATAAGAAACCTCCAGCAGCCATGTTTATCCACAGCAATATATGCTTAAGTGTTGTCATTGTTTGAGTGTATGGGTAATCATGGCGGCTGGAGGATTCTTATTGAAGCTGTGCCAATTATAGTAACTAGTAAATTATTGTTAGAGATCTAGTAGTACTTATTACATCACTATGCTGACAACACTTAATCATGTTGCTGTGGGAGCTGTGGTTACACATGACAACTGGAGAATTCTTTCTAAAGCTGTTCCAAGGAACAAATAAAATCCAAATATAATACCCCAGGCAATTTTTACTTACGCGCAATGCAAACAGTAATGCTGAGCACACCCTGCAACATCGATATCAACAGGCTGGTTAAGTAACTTTTCTGCATTTTTGGGTTCTAAATCCTTGTCGATTTCATCTAAATCCCTCGTTCTTCTTTTCATTTTAAGTTGCTTTGTCTTTGCTGAGTATCCATGACTTCCTTTTTTACGGGAATACAAAGGCATTTTCGAATAATTTAGTATTTATTTAATATTACTGAGAAATTAAATATTTTAATCCGCGTGGGGTAGGATTTGTTTGTTTACTAGTTGGAGTAAGAACTTGAATTGCCATTTTAAAAAAAGTAATTTTCTACAAGTACATTCACAGAGAGTATCATCCTTTGAGTCATCATTAGTACCAGCCAATCTTTGGTAGGGTAGATACTTTTAGAAAAAGCCTTGGTGTGAAAATAACCTGAAATTATTCCATTGATATAAAAAAATATTCCTACTTAAGTATTCTTAAATTTAAAGGGAGTTACCTCTGTGGGAGTTACATACAGAGGATGCTTAATTGAATTTCATGTAGTTAGTTAACGAATGAGTGGAATCAATGCAAAATGTGTGTACAAAACAAAAATTTGAAATTTGAAAATATAGACATTTATTATTATATTGAATTTTAGATAATTAATAAGTAAAAGTTCGAAATTATTCCTCGGCGTTTGTTTCTATGTGCAAAATGAAACTAGCTTTTCAAGCCTAAACTCACCGGAAGAGCTATATGAATTAAAATATTGATTAAAGTTTATTTATGAGAGAGAACTTTACAAAATGAATGTTATTAGCTTGGCTGCTGAAGCATTTGGATTGATTATTCAGTTTGTTTCAACGTGTGTTCAATATTTTCTTGAATGTAATTATTATGTGATGTCTATGATCTTTCAATGGACTAATTACTGTAAATATTTTTTTCACGATTTTACTTCAAATGCCTGTGATATCTTAGTGTGTTACTTCCGTGACTTTATTGCATTTGTAAAAGACTTAAATAATATTCTTAAGTTCATAGGAACACTTGTTGTTAATATTATTTCGAAAGTAGTGTATTTTACAACTTGTTCTGTACATCATTTCAGTGATGGTATCAATAGCATATACCTGTTTCTGAATGCCTTTTACAATTATTTAAGTAGTGTTACTGTACAACTTATAGACTTTGTGACATTCTTCATCCGTGTAGTTTTTGATGCTATTATTCTAATTCTGCAAATAGGTCCAAACTTATTTATCACTTTGTATGAAAGTTGTATTTATATTCTTGTTTTAATAAGGGAATCTACACTTTACTGTTTGTTTTTATTTTATGACCAATTTTTTAATATTCCAGCGTACTTATACAGTTCATTTTGTTCCATCCCCCTAAAGGCTTACTGTGGAATTTTAATGCTTACATGCGTAATTTATAACAAGAAAAGGGTTATCATATTTTTAAAAACTGCTTCTATGTATATTTATGATGCACTTTCTCATTTAATTGTTATTTTACTTGTTACTTTCTGCACTGTAGCTTATAGTTTGAAATCAATAGTGTTGCCATTTTTACGCGAGTCATTATCAAAAGCATTTTTCCTGCGAACTCGATCATCCCGTAATTTAGTTCATCAATTTAGTTTGACTCAGTCATGCAGAAACATACTTTTAGCTTTTAAAGCATTCAAAGAAAAGTTTCAATCTGTTGAATTGTCTACCAACATGAAGGAATCAGATTTTAATCAACTTAAGAAAGAGTTGTATGAAGAAAAAGAAAAATCCTTCTGTGTTGTTTGTCAAGATAGAGAACGCAATATAATACTTCTACCCTGTCGTCATTTGTGTACTTGTCAAGAATGTGCAAATCATTTACAGACAGAATATCGTCATTGTCCCCTATGCAGAAACATTATATTATCAACTTTACTAGTTTATACATAATTTTTTTTAATTATAAAAATTTAAATGAATGTTTTCTACAAAGTTTGATTTTTGTAATGGAGTTGTACTTTGGATTTAATTGTGAAAATAAATATTTTATGATATGTGAATAGTAGTATACATACATTTGATACGTAAATGATTTTAGTTTTTAACAATGAATGTGTTAATTTGATAAAAAAACTAATATGACTTTATAATTTAACTCTTTAGTGCCCCATATTGTATATATATGCAAAGACAAGGGCGTAGCCAGAGGGAGGATTCAGGGATATATCCCCAAAACTTAGAAATTTTCCCTTTTTGGCCATGGAAACCACTAAAACTACCCTATATCCCCTCTCGAAATATCTCCTTCCAAATTTTTTTCCTGGCTACGCCACTGTGCAAGGAGACATAGAAAATCAGTGCACTAAAGAGTTAAACTACTCAGACAAAATATAAAGGCTTTAAAAGTGTTCTACAGCAAACTTTTTGCATTTAAAAATTACACAGGTCTGCAAAAAAAAACTTTCTAAAAGCTGTTTTGGATATTTCAACTGATTTTGATAATATTTGGGTCGCTGAATCCGAATATGACCTCCATTTTGCTCCTATACTTCAGGTTTTATGACAATTTACATTTTACTTTAATGTGGGAAATACTGAATATAAACTAATAAAACCAATTATTTAATTCAGAATTTTCCTTATAACATTTTTTCTATGTATTTTGGTGCGGTGAATTCGAAAATGACCTTTGTTTAATCCTAAAGTATCATGTTTGCTTTCAATTCAGGTAAAAAGTGCAGTATCTCAATAATAATTCAATTAAATTTTAAAAAATAATTTTTTTTGTTCAAATTTCTTACTGAAATTAATTTTCTTATGTTTTTAATGTGCTAAATCCGAACATGACCACCACTTATTTTTAGGACGTCGCGTTTTTTTATAATTTAACTAAATATGTAAAAAAAAAAACCATTAGAATGCAATCCTATCGATGGTTCAGGAAAATATACTGAGAAAACGAATTCCGCACTCTTGGGTAGTTGTAGGTACACTGTACGCGCGGAGCCTCGGTCTTGTTGAGGCGAGGTCGAATCCAGACGCCAGAGCGATGATGCACCCTTCTCTGGGAATTTCTTTAACAGTTAGGGATTTTTGGAAATATGTATCTTAAAGGCACTGATATGAACTACATAAAAATAGTTGGAGCTAAAAATTTCGTTGAAAACCCTCGGATAAAAAAACACCTAACATTGGGGGAAATAGGCCAAATTTGGAAATAATGCGTTTTGTGAAAAATCCTGACCCTGTGTATAGGATATTTTTTCCGTTATCAGCACACCAAAATACATAGATTTTCGATGAAATTACTCATACAGCGTTTTCGTTGCAGACCTGTGTTATCATCTATAATAATAAAAGAGCTTTACCACTCACTCACTCATCAACGCACAGCAAAATCTACCGGGGCTAAGGACTCGAAACTTGGTAGGGTCAAAGACCTTACGGTGTATACGCGCACTAAGAAGGGATTTTTCGAAATATCTTTTTTCTGACCCACAGGGGGGTTTGGAGCGTTTTTGACGTTTTCGAGCCCAGCGGCGTCCCAAATGACCCCAGATCTTTGTTATTTCGCAGGAAGGTACCTAGCAACAATTTCTAGAAAGGCATTTTTCAGATTTTGGATATTCGAATTTTAAGAGGTCTGAATATTCCAAAAACCCGTTTTTGCTGAGCATAAACCAAGTTTTATATTTTCGAAGAAAACAATACCGAAAAATCGATATTACGAATTGAACTGTTGGTAATACCTTCTTGAGAGAATTTCAAAGAAAGTAATTTCTGGATTTTTCGATATTCCATTCTGGAGGGGGTGCACAGGGGTTTGAATATTCACTCCCGTTTTTAGTTTTTGGATCCTAGCACCCACATTATTAATGTGATTGTTATGAAATTTTAGCATGTTGTTCCTCACACAACCAGGAAGGTTTGCGAAAAAGAATTTTCTGAATCAAAACATTCCAAGGAGCCTTTTTTGTCCCTTTTCTAAATTCTTATGCTTAGCCTTCAATGTTAAATTTATTGCGGTTATTGCTCTTTCCAAGACACGCAAAACCTCTATTGTTGGAAATATTTATTTTGAAATGTTTTATAACAGGTAAATTTTTAAAAAATATGATAAAGAAACAATTTTTAATGATTAAATATTTTTTTTACGATAAACAAAAACCGTTCCACTGAAAAATTTTATTCTTTTTTCTATTTAATCAAATTTAAGTATTTCCAGCAAAAGTTCAAATTAAACAATATTTTATCAGAGGCATTTTCAGTGTCGATTCAAATTATGTTTACTTTTATTTCATGTTTGAAATTTCTTTCAATGAATGAGTTGGTGATAAATCAGCAAAGGGGGGTTCAGGGGGTCTCCCCCTGATTTAAAAAAAAAATTATCGTTATTAAAAAATGGTTATAAACACTAATTCTAAACCGGTTTTTTAAGATCTTAAAAAAGTATAAAAGTATGTAGTATATTTAACTGTTTTGTATTTTATAAAAATTTAGCGGGATGAGGGGGAAATAAGTTTTATCTATAAACATTGCTGTTCAATAATATATCTTTATTGTGAAAACTAATGGGGTTCAGAAGGTCCTCTGACTTTTATTCTATTTTGAAAAATTACTCTTTAAAAACGGGGATGGGGATTTCACACATTAAATCTAAACAGGTGGTATTTTTAAAGTTTTTTTTTACATCTTAACGAAGTGGTATGACATCAAAAAAGAATCCTAGCGGGAAGACTGTTGACTTTATTGCATCTAAACGATAATGCTTATTTATTTTAACATACAGTTTGATAAGCCTTTTATCCCCTGAGCAAACGGCGGGCATATCATCTATAATAATAAAAGAGCTTTACCACTCACTCACTCATCAACGCACAGCAAAATCTACCGGGGCTAAGGACTCGAAACTTGGTAGGGTCAAAGAACTTACGGTGTATACGCGCACTAAGAAGGGATTTTTCGAAATATCTTTTTTCTGACCCACAGGGGGGTTTGGAGCGTTTTTGACGTTTTCGAGCCCAGCGGCGTCCCAAATGACCCCAGATCTTTGTTATTTCGCAGGAAGGTACCTAGGAACAATTTCTAGAAAGGCATTTTTCAGATTTTGGATATTCGAATTTTAAGAGGTCTGAATATTCCAAAAACCCGTTTTTGCTGAGCATAAACCAAGTTTTATATTTTCGAAGAAAACAATACCGAGAAATCGATATTACAAATTGAACTGTTGGTAATACCTTCTTGAGAGAATTTCAAAGAAAGTAATTTCTGGATTTTTCGATATTCCATTCTGGAGGGGGTGCACGGGGGTTTGAATATTCACTCCCGTTTTTAGTTTTTGGATCCTAGCACCCACATTATTAATGTGATTGTTATGAAATTTTAGCGTGTTGTTCCTCACACAACCAGGAAGGTTTGCTAAAAAGAATTTTCTGAATCAAAGCATTCCAAGGAGCCTTTTTGTCCCTTTTCTAAATTCTTATGCGTATCCTTCAATGTTAAATTTATTGCGGTTATTGCTCTTTCCAGGACACGCAAAACCTCTATTGTTGGAAATATTTATTTTGAAATGTTTTATAACAGGTGAATTTTTAAAAAATATGATAAAGAAGCAATTTTTTAATTATTAAATATTTTTTTATGATAACCAGAAACCGTTCCACTGAAAAATGTTATTCTTTTTTCTATTTAATCAAATTTAAGTATTTCCAGCAAAGTTCAAATTAAACAATATTTTATCACGGGCATTTTCATTGTCGATGCAAATGATGTTTACTTTTATTTCATGTTTGAAATTTCTTTCAATAGTGCCGTTTACATGAGCCAATTACCCGGGTAAAAGGCGGCTCTTACTCCTCTTTTCTACCCGGCATTCCCTACGAAGGGAAAAAGATAGGAAAAAGCCGGGTAGGATTCAATCCTAGTCAATTGCCGGGTAGTACCCTCCTTTCCCATGATGCATTTCGTGTCCCATCCCACACTACCTTGCGTGTTGTGTAGTCCGCCATTTAATTGTTTGTGTGTGCTCTGTTGATTGTTTTGATATAATTTGTAATGGACATCAATAATGTAGAAAGTAGCAAATGCAGTTTGAAATGTGAAGATAAAACGTTAAGTTTAATAAACATCCATTTATTTTTTAAGACAAGCACAACTTACAAACATGATGAAAAACGGAAATCAAAACAATAAACATTGATGGAATTGAAACGATGTTGCCAACACAATTTTGTATAATTGTATAAGTGTTACTAGTAAATAAACAAAATATTCAACAAATAATACAAGATTGCTTTCATACATCTTCGCAGGTCTTCGGTAAGCAAATCTGCTATCATCCGTTGATTTTTTGCATATATCGCCAACGCTCTTTTAAAATTCATTCTGATGCTCTCTTTCAAAAACAAAAATGAGATATTTGTTAACAAACTTGGAAACCATGGAAACAGGCAGATCACTTTTCTTACCACGTGACCGAGAAAAAGCCGGGTTAGATCATGTAAACGCCTTCAAATTTCGTTACCCGGGTAGAGTTGGAAATTCCCTTCAACCCACTTTTTACCCGGGTAGCTACCCGGGTAGCATTTTTCCCATGTAAACGGCACTTGAATGAGTTGGTGATAAATCAGCAAAGGGGGGTTCAGGGGGTCTCCCCCTGATTTTTAAAAAAAATATCATTATTAAAAAATGGTTATAAACACTAATTCTAAACCGGTTTTTTAAGATTTTGTTTAACATCTTAAAAAAAGTATAAAAGTATGTAGTATATTTAATTGTTTTGTATTTTATTAAAATTTAGCGGGATGAGGGGGAAATAAGTTTTATCTATAGACATTGCATCTTTATCGTGAAGCGAAGGCGGAGAAATTTGCCTCAAATATACATTTATACCAATTGCAGGAATGAATGGAGGGAGAAAAGGACAAAAGAGAAAAAAATAATGGGGTTCAGAAGGTCCCCTTACTTTTTTTCTATTTTGAAAAATTACTCTTTAAAAACGGGGATGGGGATTTCTCACATTAAATCTAAACAGGTGGTATTTTTAAAGGTTTTTTTTACATCTTAACGAAGTGGTATGGCATCAAAAAAGAATCCTAGCGGGAAGACTGTTGACTCTATTCCATCTAAACGATAATTCTTATTTATTTTAACACACAGTTTGATAAGCCTTTTATCCCCCGAGCAACGGCGGGCATATCAGCTAGTCTATAATAATAAAAGAGCTTTACCACTCACTCACTTACCAACGCACAGCAAAATCTACCGGGGCTAAAGACTCGAAACTTGGTAGGGTTGAAGACCTTACGGTGTATACGCGCACTAAGAAGGGATTTTTCGAAATATCTTTTTTTTTGACCCACAGGGGGGTTTGGAGCGTTTTCGACGTTTTTGAGCCCAGCGGCGTCCCAAATGACCCCAGATCTTTGTTATTTCGCAGGAAGGTACCTAGAAACAATTTCTAGAAAGGCATTTTTCAGATTTTGGATATTCGAATTTTAAGAGGTCTGAATATTCCAAAAACTCGTTTTTGCTGAGCATAAACCAAGTTTTACGTTTTCGAAGAAAACAGTACCGAGAAATCGATACTACGAATTGAACTGTTGGTAATACCCTCTTGAGAGAATTTCAAAGAAAGTAATTTCTGGATTTTTCGATATTCCATTCTGGAGGGGGTGCACGGGGGTTTGAATATTCACTCTCGTTTTTAGTTTTTGAATTCTAGCACCCACATTATCAATGTGATTGCAATGAAATTTTAGCATGTTGTTCCTCAGCCTCACACAACCAGGAAGGTTTGTGAAAAAGAATTTTCTGAATCAAAGCATTCCAAGGAGCCTGTTTATAGAACTGTTTATAGAACTGTTTGGAGACACTTGCTGACCAAGTTGGGTCGCTTTCGTCTTTTCCAAGGAGCCTTTTTTGTCCCTTTTCTAAATTCTTATGCTTAGCCTTCAATGTTAAATTGATAACGGTTATTGCTCCTTTCAGGTGAAGCAATACCTCTATTGTTAGAAATATTTATTTAAAAATGTTTTATAACAGGTGAATTTTTTAAAAATCTGATAAAGAAACAATTTTTAATTATTAAATAATTTTTGTTACGATAACCGAAAACCGTTCCACTGAAAAAATTTATTATTTTTTCTATTTAATCAAATTTAAGTATTTCCAGCAAAGTTCAATTTAAACAACATTTTATCAGAGGCATTTTCGTGTCGATTCAAATTATGTTTACTTTTATTTCATGTTTCTTTCAATGAATATGTTGGTGAGGAATCAGCAAAAGGGGGTTCAGGGGGTCTCCCCCTGATTTAAAAATAATCTTATTATTTAAAAATGGTTATAAACACTAATTCTAAATCGATTTTTTTAAGGTTTTGTTTAAGATCTTAAAAAAGTATGTATATTTAATTGTTTTGTATTTTATAAAAATTTAGCGGGATGAGGGGGAAATAAGTTTTATCTATTGAAATTGCTGTTCAATAATATTTTATTTTTTACCTACCTTTATTGTGAAGCGAAGGCGGAAAAATTTGCCTCAAATATACATTTATACCAATTATTTAGAAATGGATGGAGGGAGAATAGGACAAAAGAGAAAAAAAATAAGGGGGTTCAGAAGGTCTCCTGACTTTTTCCTATTTTGAAAAATTACTCTTTAAAAACGGGGATGGGGATTTCATACGTTAAATCTAAACAGGTGGTATTTTTAAAGTTTTTTTTACATCTTAAAGAAGTAGTATGGCATCAAAAAAGAATCCTAGCGGGAAGAGAGTTGACTCTATATAGAGTCAACTCTCTTCCCGCTGGAAAAAATAATTCTTATTTATTTTAACACACAGTTTGATAAGCCTTTTATACCCCGAGCAACGGCGGGTATATCAGCTAGTCTATAATTAATAATAAAAGAGCTTTACCACTCACTCACTCATTCATCAACGCACAGCAAAATCTACCGGGGCTACAGACTCGAAACTTGGTATCTTTTTTCTGACCCACAGGGGGGTTTGGAGCGTTTTCGACGTTTTTGAGCCCAGCGCGGCGTCCCAAATGACCCCATATCTTCGTTATTTCGCAGGAAAGTACATAGCAACAATACCTAGAAAGGCATTTTTCAGATTTTGAATATTCGAATTTTAAGGGGTCTGAATATTCCAAAAACCCGCTTTTGCTGAGCATAAACCAAGTTTTACATTTTCGAAGAAAACAGTACCGAGAAATCGATATTACGAAGTTAACTGTTGGTAATACCTTCTTGAGAGTATTTCAAAGAAAGTAATTTCTGGATTTTTCGATATTCGATTTTGGAGGGTGTGCACGGACGGGGGTTTGAATATTTACTCCCGTTTTTAGTTCTTGCATTTCTAGCATCCACATTATTAATGTGATTGTTATGAAATTTTAGCATATTGTTCCTCACACAACCAAGAAGGTTTGCGAAAAAGAATTTTTAAAATCAAAGCATTCCAAGGATCCTTTTTTGCCCCCTTTCTAAATCCTTATGCGCATCCTTCAATTTTAAATTGATAACGGTTATTGCTCCTTTCAGGTGACGCAATACCTCTATTGTTAGAAATATTTATCTAAAAATGTTTTATAACAGGTGGATTTTTTAAAGCTCTGATGAAGAAATAATTTTTGATGATTAAATAATTTTTTTTATGATAACCAAAAACCGTTCCACTGAAAAATTTCATTCTTTTTTCTATTTAATCAAATTTAAGTATTTCCAGCAAAATTCAAATCAAACAGAGGCATTTTCAGTAGTTGGTATCGCTTCAAATGATGTTTACTTTTATTTCATGTTTGAAATTTCTTTCAATGAATGAGTTGGTGATAAATCAGCAAAGGGGGGTTCAGGGGGTCTCCCCCTGATTTAAAAAAAAAATTATCATTATTAAAAAATGGTTATAAATACTAATTTATTATAAACCGGTTTTTTTAAAGATTTTGTTTAAAATCTTAAAAAAGTATGTATATTTAATTGTTTTGTATTTTATAAAAATTTAGCGGGATGAGGGGGAAATAAGTTTCATCTATAGAAATTGCTGTTCAATAATATACCTTTATTGTGAAGCGAAGGCGGAGAAATTTGCCTCAATTATACATTTATAGTTTATACCAATTGCAGAAATGGATGGAGGGAGCAAAGGACATTAAAGAGAAAAAAATAAGGGGGGTTCAGAAGGTCCCCTGACTTTTTTCCTATTCTGAAAAATTACTCTTTAAAAACGGGGATGGGGATTTCACACATTAAATCTAAACAGGTGGGTTTTTTAAAGTTTTTTTTACATCTTAAAGAAGTAGTATGCCATCAAAAAAGAATCCTAGCGGGAAAGCAGTTGACACTATAGTATCTAAATAACTCCTCGGAAATTGAAGTAAAGAAAATAATTCTTATTCATTTTAACACACAGTTTGGTAAGCCTTTTTCCCCCGAGCAAAGGCGGGTATATCAGCTAGTTGTTTATAAAATGTTTGTTATTTTTAAGGAACTTGATGTTTTAAATTGGAAAAAAGGAAAAGGTAAATCTCTCCTCTCATGAAGATAACTACAAATGCTTTTTTGTTAAAATCCAACCAGTGAACACAGTGGATAGCCCGAATGTTAAGGAGCCCCTTTTGGTATTAAAAAATCCTATGTTTCATTCTGAACGCTACTTAAGACCCACCTGTTGTTAACAAATATTTAGGCCCAAAAGTCCTGTTAGCTGGTTGTTGAATAGTTTACCATTCATTGTATACCCATCATCTAGATATTTTCTTGCCTCTTCAGACTCATGGCTAAATTTTGGAGGTGGCAATTATTAGTGTCACCTTTTATAATTTGAGGCTTATGTCAGACTAAAGCCTTGAATTATTGGGCTTCTTTTCCCAAAAGCAGAACCCCTTTGTCTTAATTCTGATACACTCCACAGATGGAGCTTCCAAGTGGCATTAGTATAAGGGTTGTTCAGAGAGTAAGACTTTTTTTAAATAAAAAGTAAACCCAAACCAAAATAATTAGTAAAAAATCACTATTTGGTATTTACTTTGATGAACTCAGGGGTGTTACTGGCTTCAATTCAAAATCCCGGAAAACTATTAGAGTAACAGTAACAAACCTTTTATCCAGAATGCTCCAAATCCGGAACGTTTTCAGATTTAAAGAAATTCTTGTTTTGAAGGAATTTTTCCCATCCCACAAAACTTTCGTATACATAAAAACACAACGCGATTGTAGCAACAGCAGTGAAAAAAAAAACAGAAAATGACGTAGCTACTATGTAATTGCACTTAGAACCGATGGTGGGACCAGATTCTTCATAAAAGATGTTAATCCCTCAGCCCTGCACTTATTTTTTAATTGAACCTAATTTTGCGGATTCTTGTTAAGCTAGAGATTTTCAAAAATTTTGATAAAACCCTGAATTCCGATATTCATGCTGTTAAAAAAACGGATTTCCGGGGCTACCCCGAAAAAGTATCGCCCCTGAGAAATTTCCATGTCGCCAGTCCCTAGAACTTGGTGTGGTGGTCAATGTATTCAATTCAGACTAAACCAGTTGTCTTCTAGGACCTTAGAGGTGTGGTTTTTTTTTTTAATTTACCCCAAATAGACTGTATGGTCAAGGAAAATTGATGAGGAGAAATTTATGTAATGTAATAAGAGTTAAACAACATAAGATGAAGTGGAAAACTTTTTTTAAAATTGCATGTTTTTAATGATAACTAACACTGTTAAACAAATTGGACCTTCAAAATTTTTTCCTTGATGAAAACAGTCATCTCTTACAGATTTTGGGTCGCTGAACACGAAAATCACCATCAAAATTCTTAATGAGCTCGTGTTTTTCGGGGGAATTTTAACTTCAAATTTTTTAGAGATGAAAATAGTCATTTCTCACAGATTTTGGGTCGCTAAAGACAAAAATCACCCTTAAAATGCTTAATTAACTCTCCTTCTTGGGTAATCAATTTTTTTCATTTTTTATTACGCTATGGGGAGTTATAGTTACGATAAACAAAGTTCACGTAGCGGGTAGATAAATATGAAAATAATAAAATTGAATTACCCAAGAAGCAGAGTTAATTAAGCATTTTAAGGGTGATTTTTGTCTTTACCGACCCAAAATCTGTAAGAAATGACTATTTTCATCTCTAAAAAATTTGAAGTTAAAATTTCATATACAGTGTAACTCTACACCAGTCCAGTTCTATTCCGCCCACGTAATCCCAACACCCTGTTTGACTGATTTAGTGGCAAAGTGTTAAAAGGTTCAATATACCATGCATTTATATGTCCTTATGTCTATTTTAATCTTCTCGAAGCATAAATGTTAATTCCAGAGCGCGCGAGTGACAACGCGATTGAGATAGTCTTTCGGACTCTTCCGCGGGGGCTTCTGGGGCTCTAACTCTAACACCTCAACCGCTTTTAGTAGAAATTATTGCTGCATATTGTCATCAAATTTGGGTCCTTGGGGAAGGGTTAGGACCCTTCAAAGGTGAATTGAGTAAAAAATAAGAGGAACAAATATCGTATAAAAACTTCTATAATTTTTAGCTATTTTTTTTTTTTGCCTTTTTAGGGGGGTAATATCCCCTTAAACCTATCCATTTGCTACAAAATTTCATATTTTAGAAATGTCAACCTTCCTTGTCCCTTTGGGAGTAATTTGAAGTCTTAAGTAATGCTTTTTGATCCTGAAAATCGAATTCAAAATTAAATCATCAAAAAACGTAAAAAGGGGGAGGGGCCGTTCCCCGAAAAACCCGAGCTCATTGAGAATTTTGATGGCGATTTTCGTATTCCCAAAATCTATAAGAAATTACTATTTTCATCAAAGAAATTTTTTCGTTGTTGAACAGTGTAATAGAGGCTTCAGGAGATTGTGAACAATTTAAAAGCATGCAATTTTTAAAAAGAAGAGTTCCTCATTCTATCTTATGTTGTTTTTGGTCTTTAAAGATACTCTTCTTTGAAAATGATTTTTGAGAGATGACATCTTAAATTTACCGTTTTATGGTTTTCGATGTACTGATGGTCAGTAAAAGGAAAAAATGGGTGTTGCCACCCAAAACTTTCACTTTAATCTTAACTGAGAGCTAGTGTTTTAAATCATCTCTCAAGTGTATACCTTCAAATTAGAAGTACCCAAATTTTCATTTTGATATGTTAAGTGGTAAGCCTCCGGGGTGCTCCAATATCCTTAATTTCTTTTTGACCACCTGGTACAATTCCGGTTCTTACGTTAATAATCAATTTCAGGGTCAGTTAATAGACTTTGGCTATACATTTTCGTTTTCAGTGCATGGTCAAAAGGATCGGAAAATACCTTAATTCCATTGGATCTTATAAAACTATAGCAATTCTGAAGTGAAGCTTTTAAAGAACACTCAGTATTCAAATATACTATGTGGTATTTTAAAATTAGAGTTTTATATATGAGTCTCAATCATGTATTTTTTAGATTTTTTTTTACCAATGCACAAGGCTCATCCAAAATGGAAGACCTTTTTTTAAATTTAAAAAAAAAAAACTATAGTGGAAAACACAGTTTCGGTATTTACTTTGAAATTTCCCCTTCAAATCCCTACATAATAATCACTTTAATTTAAATGTTAAAGAAACAAATTAAAATTAATTAGTATTTTTTTACAAACATTGCATATTAAATTACCTACTATACTTATAAAACTCTTTTTATTTTCCTATCTGTTTAAAAATATTTCATTTTAAGTACTATGATTTAAACTTTTGAAGACCTTAATGAGAATTAATAAGCCTCGATTTTTATTCTCTCTTGAAGGAGTGGATATCCTGTCAAGGCTCATAAGAAAGTCATGTTGCTCAGTGGAGGATTTTTAAATAGGACATCCATCCTGACTATTAACAGTACTTTTTTAAAATTCTACAGTTTGATGGTGAAAACTTAAAAACAGATTATAACGATGATTAAATTTTCTTTCCCTTTCTTTAATCCATTAATCATGTTATGCTTATTAATAATCATAATTGATAAATTGTATTTAAAACCCATTTCGATTAAAATTGGGAAAGTCCTTAATATTTTTTTTAACTTTTCAATTTTGCTGAAATTCTCATGATTTCTTTTTGGATATTTTTGACTTTCAGAACTTAAATATAAATTATCCTTTTTTACCCTATTTTCAACGTTTTTTACCTTGCTCCTTCCCTCCCAAGATTCTACTGAAAAGTGCTTTCCCTTGCTAATGTTTTTGAGAAAAAAGTCATTAATCCTAACTTAACAGAATGTGCTATTAATTATTTTATAAGACAATTGTCCCTCTCAAATTTGAAAGTTTTAGAAAAAATTCAAAGGAAATTGTGTTTCCAATGCTGATTTCATAAAAAGAATATGCTTTCCTTTACTGAGAAATATAACAGTCAGCAAATTTGGTTCAGCCTATAGGGGACATATTTATAAAATATGCCACTGATGTTGCATCAAAAGTTAAAACAGCATACTAAGGATTAGCCAGGTGCAATTTTGCTTATTGGACTTGATTATCTACATTTTACATGTCATTGTCACCCTGTTTATTTTGTTCAATGTACTCAATCAAAAATTATCATAATTTATGTTTTGAGTAGGTAGACTTATTATAACAGAGCTAGAATCTTTACACATTTATTAAGCTCATTTTTTTCAAACTTCATCTACAATATCTACATAAGCACTCACAAAACATAGGATTTCATAAAAATATATTCATAGTCTTCGAGATCTTAGAATGGATCGCCTTCTGTAATCTATAAAAATTGTCAACATCTTAATAAGAGGCTTTATAAATAGTTTGTATAATCTAACTATTGTTAAAAAAATTAAAAAAGTGAAGTATATTATAGCAAGTAACACAGATACTAGTAAAATTAAGACAAAGCTTCCAAAGCCAGAAGAAATATTCCAATTCTCAAGGGTATTGCTAATCACGCTGCTAACTTGCGACCACAAAAGAGGAATCCATGTCCCAAAAATATAGCAGAGGCAGTGGTGAGTTTCTGAATTAAAACATAACATGGCATCACACAATGCATTACAAAGAGTGTCAAAAATAGTACAACAATAAATTATAGAATCACAAATTTCATTAACACAATATTGTTCATTGTTCAATAGGTAAAACGATTGCTTGGTTAAAGATAGCACAAAAGATGAAAACTTCTTAATATGAGTAATACTTAAAATATTACCAGTACAACTGCTGGTGAAAAGTATTCGAAATGCATAAAATATACTCTGAATATAAGCAGCACATTTAGATGCCGTATACGCAGCGCATTGACTAGTTGCAAAAACAGCAACAACCACAAGAATTCTATCTCTGTTCATGGCAAAATTTCAAGCAACAATTCGGGGAAAAATAACATCACTTGAAATATTTCCAGAGTTTCATATTTGGGTAGATGATGGTTGGTTGTTTTGGGTTTTATGGCGCAAGGTTCCTATAAGGATATACCGCGCCAATATGGGTTGATGAAAGTATTCATATTTTAGCGTTTTAATTCAACATTCAATCGTCCTCTAAAGCCTTCTTAGGAAAAAAAATCTTTGCAAATGCAGATAGAAAAGTATTAAAATTATTTAGAGGTAGCAACTCCAAAGATGAAATAACTTAAATTTCCCTGCAAAAATTAGATTTGACCATCCGCCCTCTAATTCGATTTCATGTTCGATTATAAAGTTCAATTAGGTTTATTTATAAACAATGCCATTTAGTTGCCAGATTTGTTTGGAAGATAAATTTATAATCAAAAGGCTTACATCCCAAACGGTTCTTCTTAATAAATCCTAATTTTGTTTTCATAGCATATTTGTTATTTATTAAAGTATATGCGTCATATAGACCTTCAAAGATTTTTTTCTGTGGGATAAAATTACCTGAAACCCAAACCAATAAACATGTCGTGCTAAAAACCTAACTGCAGTCTGACTTTGAAACTAACTGATGGCATCGTTATGAAAATACTGTATTAGAGAAGTGAGCGTTAATTGACAAATTTTATGAATAACTGAAGTTTTTATAAATACATCCAAGAATCTGATACTTATATTTGACAAAATTTGTACAATCATAGTTTCATTTATCATATGTTACGTTGAGTTTTGTTGAACTATTGTTTATGTCTGGTTTGCATGGGTAGCTTGATACTTTTTAACTAGGCTTAGTAAACGCTGTGTTGTAAAAGAAATTTAGATCTTTTACAAGAAATGATAATACTATGTACGTAATTTTACGTAAAACTGTGATTAATGGATTTCTAGTTTAGTAGTGATCAAAAATGAGTGGTAGACCTAGAACAACTTCCATTGCTGAGAGCAGCAAGCAATCTTCGCAGCCAAGTTTTACTGGAATCAAGACCACAAGTAAATAAAATAAGGCATTTTATGCCAGTTTTATTTTATTCCTATCATATTTAGTGATATTTATTATCCATAATGACCAGAAATGTAGTTCGATGCGTAATGGCGTCATCAGATGATATCGTCTACTACTGAGCCTTCCCTTATGTTAGATTTACTGTGTTGATACGAACATCTGATTTGTGTTTTGATCACTTATTAATTATTCCCCTACCCATTCCTTATAGCCGCACATAATAAATTCATTCCAACCTAATTTCATGATATTTTTTTTATTTAAGTTAATTAAGTATATCCAATCCTCTATATATTTCAATTATGTAGGTAATCCTATATTTAAAAACCTTTGTCAGTTTTAAAATGCTATTTCCTTTCAAATATGTTGCAAATTGATTGTTTTGGTAAATCATTAATTTTTATTGTTTTTATTATCTTAGCTAAGTACCTTCATTGTAGCTTATTATAATAAGAAAAGTAGATTTCAAGGATGTATCTATTGTATATTTCAAAAGGTGTAGGGAAGAGCAGTTTCCCCCATCCCTCGATAAATGTGATCTGCACTGGATCTAATATGGAACCTAATCTGTTGCATTTTATGTTAAAGCAATTAGCTGGCATTGAATGGTCTCATAAATTGCCAAATTAAAAGCAAGCATCAAAACGAGAAAAATAACTACTATTCGTATACTTGAAATTGATTGAGGGGATGGCTCTTATTCCAGTGGCTAAAGGCATCAATGGAACCCTTAGCCCATATACAGGCAGTGCCTACAATGGTACTTGTTGATATGAATACATAGCTGCCAACTCGGTTCAATTCCGTTAGAGTCCCCGCTAAATATTGCCTGGTTCTTTTAGGCAACAAAAAGTAGAAATATTCATAAATAATTTCAAACTTCTGAATTAAAATGTTTAATTATATCAATAACTATTCAGTTTATTAATAAAAGTCGAAAAAATTTGTTGATATTTGGATATATTAAGCGATTTGGATATTGGCGATATTTAGCGGGGACTCTAACGGAATTGTACCGCCAACTCTTCCATTTTAGCCGGAAGATTTCCGTTTTTTTTTTTTTTTTAGAGAATCTTCCGCCCTCCGTTTTTCAATCAATTTCTGCCGTTTTTTGCCCAGTTAAAAGAAATTATCATCAGTTATTAAGGTATTAATCAGATTTGATTAAAGCTTAAAAGCAGTTGTTCTGCTGTTGGAAATATTGAATAGCCAGATCTCTTTGTAAAAATAATGAAGTAGCATGAGAAAGCGGTTAATAATCTACAGAATGTTTATTGACAGCTTTCATAATTGATCATTATTTACCTTTCAGCTGTGCTGATCATGCTGGGCAATTATTTCAAAAAAAAATTCCAGACTCCAAAATTCCCAAGAGTTAGGGATGTGTTATGTAACAAAATATATGTTTTGTTTAAAATGTATGTTTTTCTTAAGATATTTTTTACTGAAAGATGTCCACCTGTTGACTATGCTACCTATTGACTTGGTAGAGCATGGTAGGCACCCTTATTGACTTATCAGTGTAAAAAATGCTGTGGGTATTTTAAGTTTTAAAATCTTCCTTTTTTCATAATCCCAAAGTTGGCAGGTATGTGAATAGGAATAGACTTGTGTGTGCAATGGTTCCAAAGCCAAAAGAAGCTTCTTTTATTTTTCGATGTAAATAAACATTTCCTTTTCTGTTCACAAGATTTAAAATATTTTTTAAAACATTGTCAGTAAAGTCTTTGGTTCAATTCCGTTAAGAGTTCTCGCTAAATATTGCCCGGTTCTTTTAGACAACAAAAAGTAGAAATATTCATAAATAATTTCAAACTTTTGAATTAAAATGTTTAATTATATCTATAACTATTCAGTTTATTAATACAAGTCGGAAAAATTTGTTGATATCCTATATTTAGCGATTTGGATATTGGCGATATTTAGCGGGGACTCTAACGGAATTGTACCAAGTCTTTTGCTGTTAAGCAAATCAAAGTGATTCCTAAGTTTGTGTAGAAAACAATGAAATGAAGTTAAATGTGTAAATAGTTTTTATTTTAAAGGATTTTTCAGGCTATACAGGTTGTTTCAGAACTTTCTCTAAAAAATTGATGAGATGGGTAGAAGATACCCAGAAGACAAGCATATTTCAAATAGGAATTGGGGGAAAGATTCATAGTTTAAGTGATAGGATGAGGAGTTGCTCTAACAAAGTTCTACTGTAGTTTAAAATGTTAACTGGTTGTTAAATTCTTAACTATTTTAAAGGTTTTAAAAAATAACCTGATTAGAGTTGCATGAAATTTCAGAACTGCAGGAGACCGATCCAATTTGTTATTTTCTCAAATTTCTCCTGATTTCTTTTATCCAATTTTTGCTCATTTAAATAATTTGGAAATTTTTGAAAGGAAAAGTCTCAGAAAAATATATGGCCCGATAATGAATGATCCAAATTAGGACAAACAGAGAATTGGAGATCTTGGTGAAAAATGAAACTATAACCCGTTTTATTAAAGGACAGAGATTGGCTTGGTTGGGTCACATTGAAAGATCTGATGACAAAAACAGTTAAAAGGACGTTAAATTGGAAGCCAATGGGCAATAGACCTATAGGCCGACCCAAAATGAGATGGTTGGACGATGTTCTTAAAGATCTTAGAACGATGAAAATAACCAACTGGAGAAAAAAGGCATTTAACGGAGTTGCCTGGAGTAGATTGGTGCAGCAGGCCAAGGGCTGTAGAGCCGAAGAGGAATTTTTGCTCATTTTCTATTTTTTAACTCTAAATTAATTAATAAAAAAGCAATAGTGTAGGTTTGCATAACATACAGGCCGCATGTGGCCCGCTGGCCCTCATTTTGCGACCCAATAAGTTTTGAATGATTCTAGAGTTTTAAAAGAATGAGGGTAAATTTAGGTAACATATTTTTGTAAGGTATTTTAAAGATTTTCTAAATATGAATACTGAACTGCTTGTTTCAAAGGCAGCTTTCAAAAGTTAAACAAAAACTTGTAATTACTGTAAAAAACATTAAAATTACAAGCCTGGAGTATGTTTTGAACACACATTAGGGGACATCCATAAATTATGTGAGGTGTTTTTTCCAAAATCTGGACCCCCCCTCCCCCCTTGGTGAGATTTTGCTGGACCCCCCCTCCCCCCACGTGAGATTTTCTCAAGCACTAGTTTTGTTTTATCGGCATAAAAATTACCATCCAGATCGCAAAATTTTGATACAAAAACACATTGAAAACGAAAACATGGTTCTAACTTGTAATTATCACGACTGACTGGCTAATGATTTGCTAGTTTGACTAATCTGAGCATTTTTTCTGAACTTGAGAAAAAAAACATATATGTATTTTCTACACTAAAAGTTGACGTGAGATTTTAATTGACTCCACCCTGGTGAGATTTTCCTAGACACCCCCCCTTTTTACCTCACGTAATTTATGGATGTCCCCTTATACAAAATATTCATTTCCCACTATTCACTTATAGGTTATTTTTCTCAATGCTATAGATATGCAATAAAAAATTCAGATATACTTATGTATACATAATTAACATATTATCTAACCAAATAGATTATTATATAAATTTCTGTATACAGTGCTAGACTAACTAAACTAAATTTCAGGTAAAGATGGAAGCAAGGTTACTACTGTTGTAGCAACTCCTGGACAAGGACCAGAAAGACCTCAAGAAATTTCATACACTGATACCAAAGTTATTGGCAATGGGTCTTTCGGTGTTGTTTACCAAGCTCGTCTCTTTGAATCTGGAGAGCATATAGCAATCAAAAAAGTTTTGCAAGATAAGAGATTTAAGGTTTGTGAATATATCAAACAACTTGTTTTATTTATACATTTTTATGCATAATTCAACATTTGTTTCATGAAAAAATAACCAAGCATTGAATAAAGTAGAAAATATTTTAATAAGTTCTTATATGTATGGAAGTAATTTTTAATAAACTAGGGAGCCTGCCCCCTGCTCGCTATCGCTCACCAACCCCCGGAACTGCTTCGCAGTTCTTTAAGATCGCTTCGCGATCTCAGCGAGCAAAGCTCGCTTGTTTCATCTTACCAATCCAGCACACCCCACTGGGTCGGATTAATTAATGCTCCTTTACAACCGAAATTACTTATATCACTCTTGCTTATAAATAATATAATCCAGCAGAGCTCGCTTGTTCATCTCAACAATCCAGCACAACCCTTTTCTCCGCTTAATTAAGCCTCTTGTAACACAGAAAATACCTCTCTCTAGCTTATCAGTAATTTAATTGAAATGCTAAAAAAAATACCCAGAAGTCTACTAACAATCATCAACCATCTTGTAGAAAAAACATATCATTAAAAAACATTTCAATTTATAATGTGCACGTGTGCTCGCAACAATCTAGTGAACCGTCTAAAATAAAACTTAAAAAATCTCCAATAAACATTAAACGTATCTGATGAAGACCTAGTAAAAAAAAATGAAACTTTGATGCTTAATAATTCCAAAACTAATTAAAATTTTTCAAAGAATTAAACACCAATCTTTTTCTAAAAAATAAGAGAATAATTGGTTAAAAAATCATACTCCTAGTGTGATTAGTTTTTCTTTTAGACTGAAAAAAGCGTAAAAGTGTCAAAATTTTCGAAAACTTAAAAATTAATTACTCCAAACCTAATTCGAAAAAAGGACGACGTAGTGCACATCCTCAGATATCAGAGTATGAGGTTGCAAAAAATCAAAGCTCTGCTACTAATAGTTTCGCTGAACGCGATTATGCAGCGAAAAAACAAAAACTTCATCTTTGACCTTAAAAATACCCCTGAACTAATAATCACATCAATTAGCTTTTTATTCTAAATTGTTCTCCAAACATTCCTCTACAAACTTTTCAAATTTCATAAATTTCTGTTTAGAAGTTTTTGCGTTGTGAGAGGTCAAAGAGTTCAAAAATAAAAATTTCTGAAACGGCGGTGACGGTGACGGTTACTTTTTTTTAATATAGAGATATTTCAAAAGTAATTACATTTTTTTTATTGGAAAGATATTCTTTAATTGAACTTACCCTTTTAAGAATGTCTTAAAAGATTCTTTTTAGTGTTCTTCCAATGATTTTTAATCAATTCAATAGGTAATCAATTTTTCCAATAATAAATAGCATGTTGCTGTTTATAGCATGACATCCCAAACTAAACTATGCTTATAAAATGAACAGTGGAACAATCTGTCTTTGACTTATTCCTATTACACTCCATTACTGGAGCATAGGGCCTCCAAACAGTCATCAACTTCATAAAATGAAGAAATGTTCAAATAAAATCAATCATGAGTTGTTATGGTACAAGGATACTCTTGATTTTTCAATTGATGCTTCCTTGTTTTTCAGATTTTCCAGTTATTCAGTTAATCATTTTTAGTTTTTTCTATTTACATGGCAGTTATTTTAAGAAATTATTTCCAGATTTCTTATAAAATACCAGTATTTTCACCAAAGCACAACTCTGGATTCATTTTATATATTCCAGAATCCACTGTGTTAAGTAAATTTAATTATGTCAATTTCACAGAGTTTACATTTGAATAATACTCTTTCAGAATCGTGAGTTACAAATTATGAGAAGATTGGACCACTGCAACATTGTCAAGTTGAAGTATTTCTTTTATTCAAGTGGTGATAAGGTAAGTACCTGTTTTGAATAACCAGTTTTATCATATAATCAGTCTTTTTCCCTTTGTAGTTTTTGGTTTTTAATCTTTGAGTTTAAAATTATAGTAATTTTTTAAAACTTAACCCTTTTTGTCCCAATAATGTTCATTTGAATTTTATCATAAGCAATTTTTTTGTTTCTCTCTAAAACTGACTCATTCCAATTCTAGTAGCAGTAGAAGTATTTAGCTTTCTAAAGCAATTTCAAGATTAAATACATTCTTATATGCATATTTTTATTTATAGAAAGATGAAGTTTATTTGAATTTGGTCTTGGAGTTTATTCCGGAGACAGTTTATCGAGCTGCTAGGCAGTACAGCAAATCAAAGCAAACCATACCAACTTCATTTATTAAGGTATTTTCCCCTAAATAGCTTTTTAAACTCATTGTCAATTAAGCTACAATTTAATACTACTTTGTTTCTTTTAGCTGTATATGTATCAACTGTTTCGAAGTCTAGCTTATATTCACTCTCTTGGAATTTGTCATCGTGATATAAAACCACAGAATCTACTATTAGATCCTGAATCAGGAGTATTAAAACTCTGTGATTTTGGAAGGTAAGATATTTTTAATCGTTTTAGTCCAAGACTACCTTTGAATTCTCCTGGAAAATTGGGGCGGCCAAGACTGAAAGGGTTAAAGGGCAGCTTGAGATAGAAAATTTCTGTAACATACTTACTAAATTGTTTTAATTTTCAAGTTCTTATTTTGTTTAACATTAAAGTGTATGATATGCTTAGCCATATTTGAATGCATAAAATTCTCAGTGGTCAATGTATATTGCTGGATACAATTATTTTATTTATTTTTATTATTCTTTCAGTGCAAAGCATCTTGTTAATGGTGAGCCAAATGTTTCTTACATTTGCTCACGATATTATAGAGCTCCAGAACTTATATTTGGTGCAACAGATTATACAACTATGATTGGTAAGTCTGAAATATTTATGTGTGACTAATTTTGTATGACATTATATTGCAGACCTGCCAACTCTTTGACTCTTTCTTGAAATCTTCGCCTTTTTATACCTAACATTGTATAATCGTTACACACTACTATGGTGATCCTTTACCTCTCATCCAGGGATCATACTACTGTGCCAAACAAAGATAGCTATCTTCTGCAAACTTCTTTCAAATTCATATAGTAATGTCAAAATTAGCTTTGTATTATCAATTAATAATAAGTGAGTATTAAAACACCTTCATTAATTGCCCCCCTCTGAAATTCGGACTAGTTGTACTAAAACGAGTTAAAAACCCTGGTTATTAAGGTCAAATTTTCAAAACATTTCTGGGGTTGGATCCCCCAGATCCCCTCTTCTACTTAGAACTCTAATTATTCACAACTAATTTTAATATTAAGTACATCAAAATGCAAATTCTACTTACAAATTTATATCTAAAATTCGGACTAGGTGTAGCAAAACTAGATAAAACCCTATTTTTTGTCAAATGTTCAAAAATTTTCTGGGGGCAGAGCCCCAGACTCCCCTTTTGGTAAATGGAACTCGATTGATGTTCAATAATATTAATTCAATTTTTAAAAAATTCCTGCCCTCCCCCAGAAAAAAATATTGAATGTGTTATTAAATAGCTTAGGTGGAGACAAAAATAAAAATCCCCTACATGTTTGTTATGTCTAATAAAAAATTATTTTTCATTACAGATGTGTGGTCTGCTGGCTGTGTTCTAGCAGAATTGTTTTTAGGACAACCAATCTTTCCAGGCGATAGTGGAGTTGATCAGCTCGTTGAAATAATCAAAGTTCTTGGTACTCCCACAAAAGAACAGATCAGAGAAATGAATCGAAACTACACAGAGTTCCGTTTCCCTCAAATCAAAGCTCATCCATGGAGTAAGGTATGAAAAAAATATGAATGCATTAAGCTGAGTGGAGAAATATTTTTTTTTAATATCGATAACCCTTAAATCTCAACAGTTGTCTTGGTAGGCACCAAAGTTGAATATTTTTTCCTGAAATTAAGTACTACATAACAAATTTATATTCCCTAGATGAGTTAGCTAAACTTTGCTATTCAGACACTCACATAAACAAACCAAGAATAATAAACTTAGAGTTCTGTCAAAAGAGTAATTGAGGAGGAGAGGGGGAAGGAAGAAAATATGGCTTGCGTTGATAGCAAAAATAAGTTACTCTTTTATTTTTAATGATGAGGAATGGTTGAAAAAAAACATTAACCTTACTTACTGGATATTTTCCTGACACACATCACTGTTTAAGTAACAGATATTTAATATTCATGTATTACTAGGGTGGTCCTAAGATAACTGACTATTTTAACCCCATTACAGGGATGAAGGGAACAAAATATGTGCATTCAATGAACTTTTCTTTTGAGGCAGTTGAAAGAATGGCCAATTGATTGAATACATTAATTTAAAAAGTAACTACTACAGTAGACTGCTTAATGTGATCACTTTTGGCAGAGATAAAACTGATAACAATACCCAATTGATGATGATAATAATAAGCAGTTCTTGTGTTAATACTAACACCTTTATTCAAGCCTCATGCATTTTTGTAACTAGTAATGTGTGGAAATTTACTTTTATTGTGTAGTACTGTTTTATAGATGTTGTATGTAATGAGATTACTTTTAAAAATGATTATAAAAAATATCTCCAGCCTTGAATTTTTTCTTAAACAGTAGATACCCGCCCTGTTAAATAATTTTTTGCTTCCAACTACTTAAAGTATGGTACTTAGAGGTTATTTATATTTATTAACGCTATCAATAGAATGTTACAATTGTTTTACACGATTACTTCATTAGTTTCATGTAATAAATTTGCTTTCTTTAAATTAGGTGTTTCGTGCTCGAACTCCTCCAGAAGCAGTTGATTTAGTTTCCAAGCTTTTGGAATACACTCCATCTGTTAGATGTACTCCCCTTCAAGCCTGTGCACATTCATTCTTTGATGAATTGAGGGAACCAGGTACAAGGTTGCCAAACTCTAGAGAATTACCTCCTCTTTTTAACTTTACGGAACATGGTAAGCTTTTGTTTGAAATGCAGTTTCATATATTTTACTAATGATTGTATGGTGGAATATGACTTTGCTTGATTTTTGCCCCATAAAACTACAAACAAAATTAATTCATTAGTGAAGCATTCAAAACTATCAGTGCCATATTCTATGGTAATAACCAGGCATGTGATTTTTCCGCTAATTAGCGGAAATCCGCTAATTTTAAAGGTATTGATTATCGGAATTCCGATTTTTTGAAATTTTATATTCCGCTCAATTTGTGATGCACAACCTGCGGTCCGCGAACTGATTTGAATTTTTTTCAGATAATCCCTTTGTTAAATAATCCTTACTTTCCAGATTTTTTCCAAGAAAAATGACTAGTTCGTGGAAAAAGTCGGAAAAATCGCGATTTTCGTGCAAGTTTCGTTTTGCGTGCGGAGTGTCCCGTTCTTCCCGCGACTGCTTTCTCGGTCGGCTGCGGGCACCAAGTTGGAAGGCGGCTTCCTGTGTTGCTATTGCGATGTAGAAAAAAACAACTTCAGAGTTGTCAGAAGCCTACAAGTCCGGTGTACGAGATCACATTCTCCGGAAAAAAGTCGAAAAATAGCGATTTTTCGCGGAAGTTCGGGCGCCTAGTTGAAGTTGGCTTCTCGTTGTAATTGCGATGCAGAAAAAACTTTTTCGTTGTCAGAGGAGCCTATTTAGTGTGAAACCTCTCAGATCGCATTTTTGTTGATTTTAGTCAGATATATAAGGAGGGAGCCAGGAGACTTCCCCCCCCCCTAAAAAAAATCTGACTAGGTGTTCAAAACAAGTTAAAACCCTGTTTTTTAGGGTCAAATTTCCAAAAAATTTCTGGGGGAAGACCCCCAGACCCCTTTTGTATTTGGAACTCTCTTTTTCACAACTTTTTTTACATTAAGTTTATAAAAATGCAAATTTTACCTAAAAATTCCCCCCCCAAAAAAGGACCTCTAGACAGATTTATTTGGGGCCCTCCTGAAATCATATATAGCACTGTAACTCATCTAGACACTTCTAAAAATTTTCAGATAATTTCTTTCTGGAGCAATCACATGCCTGATAACAAAAAGTTTACAGCAGACGGTCGTTATAAATCAGCTTCAAACGATCATTAAAACTTGTCTGGTTCTATTTTACTTCATATTATTATTAGTAGTAATGCAACGTTTTAAATTGAAATAACTAACACTAAAAGCCCCCTTGCTCATTACTCATTCAAATACAGTATCAAATTATAATTAGGTTGTTACTTACAATGAATCAAAGTTTTGTGGAAGATATTAATGGAATGGTATGAGTGCTGTGGGGGAGTCAATTGCCCAAAATGAACATTAATTTTTCTTTTTAAACTTAAAGATAATTATTCCATTTTTGTTTGATTTGTAATTTTTCTTAGTATTTTCAGCTTTTATCTATTTTATTTGAAAAATCTGCTCCTATTTTTTATGCAATGGGAGAATTTTATTTGGGAAGGCTATTTAAGGGGATTATTTTTCGTAATTGAGGAGACTATTGCTACTATTTCCAGGGGTCGCAGACCTCCTATATTTCCTATAAATCCTATATATTTGAAAAATTAGTAAAAAACCTCCTATATTCTCCTATATTTTGATAAGCCTCCTATATTTCCTATAATTTTGCTCGGCGCACTCAAATTCGCGCTGAAAACGTTCCATTCCTTAGAGAACAGGGAAGTTTCTCCCTAGTCCGGAAATCGTATAACGGAACGTAATTTAAATGAAAAATCCCAAATTTTCATACATGCTTCCGGACGTTTGCCTGTAAAGTTGGCTTTTTGACGGCGTGGACGCGGGCAGAAAAGGCGACTTCACGGACGGTTCGCGATCGCGTTTTTCTTACTTTGCGTCAATAACCTTGGCTTTAAATGCTTGTTTATGCAGATAGTGTTCACTTATTGCAGTTCAAATGTGTCCAATTATTGGCTGGCAAATTAAAAAAAATATTAGAGGAATTTCTTGTTGTTTGCAAAAATGCAAATAGAAATTTATAGTTTGAACTTGAGTTTTCATATCAAATAAAGAATTACAAGGTGTGAGGATAATAGGGTATATGAAAATTTTAAGGTAAATAATATTACTTAAGCATTATTTAAATTTATCAGAAAGAAATTCTTACAAAATCTTCCATATGAGTAATTTTTTAGGTTTGAAATTAAACTCCTTGGGCTAAAGTTTCTAACTCCTGTCAGTTTTTCATTTTCTGCCCAATTTACACATTTTGAGTCAGACTAACTATTGATGATTACTTACAGTTTTACTAAAAGTATAAGGTAGGGTTTTTTTAAATTTAAATCTGTCAGGTTCAATCTGTTAGGTTCATTTATTTAAAAATTACATGAAAATATTTTGTGATGTAATATAGCTTAATTAAATTTTTATTCAAAACCTTTTTTGTAGCTAGGAACTTCTATGAAAATTTGCTGTTATTATACTGTTTAATAGATAAAGTTGCACGAAATGAAACATAAGTACTACTTTAAAAAAATGGTTGCAAACAATATCGGCCAGCCTTGAATTTTTCATCTGGTAGCCTGGAAAAGTCCTTGAATTTTTTTTCCTCAAAAAGTGTATGAACCCTGAATAAAGCTTTTCGTGTTTTTTTAAGACTCCTATATTTTTTTTCAAAAAATCCTATATTTTTTTGAAATGTCACTGCTACCCCTGTATTTCTGAAAGTTAACTCAATGGGAGCCCTGTCACTACTTTCATCAGCAGCATCACCTCTGCCGTCTTTAATGGATTGAATGATGTTTTCTTTAGTCAGTTCATAACATGTTAAGATGTTGTCATCTGCACCGAGATAATCTTCCAAATCAACCTCATCTGAAATTGAAGTTTTCTTTTTTGTGGTGTTCCAAATTTCTTCCAACTCCGATTGCTGAGTGTCATTTGGATTTGCTTCCTCTAAATCGGCATCCTCTGGAGCTGAATCACCGTCTACAGAATGGGTTGCATGTTTCCAACAGTTAGTTATTGTGGATTGACTGATGTCATCCTAAGATCCGCATATCCATTCAAAAGCTTCCTTAATGGCGCATTTTCTTTCCATGTTTTTCTCCAAATCGCTTAAAATTTGGCAAGTAAAAAGATTCTGTAGCGGGATTTTTACAGCTCGGATGATACCTTGGTCAAGAGGTTGAAGCTTTGATGTGCAATTAGGTGGGAAATATTCCACTCGGATGTTATCCAGTAAATTGCATCAGGATATCGGTTTCCTCAGGGGTGGGGTGGAACCGCCTCGGAAATAGTTGAAAGAAATGCGAAATAAAAAAAAATACATAGAAGTTCTGAGTAGTTCGTTGTAACGAGATTTTCCTAATTTGATAATTTTGTTATATCGAGATTCATTTAACATTGTTTTAATAGGTTTTCAGTTGGGACTTCTGTAAATTTCATTGTAACGGGATTTTACTGTATTAAGGTACTTTATTTAGCATCTGGTCCTAACATCAGTTTTTAGGGCTATTACATTATGTGGCCATGCCATTCTGAAAGAACGTTTTTGCCACCCAGCTACAATTGTCACTTTACGTACAGTTCTTCATTGTTAAAACATTCCCTGCCATTCTGACTCATCTGTTAATCCAGCGCACTAAGTTTTTGTGGTGAAAAAATGCCTTCAGAACAAAAAAAATTAACCTTTCTAAAAATCTGGAAATGTTCCGGAATTTTGAGTCAAAGTCAGTGGCATCCCTGCAGAAAAAACAGCTGCTTGTTATTAAGTGTTATTTATGTAAAAAAAATAATTTAAAAATTTGCTATATATTTTTAATGATAAGAAATTGTAATCTAACAGAAAACTAAAAACCTGTAAATTGGACTAAAACATGTGGGACTTAAATCTAGGAAAAATAAGTAAAAGAAATATCCCCTGGCATGTTACTTGATGCATATCATAATTGTTTTGCGATAAATGCTGTTCCTGATTTGTCTGTAATAAGTAATTAAAAATATAGAACTTTATTAACCTGCCTAACAACTAAACTAAATCAAATTTTTAAAAAGGAATGAAGGTAATTGTATCAATATACTTAATATGTGGGTAGGAAGTTCACCCTCTAGTATTAAACATATTAAATTTTTTTCATGAATTCTTTCACCTCTGTTTTTATTTGTTACATTTGATGTAAAAGATAGTTTTATTAATTTTGTGTATGTGTTATTTCCCTTTCTTTTCACTGTCATAAAAATTGCATCTGAAAAATACTTGGAAATGTTTTAAGTGTGAACCTTGGTTCTTTCTTATGAATTTCATTTTAATGCATTTCAGAATTAAAGATTCAACCTTCGTTAAATTCCATCCTGATTCCTCTGCATATACGCAACAGTAGTCAAAACAATCCTCTTGGAACAAATAATCCTTGTTCTGTTGCTGAAGTCACTTCCACTGGAATGTCTCACATGGCAGCAGAGTCTTCAATTAGCAATTCAGTTCCATTAACAGCTTCAGGTGGCAATGTTACAGCAGCTCAGATAGGGGCTTCAACTTCCACTGCTACTGCATGACATTTTAATAGTCTGAGAGCAGGCAGCTAAGCCTTATAAAAACTTCTGGACTAGCCACAATATACCAAAATACTTGGAGACCAAAAAGACCAATGAAAATGCTCTCCGTTTTTTAGTTTCTGTGTGGAGATTGATGTTGAACACGTGCAAGCAGTGTTGATGTACCTGAATTAGGTTGTATATAAATTTATAGAAATTGTGTTTCTTTCAGTTGCTTGTTTTATCATATGACAAATAATTTTATTTCCTTGTTATCTTTCAGTGGATTTTTGTAAATTGTTTTTAAGTGAATGATCTAACTTTTTCGAGAATTTTTTTGGGTTCCAGGTATAAACTCAATGTTATTCATGTGATTGCTGTTCATGAACTATTTTACAGGTTCCAACTTCAAAGCACCTTTAAAATGGACTAGTGGTATTTTCTTGCCAAAATCCTTGTTCTCGACTTCAAGCACTAAGACAACTCCATGCTTTAAAAATCTATATAAATGTGTACGAATTGGCTGATATGCTAAACTTTTTTTTTATCAATTATTACATCTGAATTGACAAAAACATTTTCTGTGATCCAATTACCCAACTTGCAACAATTTTAACCATCATAATCTTTTGTGAGCACCAATTTTTAATTGCTTACAACTTACTATCAAGTAATTTTTCCTCAGATATAATTTGAATTCTTATTAAGTTTCTTATTCGGATTTAATGTTTGGAAGCGTTTTAGCAGCCTGCTCTTTTCAGATTATATGTAGATGTGTGTGAATTGTAACGTGCTTAAATTGAAAACTATATTTCCAGCTGATTTACTTGTACAGTTTCAAATAAATCTATACTGTTTTAACGACTTCATGTTCATAGATACATATTAGAGTTTGATTATTTTCATGTTTGCGCTTCTGAAAGTATATTGTATATCCCTGTGACTGAGTGGCAGTTTTTTACTGTACAGTGTGTTTAGTGTGTTGTATGAAATAAGGTAGCCATCAGTGATTCATTATGTTACTTTTACTTTGCTGTAAAAAGAAACAAGTATATTCTATACTTTATTTAACCTTGCAGAATGTCATTAAAATTGTAATTAGATGCATCTAAACTTTTAATTATTTTTATGGAATAACATATTCAAATTATGGAAAATACTTTGTTTTAGTAAATAAATGTGCACTTATGTTTTGACTTATATTGTTTTTAATCGTATTAGTATTTATTGTTAGTGATAGCTAGCTATGTATAAAATTACATTGCCTGATTTACTCAGGTAATAATGGAATGGTGAAATAGGGCATAGCGATAATTTCTTTTTTCCTTGCATACTGAAGTTTATTGCAATGGAATGACTAGTATTTTTGGTGCCTGATGAAGAAAAAATTGTGTATATTTGCTTTCTTATTTCTTTAATAACCCAATACATAAACTAGCATATTTCCTGTTAAGAATTCTAGACGTTTTAGCTTATTAATATTAGTTGGTTTAAAAAAATTAAGCAATAGACAATGTGTGACCTATTGCTTTTGCCATCTGTATATGGTTATTGCACACACAAGTGAACTTTTGTCTTTACATAATAGGTTTTAACTGATTATATCTGTTATTTTATCTTAGTAAATTTAAAAATTATTTTTTTGTGATGAAGCAAATTCAAGCTTAGTTTTTCTTACTATCTCTTATCAAGAGAGCTTGCAAACACTGAGAATTGTTAGGTGAATTTTTTTTTTTAAAGTTAACTGCTTCTGCTGTAAGAAATCTTAATTTGATTTTTAAATTGAAATTATACTGCTCTTATGAGTATTTTTTGTGTTTCAATTCACTACTCTCAAAATCTTGTACTTAACTGTTGTGTGTGGAATAAAATCTGTAACTATCAGAAGCTGCTGCTTAGAATGAGTGATTGAAATAAATGGCATCTTCCTTTCTAGTTACATTTATTATTTTGAGAAATGCCATTAGTAAATTAGTTGTTCAGCTATTAATATATTTATTTGTGAACACTAACTAGTATGGGAGATCAGAAATTTAAAAAATAACCTTATGGTGAGTATAAGTAGAGTTTCTTTCCTGTTATGTGAATTAGTTTTTGTAGATTTGTTATCTCTTCCCCTACAATTGTAAAATAACTATGATCCACTGTCTAAATGTAAGATTCTCCAGTGAGTTTCTTATAATAAATCTGTATAAATAATTGTGTATCTACTTTTAATGCTGTAGAGTTGTGTTTATATGAAAAAAAGAAAGTACTTGCAATCTGGTAGTTTTACCAGTCAGTTCAAGCTTGTAGTACTTGCTTTAGACTGCTCAACACGTAAAGATCATGAAGTATTCTGCGCTTTCTTGCTATGTAAACACTTTTTATATACACTATAGAATAAGTAACACATAAATAGCATTGGAAGTATTTCATGATTGAGTTATATGTTAAATGTTTGTGTCCCAAGACACATACACTTATTTATGTAAAACTCATAAGATATTCATTTCAATGTGAAGATGTCTTGATTTTTGCACTTCATACAAACGATTATATACATAAACAGGACCATGTTGTGCATTTGTGCACTTTCTTCCCTTATTGCTTTCTTGCTAGGCAATTAGAATAGAAAGAATAAAAAATGTTATATTATACAAATATTGTTTCATTCATATATATTGCATTGTTTGAATTGCTTAGGCTAGCTCTTAGCTTTGCCACTCATTTAACTAAAAACATTATAAAATATTTTGTTTAATCAAAAAGTAATTCTTTTAAATAGTATTGCATAGATTTTATCTTATTTTTTAATCAGGTACATGTACTTAAATGAATAAATAATAACTTTGAATATGAAGACAACTAATAACTTGTTTGTAGCTTTAAAAAAAAGGGAGTTCATTAGCAATAATTTTGAAGGTATGTTTTAACTTGGTATCAATGTATGGAAAATAGTGTTTAGAATTACTCATTTTATTTGTAACACAAATGGAACTTTCCCTTTCAGGAACAGAAATTCTTCCTGAAAATTTTCTTTGAAGACTAAAAAGTTAACGGTACTTACATATTATCCTGTTGACTGTTCAGTCGTACAGTTAATGAACACCTAGTCTAATTCAGCGGCACATCTATAGAACAGTTACAGCCGTATTCACAGCCATCAGAGTTGGTGTTAACCAACATCTAAAGAAAGAAAAATTAGCTTTTCGCTGACTCTGATTGGTGGAATCCTTCTTTGATCTAGGATTTAACACTGACGCTGATGGCTATGAATATGGCCGTTAGTGGGCTTTGATAAGGATTTTGAATTCAGCAGCACAGTCCATGTGATAAAACGCAAGAACCTAGTTAACTCCCAAATGATTAGAGGGTGTTTAAAAGGTTTGATTCAATTCCTAGTTGTAAAAAAAGTCACTGCTAATTTTCTTTCATGTGTGAGTAGAGTATTCTAAAATAAACGGTAAACAACTAGTGCAATGGTACAGGGATTTAAGAATAGGTTTGTGTCCTGTGGCGCCTTCTGGGAAATCAATTTGCAACTTTAAGGCTGAATTCACTCCTTACCTTCACTTCATTTCATGGATAGGGATGAGTGGTAATGAATAGAACACCTTTTTTCAGTGTTTTTTGTAATTTCTTTGTGCCTGATTTTTCCACATGTCCTGGATATATTCTCTGTACATTCAGTTATACTAGAGAAGAACTAGGATAAATGAAACCAATAATAAGTTTGAATATTTTTCAATAGTACCCCATTCAACACCATGACTGCAGTTGAATGGGACATTATTAACCCATTAAGGACGGAATTATTTTTACCCCATACTAAATTATCTTCATTGATGTTACTGAAGTGGGCATAACATACCTGCCAACTTTTACGGATTGTCCGTAAAATTTACGGATTTCTGTCTAGTTGTACGGATGGATCAGAAAATTTTCCGGATTTTGCATTTCTTTCCACAAAACTATCCATGAAAATGCAAAACATTCGCAACCTAAAAGATTTTCTCTAATTAATATCTTTTTACTTCAAAACCATCTCCTAATACCTGTTCTTACGATTTTATCAATTTTTATTCTTTTATTGAGTGAAATTTAAATTTTTTTGCAAATCTTTTTCGGATTCGTCCGGGAGTCTTGGCGCGCGCTCACCCGGCAAGCTCACCGGCGCGCGCTCACCCGGTTCATCATCGCGTCTCCCTCAATTAGCATTGAGGCTTTTTAACGCGGAAAAGTTTCTCCTCGCTTTCTAATAGTAGCAACTCAAGCTTATTTAAATTAATCTTTATCACATGCTGCTGAAAATGTTGATGGAAATTTAGAAAAATTTTTATAAAAGCTATAATCATAACATTTGATGTGAAATTGATTCCAAACCGAAATTTAAATCAAATTGTTTGGGAAAAAGGGTGCAGGATATTCATGTAACCAAATTGGTTTGTAGTACGAATTTTGTGAAGGGGGATAAGGGATAAGTCAGTTGGTTATCAGATAACATGGAACTAGTCTAGTACTAGTCTTCTAGTTCCATGTCAGATAAGTACTATGCAATTGAAGTAAGCTGATTATAAGCTTGTAAAAATTTAACTTAACATATACTTAATAAATTTAAGCAAAGAAATTTCACAGTTTTTTTCAATTATGTGAAAATTTTAAATACTTAATAAAATTAATTTAGGTAATAATGCATCAATCTGTAATTTGTACCTTTTTTTTGTTTGAAGCAATTCAAATTGTAGTTTTGTAACGTTATGCAAAAAGTTTTACTGATGCAAATTTTCAAAAGTTCGCAGATATGGCATAATCTTTTTTTTATATGTCAGATTTAGAGAAAATCATCTGTGCCCTGCCCATGAGCAAAATAGACATTATTTTACTTGCCCAGTGTTTTATGTATAGCTTTCAAACTCATTATAAACTTGCAACATAACATAAAAAATACTAATTTCAACCTGCATGAACATATAAAAAATATTAAGTACTATATTTTTTTTATATGTTTATGCAGATTGCCTTGGATGCGCCAATTCTGCATGTAGATATCTAGATGGAAGAATGAAAATTATTTTCGAGATGGTTTTAATGCAATCGCTATGGAGATGTTGAGTTTTGATAAAATCCAAAAATGCTAACTTAATTTAGGAGTGACTGATACTCCCAAAAATTTTAAATGTTTTTTTGTTTATCAAAATCTTTTGTAAATTGTATTGTAAAACACCACATGTTTATATATAATCCAAACATATTAACCTATCATGTCCAAAGACAAGTGGGAGGTATCATGTCCAAAGCTGTGGGATATATCCTTCCCTTAAAGTGTGATTTTTTCCATTATGCCGAAGACCACTGTTTAAGAGGTGCTCTCCTGTAATTTTTAAAAAAATTACGCTTGAGAAAGTAATTTTAAGCAATTTTTTTCACAGTTCATTGAGAAGTTCGGGCAAGGTGATAAATGACATTGAATTTATCACATAGTTGATGATGCCCGGTTTGTCATTTTGCCCATGGCATATATACAACACACGGGCGTCCCCCCAATAATTAGGAACATAGTTTAAAAAACTTTATTTTTAACTTTTAAGGAAGACCGAAAATTCGCTCAATGTATTTCTCCAACCTTCAATACAAGGACGGATTTAATGAGAGGCGGCCGCCTCCCCTCCCGAGAAAAATCCCCCAAAAGTAGTTTCAGAACATTTTTTGGCATGCTAATGAGGGTCCGGAACCCCACCCATTGGACCTGCCTGACCTAAAACTTTTTAGACCAGTGTTTCCCAACCTTTTTCGGTCCGTGCCCCACCAAAGCCTTTCTAAATTTTCCATGCCCCCCATGTCCTTTATTTTTTCGAAAATCCGTCCTGAAAAGTAAATAAAACAGGGGTCCACAGCGAATTCCAGGGGGTCCATGGGAAAAATTTTGATAAGCTTCAAAAATGTATTTTTATAATCAAATTTCAGTAATATGAAATGATTATCACCGAGTCCTCGCAACGCGAGCAGGGGCGATGGAATCTTTTCTCTCTTATCGCTATGGAGAGCCCCGCGGGCCGCGAGTGCATCCAGTCTTTCAGGGGCGTATATAAGGGGGTGCCGAGGGCCCCCCCCCCCCGAAATTCGGATGTACCAAAACAAGTTAAAACCCTGCTTTTTAAGGTCAAATTTCAAAAAAAAATTCTGGGGGAGGACCCCCAAGCCCCCCTTTTGTACTTGGAACTTTATAATAAACAACTTTATTATTTTAAGTTCATCAAAATCCTACCTAAAAATGTATGTCCAAAATTCGGACTAAGTATATAAAAAATAAGTTGAAAACCTGTTTTTAGAGTAGTTATTTCCAAAAATTTTCAGGGGAAGGATCTCCTTTTGTAATTGGAACTCTATTACTCATAACTTTTTTAATATTAAGTTAATCAAAATGCAAATCCTATGTAAAAATGTATATCCAAAATTCGGACTAAGTGTACCAAAACTAGTTAAAAATCTGTTATTTGAGTCAAATTTCCAAACATTTTCTGGGGGAGCACCCCCAGACCCCCTTTTGGTACTTGTAATTTTGTTACCACAACTTTTCTTACATTATGTTTTTTAGGTTTTACATAATCACCTAACACCTAAAAATGTATTAAAAAGCTACATTAGACCTATTAAATATGTATGGTAGGGGCTGAGGAGTAATTTTCGGCCCCTCACGAAATAAATTTCTATATACGCCTCTGCAGTCTCTTATATTAATTGTAATCCGGTGTATTAATTATAATTATTTCTGAAATTTTATGATTTGGTGAATGAATAACTCACCCATGAACCATTAACTTTGACAAGCTTGCGACCAAAACATATTGTTAAAATTAAGTTTTTGTGCCTCAAAATGTAGTGATATTAAAAGTTTAGATTTATTTTTATTTCAAAATTTTTAAATGTTTGATTGTTATAATTTCCTTAAAAATATTCTGTAACCATATGAGTAGCAAAAATAAAAAAATAATGTAAAAGTGTAAAATCGAATGCTTATCAATGCCCAAAAAAAACACCTGAAAAAATATCAAAATTTATGCGTGGTTTAGAAATATGTATCATAAACATAAGATTTTTATCTACTTTTTGAACGGTCCCTAAGAGGGGGGCCACGGATTATGAAAACTGTTGTCAGGGGGTCCACGGGCCATAAAAGTTTGGGAACCCCTGGCTTAGACCCTATTTTAGGTGTTATAATTATGATTAGCCACTCAACAGAGGCGGTCTATACCTAGGCTTACCATACATCCTGGTTTACCCAGGACAGTCCTGGGTTTCGGAGGCTGTCCTGGGTCCCAAAATGTCCTGGGTTTTCGTAATTTTAAGACTGGACAAATTTTTTTGTTAAATTTTCGAACTGCATTTTTTACCTACTTCTACGGCTTCACTTTACTCATATTTAGACTGCTGAAAGGGGCAGACTTTCTATTTGTACTGTCAAACACCTTTTAAGTGTGAAAATTAACTCTGAACTTAATTGTTGTGAATTTTATGATTTAATTAAATCTAACAAAGAATTTTTGAAGAAAGTGATGTCAAGTGAAAAGTACAAATGATTAAATAAAGTATGTTACTTCAGTTTAAATGTTTAATTTTTTTTAGTTTGGGTTATTATTTAGTTTTTAATCTTTGATTGACCGATAGGTCGACAAAGTGTCCTGGGTTGAGCTCAAAAAAATATGGTAAGCCTATCTATTCCCCATAAAAGTGTCTGAATAACACTTTTTTGGTTTTTAAACCCCAAAAAGATTTTGGGGGAAATCCCTAGTATGATGGGCCAGAGGCGGATATAAATGAGTCAAAATTAGGGATCGACCGATGCATCGGCGCCGATTTTTTAAAAAATAGCCATCGGCCTTGGCATCGGCGGCCGATGTTAACTTGTGAAACCATCGGCCGAAAAAAACATCTAAATGCCAATGTTTTTTGTAAAAAACCGAAAAATATAAGCGCGACTCTGCTCCAAATTTAGTTACAGAAATTGGACCTGTTTATGTTCTAAAACGGACAATTTTGGCCAGAAACTAATATTTTCCCAGTCTTTGAATTTTAAAGGTAACTATCCTATTGAATTTCCAAGCAAGTCAAGGGGGTTAGGGATTCAATCCCTCCCCCCCCCCCGAAATCTTTTCATGAATTTTCATACTGTTTTTTCCTTAGAAAATTAAATGTCTTATACAATGGGTGATACTCTGTGGGTGTAACCCAAAGGGTTTCAAAATAAGTCAAAACCACACTTTTAAGGGTAAAAATTTTCAAAACTTTCCTGGGGAAGGACCCCAACCCCCCCTCAATTTTTTAAAAAATCCATAATGTACGGTTTTTCCATGAAAATTTTGTGACTTAGAAGGAGAGGTGGTCTTTCTCCTTGAAAATTCTGCCGCTTACAATGAGCAGTACTCTTTGGTTGTAAAGGGTCTAAAAATGAGCTGAAACTCTATTTTGAGGGCCAGATTTTCAAAAAATTTCTGGGGGGAATCACCCAGACCCTCCAAATTTTACTTTGGATTCACATTGTTTCCAAAACTTTTGGGATTTAATTCACCAGAATTTAAATTCTATGTGTAAGTCATCACACCGTATTAAAGTGCTAGGAAGGAGGTAACCTCAGAAAAAATGTTGAATCACCCCTCTCCCGAAACCATGGGCGTCATTTAGGGGGGGGGGGGCAATTGCCCCCCCCCCAAGGTTTCCACTGTTAAGTGAAAAATTGCCGCAAGTTCCTTGAAAATTCTATAACTTCCACAAGGAGCATCGAATTTAACTCAAAAGTCCCAAAAAGAGTTAAAACACTACTCTTGAGGGTCAAATTTCAAAATTTTCTGGGGGAGAACCCCCAAACTCCCTCCTGTGACTTTTGATGTCTGTTATACAATGTTTCTCCTTTGAAAATTCTGCCGCTTACAAGAAGCGGCTTCCTTTGGGAACTAAGAGTTTGAAAAGGAGGTAAAACACTGGTTTAAAGCGGAATTTTCAAAAATTTTTACTAGGGGAGGATCTCCGCCCCCATTGAAAATTTGACGTCTATATATAACTTTTTTCCCTAGAATATTATATGCTTTACAAGGAACTGTTCTTTTTGGATGTAACCCAAAGGGCCTCAAAATGAGCTGAAACACTACTTTAAGAGGCAAATTTCAAAAAATTTTATGGGGGAGAACCCCCAGACCCCCCTTTAAAATTTTAACATATATATGTTATACAGTGTATTTCCTTTGAAAATTCTGCCGCTTACAAGAAGCGGTTCCCTCTGGCTGCTCCCCAATGATTTTGTAAAGGAGAGAAGACACTAGTTTAAAGTGATATTTTCAAAAAAAATTCTGAGGAAGGTCCCCCGGCTCCTCTTGAGACTTTGACGTTTATTTGTAGCTTTTTTTCTCTAGAAAATTATTCTGTTGTTTACATGGAACATTTCGTTTCGAATGTAACTTAAATGTAAAAATGAGGCAAAATTTCAAAAATGCTCTGGGGGTCACCCCCAGATCCCCCCCATTTCTACTTAGAGCTCTTGACATTGAGTCAACCCCCAAAACAACAAGCCTGGCTACGGCGTAGCCCAGCCCTACTGGAAAAAATCCTTGCCCCCAACCAAAAACTGAAATGACGCCCCTGCCCGAAACAAAAGTCTTGTTACGGCCCCGAAGTCAGTTACTTTTCATATTTTATTGTAATTGATAAAAATTAATTATTTATATTTATGATATAAAAAGGCATTTTTCAGATTCAAAGTAAAAACAACTACTCAATTTCAAAAGCAAAAAAAAAAATCATTTCTGGTCCTAAGACAGATTTTACCTTTTCTGACGAACAGTTAAAAGTTTCAAATTGTTTAATGCTATTTTTGCCATCGGCTTTTAACATCGGCAATCGGCCATTTAAGGACCATCGGCCTGCCGATGGAATTTTTCAAACAATCAGCATCGGCCAAAAAAATGTCATCGGTCGATCCCTAGTCAAAATGCGGTTTTTAAGGGTCGAATTTTCTGGGGGTGGACCCCCTTTTTTACTTGGATCTCTATACTACCCACAAATATTTTTAAATTAATGTGCCCCTCGAAAATAATCACTTCACCGCTTTAACCTCTTTTGACGCGGTGGTGTAAATCCACCTGCCTTTCTTTCTTTTGCCTCTTTCTTGCAGTGATCTTTGCCGATTAGAGGGGGACGCCCCCCCATCAGGGCTTAAATTGCACCGGAGCGGAGCTCCGGTACTTCTTGGTTTTCAGTAAATATTTACTGATATTTATTCATTAATTAGTAAATATTTGTAATGCTGAAATAGTAGCGCTCCGGTACCCCAGTAGCACAGCAGTACTGGACAGTATCGGATCGATATATTGAGCGATATCGCCTGCCAATATCGCCGCAAGATCGAATGGCTGACATTTTGGGCGATACTGTCCAATATTGCCAATCAGTATTGAGCAATATCGCATTGCAGTATCGCGCGGTATTGGAATTTATCAAGAAACCTGTATTGCCCAATATCGCATTTGGAAAATCCGCTGTATCAAGCGATATCGCTTCCCAATATCGCCGCAGGATCGCACGGCAAATTTTTGCCGATACTGCCCAGTATTGCTTACTTGTATTGCCCGATATTGCTGATCAGTATCGCCCGATAAAGTAACTAGTATGATATCCAGAATTCGCGATATTGCCCGCGGGATTGGCCGATATTGAAACCAGCACTGCTTGATATTATATAGTGGAGGCCACCAAATAGGTAATGTGCTTTTTGTAAGCATATACCTTAAATATCCAAAACCACAACTATTTGACAAAACCATTCAATATGGCATTTTATCAAGCAAAAAAATTACAATTATAATTTCTTTACTTGATAAAGTGCCATATTGAATGGTTTTGTCAAATAGTTGTGGTTTTGGATATTTAAGGATGTATGCTTACAAAGCACATTACCTATTGGCGGCCTCCACTATATAATATCATACAGTGCTGGTTTACAATAATTCAACCAATAGTATTAATTTAAAAGTAGATTAAATAAAAGTAACTGAGCTATGAACTTTAATTTTTTAATGGATCATAATATAAACTCTGTATAATAATTAAACTTTATATGAGGGGGAAAAATTTAATCACAGCATTTTAGCTTTCATTCTTATTTTAATGACATGTTAGTTACTAGGTTCAATTTTGTTACCTGTTCTGTTAAATATCACCAAGGTGCTACAAAGAATATTCATATATGTCCAAAATTCTATGGTTTTTATCAATATAACAGAACACACATTTTTATAAATAGTTTGGAATTTTTAGTGATGCTTCTAATATTTAGCCTACAAAAGGCTTGGTGATATTTAGTGGGACAGAGATAACTGAATTGAACCTCTTACTTTAAGAAGATAATAAAATACGATAAACTGCACTAAAAATTATATTTTCTCAACCAGAATAAATTTAAGTCTGTTACTTGCTTTAAAAGTAATTTTGACACTTTTAATTCTGACGGGTGAAAAAGTAAGAGGGGCATTTAGCAGTCTAAGTGATATTTTTGGTTAAGTCCATAATTTATAATTTTGGTTCCTTAATAATATATGAATTAAAATTTTCACAAAAGGTAACATTAAGAAACAAAAATTACCTATGGTAAAAATACTCAGAACCGGCCAAAAATGAAAAATAAAATAAGCAAAAATTATGGAGTTAACCACCTATATCATGAGTCAGTGACAATATTAATAACAAAAAGGAATTTCCAGGTATTACATTTCCATGTTTAATAATTTTAATTTATTTAAGATAACTAGAAAATCTTATCACAATTCGTACATAATAAAATTGCATAATAACATAGTTTACGCAATCACAAATTATTTCACCACATTGCTATTGAAGTGCAAGAACATGTTAAATTGTTCTTTAAGAAGACATTGGAATTTGAAGTAAAATACAATTTAATGAATTGTCAATGTAAGTAAAATATCAAAAAAGTTACATCTTATTATTTGTGCTTATTCATAATACACAATCATACTACAGACAACATAATTTAATGCAACGATCCAGACTTCTTAGTCTTTTTAGTTAGAATATGCATATAAAGATCACATACTTTTCACTTCTTTGTCCGATGCAGTACAATACAGCAGTATGATTACATAAAAAAGGTGTTTCAGAACTTAGGGTGGATAGAGGGGACCTGGATTGTATTTTTTAGTAGGAATGAGGGGGTAGAATTTTATCATTAACTGCTAGGATGTAATATAATGTAATAAGTAGTGTTCGGCACTAGTTAACTAGAACTAGTTGCAACTAGTAGTTAACTACCGATCAACTAGTAGTTAACTACCGATCAACTAGTAGTTAACTAGTAGTTTAACTACTTTTAGTTTGAAGTAGTTCAACTACTAGTTTAACTACTTTTTTAATCAACTACTAGTTAAAACTACTTTCAAATTTTCAACTACTTCAAAAAAACATTATTTAAAATTTAAAAAGATATTTAAAATTGTTATCAAAGGTAGAGTACTCAAATACCATAACCAGAAATAAAGACCATTTTTGGGAGAAGTATAAACGTTTTTTTGTGACATAGATTAGAAAGATGTATTAGAATTTTGCCAAAAAAAGTAGGTTATGAAATTAAATAGACTAGTTAACTAGAAGTTAACTACTTTGGAAAATAGTTAACTACTAGTTGCAACTAGTCCCAGGAAAAAATAGTTAACTACTAGTTACAACTATAATTTCCCAGACTAGTTAGTAGTTGCTAGTTAACTATTTTTTGACCACTAGTTGCCGAACACTAGTAATAAGGCATAACAAAAAGCAATTTTCCCTGGACCGGTCTGAAAGAAAAACCTAATTGATTAAAAAAGATGATTGTGCATAAGGTACAACAATATGCCAGTTACTTTCCCCATGAATTTGAGTTATAAAAGTGCTTATCAATAATTTAGAAAAAATAATTGAGTTCTATTTGTAAGATGTAATTAAGTGCACAATGGTGAGACTAAACTGTGGATGATCAAAAAGTTTCCATAAAATGAAAATGATCTATACAACAGATGTTTCCCTGGAACTCATTTCTTTGACTAAACTATTAATAATGTACTTTTGTAACTCATTGTAGTTTGATAAGTGTTTCAATTCAGATACAATTTATGGTGAAATTATATTTTGCTGGAATAATGCTTAACCTTATGAAACTTTTCACTTAATTATGTCTTATTTATTTAAAAATAGACTTGGAAAATCGCTTTTAATTGTGCATTTACTTTAATACTTTTAATGGTGTATATATTATTGAGGTTAACATTTTTATTTCAATAATAATTAATGAAAATTATTCTACACTAGGGAAGTCATTGTTAGAAGGGAGGGATGGTTTTTCTATCTGACTAGGAGAAGGGGGGTAACAAAATATGACATAACACATTAAAAAACAACAATATTTTTTTGGAAAAAGCAAAGTATAGGTATAAATCACATTGTTATAAAAATTATACAACTGTAATAACAATTCCATATGAAAGTATAAACTTGAAAAAGAAAACTTTCGGTGCCAGATTCTTGCCAACCTACTTTTAAATGTATTTTAGCCTCACTGATAATTACTCTAAGGAACTTTAGTTTTTTCCATAACAAAGTAAATTGTTCTTAGTTAATCTTGTCATCCTCCCCTTTTTCTCTTGTTTCTGATTCTACAGCCATCCCAGTCAGGAGCTCCAGCAAGCACTCTGCCACAATTAACTTTATAAACTGCAGATTTGTCCGCATCATCATATTTCATCTTAACACTAGCTAAAAATATAAGGAACTATAAACATAGATGTTTCAACTACACCCAGAAATAACTTTTACATCAATCATAAATACCTATTGATTGTTTTATGATAGAAACAAATGATTTCCACCTTCAGCCATTTGCAAAACATATTAATTCATAAAAGGAAAATTACTTGAAAGTTTCATAAAATAATTTCAAGTTATAAAGAAATTGAATGATCCATGATCTTTTAACATTATATAATTAAAACAAAAATGCAAAACCTTCAACACTTTCTCTAAAACTTATATTTAATTGGACTATATTATACTAGCAAATGCCATAGCTGTCAACTTTCGAAAACTTACATCAGTTAAACTTTTTGGATAGGAAGTGGTTGATGCTACGACAGTTGAAACATGCACAGTAATAGGAACTTGTTATTACGTGTTTTAAGTTTTAAAACATTAAAATTATGTTATTTATCAATCCTGGCATCAGCACCAGTGGTAGTGTGCGTCTAGTAACCTAATGGTCCCCGGTTCGATTCCAGGCTGCTACTTTTGAGTATTTTGCTTTATTTTAACTTGTAATTTTTCAGAAATAGCGAGATTAGAGTACAGTTTAGTTGTTACTTTCGTGGATAATGTAACTACGTAGCTTTCTTTGCTTTTCTGCAAGGGGAAGCTAATTTTACCACCAGTAACCCACTAATTTACGTGCTATGCCTATAGCATCGCAACTTTTTTTTTTTAGAATTGTGATTTGAGCATGAGAAGAAGCACACTTTACGGGTGAGTGCAGGACAAAACGTGCTAGCAAATCTGAAAAACTTTACAGTCGTTTAAAATTCACTAAATATAAGGACTAAAATTAAAAGGACAGGGGTTAGTAGAGGAATTTGATTTGGGGGCAGAGGTACAAGAGAATATAGTTTGCATTATGAAAGGTTTTACACTTCTGTGGATTGTTATAGTCTGTTCATTTAGAATTGGCACCTGAAACAGGATCAAAAACGCTCAATAATGCTTCATAACGGTCATCACACAACTTCAGTGACTGATTTTTTTACAGTATTTCAACTACTTCTGTTTCGGCTGCCTTGTCATTGCAGAAGAAAATGCTTTCGATGATAATTACAATAGTAACTGCTTCTAATACATTTTGTCTCAGGCGCCAGTTCTAAATGAACAGACTATAAGTGAAGGCAAACTTAAAATTCACAAAATTTTCAGATCCATCTGTAAAGTTAAATGAAAATACCATAAAAATTGACAGCTATGTCATGCATACAGCAGTTATTTTGCAAAAAATACTCTATAATTAAATTTAGAAAATTTCAAGAACTTAAATTTTTAAAAATCTAAAAACTTAACTTTTGAGAATGATATAAGCGATTTGTATTTCTTAATATTAATATCTTCAAAAAATATTAGGCAACTTTACCGGGTGTTTCAACAAGTCTGCCCAAACGCAATACAAAAAGATTTCTTGCATGGAGCAGATAAAATTTGCTTGAATAACTAGATCTCTATGGTAACTTATTTTTCCTAAGATGTGATGTTATAATCTAATACAAACTTAATTTTTTCATTCAAGGATGCCACATGTCAGCATAATGGATATATTAGTGTGCAAACATCAAAACAACCATGTTCACATTTTTAATATATACTGGATGTGACATCTCACCCTTTTCTTTTGCGATTTTCTCCAAAACTATGGGTCATAGAGGCATAGTTCTCCAGGTATTCTTTATGTACTCAATGCAGATAATATGGCTGTGCAGTGTTTGTACACACTTGTTGAAACATCTTGTAATAAAAATGCATAAAACAAAAGTAATTTTCTTGGGGTGTTTTTGATGCATTTTATAAGAAACAAATTTAATAATAACAGAGTACTAGAATTACTGTTAACCCAATAGGGGGCTCCTATTTTACAATATGTAAGATAACAGAACTTTTTAAAAATGTTACTATCATTAACAATATTTAATCAAAATGCTTTATTTACAGACAAAAAAATCTTTAAAAACTTTTTAAAGTACAATTGTTTCAGGGATACATTTGATCCCCCTTTGCCAACAAAGATTGTGATTGCTAACAAAGGGAACCAAATGTATCCCTGCAACAATTGAACTTTTTAAAGTTTTTTATAAGCAAATAAAAAAAATTTCAATTTTATAGTTATTCAACTTTGCACAGTAGATTTTTAGCTTATTACTATCATTATTTAGATATAATCCAACAGTTTAGGGCTGTATTCTACTTTTTTGCAAAGTCGAACTCACCTCACCGTATTCACTTGCGTGTATTCTAACTAATGTGGTAGGTGAAATAGGGGGAGATTTTAAGTCAAAGTCAAATCAAAGTTTACTCCCAACATTATACAATGCAATGCATACAATAATACAAACAATTTAAGAAGGGAAACAATTTACAAGGGGGGAAAACACAAAAGGCAAAAAAAATTGAATTGTTATTATTGTGTTGAATTGTGTCTCCGTTTATTAGCTGATGTCACAACCCTGCGAAACAAATCTAATTGTTTGAAAAGGGATGTAAAGTAAAAATTAACAAAAATCAACAGATTTTAACTGAAAGCAAAAAGCTTGAAGGAAAAAAAATAAAACGCAAACTATTAACTCACAAAATTGGAGCGGCGAGATTGAAAACGAAACAACCCCTCTCAGCCAATCAGACTACTTTGATCGAAATTCAGCGTACTCCTTGAGCCAAGTGGTGGCTAACTTGCTTGAAAGCGGAACGAAGAAGAAAAATTCCAGCATTTTCACCCGGGGAGTTCGCTTAAGTGGACGAGTAGAATACAGCCCTTAATATCCCTACATAATTCTTAACAAACAAACAACTTACTAGTTTCTTTTCCAACTGAAACTTCAGATACTGGATTCTCTGTGTCGTTTTTTTTCTAGGGAATTGAGAAATGCATCATCCATCCCATACATTAGACTGCTCTGTAGGGTTATCATAAGGAACAACTTTCCCTAAAAATTTAAAAATTCTAGTATATTTTTCATTTAATTTTTAGATTTAGTACATTGAAAATTGTCAAAATTTTAAATAAACTTACAAATGACAGATTGAATATTTTCAGTCAATACTGTTATCTACATGAATAACTTCTAAAAAAAGAAAAATTTCATGAGTTTTTAATGTAAGTATCAAGTGTATATATAATTCAAGTTCAACAGATGATATATCAACTGAGATTTTAGAATTTAGCCCCAAACCCAACGTTCTCTTTACTAAATTATGAGTTGTAAAAATTACATTTTTTGTATTAAATTTCTCTTTGTAAAACTGCATTATTCTTTAACCAAATTAATGCAGCTTGCTAATTAGTAAAACAATATGTGATAACTGAAGCAATAGAGCTATTGCTGCTTATTTCTCATTACACTGCTGAAGTAAAATATATAAGAAAATCCTAAATTTCCCCTGTGACCAAAAAATTTCCAAGGATAACTTTTTTTAAAGTTTTTACCTGGGGGAGGTTTTTGGGAGGGTCCTCCTTTTCAAGGATTTTGATTTTGTAGGCTTACTTTGGGAAGACATTTCTGGAAAGCAAAAAATGAAAATTAAAGAATTATGGAAACTGTGGCTACACTATATAAGCCTGTGAAGTAAGCCCCAAGTTTTCTGATGTATTGTAAAAAATAATTAAATATTAAAATAAAATACAATTTTTTAATCGGCCTTTGTGTTAAATTTCAGGTTAATTAGATGATTTTTTCCATTAGAAAAAAATAAAATAAAAATAATCTTGTCTTTGAACTATTGGAAAATTTTGACCAGCTTTTTGAATTCAGTGCTTTAAAATCCATTAGAAAATTTGCAATTTCTATAAAACCTCACACATGCATATCTTGAAAGTCCATGAAAATAATCTTGGAAAAAGTCCAAAAACTAGATGTATTTATGGAAAAAAATAAATGAACTAGAAGGTGAAGAAAATAGAGGGATGTAATGTTTAATTGGTATTTAATTTTAGGCTGAACAGTACCAAAATTAACCTAGTATTATAGTCTGTAGTAGTAAAATAGGCGGCTCACTATTAGTTGTTTCCCACTAGCCACAATGCTACGCCACTGAAAATTGGAAACAACCAACAATAAAAATTTGGAAAATATTAAGCGTACAAAATATTGTGGCGACTTTTAACGGGGCTTGATAAGGTACCAGTATATTACTTGAGATTAAATGTAATATATTGAAAGCTAAATTTTAACAAGATTTTCTTTAATCTATAAATATTACATACTACCTATAAACAACAATAACAATAGGATCATGTGAAAAAGATCAAATTTTTCAATTATCTTAAGAATAAGCCCAAGAAAATGAAATTTCCATGAACTAATTTCAACCTTCTTTAAACTATTTCATTGGATTTTCTGTCACTCCACAAACACAGTAGGCAGATAGTAAACTTGATTTAAATTTCATGTTTTTCTTTTTCCACCAAGGAAAGTCAGATTTATACTAGACTATTGGCAGGGTTTATATTTATTTTGCAATAGCGATGAGTCAGATCATGGTACGTATTAATAATTAATATAAATGAAATCTACAGTTTTTGTTAAAAATGGAATTTCCCACCAGGATTTGATCTGGAAAATTGGACAATCGAAGAAAGAAAAGCAATAATTAATGATGGGACTCGCAGTTTTACACAACCAGGGGTCATCCAAGTTTTTTTTTTGGGCCTCAATTTTTTTGAAAAATTGTGTGTGTAAAATTGAAGCGGTGAAAACTAACTAATAGCACACCAGTGCGCAAGTATTAAAAAATAGATTCGCAAACCAAGAAAATCGTGAAAAATTCAAATTTTTTGTGAGATTTCTAGCAAATAATCATTAAAATGCTAATTTGAGTTTTATGAAAGAACCGTTTTTATGAAATGGAATTTTGTGAAGGGGTAGATTTAAGAGGGGGGATTTTGTGAAAAGCAGCAAAAGGGCTCGAATTTTCGGTTGGATAGACCCCTAAACAATAAAGTATTACATTAAGAATAATATAGAAGGAAAACTTTTACCTTTTACAGTTCCAACGCCTTCAATCTTCAATTCAAATGTTAGAGATGGACAAAAAACTTCCAAGACCCCAACGGAAAGAAATGTTTTTGTTTGGAATTTGAGCTGTTTGGGCTCCGTGCACGTCCCCGATTTTCCCTCCAACAGAGTTTGCGCATGCGTCAACTGTGCGGATCGGTGCGGGTTCGTTTGCCGGAATTGGGCGAAGTTGCTAAATATTGCTCAGTATTGCTCCTCGGACCGTCCCACCGCTCGCGATGTAAATCAGTGTCGGGCGATGTTGTGCGATATTCAGCAACATCGCTGTGCTACTGGGGTACTTCTTTGGTTAGAATTTAAGCCCTGCCCCCCATGATTTATAAAATAGCGGCAGTGTCTCAGACATACCTACAGAGATGGACGGACCACTGAAACCTATCCTATTGATGTCGCTAGATAACATTTATATTATTTTCCAAATTTCAATGTCTTCATGTGCCACAACCAAAAACCGATACGGCCGTACTGTGACGTGACGTGTCATTCAACTATCGGAGGGGCGGCGCCTGTCGTGACGTAACAAGGAAGGTGTGGCGTGAGTTTGATGCGACCGCAGAGCCCCCAGGGGGCAAAGACCAAGGCCAAGTTTTCTGGAATTTTCTAGATTGAAGATTCTGTCAAGAATTTAAGTAGAAAACTTTTTATAGTAAAGCAGATTAACTTTTTAGAATTAAAAATATTTCAGGGTAAAACAAAATAAAAATTCTTTTTTCAAGAGACCACCATTTAAACCCGAACTAAACTCGAACACGTATTTGTCTGTGAATACCAAACATCTGGCCCAATCCCCTATCGCCACATTCACCGGCAACGTGCAAAAAGCATAGTCAATAAAGATTTATATTTATTTTCACATGTGTTCTTGATAATTCATTCCCTGCCTGATCACCAATAATCCTTGTTATATAGAAATCTTCTCAATATGATTAGTTTTCAAGTAAGTGTAAATAAAATAATATTTTCATTTGACGTTGGTGAATGTTGGTGTGCTAAGTGTGTATGTTTTAAATAAATCATTATCTAATTTGGGAATCTTCTAATTAAAACAGAAGTTTTTTTTCCTACTTATTAAATAAAGATTTTAAGATTCTATTATTATAATTTCACTTGTTCCGTGTGTATTCTGTCTTTTACACCCCTTTTCTTATTGTTTACTATCATTACAACCTGCCTGACAGTTTGTTTCATTTTTCATGTTTCACATTTATTTATTAATTTAAGCAATTTCCTAGGACTGTTTTGGTATTGTCAAACACATATTAAGCCTCTAAATTGGAAAAAAAAAGTTTTTTTTTGTATCTTTATATTTATTTGTTATATAGCTGATGTTAGGATTTACTCTTATAATCTTTGCATCACCTACATAAACTTTGCACAATCCATGCATTTATAATCAAATGTCCAAGTTTTATTTAATTTTAATACATTTTAAATTTAATGTATACAATATTTTTCTGATGCATGGTAACATTTTCAAGTTCAGATACCCAGCTAAAATTCTGTGTGGTATTTTGTTGTCTGACCTGTTAAAATTGCTAATCTATTTGTGGTGTCAAATAAAAGAAATATCACCAATTTTGTGACAGAAGTACGTTTTAATACATTAGTTGGAAATTTTTAGTGGTTACTCGGTGCACTATCCTATTTAGCCCATCAGATTATATTTTATGAACCACCTTGGGATTTATAATATTTCTTGATTGTGAAATTAATTTAATGATTTATTTTTTTATTTTAGCAAAAAATGCTGTTTGTTGGAATATGCCTGGTATTTGCAGTTTTTCAAAGTGGTAAGCATCAAACCTCAATTTCATAAAAACATACAAAAAAGTTATGTTATTTCAATTGTTTTGTTTGCCTTTTTATTATGCTATGATTTTAATTTGGTTCTGTTCTAATTAGTGTGTGTAAAAGGTGCTTGTAAAGTAGAACACTTAACATAATCTGCTTTTTGTAGAAAGAAAGTGTCCTTTATATTATAAAACTTGGGAGTTCTCCAGTGTACGGAGCTGTTTTTTTTTGGTGCCAAAAAATCTTGCTAAATGACACCAAATCATGTGATAAAACGACCATCTGACCAAAATGGCGGCTTTTGAGCGGATTTTCAACCACAAACTTTAAGGAGAAGGAACAAAACAAGCATTTCAAAAACGCAAAATAATCACTTTTATCATAAATACCATCACTTTTTAGCCTAAATATTTTTACTGACGTTGGGGGAGGACCCCCACCCCCTTACAACTTAACATCCTCCGATTTAGGTAAAATAAAAAACAACGCAATATGAAGAACAGTACTTTTCAATAAAGTGTGCGGTTTTTTGGCAAATTTTTTTTCTAAGAGAGGGGGAAGACCTCCTACCACCCCCTTACTTATATTAAAATATTCTCCCCTGACCCCCCTAATTTATAACATCCTCCACTTTGGGTAAAATGAAATTTAATTTTATCTAATGAAGTTAATTCTCTTAAGCCCTGTGGTGAAGCAAATATTTTTACTTATTTAAGATTTAAAGTCAAATTTACCATGCACATGTTTTTTAAATGCTTTCTTTGTAATGTGGAATTAATTGTAAATTTTTAAGTGTTGTCATGTCACTATGGATACATTTTGATAAAATTAATTTCAAATACTCTACTGACACAAATAAAATTGATACCATATTAATACACAATTTTCCTTAGTTTCTGGATTGGCAGTCATGTCAGTGGATATTGGTAGTGAATGGATGAAAGTAGCTATAGTATCAGTAAGTATCTGTTAAAATCTTTTAGTTTACTTATATTTTTATAAAATAATTTTTTAAACTAATTTTTATTTTACAGCCTGGTGTACCAATGGAAATAGTATTAAACCGGTAAATATAACCCTTAGTACTTATTATGCAATTTTTCAATGACATTATGTAGTTTCTTATTGATTTTTGTATTTTCATTGCAGAGAATCCCAGCGTAAAACACCAGTAGCTGTGGCATTTCGAGATGGGGAAAGAGTATTTGGTGATCCAGCCCTTTCTATAGTAAGTGGATTGTTTTTGCCTCAATCTCTATCAATGATTTTAACTACAATAATCATAGGTATTGACTGATAAGGTTCCTCTTAAACATTTTAATATGTCACCTAGAAAGTGAGATCTTTGTAATTTATGGTGAACAAATAATATAAAATGCTTTTACACTATTGATTTATTATTTCTAGGGTGTGCGGTTTCCAGATAAATGTTTTATGTATCTAATGGATATCATTGGAAAACAAATAGATAATCCACTTGTTGAGCTATACCAAAAAAGATTTCCTTATTATAAGATGGATGCTACTGAAGATAGAAAGTCTATTAAGTTCACACACCCTGAAGGGATGGAATTTACAGTTGAGGAGTTGATTGCAATGATTCTAAAGCAAGCTCAAGAAATAGCTGAAAAATATGCAGGTATCAAAGATAATGATTTATGATAGTATATTTCAATCATATTTTTATAAGCATTCTTTAGTTTTTTAAAATTGTTCTTGGGTTCATTTATTTAAATCATTGCTGTTTTTACTAAAGTAACTCTATTACATAAATATCTTAAGTAAATGCACCATTTTCCCTGGTTACTCCTGTTGAAAGCTTGCCTTTAGTTTTGGAATAACTTCTGGGTATACCCTCCAAAAATTTCCATTATTTTCTTCATTGAAAAACAACAAAAATTTCTATGTAATGTAAGTTCAAGGTTCAGAGAGAAGGCCAACATTCTCCTTCAGAATGTTTTTAAATCTTAGCTTGCAGCATGCTAAGATTTTTGGTTGTTTAATGTTTCTAATGTTTTTTTGGTTTTAGGTCCTCGGAGGATCATGACATGAAATTTTAGTATAAAAATGTTAGAACGCCACTAGTTTAAGGCACCACAATCAGAGTTGATACTGATTTGGTACACAGCATTTTAAGAATTATAGATGTTCTAAAATTTTTGGAAGGGAAAACCCCACCACAATTTTAGTCATATTACTACTGCAGATAAATTTTTAACAAATATTACAGTACAGATAATTACACTAATATTGCAGATGGAGCAGTACAGTTAGCTAATTAGATTGATTATATTTTAATGCAAATATATGTTTTTTAATGATCATTGGCATGGGTATTACTAAAATATTAATGATCACTACCTTTATTTTGCATTTTTTAAAAACTAGTATTTTTAATTTTATGTCTTTAGAATATCATTAAAATGGTTATTGGTGTGTTTGTATTTTAGGTCAGCCAATCAAGGATGCAGTCATAACAGTTCCTGCATTTTTCAATCAGGCTGAAAGAAGAGCCATGTTGCAAGCTGCAAAGTTATCTGGTCTAAATGTATTACAACTCATTAACAGTAATACTGCTGGTAAGGAAATAAGTTGGCTGTCAAAGTTATGTTTTAGTTTAGTTTTAGCTCAATTTGTATTGGCTAAATGTGCATAATTTAGTATTGGATTAAAATTTAAGTAATTCTACCAGATTCACGGAATATACTTAAAATTCCTTTCAAGGTTTTTCTTGTGTTTCTTTTAGTGTCTTTAAATTATGGTGTCTTCCGAAGAAAGGATTTTAATGAGACACCTACTAACATACTGTTTTATGACATGGGAGCTGGAAGTACTATAGCAACAGTAGTCACTTATCAGTTGGTTAAGTCTAAAGAAACTGGTGAAGTTAGCCCTCAGTTGAGTGTGAAAGGTGTTGGGTATGTATTTTATTAACTGACATAAGCTTCTAATTGCTATTGATTTGTATGTTTTTTATGGTAGGGGAAAGTGGGAGCTAATGGGACAAATTAATTTTTCCATGGTATAAATATTTTAATAAAGATTTATACATCACTGATTGGTAAAAAGTACCAAACATTTGCAGTATGGAATATCTGACATGCTCATGACAGGTCTTTGATGAGTAGAATAAAGCAAGTTTGTTTTCAACAAGTCATAGAAAGTATTAAGTTTTGTAATTGATTTTATTTTGTAAGTTTTTAAGAATATTTTAATCTGATTTAAAGACAGTTTTAGATACTACAAATATTGGAGAATAAGAAAATATTGAAAAAGTATTGAATTGCACATGTAGAGAACTATTTCTAGAATTGTAAATTTTCACACTATGTGCTAATGTGACATGTCTTGTGGGGCTGATGGGACAACTTAATGTGGCTGAATATTTCTTTAAATTTTCAATTTTCTTATTTTTATGATTGCAATATGTGTATGAAAGTAATTTAAGTCATGCTATTAAATTTCCACTTTGTAGCTTTGATCATACCTTAGGTGGACTTGAAATGCAGCTGAGACTTAGAGATACTTTTGCTTCTGCTTTTAACAAAGAAAAGAAAACTAATAATGATGTGCTGAAAAATAACAGAGCCATGGCAAAGCTTTTTAAAGAAGCTGGTAGAGTGAAAAAAGTGCTGAGTGCTAACACTGAACATGTAGCTCAGGTATTTCCTTTTTTGATAGTATCTGATTAGAGTTGGAAATGCAGTTTACAATAGTATCATGATCATAGTTATCAGTAACTTCTTTAAACCTTTTTGAAAACAAATTAATATTAATTATGTTTTAAAAGGTAAAATTCAGTTGAGTTTATAAAAATGAATTATCTCTTTTTTTTTAGGTTGAAAGTTTGTTGGATGATAAAGATTTTAGATATCCAATAAGTAGGGCTGAATTTGAAGAAATGTTGAAGGATCTTTTTGTGAGAGTTACTGAACCAGTGGAAACTGCTTTAAAGTCTGCTTATATTGATATGGTGTGTTATTTTAACTGTATCATTTTAAAACATATAATACTTTTTACAGGTTTAGCTAATGAGCGTTTTGAGAAAATTTTGAGTAATTTTAACCACAATAACACTATTTAAATGATAGTTAATTAAAAATTAACAGAGTAAACTCAACAGTTTTGTAAACATAAGGTGCCAATGAGTTAAAAGTTGTATTAAGGCAAACAAATTAATTCTAAAAGAAGCTTGTACAATATTTAATTAACAAAAGCTAATAAAATATAATTTACAATCACAATCAAATAGATGAGATCAAGGCGTAAATTTTTAGCCTGTACTCACTTCAATAAAATTTTCTGTTGACTTTTTCATTGCTTATTGTCTATTTAACTCTACTAAAATCTTTAAAATGTTATTCTTGTTATGTTTAATATTTCTTTCTTTCAAACCAATAATTTAAAGTTAAAATTAACTTTGAGTTTTTTAACTTGCAAAGTCAGTTTAAATATTCTCACACTAAAATCATATTTTAGAACTTGATTGATCAAGTTATTCTGTCTGGGTCTGGAGCAAGAGTGCCTATGGTTCAGCAGATTTTACTCGATTTCATTAAGAAAGAATTGGGAAAGAGCTTAAACACCGATGAATCAGCTGCTCTTGGAGCTGCTTATCAGGCTGCCCATTTGAGCAAAGGATTCAAAGTAAAGACCTTCTTGGTGAAAGATGCCAATATATTTCCCATTCAGGTATGAATTCTTTTTTCTGATTTCTTAGCATTCATTTAAATTTCCTAAAGGATAGCTATTTTGTTTTCCATCAGAATGTTGAAAGCTACTCACACGTTTAAGTTTAGAAATAGTGAAAGCTTCAAACATTAACTGGACATTGAACTATTTCTTCTGATCAGGTGGACTTTCAAAGAGAATATGAATTGGAAGACAAAACTACTGGAATCAAGACTGTCAAAAGAATTCTGTTTAGTAGAAACAATGGAATTCCCATGAAAAAAATTATGACCTTCAACCGACATGTCAAAGATTTTGAATTTTATGTGAACTATGGGGATGATTTGAAGACTTTCCTTAATGACTTCCAGTTGAGGTATGCTAATTTTGCTTCTTAAGTGTTTTGGGAAACTAAAATTAATGTTTGGCCATAGAATTATTTTTATGTACCTAACAATTTCTTAACTTTTGATAATGTAAAATTGAACTAAATCCTTATTACTTAACTTTTTACTGATTAAATTTTTTTTTCTTTGCGATTGGGAGCTTTTTAAACTTCAATAAGTAATTTATATTACTGACTGAATTACAAGAACTTGTGCTTTTACTCTGGGTACTTACGTATTATCCCGTCGACCTTTCAGCGGCCGTCTAATTCAGCGACACAGTAATAGTAAAGTCAATGGGATTTGATAACGTTTTTGGATTAAGCGTCACAGTCGACGGGATAATACGTAAGAACCTTACTCTGATTTACTCTTGATGAGAAATTCTTTTACCTTGCCTTTTTGAACTGATTTTTCTCAGTGTTAAGGTGCTTAAATCATCACAGCTTAAAAATTCATGAAACAATTTACTTAGCCTTGCAAATGTGTAAATTTATTTCAGAGCCCTTGGATCACCAAACATCTCAAAAGTGTCTTTGAGTGGTGTTGAAGCTACCATTGGAAAGCACATGGGTGAAAAGACTGAGTACAAAGGAGTTAAAGCTCATTTTAGAGTGGATGAAAGTGGCATACTAAACTTGGACGAGGCAAGTATTCTATAGAGAGAAATACTTTTAAAACCATCTTTTGTAAATAAAAAATATGTATTCCTCAAATATTTTATTGGTTATAGATCATTCTTTAATATAGTTTAATTTTCTTTAATAAAATTGTAGGTTGAATCTGTCTTTGAAAAAACTGAAGAAGAAACTGCAGAGTCTAAGCTTGAATCAGCCTTCAATAAGTTAGGCAGCACGCTTGGAAGGCTGTTTTCAGGATCATCAGAGGAAGAAACAAAGAGTGACAAACCTGAGGAAAGCAAAGATTCTAAAACTGATGAGTCAAAGGAATCCAAGGATTCTACGAAAGAGGTACAGTTGACTCCACTTAATATAATCACGGATAATGTTATCAAAATTGACTGGTCATGATCACTTCTATCTAATTTAATGCAAACTGCATTGTTATATGTGATCAGCACTTTTAATGTTATCAAAATTTGTCCATATTCCCTTCAAACATTTACAGCAAACATCTGCCCTTGTATCTGCCACATTTTTTCCGAAAGTCAGTAAGCGTCAGTTGGACTGTTGTGTCCTTAGTTATTTGATTTAATTGTAAGAAAAATGAAACATTCCATGCTCAGTCAGAAACACCCTTGATTATTTCACAGAAACTGAAAGTTTTTTTAATGTTTAATTTTGCGGGTAATCTTAGCTAGGCTGTTATAGCATATGGCAAGCGGTAGCCCCCTAGTTATTAGAAAACAGTTTATTATTATCTATTTTATCTCTGCTAAATGCGATCACATTAAGTGGAATTGACTGTATTTCTCAATAATAATAAATTGATTTTTAAATGAAAAATATGTATCTTTTAAATTTGTTACATAGCTACATAATTTAAGGTACTTTTAATTTTAAAGTTTAAAGAAATTACTTTGAAGTACTCCCAAAATAAAATTTGTATATGTTTGTGTTTAACTTTTAAAATATATTTGAAAATACTTTTTTAAAGGATGAAAAAGCACAAAATGTTACCAAAGAAGGTGAAAAGAATGCTACTGAACCTAAAAAACAAATGAAGTTGGTAACTATTAAGGAACCCCTTGTATCTGCTCAAGAATATCTAGATTTGCCTAATTTAAGTGATGACAGTGTTAAAGAATCTGTGAAAAAGTAAGATTTCATATTATTTTTAAAGGATTGCTGCAGATTTGCTCTCTTGTATTTTTTATGCTTCATATAAAAATATATTAAAGTAAAATTGGATGAAAGGGTAACATTTTTATATTAATGATAGTTCACTAAAATTATGTGATGAGGCTTCTTTGATAACCAAAAGTTTAATCAAAGTTTTTGAAGTTTCTACCAGAGGTATCATAGACAGCTTTGAACATCTGCTGCATTATTCTCAGTTAGTTTGTTTTTACTTGCCACCCAAACTTCCCGCTGATCCAGAATGGACACAATATTGGTCTATTGGCGTTTTCGGTTTTTCGCGTGCATTCTTTTTTCCATAGCTTTATTGCAGTGGTCCCAATTATAAGTGGTAAATAATCATATTTATTTTTTGAAAATTAAATTAAAATTCAATAAGATAAAAATAAGTTTTATACCAGTGAAAAGAATAAGAGGAATTCTTTTTGCAATTTAAAGCACTTCAGCTCTTGGTCATTTTTACAAGAATTAGAGAGAAGAGTGGGGTTAAACAAAGCTCATAGATCCTAAACTTAAAGCCAGTTGATGTGTCAGGTGTCACCATGCACCACTTGCTATATAGTAGATAGAATTACAGCTGCCCTGTCTTTTTGTACTTGAGATAAGCGGGAAAATCCAAAGCAAGCAAGTTTAGAGACTGTATTATGTTGTATTTTTTTCAGATAAGGAAGTTTCTACACTAATGCTTGTTCTAAGATTAACCAAAAGTTGATCACAAAATTTTTAAATTAAATTCCTCTTTAAAATGTTTACTTTTACTTCAAAGTTAAAACTAAGCTCTGAAAGTATTCCTTAAAACTATTCCCTGGGTTGTGACATTGTCCTTTAAATAAAAAAACAAGTTTACACACAAAGGACCATGCTGTGAAACAAAGCAGTAAAAACGCTCGCTAAGTTTCGATGGTACTTACGTATTATCCCGTCGACCGTTCAGCGGCCGGCTAATTCAGCGGCACAGTAATAGTAAAGTCAATGGGATTTGATAACGTTTTCGGATTTAGCGTCACGGTCGACGGGATAATACGTAAGTACCGTTTCGATTACCAACTTATACCTTATAGAAACATAGATTGACAGTTTTATTCACGAAACTGAAGACTACTTTTAAGAATTAAATAATTCAAATCTTTTTAAAAGTGTGCATTTATGTTTTATTCAAATTCCTATTTTAAACTAGGTTGAAAGATTTAAATGAGCATGATCGGGCAAGATTAGCAAAGGCTAAAGCAAAGAACTCCCTTGAATCCTTTATAGTGGACACAAAGGATAAGTTAAGTAGAGATGAATATGTTAAAGCATCTACTGACGATGAAAGAAATTCTATGCTACAGAAATTGAATGAGGCAGGAGATTGGCTGGAATATGAATCGGATGATACAACAACTACTGATGTAAGAGAACAATATTTTTTATACCATATGTAATATAATGATTGCAATTTTAATTAGAACACTTTTATATAAATGCAAATACAATCTCCTGTGTTTTAAACTATATCAGAAATTTCCCATGCAAATATTTATTATTGCCACCATTCAATTATTTCATGATTGGGGTTTCTCTACTTTCTATAAAATTAAACTCATTGTTTTTGCTTGAAAGTATTTTTATCAAGAAATATATTTTTAAATCTTAAACTACAATGTAAATTAAATTAGCTCAGTATACGAGTTGTTACAAGTAGTTGTGTAAAAACTGTCACAATATATGAACCCATTAGCTATGCTCATTGATAAAATATTTCCCTTTGAGCATTTTTGAATACTTGATTTCAATAGCCTCCACGGATTATACAGCCTCTTTTGATGAGCTGTAAATCCACCATTATTATAACACTTTTCCCCTAGGTAAAAAAAAAATTGAGTGAAAATAATATAAGGCAATGTTTATTAGGGTTTTTTCTAAGTCTTTTAATTTGTTTTATAATTTTAGGTGTTCAAAGGCAAGTTGAAGGAACTAAAAACACTGACTGAAAGCTTATTTGAACGAGTGCAGGAACACATACATAGACCTGATGCCGTTAAAACTTTAAACGAAATGATCAATATCAGCCAAGTCTTTTTGGCTTCAGCTCGAAACATGAGTGAAGATGAACAAATATTTACTGAAGTGGAATTGCAGACACTGGAGACCTTGATTACTGAAACAAATGCAAGTATCAACTGTTAGAATTGTGTTTTTAAATGTGAAAATGATTGAAGAAAATAATTATATTAAGTTGCTATTATTGCCTATTTCTAAAATAAAAAATTATAGGTAAAATAAATCCAACTTAAAAGATTTTACTATTTATTGTGCACATAAAAAGGACAATAAATAGTAAAGACATGCAAGACTTGTCCCCATTAAACCTCTTGGCTACCCTAAATTTTTTTATGGGATTTAATTGGCAATTTCAGACATTCTAGGATTAAAATGGTTAAACCTTTTTAAGTTGTCTTTACCCTCTTTATTCCATTTTCTTAAGCATAATTGGCATACCATTCTGAATTTATAATGTGTTCTTACTCAAGTTGTTTCAGCTGTCAATACTAGCAACTTGATTAAACCATTGAGTTGTCATTTGTTTGTTTTTTTAATTACCCTTTTCTATTTGATTCTTGTACATTTCCTCAAGAACTCTCCCTTTTCAATAAGGTTGAAGCATTAAATGTTAAATGTTTCTTTTTTGTTTAGAAATGGTTGGAAGAAAGCGTTGCTGAGCAGAATACCTTGTCTTTGAGTGTGACTCCTAAACTTACTATGAAGTTGTTGGGAGAAAAAATCCTGGCTCTTGACAGGGAAGTAAAATATCTGTTGAACAAAAAACGTTTTGCACAGCCTTTGAAGAAAAAAACAGCAAAGAAAGAAACTGTAAATGAAACTGAACAAAATACTACTGAACAAGGTAAAACATTTATTAAAAAGTTTAATTTACTGCATGATTTTTTAACTGAGAATCTAGTTTAGCAGAATTAGTTTTGTTTCATAATTTATGAATCTTTATGTTAATATTGCTTATTTACTAAAGGCAATTACTATTTTAGGATATATAGCTGTTTATTTGTTTTTGTGATGTTTAGTCTTGATGCCACATTCTTTTGGCTAAAATACAGCCCTTTCTGTTAGCATCAGGGAATAAAAATTTGTCCATCTACTTCGTCTAGTGAAAAATGCCACTGTCCACTATCTGTAAATGGAATCTTAGTGTCTGTTTTCGGTAATGGTCACCACTCGTTATCCGATTATGAGCAGACTGAATGGATTTTTGTCTGTGTACCATTTCAATACACACACAGATCACAGTTTAAAGGAGTGCCATTGCCAAGCCCCAATGAGACCCACCCATAAACAAGCCATTAATTGATGGAGGGGGGTATAGACTTAATGGTCCTCCTTAATTTCTTGTTAGGAAAAGCACTTCATTTAATGGCTCTAGGCTAGGTGTTAGCTGAATAAGTAGCTTTTCAAGACCCTTAATACCAAAAGGGGGTGTAAAATAAAAAGATAGTTGAAGCAGAAGAGTTATACAATTGGCCCTCATTTATGCTTATTGTAATGATTTGGGCAAGGTCAAATTGTACTAAAAATTTTCTAATAATTTTTACTGAAGCTTACTAATTTATTTTACATTTTGGTTCTTGGTTTTTATTTTATTACATGTATTTTTATAATAATTAATAACAGTGTGGTCCAGCCTGCATGCGGCCCTTGAAGAGATTTTCATGGCACTTGGCCACAAAATTAAAAAGCTATAAAATATAATACCACTATAATTTTTTATTACAGAAATGTGCTAAAAACCAGTTTTTTTGGGTCTAGTGTTCTAAAAATGTTTAGGGGAGGACCCCTGAACTCCTTTAGAAGTGTTTTTGACTTAAAATTCCAGAGGGACATTAAAATGACATCAGTAGAAACTCCAAGTTGGGGGCAATAGTTTATAGGTATAATTTAAATTTTATCACCACTTATGGTTTTATCGTTTCAATAACTTACTATAGTTTTTTAATGGATGAATGATTTGTGGGGGGTAGCTACAAGAGCCTTAGCACTACAACCAAAGGTCTATTTAGTTTTTGCTAAAAAAATTTACACTAGATCAAAATGAAAGGGGCTATCAAATCAGTAGATGCTGTGAGTTGTCATCCACAAGTTTTTTGTTTCAGAAATGTTCAGTCCAGGTCCGCAGTTGTCTGTCTACAACTTCAATGTATTAAGAACTTAGTTTTGTAACTTTTTTCTAACCGCTTGAGAAAAGAACCCTCCCCCCATCCTCTTCTAACACTTTTACCTGTAAGCTTCAAAATACTTCTTTCTCTTTCATTTTTAAAACATTATGAATTGCCTAATTTCTAAGAATGGTTTTCTCTTTACTTTGACTTTATTATTTTCAACAACATATCTTCAATTTGAATTAAGAAGAAAATTTTGTATTTAATTTAATGAACATCAAGGAAATTTTTATTTAAAATGTGCTACTAATATATAACCTTGTGGTACTACTTATATAACCTTGAATAAATAAGTGTTTCATTCACCCAGCCAATATCATAATATACCAGCCACTCATTTTTCTTTCTCTGGCACTCACCTCCCTTTAAAAAGTTCACTTGGTTAGCTAAAGGTTGGACCACACTGATTTAGAATATGGGTTAAATCCACTTGATTTTAGATAATGCAGTAAAATTAGTGTATATTAAGTTTTATTTTCACTTAAGGTGAAACAACAATTGGTTCATCAAAATATTCAGTCTTTTTATAATTTATTTTGGGACTAGAAAGAAGTGTTCTCATTTAAACTTTGTAGCGACACTTATGAACTTCTTACTTCTTGTGTTTAGAAAAAGTTGCTACTGAAAGTAGCACAGGAGAAACTGAGAGTTCAAATGACCAAGAGGTAAAACCATTGGATGTACCTGATCTTGAAAACTCAAATAATGAGGAGACTACTACAGGTAACCACTTTTTGAGTTCATTTCTTTTTAGTTACTTATATTTTGATATTTTAACTAACTATTAAAGTATTGCCATGTTTGTCTTACCCAACATAGTTTGATTGAGGAAAAGACTTGTTGAATGATCTTTGCTTTTTCTGCAATTTTCTCAATAATGCACTACATACTTGGATAAACATGTTTTGTTTTTCTTATCTAACAACAGCTGGAGCTTTTTCTGAGATTTTCACTTTGGTACTGGTTTGTTGCCAAATGTGGGGAAAAAATCTTTTAAAAATTAACTGAGAACAGCATTATTGTATTTACTAACAGTTGGATTGATCATAAGAGGTGTTTTTTAGGTTGCTACTTTCTTTTGTTTTTTTTTTTCTTTTTGTGTTTACTAATCTTGAAGATATCTCAAGTTTTGGTATAAAAAGAATGTACTAACCCATTATTATAAAATGGCATGGAAACTTAAGTTTCTGCATTTAAATTGTAAACTAGTTTTCTTATAAAGTATGCATGAATGCATTCAAAGACTTTTGAAGAACTTCTGTAAAATGTGATTAGAACTAAATTGCCCTTTAATTTGCAGTGAAAGATAGCATCAATCCTTCACCATCTCCAGACACCGTGAAAGAAGATGATCATTCAGAATTATGAAAATAGTCTTGAAATATGAAATAATTTCTAATTAAAAAAAAACTAATCAAATGCACGTAAAAATGGTAGGGTGGATTGTATTTTTATATAATAGTTTTGATAACAATACAAATTCTCTGCTACCTATAGTGACAATATTATCATTTGTTATTTGACTCTTCAAAGAATTTCTGTTAATGCTCAGTGATTCTATCATGTATTCAGTTAGGGAAAAGCAGACTATTTATTATGTATTAAGTAGATGGAAATCATACTTAAGTCATTGTAAAATAACACCTGTGTTAAACACTCTTAATATACATTTCTTTTACTATATGTTTGTGTTAGTTTTTAGATCTTTGTTGGTTATATGTTTGTTATCTACATATCAATTATAGGTTTACTATTCTTATATATTCTCGCCACATTTTATAAATTGTGTTTAGATAGGTATTTTTTGGAAGTACTTGGGATGTACAATTTTTTAAAGTTAAAATTTTATATTACAGTAGTACTTAAAATATAGTCATAAGAATAATTATAATTAATTTGTTTTGGAAATTAGATTAATTCAACTATAAACATTCTAAGAAAAACTAAAATTTTGTGTATGTATTTAAACATTACATCTTTGAAAATAACTCAATTTCATTTCACTTAAGATAAGACTTGTATTCAAAGATTGTTTCTTAAGTTTATTTATTTGTATTTTGATTTCTTACCTCAAAATAAACATTCATTTTGTGTGTAGAGTTTGTGATATAAATGCAATTGTTTTATTTATATTGAAATGTTGAATGTTCCGTTTGTTGTCTCCAGGTTTGTTTGAAAGTTGAATAAACACCTTAACATTTTTACGTGGTAGCACAATCTATTTATTTTATTTCATTCCAAGTTTTGTATTTTATGAAGTGTAACCACCCTTGTAAATAAAACAGAGTGAGACCAAAGGCATTGTCTGAAATTAGTTGTTTTTTTGTATTCTTGACTAGTTGAGCAATTTTTAAAACCATAAAAATAGTTTTAAAGTACTGATATTTGACTTAATGACTTTTAAAGGTGTAGCCAAAACAATTTTTTTTTAAAATAAAAGAACTATCTGCATTCTAGTATTTTAAATTTTTTGTTTGTCATAGCATGAAGTAGTCATTGAGTGACTGAACTTGTATGTCAACTGTAATTTTGTTTGTATTCTAAAAAGAAAGCTAACAAATAAAATCTCCATAACCTTTTTTTTATCTAGTGTTCATTCTCTTACACAACTACCTATTGCAAAAAAGTTTCATATGTTTGCTATTAACAAATTGCTTATAGAATTTTGCTGTAGCTTGTATGCCATCTGGGACAGAAGCTGACAGCTCCCTCTTAAAATTAAAAAAAGGCTACTAAGCATTTTCTTGAGGGAAAAAAAATTGATTTGAAATGATGGTCCTCCTGATGTGTGAAAGAACTATTTCTGTTCAGGCATAGGCTCACTTTAGGCTATTTAGTAAGGTGCTGACCAATAAAATTGGGGCATTATTTTCTAGAGACTCTTGGAGTGAAATGATCAAGCACTGGGTAGACTGTATGGGAATTTACTTTCTACTAAATATGAAAGCAAATGCTGTTCAAATGACCACCCAAAACTATGTATAAGAAATGTAAGTAAATTTACAATATTTTAAAGAATGCTGGAAGCACTCCGGACATTCTGGTTTGGTTAATAGACCCTTTACTAAAGCTTGATTGTTGGTGCTGATGGCTGAAAATCAGGCACTAGGATGGAGCTAGCAGAATAGGGGTAGGTAGTAGTTTATGATTTAGGATCCATTTCAACTTTGGTATCAAGGACCTGGGGAGATCCAAAATTCATGGAACAATCTAGGGATGTCACAAATTTTCAAAATAACTTGTTTTTGGTTAACAGAGTATAGATTTTTCTAGTTCAAATTTTGAATTTTCTTCCTTTTAGGTTTGAGTTAAGTCAGGAGTCCCAGTGAGCTTGTGCATGGCTGCACCCTACTGGATGTACTTTTCAGTTATTTTATACTTTAGATTTCGCAGGAGGCAGGTTATTCTTACTGTCCATTAACTGAGATTCCAGGGAATGAGCAAGAACCTCGGCCTTCTTCATACCCTGATACCCTTGCGCCATAAAACCCCACCAACCAACCAACCATACCCTGATAGTTGGTTATCAATGTGGGGATGTGATTTTGTCTAAACTTTAGTTTTTCTTTTTATTATTATTAATTGGTTTATTAGAAATATAGATTAGATATTAGAGAAATTCTCCATTGTTCTCCATCTAATACTATAGAAGATTTTAAAAGGCCCCTCCTTGTAGTGTAAAAGGAACACCATTGTCGAGGTAGGTACGATAATTTGCTAAATAAATTTTGTAATTTCCAAATTTAAATTGCCTTATAGTTGTATATAAACCTTCGGGAATTTCGAAAATTTCTCTTTTACCTGTACCTCTTGGTTTCTAGCCCAGTCCAATTAGAATTTAATAATATCGAAGGCGCTTTATATTACTTAATCGTACGTTTTTAAATATCCACCTCTTTCAAACGGGGATTGTCTTCATTCCAAAAATAGCCTGTTCTTCGTTTTTTTCTGGCACAGGAGGGCAGACAGGTGATTTCATGTTCCGAGAACTCCCTGGCAAGAGGAGTCATTAAAAGGTAACATGTCCCTAATCTCCTAGATAAGCGCGCTTTGAGCAGCGCTTTCCGCATTCTCTGTGTCACCCAAGTACACAATTAACAATCAAGAGTAAGAGAAAAATCAAAGAAGAGAGTGAGCGGCAGGTTTCCCACTCTTAACTTTTTTGAACACTTTGTTCGATGGTGCCATGCAGTCTGCCTTGACGAGACGTTAGAAAATATAAAGGAAACCCGACAGCACCACAGAGGTTTCGCAATGCTACCGAAGGAAACTTTCAGGAAGGTCATTTTTTTATACCGCATTACGTTAGCGTTACTTTCTGCATGTGATCCATCAGGTGTTTCGAGGTTTAGAAATGCAGCTGGAAGCAATGAATAATGAATGACTCTTGTATCCTTTCTTTTTAATGGAACTTTATTCCATGGAGCTTTCTCAACAAATCGTTTCTGGGAAAGTTGCCTCTTTTAATGATAGCTCGACTTTTCTTTGATCGCTCGTCCAAACCTGAGAAAATAGCTGGGGATGATGGTGCCAAGTTTTCGTGGTTTTCCTCGTGCCTTTAAAAAAATAAGCTCCATATCACTCCCAAAAAATTTTCCTCCCGTACCAGGAGTTTTTCCGAAGTTATTCAGAAATATAAAGAGTTAGTTCCTGTGTAGCATATTTGATAAATGTGTGATACTTGATTTAATATTTTTCTTAAAAAGCTTTTACAATTTCAATAAAGACATAGCCAGGCAAATGCAGGGGAAAGTTCTTCAAAGAACACGAAAGTTTTTTTTTGCTAGTTAAACTGAATTTATTTTCTTATAATTTGAGTTGGTAACTGTGGAACTTTTATGCCTTGAAAATTTAATTTCCTATCCAAACATAGCCTGAATAAAGAATGAATGTCTTATTTCTATCTCCGCCTGAATTTCAGTTACTTTTTAAAAAGTTGACAATTTATTTTTCAACTTATTGTTACTATTTTTTTCAGTACATCGAATCCAAGTCAAATGATAGCGACAGTTTCCCCTTTCTGTTATTGAAAAATAACCTACTGGTTACGCAAGACTGAGCTTCTTATTTCAACAGTTGCTACGGAGGAGCTTCATTACATGCTTTGCAGGGAAAAAGTTTCAAATATACAGGGTGATTCAAAACTAATGGGCAATAATGCTAAAGGTTATAGAGTGCCCTACTATACCAGTGGCGGCTCGTTCATAGACAATGAAATAAGAATTATTTATTCGATTATGCAAAAATAGAATCTTGAATTTATATAAGGAAAATAAAGAAAAATTTCAGTTTGAAAATTAAACTCTTATAATTCCGAAAAATCTATTTTACCATAACAATGTAGTGATTTTAACTTGTATGGTTTCCTGTGGTAGAGAGCTGAACCAATCAATCAAACTCATGGAACTTAAAGAGGATCAATCGAATCTTTAAGATATTTGTAACAGATTTTAAAGATCATTATGTCAGATCTGTAAGATCAAAAAACAAAGCTTAAAAACATGAAAATGAATTAATTTATAATCGAGAGCAAGTTGTTTACAGCAAGCGAATAAAATGACTTAATTTACTCGCCAATTTCAAGCTATGGCGATCGGAAATTTTGCCCCCTGCCTTAACTGGTGTGAAAAATAAAGTTATATTCTAATTACACGAATCATTCCTAGACCGCCCAAGATTGCCATTGAATCTTATGGAAAATTTAGGGTGCCTAGGACTGAAAGAGAAGAAGGGAGGGAAAGCATTTGCCGAGGGGAGAAAATTCTTCCCTACGTCGTCTCTTCGGAATGAACGGATCCGCAAAATGAACGGGTCACCATAGTCTGTCACCATAGATAGCAATCATAAATTTCAATCCACTCCGAAAATCCCATAGCAAAAATTTGGGGAAATAATACATGCTTTTAGAATGATAGAGATCATAAGCACAGTTTTAAGTTACCGTTTTTTGAATATAGATAATGGATTTTCCATTAAACATTCAACAATAAAAAAAATCCAAGAATTTTTTAACAATTGGGGCGTCAAAAAAAGGGAAAAAGTCCAAAAAACAAGTTTTGAGAAAATCGAAAAAACTGTATATGTAATAGAATTTTCATTGTATAACCACCAAATGTTTACTGAATATTTAATACCCTACTTAAAATACAAAACAATTGTCGAAAAAAATATATGTATATTCAAAATATTTTACAGTTGAAAAAAGTTTATTAACTTATTCCCTTATTTTAAAGATAGGAAATGTTATGTGAAGAAAATTTTTAAGAACCACTTTATTCGTTTATTAAATTTTATTTCTGGATAGCTCACAGCATAAGAGTGAAAAATAGAGTTAAATTTGAAAATAAATTGAAAAATTATTATGAAACTGAGTCATTAAGGCAGTATCGATGGAACAAGTGAATATCAATGGAGTCAAACATTTACTGTATAAGAAAAAGGTAAAAACACTTTTAAATTAAAAACGCATTTATTTTGGCTTAGTTTAAAAGTTTAAAGCACAAAGAATTATAAAAGAAAGAAAAATTAACTTTAATTCCAATTCTGACTTGTTTTATGAAAGTTTAGGATAACCTCTTAATTATTGACTTCAGACCAAACGCTTTTTACAAAATTATAAATACGCATAGCTACACAGTACAAGCAGTTGCCAATCTCAAATACTTGATAAGAACTAAGGATTCAAAAATTGGAATCTCAATCACAATATAAAAATCCTGCATTTGCAGATCTAACTTACCCTCAGCTAATTTTTTTAAAAAGTTGCTATGGGATATTTTCCTCCAAACGAAGAACATAGGCCCTTTGATCTGTATCAATTTGTCCCACTTGTGTATTATGAGTGTGTATCCCCAAATAATTTAAATTAATAATTTTAAAATATTGATAAAATTTGTGTCCTTAGGTACAACTATTTTTCTTTCATAGTTAATAATAATGCATGTAACGAAATAAAAGGTTATTGATTGAGAAGTTAGTTAAAGAATTATTTTAATGATGTTTTTATGTCGGGGAAAACTCTAACATTTATTTAATTATGGTGTTTTATCATCGTTTTTCAAAAGAAATTTTGTAATTGTATATCGTTCTATAGCTTTTGCGCTCCATCTCATCAAATAAATAAACGTGTTAAGTTGGATTCTGTTAACAAGCAAGCAATAGGAGGAACTTGAACCTTTGCCCCCTGGGCGTAATGATACATTTTCATTATGACACGCTGAGTTTGTAGGTAATTATACAGCTCAGTGATCTCTATGTAACTAAAAGGCTATGTGGGTGTTACATCTCCTCTCAAACTACGCCAGAGGCGGGGACTAAACTCGGAATATAGACGTATCTTGAGGCGGGTCATATCAACACTAAGTTTTCCAAGTTCGAAAATAGAACCTTGACCAATTTTTTAGCGTTTTTATGGCTAAAAACGCTTATTTCTCCATTTATCTACTAGAGTAGATAAAACATTTAAAAAGTATGTCAGTTATGAAAAGAAAATAATAGATTAAAATAATTTTCAAACATTATTTACCTTATTTTAAGATATTTTCTTTTATGTATATATAGAATAACAAAGAGTAAATTATATACTTTGAAACCAGTTTAGTGAAAAATAGTAATGGATGTAGACAAAAGTTGTAATGTTTTATAACAAATATCTTTATTCTAAAAAAAGTTTTTGGTGAACGGTTTCCAGGGGAAAAAAAACTTTTAATCAATGATCCGAATGACACATTTCTGGTATCAAAATGTTCGGATTCTTTCAAGGATGTGCTGCAGTAAGTTGTTGGATGTTTGAAAAAAAATCTCAATTTTAAAATATTTCCGTTTTCTTAGATTACGGAGCAAGCAAAGTACAAAGCAAGCAAGTACTGTCAAACAACTTATTATGCAACCATTCACAACGACCAATTGACGCCATACTTTATGATGAAACAATTTTTTTTTCAGTACTTTCTAAATTAAATATCATTCAAAGACTGATAAAAGTATTCAAAAACCCCTAGAGATATGATGATATGTTATTTCATACTAAAATTTCACACATTTGTCTGAAAATTATGTAATTTTTAGTGTGATAATCAAAATTAATTGTAAACATTGAGTTTCATATATTTTTTGTCTCCTATTGTTTTCAATAAAAAGTATTGTTTAGCAAGTCTGGGTTTAATAAAAAATATGAATGATAAAACACTAGGTATACTAACGCGTTACTAGGCGTTACAATATTGAATTTAAAAGATTCATTGGTATACGTTTTTTTATTCTCAAGAATGTTAGTTAACAATAACTAATAGACGTGTTGGATATTTTTAAGGAAAACCTTTTGATTAAATTATTGATAAGTTAATAAATACTCAAACTTTTTTTAAGAAAGTGTTATTCATGTAGATGACTTGTGATGTATGTTTGGAAATTTGGTTGACGTTTCTTCTGCTAATTTTTTTATTAATATGTTTTATTAAGTGAGTTAAGTAAGATAAGTGAGCTGGGTTTTGTCAGGATTGCGAAAGGTCCTGCGTGAGCAGTTTACGAGGGTTGGTGAGCGATAGCGAGCAGGGGGCGGTAGCTCCCTAGTTTAAAAAAGACAAAAAAATATGAAATTTGGAAAAAATTAAAATTTTAGAGTTATTTTCAATTAAAATGATAAATTTAACAATTCACATAATTTTAGCATTTGCATTTTTCAAGAAATATTTCTTGCATATTAGAAGAATATTTTTGAAAAGTTAGGTAGTATTTGGTATTATTAGGTTAGATTATTTTCTAATAAGATTTCTTTATAGTATTTCCATTTAAATTATTTGATTTTATCGGAGGAAAGCATCTACATATAAAAAACCTAAGAGTTGGTAGAATATACTTTTTTTTATTTCCCCCAATAAGTAAAAAATAAAAATTATAAGTTGGTTAAAAATCTACGAAAAGCAATTAGAAAAGTTTATTAATTCAGTTCTAGGCATTTATTTAAAAAAATATTACTGGAAAAACTAAAATACCTTTTCACTATTATTTTTTCCATAAAGTTTAATTTTCGCCATAAAATAACAAATTGTACCTAATTCATTTATTTAATATTAATTTTTCATTTATTTAATAGAAAATGCTTCTTTTGACGTTGAACACAAAAGAGGAAATGAAGAAGAGGAAAAACAATGAATTTAAAGAAATATTAAATTTTGACAGATTTTAAGAAAACGTGAAAAATAACAAAACGCCCTTTCTGTTGCGTTGTAGAAGTTTGTTTCTCCCTGACAATACTCTAATCGCCGTAAAAACCCTTTTACAGAAATTGCTCGGACAACAGAGATGAGCAGTGGAGATTCTTTCCGGTTCAGTAGCTGATGGTTGCAGCTCAATTTTTAAAGATGTAAACTTTTTGTGATCGGAAATACACTACATACTGTTATTTTTTTCTAAAATATTCTTTATTTTCTTTTTTGAATAAATTCTTTAATTTCTGATAAGATCCTTAAAATTTTAACTTAAGTGTAAAATAAATATAAAAGCACAAAATATTAAATAAATAAATTAAATTAATATCAAAAAGTTATAAATAACAGTTTACAAAACAAATTTACTAATATTATTTGATAACTTATGTGTTGTCAACCCTTGCCATACAGTTATTTTCTGATTTAAAGACAACTGAAAACACTCAGTCATAAATATACCAGATTACATCCAGGAAATACTACTAAGAAGTCAAATACGTATACGACTTAAATTAACCTTATCAATCATACTCGTCTGCCATTGCTCACCACAAAAGAAAAGTTATATTGCATTGTATTAATTAAATTTTGCAATCCCTTTTAACAGTTGATTTCACATGCAAGATTCAATTGAGAAAACACTTATTTCCACTTACGTTGATTGAGATAAACTACTTATTACCTATTTCATTTCCAACCAAGTTTTTAAGAAAAAGCAAATACATAAATTTGTTTTAAAATACACGTTTTTCCTTTATTTAAAAAAAAAGTGTAATTAACTTCCTTCAAAGAAAAACACTTTTATAAACAGGGTGGGTATAAATTAAAGTTTCCATTTTAGAAGGCTGTAAAAGACTTGATTTTATATTTGTGTATGTATACAATAACTATTGATATCCTTTCCTAATCTTTTTTAAAGTTTTCATTCAAAAATTATGCTGCTCATAAACCTTGAAATGAAGCGATATCACATGTCCACAAACTGTATATTTCTTTTAATGGAATGTTTTTACACTAGGCAAATAAAAGAAAACCATTAATTTATTAATTTTCAATTTATTAACAAAACCAAAAATTTTCAAAATTTAAAACATAGATTCACAAAAGTTTACACAGAATTAAAAGAAGAGAAAAAAGACAATTGCAAATACATCCCAAAGGAGCCACAGCTCGTCCATGAGTTCACAGATTTCCAACTAAATTATATTAAATTAAGTAAAAAGAATCAGGTCTTTAGCTTTTTATTTAGGAAAAGGTTCTGGTATCAGCTCTTTTAACCTTAAAAACCCATCCCAAATGAAAATAAACCCTAATAAATGTAAAAAAAAATTTCACCCAACCAAGAAACACAAAACTAGAGAGAAACCCCCTTTTTTCCCGCTGCATTTTGTTTATATCCAGTGTTGACCTAAATGTCAACCGTCCATTTTTTATTTTTAGGAATATTCCTTATCCCATTTTCATACCCCACGTCACAGATTTAAAACTTTCGAAAATGGGTGAAAAAAAAAAGTAAACACCGAAGACCTTCAACTGTTTACTACTCCGCGTAGGAAGAGAGCACTCACTGTGTGTTTTCTCTCTCAATAACCCTCTTGCTCTTCACGTTCACAGGAGGCTATTCTAAAAATAACACTTTGACGCAGATATGGAGTTCCAGAGTTATTCTACAGATGGCAGCACGAGAAGATGTTGAGATTTTAAGTTAAATTCGCTTTTTATTAAAATATATGCAAAAATTGGTCTCTTTTATTTTATTTATTATATTAAAACTAAGCCAAACAATTTTGACCAATAAAAAAAAGTTCCCATAATGTTTTTTGTACTCTTTGTAGGAGTTAAGTTTTTAATTTTTTGGGAAAAACATCACCGATTGCGCGGTCTTTCACAATAAGAAAGCTTCTTTCTTCAACTTTGTTGTTTTCTTACTTGCGAAATGCGGGAAAATTTAAGGTGTTGAAATCCAAAATCGCCACGAACATAGTCATGTAAGGTTTCTTGAAATTTTCTTTGTGTAGTAAAAATTGAAATCTGTCGACTCTGTGATACAAATAAATATATTTTATGAATTTTTAAAGAGAGGATTTTAAAATTTTCTTCTATTTTGGAAAAGTATGATTTAAAATTTAGAAAAAAATATTCAAGCCTTCAAACTGAATTTCAAATTAAAATTTGCTGAGTTGAAAATTACCAAAAGATTTCTCAATTCCATTTGGAATTTAAGGGTATCAGATAACTTTGTTCTCTCTTTTTGTATCTATCGAAATCTTATAATTTTATTCAATAAAAAAACTAAGCGATTTGATATGAATTTTCAATTTGATTTTGACATCAGTTTTTTAAACAGAAGTACAAAGAGCGCTTTTTATTGTTTTCTACCATCGAAAATTTAAAATTAACTAATTTCGGTAGTGGAGACGATTCTTGATATCCACTATATCCAACTTTTGGCAATATCCCTGATATTCCGTGCTCCGCATCATAAGTTCTAAACCAGAGAAGATATTTTGAAATGTTTAATTTCGTCAAAACTTTGGAATGCACTAGATCTCTAGTTAGAGAGAAAAAGCATGATAGAATCACACGCTCTCTCGCTACGAATTAAATAACAAAAAGAGAGAATAATAATTAATATTTCGCTCTTCTTCGTACATGTTTACAATCTTTCCAAAAACATTTCCCGTAAAAATCATCTGCAAACTACATATAAACAGTTTCTTTCTTCAAAAATCTGAATTCCCTCCGTCGAATCGATTCCGTGAATGAAAAGCGTGCATCTGTCTGTTGCAGCAGCAGCCCTGGTGTAGGGACGCAAGAGGAAACCTTAGCAACCCGCTTCACTACGGAGCTCTGGTCTGGTTCCAGCCAGTCTGAAGCTCGCCGCTCATTGGCCAGAGGAAGGAAAAAGCAACGCATGCGAATCCGCGCACCACAGCTGATGCTCTTCGCCGGCACTCGATCGGTTTTCTCTCGCTCACACCATGCTTCTCTACCGGAGGAACAGTTCCGAATGACCGCTGGTCATCGGGATCCTTCTCTCGAATGACCGTTCTCGGTGCCATGTCGCCCACCTGAGACCCCCCTCTTGTAGTGACTGTGATTTATTTTTTTTTGAATAGACCATTAATCACCTCATCTGATCATCAAGATGCCTCCTCTCAGGAACGGATCTTCTCTCTATCTCAATGGATCCGGTGAGTAATCGAATACCTTTGATTATAATTGTTTGAGATGTTTGTCAGTGGATGATTTAACTAGTGTGGGGAATCCTATACCCTTTATTGATTGTAAGGTTAAACTGCGAAATCAGATCCCGGTGAACTGGGAAGGAAAACGATCCCGATGCCCTAGAAAGAGACTGCAGTTTTGTTGTGAAATCAGTTTCTATTATTTGCAAAGTTGTGTTGAAATGATTCACTATAGTGTTTCAGTTTTACATCAATCCCGAAAGGTTAAGATTTATTCTAAAGAGAGCATTTCAAACTCTCAAAATTGGCAAATTGATATTAATATTATGAGATCCAATAAATATCCAAATATATCGTTTTGTAAGATACTCGTAATGCGGCTGATTGATCATCGTAAGTCTACTTTAAAATAATAATTTGATGAACCAACTTTTTATGTGTAAACGTTATGATTTAAATGAAAATCGCAAAGAAAAAATGAATTTTGTAGATATAATTGTATTAATTGTAGTTTTATATATTAACTTTCAACGATAATAAAAGTAACCAATGATCGCTTGCGTGAAAACTTGTTTTGAAATATTAAAGAGAACAAAATAAATCGCAATGTTAAATTAATAAGAAAATGGGTTTTAATGTTATGTGTCAAAATATTTTATAACGTTAAAGTGAATGATTGACAATACTTGGTATAAAAAAAGTGTTTATTCTGTTGATTACTAAATTCAGATCGTTAATTAATCAAATATAATAGTATAACAAAAACGAAAATTTTAAAAATGAACGAATAAAGTTAAAAATGAACAGGCTTTTACTATGCTAAAAGATTGTGATAAAAACTACTTTTAAATGAAATAGTGAAAAAATACTTGAGACAGTAATCTATGAATAATAACCTATTTATCTTATGTTAAATTTAACAAAATGTTAATAATTTATATCTTGTTATTAATTAAACAATCAATTTAAAAACATGATTATAATTATTCAAAGTTATTTTAAAACAAATGTAAAATTTCATCAATATCATATGGTATTTAAATCTAAACAAAATTCAATGCCCTAAAAATTAAAATTACTTGTGAATAACGAAGTTTTTTAATTATCACGATAGTTCTTATTTATTATTTTCAATTATGTCGTGTCAAACAAATACAAAAGGTTTTTAAGGAAATTTATTGTCTCTACATAGAGAACCTTTATTCTTAATTGTTAAAGCTCTGATATTCAAAATTGTTTTTATCATCTACTTCTTACGAAAGAATTAAGTTGCAGATAATGTTTTTAAAGTAACACATTGTCTGATGCAATATTCATTTAAATGTTTTCATAAATGTAGGCTACATTCAGGATATTAAATGTTTTGATAGGCGATATATACTTAAAATTCTCAGAAAGTTGTTATTATTATAATGCAATCATTAACTTTGTATTAACAAACGTATTACATTTTTAAAGTTAAAAAACGCTTCTGCATTCTTTATTAGATTTTGGTAGAATTCAGTGTTTATTTTTAAAATACGTATGATAAAACAAAAACGAATTTTTTTTTATTTTAAACAATAGTCTATTTTTATACTGCTTTCCTCTTTTAGAGAATTCATTTAATATCAGAGATGAATAAAACGTGTATTATTGAATATTTTTAAATATTTAAAACCCTTTACAAAACGTGACTTGAAATAGCAATTAGTTACAAACTTTTTTTATAAACATGTTCCTAATTTAAACTCATTACTGCAATTAATTATTTCAAATCGCACTTTTTACTTCAGAAAAAGGCAATTATAAATAATTCATGACAAATTTTAAATGCACGATTTGTTCCTAGTTTCCTGTTTTATTAAATTGCTATTTTTAAAATTATACACATTTACACTATATTTTTTTATCTATCTTAACATCGGAACTATTGTTATTAGAATATTACAATAAAACAATCTTAAAGCAATTATCAGATCTATTTTTGTATTTCCTGATGAAAGAGTACGGCATCATTATGACTAATTCCTGACAAGAAAATGTTTCCCGTATTATGTAAATATACAGAGATTTAAAATCAATTAAATAATGATTGTTGATTGTGTAAGAAAGATTCTAATACTCGCAGAGGATTAAAGTGATTCATCAAATATATGCATTTTACAATTGTGTATCAGTATGTAAATTAGTTTTCAAAAACTCTTCGTTTCACTCCATTACAAAAGAAAACGATTTAATTTTTTTTTTTCAAATCCTACATTTTAAACCTAACATTTAATCATCTACATTTTCCAATTGATAAGCATTAAGTCAATTTAAGAATTTACATGTGTAATTTTTTTTTTAAATTTTTAATTAATGAAACTAAGTTAGGAAAAAGTCAAATAAATCCAACCTTGATTATCTTGCTTTTTAGCTTTTTAATACCTTCTCAAATTACGTCACATTTTCCCTTGAGTTATATAAAAATATTAATTATTATGAATCAGGTGGTTAAAGATAAATTAAAAAACGTACAATTTTAGGAAAGGTAAAATGATTTTTAAAAAAATATTAAACAAGACATCAAATACAGAAAACTTTATAAAGCAATATGCACAAAATATGTAACCACATTTATGAATTACATACATCATATTTATATGTAACTTGAAATAAATGTAATGTATGTAATTCTTCTAATAAATAAAATACACCTATTTATGGAACATGTAATCAACCCGAAAGAGATTAGTTCTCAAAAAACATTTAGTAGAATTGATCCGTAAAATAAAATGTTATTGGTAAAATTACATCTAGCTGGTGTAATGTTTCAAACTTATCTTAATAAAGAAAATAAAGACAATGAGTCCGATATGCTTTAGTTTGTGAGACTAGATTTCAAAATCAAAACTAAACAAGTAACAACCCTTTTGAATTAAAGAATTAACTATCAGGATTAAAACAAGTTTCTTGACTGGGAATTTAAAACAGTTTGCCTGGCGTATCTTTATTTAATTCCTATTTATTATATTCTACCATTGAATGATTACCTAGCAAGACAGCAAATCTGGTTACTTAAGATAAGATTGGTCTTTTTAAAGCTTCGAATGTAGATTGAAGCAAGACACTAGATCAGCACAAGTTACCTTTTAGTTTGCTTCACGGTTGACTTAGGAAGCTCCGTTAGAAAAAAGATCATTATGTAAGCAAGTGGAATCGAGTGGATTTTTATGGGAAATGGAATGTTGCATCAAATAAAGAGACAGAGAAATCTCTTTGTTTTACTTAAATGACTGAGAATAAGTACTACTAGAATCAGTTTTAATAAGAGAATAAAGTCCAAAAACCAAGTTATGAGATAAAAAAAAACGTGTTCAAATGAAAATAATTACATTATTCTTACTTTACTTTAAAGCTAAAAATGTCATTTTAAGCATTTTTGGTCTTCATTCCTTTCTTAAATTGGCTATTTAATTATTGATATTAATAAATTCACAGAAATATTGTAACTTGCGTTTTTGTAAAACGAATAAAGGGAAAATAAAAGGGATTAGTATTTTAATGACTATGTATTTGAATCCGATATAAAATGTCGTTTTAAAAATCGTGTTCAGCAATTATATGATCAATAATACTTTTGATAAATTAAAAACTATATCCTCTATGCAAGATTCAAATTGTATGAACACTTATTTTTTCTCTCAAGGAGCTTAAATTTACAAAATTAATATAAACTAATATCAAGGAATAAATCAAAGTTAATTGGTTTCATTCTTCAACTGACGCACGTAACAGAAGGATTTTCAACTTGTATATTGTGTTTTCCAAACATTCTATAAGATCATCTTATATTAATTAAAGAAGAATGGCATTAGAATCTCGCTGACAAATCATCTTTTAAGAAATTTGTGGTAAAATGAAAAGAAAAATCCTAGTGATATTTGAATATGAAAAGGATTTTTCTATTAAGAACGGACATTCCAAGATAAACACTTACTTAGATATTATAAATCACAAAAATTACCAGTTTTTAATGAGATTTGAATTGTTGTCTCGCATAATATTTTGTCATTAAAAGGTTCCTAAAACGATAAAAATCAAACAAGACGAATGAGAAAATTTATAAACATCACAACATACTATTCGTTCAGCAAAGAACACGAAAGGAGCATAGAAGCCTTGATCGAGGTATCGATAACTAATTTATTGTCATGTCATCATGTCAACGGCATGCCATAAAAGGACGAACACATTAGTTCTATTTTCTCGTCGTTTTGTGGTGAGAGTGTTTCGATAGGAACCATTTCTGAAAATCTAATCGGAGCTGTGATCCAAAAATGTCTCTTTCTACAGGATCACGCCTTTCGTGCTGCTGTTTTGTAGTAAACACAACTTTCCTGTTTTAGCAACATTAATTTACTGATGAAAACCAGGAAAATGAGAAGTGAGACTATTGATCGCAAAACCTTGACCGAGAGTGACACTTGTCAAGGTTATTTTGGGATGAGGTGGAGCAACAGCTGTCTCATTCCGCAATCGAATTGGTTTTGATGATTTTCGATGACTGATTTCTTTTCATTAAAATAAAATAATCATATTTCAATATATGTAATTAACATCCCCCCAAAATTGGTTTACTTGTAATGACTATAAAATAGATAAAACATAGATGAGTTCTATGATAAAATTAGTGATATAACTCATGAATTTTATACATATCTAACTATTTACAAGTTATCTAAACAATAAAAAGACCTATGTTATTTTAATTGTGTAAACATTTAAAAAAATACATAATTATTCCTAATTATCATAATTTTATATGGTTTTATAGTTAATGATTCATATACATTTGTTGTAATCATTCATAATTGATGTAATCATCTAATTAAATATCATAACGTCCGGTATCACAAAATATCTCAATTTAAATTGAACAGGAGGTAAAATGTTTTAAATAAAATTTATTTACTAACGTTATTAAATGAAATGGAGAATAAATTTAAATGATAACCCCATTGGAAAGCATCAAAGAATCACATAAAAATTATGTACCAACGTTTAGATGATACATAATTTTTATTCAAGATAAATGTTGATCAAGATTTAATTACCTTTTAAATATATATTCTTAAAAAGTCTACGTATTTTAAGTATTAAAACTATATATTTTAAGCTCTCTGTTATCATTAAACAATTTAAACTAATTCGAGTAGTTACATCTTTTGGAATTTTTATCCCATGTTTAATTTTAATGGTTAGATTTTTCCGAATCTAGTTTATTCTATAGTATGAACTGTACAATGTACATGGGGTATGGGTTTTCTTTATAAGCACGTAAACCGTTGTCTTTTTCAAACTAGATACTTAGGCAAGGCATACAAGACAATGGACACTTAGTAATGTAGACGTTGGCTTTGCAAGCGAAGAAGTTGAGGTCTCACGAATATTAACGGTTATGATCATTGTTTATTTCTTCTATTTTTAGGAAATTTTTATGCAACCCAAACAATGTTACGTAATTTATTGAAGTGGTATGGTCTTTTTATGTAAGGAACTTGAAACATGTAGTGAAGTGGAATTAGTATGAATTTAAAAATTGTAAAAGGGGTAGAAGCTTAAATGTATCTGGAATTAATGAAATAATAAGTAAGGTTTTGGACGCAACAAAATAAAACACAATTTTAAAAAGTATATTTCAATTTGGTTTAGTAAAATTGGTAAGTATTAAATATCTTTCCTCAAAGTTTGTGATGCTTCGACTTTGATTCGTAAATTTGTAAATTCTTAAAGGTATAGAGGAAATTAATATTAAAAAATAAATTGACTGAAGTAATTGAAAGTTTTAATATTTATGAAACTACATTAAAATATTTTGTGATCAAACAAATGTATACAGATAAAAGAAGCAGATTACAGTTTTATATTTTTATTTTAAATGATAAAAATACATAATTTCTGATATACGATTTCCCTGTAACACTAAAATTATTTAAAATTTATTATATCTGTCTCTGTGAATGTGTGTTGGTCAATTTCGATAATGTAGTGAGGAAAACAAAGTATACCCGAACGAAGAAATTTTAGAAGCAATAACCTAGTTATCGGTTCTTGATGTGATCTCGTTTTCCTACGATACAGAACTAGAGCATTTGACTCCTAGCAACGCATTTCATGGAAACGCAAGTAAAACTATATATTTTTTATAGAGGGGTTCTCGTTGTCTGACCCTTTCTTAATTTCTACATCATTTACAGATATATATTATTAACGATTTATTTTTCTGAAATAAGTTGTACAACCCTTACCAAAACAAAAACGAGAAAGAATCAATATGGTCTACTATTTCTTTCTTTGAATACAACTAAAAAATATCGCTCATAATTCACTGTAAATTTATGTAACTTTAATGCCCGTGTTTTTATCATCAAACCAGAATTGTCCTTATTCTTCTAAATCTGAATTATTCACCAATGGATATATACTTAGTTCGAAACCCTTTTACTAAAAACTACGTTGAAAATGAGGGAACGCACAGATGGCAAACCAAACGCAAATAAGAACACCCATCTGGAATAAAGTCGTATACCACCGTTACATAATACCTCTTTGCATACCGAACAATGACAAAACAAATGCAACGGAACTATTCAACAGAAAATATACAGGAAAGAATTTTCACAAGGTCAATGCTATTTGCTTAAGGCGTCTGCAAACTGAGCAACGCCGCTATTGAATAATGCGAAAAGAACCCAGGGACCCCAGTCGCTAAATCCGCTAAATACTCGTGCTCTTGCAATAAAGAATTACCTGCGCATCGAAGAGACTTTAATTGCAGAGCTGTTTTCTGAAAACAGCCATCTGCGCCTCGTTTGAATCTCGCTCTTGTTCAGCTTCATCACGTGATTGATTGCGTAATTTGTTCAACCGATCCTGGTTTAGTTCTAATTACGGATGGAAATGAGCTTTTCTTTTTTAATTGCAGTTTTATTTTTCATTGTGGAGAGAGATTTAAAAGGCCATCGAATTTCTTAGGGTCTTGTTTACAGATTTTTAAAGACCTTCTTAATTGAGGCAAATTTTATGATCGATGGTGAAAGGATCCTTCAAAAGAACTGTTGACCGTATTCAGTGGGTTCTTGTGTTCTGTATTAGTTGATTAGAATTGATATAGTGTCGGAAAATTAAAAAAAAAATATGAACAGAAGTGTTCATTTGATTAACTCAGCATAATTTCTTTGGCAACTGGTTAGTATCATCCTTGACTTAAAGATATAGTTTACTTGTGACTTTCATCATCACATATTTTTTCACAGGAAAGTTGTGTATCTTAATAGTATTATCATTTTACAGAGAAAAGTTATGTGAAAGGCTGTTATTTGTTACATCATATCACTCGAAATGATATCATTCCAAAACCAGCTAATTTAAATAATTGCATTTATGGTTGCTTTTTTATATAAACTACATATTCTTAGCTAAATAAAACCAAACTTTTATCGGTATTGTGTGATGATTAAATTCCAAGGATATTTAGTTTTTTTAATTGATATTGTATTTTCTATTATGTATCTAACTTTTATCAGCAGATAATTTTGGTGTTTAAGTTCTCAATTTAAAACTGCACAGATATAAGCGATTCAATTTATGCAGGGCCCTTTAAAGAAGACTTCTAACTTTAAAATGAAAACTGTAAAAAAAAACCTAGCGGATTGATAAAAGCTAAAATTCAAAAGTATGCATTAATGTACTTTTTACGCTTTAAAAGTGGTAGTGATAAAAGAACGAATAAAAAATTAAACAGAACGGTAAATAGGTATTCGCTTGTCTACTTTCAATTTTTTACTAAAAAATATGAATATGAAGAGAATTAAAAGAATGAAGATAGAGAATGTAGTTAAAAGATTCTACTCGATGTATTAAGTGGAACAGAAGGATTTCGTCGCAATAATTTGATTGGAGTCCTTACATGTAAGGCTAATTTAATGTTTAAATGGAATTTATTATGGAAACTATGAGTATCTATTCAAAAATGTTCTGTACAGAATGGAAGTGGTATTAAGTACTACAATAATAAGTTTAATAATAAATTTTATGTGAAGCATGAATGGAGATTTGTATAAATACTTTATCAGTGATGTGTTTATCTATATCAAAAAAATCTATAATTAGCCTGTAAGATCAGCCTAAAAAATACCTTCTCCGGTAGAAACTGGACTTCTGTAACTGTCATTATGAGCCGATTCATTTGTCTCATTGTTTAGCGATTTGTGCTGATACACCATCATAAGTCAGAAATAATATTGGTATAAACGTCAAAATGGTAATGAGGTATATTTTTAACCGGTATTAGTGTCAAATGTACGTTTCCTTCAACCATTCTTTGAGACTTCACATGAATCTCCTGAAAATTCACTGAATTGAAGTTGCTGGAACAGAAAGAATTTTTAAATGTATCATGAATCAAAGGATCTAAACCAAACTGCTTGTTACACCCGAAATCTCCCTCGGAGGTCTCTCCATCGACCTCCTGAATCTCGCTCTGTGAACCCCTCCCCATTGTGTTATTCTCTCATCAGAACTTGCTCAGGATTTCCGAGAAATCGTCGCCGCAGTGCTAATTGCCCTTCAATCATTAAGATCGGACGTCTGAGGAGAAAATCCCATTGCAGAGCGCGAGAGAAAGGGGACTCTGCACCCAGGGTCATCCATTAGCATAATATTATTCGAAAGTGGGCCTCGGGGGACATTAGGTTCAGGTGTTACAATCTCGGTGGCTCTCCCTTAACGATGAGTCATTATTCAGGTTTGTTTTTCCAAGGGCACCGACTGTCAATTTCAAGGGCAACGGCCGATGTCGTACTCTGGAGATGAAAGCTCATTTAAGTAACCCATTATTAGGTGGTACTACATGTACCAAACGGGTTGCACATAAACCCAACGGATATATTGGAACTAAAAATAAACGTGGGGTGAGACCTTGGCCTTTTGGTTACCTTTTTATAAATTGGTTTTTCCTATGGTGTCTCTAAAAAGAAATTCTGGGCTTCTTGGAGTTATGTTTGCGTTAATTAGGCTAAGGTTGGTTGGAATTGAGACGATTGTAGCATTATAACGAGCAAACTTCAACATCTTTTCTTTGGAATTAACTCGTTGTTGCACCAAGCGTCACAATTTAAGCATTGCCTTGCACAAATGTGCTTCTGAAGTCCTTTTCTTCTGCATATAGGTAGGCCAAGTACATGCGAATTGATTGAACCTGATGTATCCCAAATGTTTCAAATTTATCATTACTCTTTTGTAGCCATTATTACATTATGGTTTCAACAAAAATATTCTAACCTACACTTAATACACTTAGTTTTCAATTGTCTTTTGCCTCTTAAAAAATTTCTAATGTTTCATGATTTTGCATTTTTTGAAGGCCCAACAAAAATATTACCATAATAATAATAATATTTCAAGTACATAAACGTACTATTTAGTAGTTGTATAAAACCAATTACTATGTTTTATTTTCTCGAGGTGTGGTGGGTTATCAACAAGCATTACTCACTAATAAGGGCATATATATTTATTTAAAAACATGATTACTGTAATAGTAATAGAAACACATCGTTATAAAGACAATACATCGGTAGTTATCCGGTTTCGTTATTACTTACGGTCACAGTTACAGTCCTTAGACTCTTACAAAATTTCAGACACCACACTAATTTACCCTTATCGGTAGATTAAATGGTTCGAATGATCCTTTAAAGATTTTGTATGAGGCACCAAAATCTCCGGTTTCTCCTGTCGATACAAAGTAAAATTATGAAGATCTTTCCTTTGGAAAAAAAAATAGAGCGGATTTTTAAGTAGATCAATCCAGAACAATTAATCAGATTCTTTGGAAAAGACCGGTCGTGTGATTTTTGAGAAAGACGCATCTACTCCAAAGGAAATCGATCTCTGTAAGGGGGGCAAATAACTCGATTAAATCTGCAGTCACGACACTCTTGGGTGAAAGAACGCGTCTCGCCTTTTCCTGTGCGAGACGATGTTTTTGACAAGAACATAATCAATCGATCTGTTTGAAGAGTAAGGTATTTCTGCGAATGGGGGAAATGCAGGAAAATGGATGAATATACTCCGCGAAAATGCCAAAAATGCATTTGGAAATAATTAACTGCTGTTTTACATGAGGGCTAAACGAGAGGGGAAGTAGTTTTGAGGGTAAGGGTGGATATACTTTTCCTCTACTAATAAACCTAATACTTATTGAAAGAAGAATTAATCCTGGGTTTCAACTTTTTTGACTGAATGGCTGGAAGTAGGGTAACAAAAAAATGCGATTGTAAAAAAACTTTCATTGTTGTTGCATTTTTTATAATCTTTTTGTAACGGTTTTCCTCTGGATGACGTAGCCTGAAACGACACAAAAAAAACAATATTAAAAGTTCAATAGCTTCTAAAAAATTTTAAATCAAACTTAAAGCATTGAAAAGACTGAGCTACTCATAACTTAATTCTTAGTTTTATCTTCTGCAAAAAGAAAAAACTTAATCCCAGAGATAGACCGTGGAGAAACCATTTGGAGAGGACTGTACTTCAAAAAATTAATTAAACAAACAAATTTCTTATAATGGTTAAATTTGTATGTAATTAATGTTGATATAAAGTTCAAAATACTATCGGAAATGATTAATAAATATTCTCTTATTCTCACTGAGGTAGTCATAAAAATGCTTCGAGATTTTAAGTATTGTAAAATCATGCTCTTGGTGTATTATAGTAAGCCAGTGTCAATCTTTACCAAATAATAACCAACACATTTTTGATTTCGAAAGAAAGAGATAATAATTAAGAAAAATAGTAAAAGAACAACACCAGAGAGTAAGAGGATAAAAGAGAGGAAATAAGAAAGTATCGGAAAGAAAAATCCTGGATCTCCATTTTGGCCAAACAATCATAGTTATAGAAGACTCCTGACCCATCTGTGAAACTAACCGCTCCTCTCCAAACGACCGGCCCTGTATATAAGAATGCACTACATATTTAGCTTTTATGCTCTGCCCAAGAGTCGATAGTCGGTTACTAAGGGCTTGCGACCTTGGCTGAAAAGGGCGGCCGAAGGGCTGTTGCCGTATACCGGCAAGAGCCCTGCGCTCAAGGGGCGTAATTAGGTGACTGACGGAGGACTAATATTATCGGGGATAAATGCAAACAAGGTGTCGAACAGTGAGACGCGGTTTTGTTCGGGATCGTTAAATTTAATCAGGTCGAGTGTGTTGAGAAATGTTTGGATAGTGGAGTTGAGAATTTTAAAGAATAGCACACTTGTTCAGGAAGTTTTGTTTTTCCGTTTAGGGATTTGTCAGTTTAACTTTGTGCTTTTGATATTTTTCCACTTTTTGATGATGTGATTAAAAAGAAAGGGAATTTTTTATTTTGAAGAAAGGGATAAGATTAATTTAATACTTTGTTTCTATGTTTTCTGATCATGCCACGGTACTATGACGTTTCCTTCTGGTATAAGTAGACATATAAAACTATCTCTTAAATGATTATAAAAATAAACTAAATTAGTAAAACGTTGCCTAAAAAACACTTATTCTACTTAAAACTACATATTTTTCTAAATATGCTTTTAATGAAGAATATTTTTTGCAGATTAGAAGGTTCCTGTAAAGCTGGACTTTAGTAGTCTTGTTTTGTCGCGAAAATAATAGTTGTTCTTTAAAAAAAAAAGATATTGGACTCTCCGAATAAAAACAATTGTTCCCTCAATATACTCTTCTTTTACTCCAAAGATTTAGTCTTGCTTTGTCCGGAAATATTTATTATCCTTTTTACTCCTGAACCTGTCACGACACATTTTGTAAATCTGTTATCCCCATAGCATGTAAGAATAATAAAACCAGATTCATAAAATAAATACATTTTTCTTAAAACCTAATATTTTTTATGTTTAAAAACATTTATAAGTTTTCTTGTTATGTATCTTCCCAAAATGCTCCCGTTCATCATCAAGGCAAAAAATTATCCACCCATACCTTTTAAATAAGTAAATTTTGCATGCATTTTCATTATTCCTATGCTGAAAATGACGGAATTCGCTTTTCCACAGTGGAGAAAAATCTCTAGCGTCGACCGCCCAACAACAGTCGATCCCTTTTGATGTGCGCTGGCACGGTTCCAGTGAAGATGTAGTTATCTGAACTGGCTTTCTCAACCAAATGACATAATACTTTCTTTCCTTGTGTTTATTTCGTTTTGAAAACATTAAACTGCCGTCCTTATTCTCAAGGTTTTCAAATGATTAGCAATTATGCAACACTACAGTTAGTTAGAATTAGTAAGAAAAAGATAACTTTTCTAATGGATATTGGGATGAAAGTTGGTATATTTGAAATAGTATTTACCAATTAGAATTCTTAAATACTAAATTAAGAGCGGAATTCAATACTCGCGTTGATACTATTTAATTTTTCAAAAGTTAAAGATAAAAAGAAAATTGTAATTTACTATTATGTTTTATGATTTTTTTTTATGATTATTTTAGTGAATAATTTATTTAATGTAAAATTTAGTATGTAAAATTTTACAGTAAAATAAAGTGTGTTTATAGAAATAAACACTTTTTTAAAACTTTTTCAGCAACTATTAGCTTTTGTTAAAACAGTTCTACAAATCCATATTTACTTAAATTTTTAGATTTTTATTACTTTTCATAATTAGATAGATAATAAAAAAATATTTTATAACATTACATAATTAATTAAAAATGTTTTTTTTTTCTTAAAAGAATGAAATGCTTTGATACATGGATACTAGTTATATGGTACAGTATCCAGTCAGCCGTTTTATAACTATCTAATCAAAATAGCAGAATGGGGTTTTATTGGACTGTGTGTGTCATTGCACTTTAATGTTTGGCAAGATGCTAATATTAAGGTATACTTCAAATATATACAGTTTCATCCCTCGGGTTCCTTCATTGTAAGTTGAAAACATCGTCTGAAGATACTTCTTTACGAAAGATTTCGTCCCTAATTCAAACATTGATAAATCTTCCTGAGCTACAATAACAACAAGATACTTTTCTAAAACACCAGAGAAAAGAATGGTAAGCAGTTAATTTTTCCCAGACCGAATATGATTCCTATCCACTATAACCTAAAAGCCTTAACAGCCAGCTTCTAACCAAAATCCACATAAACCCCTATAAACACCCACCCCTCTTACCTGTGAATTATTCACTCCGATTGCTCCCGGAAGAAATAGGATAGAGCGCTGTTTTGCCTATTCTAAAATTAATGCGGACAAAGCCCGTTTGTTTCTGCAGCGCTCAAAACAAGCCAGGTAACGGAAGGGATTGCCCAACGACTTCTGGAAGAGTTTCAGCGGATTCTTGGAAGGAACGGGTCATGTAATCCCAGGTGCGCTCTGTGTGTTCTTTTTTTCGTGGGGACTGATTCTTTTATGACGTTTGGGTTGAATGTGGGAGAAAGCCAACACAGAGTCTAGGGGGTTAGACACGAATTTTGGGCTTTCTCTACACCCCGAGATGTGAGTCAGAATTAATTGGGGTTGGGGAAACGAAATATCAAGTTGCTGATTTGTGAGCCGAACAACCACTTTTAGATGTCGAGAGGTGGGACAATCGCGATTTTGATACATACTGATTCTTCAATATCGAACACTCTCTCTATAATTGTTGTTTATAATTGGCCTTGAATATTTGGGTATCTAGATTATGAAAGAAAGTGCCCTTATTTATGTGAATAGTTGAAGGGGCAAAGGAAAAACCTGTGCAAAAAAAAGTATTTCTCCTTTCCCTCATGCCACAAGTTGCCACAGTTTCATGACTCAAGTCCTTCGTTGTGGTATCACTCTTTTGAAATCCAAATTTAACATAAAATTTTACTTTGTTTTTTTCGCTCTTGAGAATTAGTAAACATTTTATAACTAGATCAAAACTAGCAGAGAAAAAAAATACTATTTATGTATTTATTATTACCAGAGCATTGAAAAAAAGTTTCAAAGATTGACGTCACAAATTTTCGAACTCCCCTACCCTCTTGTTACACTGTGTCCCACATGCAGGATCCCTACGCAATTTGAGAATGACCCCTTATCAAAAATCCTTCTTAGTAAGCATAAATTAATTTCAATTTTGGACCACCTTTACCTCAAAGAACAACTGGTTTTGCCATAAAAGTTCTTTTGATGCTTCTGAGTTCTTTCTTTGAATTTTAACATACATTACAAAATATCTGGTTCCGTTTGTCTTCACACCTGCATAGAATTTTTTTAAACATTCCCCTTTATGGTAAAATAATATGCTTCGGATGTAGTCATTTATCAAATGCTTTTTTTAACTCTGAAAAACTTCGCTTTAACCGGAATTCCGCTAAACCGTTCTATCCCCATCTCGGAAGGAAGGTAAAGGGGGAGTGTACAGTACTTTTCCGTCCATGCCCACTCACTTCATCTTTCTCGCGTTTCCATCGCACGTTGCATCAGCCGCTCACCCCTTCATTTCCCAAACGCCATGGAACATTTCCTCAGCCTCCGCGCACTCACTCAGATGCGACGGACAGCAACGTGACTCGCGCTCATTGTAGCATGCAGTGGAAACGGTCATCGCATCTGCGGGGAGCTGCTGCTGCTGCTTTGCGGAAAGGAATGTTAAGTGCGGTTTCGGAGCGGAAACGGACCACCGTTCGAAAAAGGCTCTTCCCACTGTCTCAAAACACATACATTTTTACCCGGGACTTCGGCAAGGCCAAAAATTTTTGGGACCATCAGTGGGTCATTAAAGTAGAGAAGAGGTGTTTTAAACACGCTTAGGATCTGCGCAGTAAGTTCTGTATGCAGCAAAGTTGTGATTGAAGGCAACCAGAAAGAGGATACAGTCCAATGCTCACGAGTTATGAAGTTTTTTTTTACTATGAGTTGCTGCTTGGGCAGGAGCGAAAAAAAAGCTCATTTTGACACATGAGTGGATTCAACAGAAATATTGAGAGAAAGGTGGGGAGAAAATATCCAAATAAGGACTACGGGCTTCTTTTTCTTTAAACATTTCGGGAACACTTGAAGGAAGTGGAGCGATCACACTCAGTGGCAGATGGTCAGACGCAGATGTTGTTTTCTGTGCAATATGTCGATCCGCAAGGAAAAGAGGGTTTGCGGTGTTTCTGCTCGGATGATACGATATTCACGAACAATGACTTGTTCAAGGTACCCATATATTACCAATTTAGGTGAACTCTTGTTTCATAAATTAGCAAGAGAAAGTTAAATAAAAGTGTTTGAACATTTCAAAAGGAATTTTACGGGTGATTTATAAAAAAGAAGGGATATTGTCCTACGTATTTAGGTTGCCTAAATGTTATATGTAATATATTTATTTTATTTAGAGATTTTCTGGAATAATTTAAAATTTTTTCAAGACTTTTGCTTATGTTTATTTATAATTATCATGGTTATAAGAAAGAGAGTTCATTAAAAACTTTTTGTTGGAATATTGAGGACACGAATAAAGCATGTATTTACACGTTGTCATAAGTGCTAAAACATAAAAATAAGCTACTTTGTAGTTCTACTTTACTTGGTAATGAAACATTATATTTCCTATATAATATAATTCCTAATGTTCCACTTGATCATGTGTTTAGAAGGATTTCATACCTGAGGATATAAAGGTATCCTGAAACTGTTTGAAATAAGGGTAAATGTCCTTTTAAACTAAAGTTACACAAACTGAGATGATATTTAGTTTCCTCCATAAGCATATATTTCCAAATAATTATTGCTTTCCAATACATGATGTTTTGGTAAACAGAAAATGTTTCTCCATATAATTGTAAATTGTATCTCATTAACTTTCCAGCCATTTATTTCTTATCACGCAATTTACCACTTAACATAGGGGCTCATTAAGTATTTCAGTTAAAAAAAACTCGAACCCCACAAAAAATCTGGACGGATCCCACATAAATAATTGACACCGAGAATTCTACGTCAACCACTGTTGTTTCATTGGTTGACAAATATTTTTGGTCCCAGTCCAAAATTTACGACACCAGTGGCAAAGAACCCTTTAGTGTGTAACGGAGTTCCTTGACCTTTTTTGTTTGGTGAAAGCCGTGTACCGTTCATGATTGAGAGATTTCTATCAAGTGAAAAAATATTTCTGTATAAACTGATTTTGGTAAAGCTTAGTTAGACTTTCAATACATCTGCCTTCGAGCCAGGGGATGTTTTATGTTTAGAGATTGTCTACTGAAACACAATCTATGGTCTCCATAGTACAGGAAAACGTGGAAATATCACTCATAAATAATAACTTGGATCAGTCCTGTTTTCAGTAAATTTAAAAGAAATTAAGTTAGCTTTTAAGAAACTTACTGTACCTTCTTTAACTTTTCGCTGTTCTTAACCTTTCCTGGTACGTAAGAGTCGTTGCGCTTGCGACGAAGAAAACTAATGGGAAATGTAAAATTACCAACTTATTTCAGTGGAAATAAAGAACACTAAAACAAAAACTCGTGTGAAAAAAATTATTTAGCCATGATAATATTATCTACTTTAAATTTTTGATTCATGATTTGTTAACTCTAATTAGCTTTAAAGGGCATGATAAATAGATTTTAGTGAGATAGATTTTAAAGAAAAGGAGTTCATACAAATTTCCAATTAACAAGAGACATAAAAACAGTGAATATTACATTTTTTGTTTTATTGATCAAGAATGAAGGTAGAATCGGAAATGAAGCTTTCTCAAATGTTGTTTAGTTCCTCTAACTACTCATAAAAACTAGGAGCAATAATGACTTTCAAAAATTTTTTGCAAATTCATACTTTATGAAAATGAGGAGGTGCAATGAACTCTGTAATTAAAATCGGATGAAATTCTTTAAATTACAAAAAGGAAAATTTGAATAATTTTCTTCTAAACTACCTTAAATTTTAGACAATGCCAATAAGTTATGAATAAATACATAATTTTTACCAACTATTTTTCAATATTTAATTATTTCAGTCTTGTAAAAACTGAAATATCCTATTATGACTTGGACCTCAATTAATAAGAACACAATTTAACATATTTTTCTGTGAATATTCAATCTAAAAGGGGGGGGGGGTAAGAGAAAAAATATCGATGCCAAATTAACGATATTTTTCAAAATATTTCATTTTAATTATTTTATCTTTACTGCACAATGTAGAAAAGAACTGTTAGTAGAAAATTAATGAAAGATCATACAAATACATAATAATACATGTTCTAGTACAAAAAAATAATAATATTGGGTTCAGTATAAGATATTATTAATGAGTAACAATGTACATAATCCTAATTGATTTTTGTATTGTATAAAAAATTCACTTTTTTCAGATCAATATATCTAAACAATTTTTCAATGTAGTATTAATTAATTGACTATCGGGTTGTTATGCGGTGTAGTTTTATTTAAGAATATTTGTAATAGGATTAAAACTACCATCTAATGTCATAGAAAAAGATTTGGCGTTCTTCTTTGTTAACAAATAAGAGAGATCACTGCCCAATCCCAAGTATCGATCACCGATGCTTCCTTCCTCCAAGGCCTTTCTCTAAAGTAGCCAACAACTGTTTTCCCGATTTCAATGCTCTCTCTGGCATTGCAGTGTCACTAGAGAGGAAATATTGATCCTCTTAACTGGTGGAAAAGACAAGTCACTAAAGGTCATGCACTGCTGGGAAAAACTTCTCAGCCAACTTAGCAACAGAGTTGCATAATAATCCATAGCGGCATTTCTTTTTATTAAAAGAGAGAAACACGTGCAGCAATTAGTGGCTAGATTAGAATCGGAGCTTTTTTTCTCCAAGGATCGAATAAACCTTCTGGGAAGCTTCAGCTGCCAACAGGGATGCAATTTTTTGAACTCAAGTTCAACAGTCGCTCCTCCCTCCTACTGGTAGAAGAAATTAGTCGGAAGAGCGTTTAATTTTGGACAAATGAGGGCTTTTTTGTGACTTTGCGATCTTCTTAGCAAAGCAGTGACGTAAATGTTTTTTTTAAGACGTGTAGCGGTCTATTTTTGCTTGCGCGCATCTTTGAAAACAAAGTGGGATTGATAGAACGGGGAGAGGTCCTAGGGTTTTTTCAGATTCCAATGCGATTTTTCCCAAGCAACATATTATAACCTTCGAGTTCCTATTGCGATATCGAATATGTTAGCATCTTTTACACAACTTCCGCCTAATAATGTACTACTTGTGAACCTCCATTTAACATGTCACTAATGAGCTTTAGAATTCGAAAACTTGAAAGGATAAATTTCAATGTCCGAGTTAAAAATATTGTCTATTGATTCTGAATGTGATTTATATAATTCATTTTCAAAATCTGGGGTAGAAAATTAAATTTGGATAATTAAAATGACTGCATGTTTTAAAACTATGAATATTTGTTTCATTAAAATAAAACATCTGCCTGTACAAATTCTATAATTAAAAAAATTACTAAACATTAAACTTGAAACTCTAAATAATTTTATTTAGAAAGCTTCTCTAAATGCCATCACAATAAACGTATTTTATGTACTACTTGATTTTGTACCATATTAATAATTATGTGTTTACTAATTACTTTTTATTGAATTAAACGAATAATTATCTTTGTTTTTACAATCTATTAACTCTTAATTAATAAAGTATAAATTAATAAAACTCCTAAGGATTTCTTAAAATTTCTCTTTACTGAACATTTTAGTGTTTTAACAAAATGATTTCTCAGATAATTTTATGCTGAAAAATGACTATTATTTCTGTTTATAAAGAATATATTCACTGTCAAAACATGAATTGGAGGTATGTTTTGAAATAAAGTTATGGCGGGATACTGTGGATTTCCTCAAAAGCTTTCCGCTGATGTGGACTTTTCCTAAACAGAAAAGCTATGAACAAATAAACTGCTGACCACGGCTATAAAAAATCAAACACAGATGCCCCATTCATACAATTTTTCTCGTGGTATACTGGAACGTATGAACTTATAAGCCGCTAAAAAGCTATGCTTGTTTGTTTTTTGTTTGGAGCATCTTGCTCTATTCTTTGAAGATAGTTTTTCTGTGCTTGATAGGTTATCATAAAAACTCTTCTAGTAAGATAAAAATACTCATTACAGTATTATTTAATTTTAGAATGGTACTTGTTATTATTTTAAAATTTAAACTCAAAACATCAACATGGTTTGTAACTAAAAAGGAAACAAAATAGGTTTCAATATGACCGAATATAAAAAAAGCCTCCTTCAAGAACTTTTAAGTTGTATTTCAATTTACCAAAAGGACTTCCATATTTTTATTCCTTTTACCAATCTTCTATTTTTTTTTCACAAAACATAAGACACTTCACCTTCATATCACAATTTTAAATAGAAGTATTCTCATTGCTGACACTTTAACCTGAACCTAATGTGGTTGTAATAAGTTGCAGTTTTTTTATGAATAGCTTTTAATAGTAACTAATAACTTTTAATTTTTTTAACTTTAATAAACAGAATTTTTTGGTATTCATATTTATAATAAAATATATTTGTACTTAATTTTAACACTTTCTTCCTTTAAGTCATTAATATTCTACTCGTGATATTTGATGTTTTTGGAATAAAAATGTTAGTTCTTAAATTATGCCTGTTTTCATTAGCACACTTTGTTTACTTCCAAACTTTGCAATGTCGAATATTTCTCAACAAATCTTATTTGTTTTTTAATTTCAATAAAAAGTTTTGGTTGCTTTTGTCTGCTTTTCATATTTTAGTTCAATTTGTTTTTCTGAATTCATTACGTTATCTTTCTACCTATTTATTTATTTAATTTGAAGAACTTTTCAAACATTTTTCATTAAAATTTTTTAAAATTTGAGTTATCTTTTCACAGCTTACTTTAATCATCAGACTTTTAATACTGGGATATTATAAAACTTTTACTACTTATATATTAATAAAAATACCAAAAGTTTATAAAAAATAAAAGAATAGAATTCCTAACCTTCATTAAAGAAATGTTATCAACAAACATTTAAGTGTTATTTTTCTCACTAAAACCGTGTCGTAATAATAATTCAATCTTCGTTAGGTTCTATCATTTCGATATACACGAAAAAAGAAAACATTCCTTTTGTTTGAATTCTAATAAAATTCAATAGAACTGCTCTCAAACAAACGCCGCCAACCATAAAACGTTGTTTTCACGATCTCCGGATCTTCGAATTTCACATCGGAGGTTGCTTTCGCAACAATACACGCGTACTCGGTGCGAAACCAACCGGTATCACTAAGTTTCTCAGGAACGGTATTTCACCGCCATACAATTCTTTAGCTTACCTGAACTGAATAACAGCCAAATTTTTTTTTCTGAAAGTTCTACCTCTAAACGGCAGTGACAACGCATTCGTTTAGTACAAGCATCGTTTTGCGAAATACGTGTGCTCTAGCCTGAATTACTAACCCCAATTACACTGTGAAACTTCGCCTCTCTGAGCCTTCCGTTGTTGCCAACGGCTTGATCCCAATTTTTCTCCCAGACGCATGCATACGTAATTTCGAACGAATAATTAGCCTTCGTGAGACGTGAGCGGAATTTTGAGTCATTACTTATCCAGAAAAACGTAAATGTGACAAACTTGTTATGAAAATACTTTTCAAATGGAAGATAAATAGAGTGTAGCTTCAGATATTTCCCATTACTTTCACGAGTTGTAGTGGAAAAGGAAAGCTTTTAGGTGATTTGGCTATCACGGAAATAATTTTGGATAAAAACTGAAACAGGATATATGTTAAGTATCATCATTATGAATTCGAACAATTTATGATGAATGCATTTCAAGTGTTTAAAATTTTCTCAAAAATTAAATATTTTAATTAAATTTCACTATAATAATTTGAACATTCATTCAAATCTCATAATCTCAGTGTAAAAGTACATATTTTGAGAAACAAAACTTCACTAGCAGTTCAGTCTTTCAGAATACTAATATTTTACAATAAAGTTCATATAAAAGATTTGTTTATGAAATATAATTAAGGATTGCATTAAAAGGAAAGGTGAATTACTTAATTTGATGAATTGATCTTTTTTGTAACACATTCCGGTTTGGAAATTTGTTTTCTTCTATTATAATTTTTCATTTCCATAGAATAACAGAAAAATAATAAAATAGCTTTAGTTCTACCACTTAGTGAATATTTCAAAAACATTTTTGGAAAACTTTGTACACTTTAAGTATTTTTAAGTTACATACGGGGGATAAAGATTTGATTTAAAAATCATAGAAAATAAAAATGAATATGTAGTTTTCCTATTCAAAGCTGTTTGATATCGATCCAAACAACAAAAGCATGCATGTGAGGTAACACAAGTTTAACTTAGTGGGTCAATGAAGGGTCGAATGAAGTTATCAAAATTCCTTAATTTAATTTAATGACAAACATATGACTTGACTAAAAAGATCGGGTAAAACACATGTCATAGCATCTTGGAAATAAAGTTGCTCGTAAAGGTATGAATGGAAAGGTTTAGTCATTTTTTGAATTTGTCGTTACTGACCTTAACTCCTCCCAAAAACCAGTTTTTAAAAGAAGAAAAAAAAATCTTGTTGTTTTCCTAAAGACGCCTAATTTTTTGTGAAAATGTTTTACGAAAGAAGCCACATTTATGTTAACATCTTCGAGCTCATTACGCAAATTAATTTCGGTATAAAAATACCCTTTTATTTCAAGAGCGTCACATAAAAACAAATTAAAGCAATAAATACGTCAATGATGTACTTTTGACCTTTTGTAAGGAAGGCCTTGTTTTTCAAGAAAGTTTAGGGTAATTTTAAATTGAATTTAATGTATTTTGAAATCAAAAATTGATTTAACATCTATAACTATGAAATGAGAACAAGAATTATGATGGAATAAAACATTATATTATTCAAGGCTACTGAGTTAATTAATGTTGAAGTTATGGATTGGTGAGGAAAATATTTATGCTAATTTCCATTATTCATGTTTCTCTGAAATTTTCTTTAAAAAATATCGCAATATGCATAGCTGACTAAACCTTTGAGAATTGATTCGTGGAAAAATAATTTTTGAGAAAGGAATGTGAATTTTTTTGACATAAAATAAGAAGACATCAATGAATAAAAACATTTGTTTTTATGTGTTTTTCTGTGTTATGCCTTATGTATTTATTTAGTCCTTGAAAAGTAACAATTCTTGCATCAATATGTTTACCTGCAGAGTTCGATTAATTTGTGTTTAAAATTTAATTGTAAATATTAGGGTAGTAGGACAAAACATCAATGTTTATGTTATATATTATTATAAATATTTAAAAAATGTGTATAATCAAATTTTTTAACAAAATACCTAAATGTTTAAGTAACTTGTCAACTTAAATAAAATCAAAACTATTATCTAATTTTTGCAATTTCTTTTCCTATAGTTCCCTTCCTTTATAAATTTTCAGAAGATAACACCCTTCTTTGAGAAAATGTGTATAAGATTTATCTCTTGTGCCTGCGATTTAAGTTAACAAATCGTTGAAAAGGCAACCTTTCTCCACGTGAAAAAAAAACACTTGTCATCAGTACGAACCAATCTTAATCCAATGTTAATGACCTAAAAGCAACTAAAGTAATGCTTTTACACAACAAAGATGGCGCTCCAAATTTTGGCAGGGCTTTCAGAATAGTTTAAATTTTTCAACGGATATATGTGCGGGAAGGTAAATTGAATTTACCACTGTTCCGTCTGTTCCCTTAACAACCAGACTTGACCCACTGTCTGAATAAAAACAAATATGGCAGGCGAGAATTTGTTAAAGATAGTTAAGCTCCTTAATCGGCGATTCTTTTGTTAATAGTTTCTCCTAACTGCAGACCCTTCATTAGGGTTAATGGATATTTCCAGACTCGAAAGGCAGTTTCGAGTTCTGCATTATTCTGTTTACGCTTTCAAGAGGTGGTACCTAGAAGAAACATGTTTTGCAACAATTCTAAATTTGAGTCCACTCTAACATCCTGCGCTGAATTTGAGATGGAAGAAGGGAACAGAGCAACATGATGTGAGAAAAACGCACTTGACGTTAGGGGGATATCTAGTTCTAATAACGTTGAAACAATATAATTTTTGTTATGATTATGCACTTTCACGAAGACATCCCTAAATATAATTTCTGAAAGAGTAATAACAGTTAATTAGGAACCTAGTATTATGTTAATAGTTAATCCTCATAACTTGTTTCCTTTCAATAACTTATACGTGTTATTTCAGAGAATTCCTATTTAAATATTAACTGAAGTTAAGGGAAATAGAAGATAAGACGTAAAATAGTAATGCGCGATAAGTATCATTCATGACCCTAGGTAGTAAGTCATTCTAATTCTATAATTTCAGGGATGAATATGTGTAGTTAATTAATAAATTATCCTTTCATTAAATGTATTAATAAATTTCAAATACTACTAAGCATGACCAAAATTTTTCTGAACAGTTTATTGAAAACTGTGTGTAATGTGGTTTGAATGAATAATTTTTCCTACATTATGGAAAATGATACACCTCCTAAGTTGGAATAAGGTCATTGATGTAATGAAGATGAAATCATATAAAATCTTTTGAAGATAAGTAAAGAAAATAAATAGGTTTTCCGAGAAAGTTTTTCCAAACAGTTCTCAGAAAGCAATCGCCTCTTCTGAAGTTTGCCGAGTCTCCCATTGCGATTATATACAATTTAAGGGCCAGTCTAATTTCCGAAGTAACAAGGACACTGATTTTCCACTTTCTCGAATTCATTCCTAATTGGTCGAATGGAAATACATTTATCTTTCGTTAGGAAAACTTTCGGATGTACAGAATTGTTTTAACGAATCTTTTTATTTTGGTTCTAAGTTCTAAGATTTTTTTAAATTACTAATAATGAATTTTATAAAACATATACATTGTAATCTATTGAAAACTTCATACATGAAATTAGTAACCAGACTGATTCCATTTCCTAATTAATGGGTATATTTTTCTTAAAGATCTACACAAAAAAATATTTTAGAAATATAAATTTCATCATTCCTTTTTTTTCCTCTTAAAATTATGCAAAACCTAGCCAGTGCCACAAAATAACGGCTAACTGTTCACGTTTTATGTAAGGACTTTCTTAAAAACTATAAATTCGCGGTTCGACCATTCTATTGTGAATACATTTTCTGAATTAAAATGAAAAATCTTACTTAAATTAAGTTTGCATACTTCTTAAAGAAAAATTTTAACGCGCGTATAAATTTAGAACTATGCAAGTTTATTTTTAAAAGTATATTGATAAAACCTGATTCAAAGTCATGGAGACTTTAATACTATAATAATTATAGGATTAATAGGATTAATAAAAATAAATGTGAAAAAACTTTTTTCATCTTTAATTTACTTAAAAAATAGTTTTGGAAGTTTAATTTATAGACAAGGGTATGAGGGTTTGTAATAGTAAGAAGTGAATATGCACTTTAGTTCAGTCATTTCTTAATCTAATAACAATAATTATTTAATTAATGTAAGACAAAAAAAAATTAAAAACTGCTTTTCTTTAGATAGTGATATTTTTGCTATAAGTATTTCATATAGTTTCTTATGATCTCCAAATACACTAATTAAGTTTATGAATAATATTTATTATATAACGTTTTATGAACTTTCTAGCTATGAAAATTAATATAATTGATGCGAAAGTTTTTGTGATAGAGTTTAAACTTCATGAAAGATTTTCCCGTTAACCGTGCCGCTGAAAATGAAAATGCATGTAAAATAAAAATCCCACTAACAGTTCCGCTGAAACTGATGTTCGACTGTATAATAGTAAGGGTCGACGGATAAGAACCAAATTTTCCATTGCTTATATTTCTATGAATAGATTAGTAAATAATTTGTATAACCAACCACAGACGGTTTGCCCGAAATAAATTTCACACTTAAGACTTTTTAACTAAATTTATCATTTATTGTAAATAATAGTAAATTAATAATTTAAATCACTTTATAATAATTAGAAATATAAAAAGAAACAACACTCCAGCTGATCTTCAATCTGAATAAGATGACATATGAATGTTGGCATTGTTATAAAGTGGGAAAGTGACATTTGATGAGACACCCGAATAAATGCCTGAATGGAAAAACAACACCGAAGTTGGACTTATGCAACTCCTTATTAGTAGATGATCGCACCCTTCGGTTATGCCGGCTGGTAAACAATTTTCCAAAGATTGGTGGAAGCGATGTCTCATAACCATCTTCCGGGAAAGCGATCTTTCGGTTTCCGCATTGATCGGTGTGTCCAGACTTCCTTTTCCCCTTTCTCTTGCTTTCACTGTGGTAAACAGCGCTCTCGTGATATCTCCCTTCAATTTTCAAGTTCACTCAGAGAGAAAACTTTATCACACAAAAAAAACCCCATGAAATTTTCATTACGAAGTATGCAATCACAAATGAACTCTCAAAAATATTAAACGCTTAGTATTGCTTTTGAATAGTACAGCTGAGGAAAAAAAAAACGTTACAGTTATTTTTTAGGCTTGGCGATTTATCGATGATTTGGCGCTTCTTGCGTTTTTGTTTTTATTTACGCGTTTTCAAACAACACGAAAATTAGCTCAGTGCGATTTTTGACTTTGGAATTACTAATAAACTAATATAAATAAACAAAATTAAAATAATTTAATCATAATATTTATATGCTTATTAAAGCTTAAAAATTTTTAAAATAACCTATCTCATGTTTCGACAATTTAAAACTGAAATATTAATGAAAATCGGTTCACTAGTACTGGTAGGTTGTCAGAAATCCGTGTTTGGCAGTCGGGTGTTGGCAACTAATTTCAGGCTTTTAATATGAATTTTTCAGATTTTGACGGTCTGCCATGGGTTTGTTTAAGGTCCAAATTAAATGAAACTCGGTGATGAGGGTTAAATTACTATGATCTTTCATAAAATCGAATAAAAATTGAGGGTCGCCATGAAAAAAGATGCAGTTTTTATTGCGCTGCACCAGAAGACGACCTCTGAGAGAAAAATAGTCAATTAATTTTTTCAAGCATACACTAAATCCTGAAAAATGACACCAAAAGCATCTTTCTAACCCCACCCGTTCTCCCGCAAAGTCTACTGTAACGTTTTTTTTTTCCTCAGCTGTACTTCCTGCATTTGACAGTGTGATTTTTAAAAGCTTTAAACTGGTACACAATATTACTATATGAATATAAATCGATTTTACCACTGATTATTACTGTAAAAGGGATAACGGTTTAAATGGAATTTCAATACAATCAATAGATTATCCTAATGTGAAATGGTTAGAAATAATAAGCTTTTAGAACTCGGTCAAGGATGCAGAGGGTGTCGTTTGATTTCCTTTTGATTGAGAAATGGGAATCCAAAAAAGTAAGGGCCGACATAAATATCGAATTTATCAAAATCAGCAAGATATCGCAACAAGACCTGTTGTTGAACATAATAACTAGTTTCCAAATTACTTTGGTGATTGATTCTGTAATGAAACTAATCTATAAAAAATGTTTTGTTCACTCAACACTTGCGGATTATTAAAATTGATGAATAACGTCTTGTTTTCCACTTAGAAGTTAAGTGAAAAGTATATTTAGATACTAATTACTTTTTTTAAAACTTTAATTTACTTTTTAATATCTATTAAATATAAGTTTTGTTAAAACTTTCTTAAAATGTTAAACCTTCGGTCCGTAGTCAAAACCTAATAATTATTTTGTGTTTTAGTTAAAACCCCCCCCAAAACTAATAAAAAGTTTTTAAAATTATTGCGTTGTTTGAATGAGATGTGACCTCAGCATGCAATTTTTTAAAATGGATCTATTAAACGACGTTTCTTTTTTGAGTGCGGAAAACTGCATTTTTTAAACATTGTTTTTAAAGATAAGGGGATAAATTTTTTTTTAATCAAATTTGTTCTAAGTGCCATGGCATGTAACCTGTTATCTCTCAAAACTAAATTTGAAACCATGTTCTTCTTAAGTAATGTTATTTTAAGGCTAAAACGTATGAGAATTCAAGATAATTCAGAAAAATAATTGTTTAACATGTGATAGTCGTTTTAGATACATTCAATCATCGATACAAACTGTCTAATTGAAAATGAAATGGGTAAATCTGGTGTTACTTCCACTTCTCCATAAAATTTGAACATCCTTTGATGTATTTTCATACGAAAGCACTAATATCCAAACCAAAGTTTCTTTGTTTTTATTAACAGTTTATTTAAATTTTTAACTGCTTCAAATAATTCAAATATTTACTGTTACGATGAATACAAAAACATATTTTAAACTATTTTTTTTAATTTCACTTATATGACACTTTAAAGTGTTACTGTTATTGGATAAGATAAAATTAATGGGTATTAAAAAAAACTTCTTGTATAGATAACACTTTTATATTATAATAGTGTGAATATGATAAAAATTTAAAGATATATTTCAATCCAGGGTATGGAAAGTTTTAAATAATAAAAGTTTATACTATAACTATTGTTTTACCACAAATACTGTTATACTACACATCCTCAAGTCCTCAAATGATAAGCAGTTTCTAACAAATCCATCTAAGGCTTTCAACGAGTACACATAACTATTTCACACTATAGTGCAATGTGAAAGGTCAGAGTTAAGCTGTGTCAGAAGCTTTATGTCACCATCATTCTTGTGCCTTATTTAGAGATGTCATAAGCGGATGCTTTTTACCATGTTTATCGAATGAAATCATTCAGTCTGATTAGTGTGTTGTTTAGAAATTTGCCATACTAAATGGTATTTATTATTAGCGGTCTTAATCATGCGAACAAGATATTACACTCACAGCCTAACTCGTAACAGTTCACTCGTAAAATAACTTTGGACTTGTTGTTTGGCTGAACAATAATGGAATTATTTATGCAGTATTTTCATAATAAATTTGTTGTTTCATGAACTTCCTTGTATGTTTTATACTAAAAACGAAAAAATGAACACGATAAACATGTTTATAAGCACGTTTTTTTCTGCCATTTATCTGAATATCCTGAATAATGTTTTTCACTTCATATTAAAATTTTTCTTAAATGTATGAGAGTTTAGATTTTTGAAACATGTTTGGTATAGTAGGCTCTTTTGCAATTCTTGATTTCTAACTTTATTCGGAACTCATTATGTGGCCAAACACCCAAAATAAAGCAACACATTATATAATCAAATTCTATCAAGAAAATTATGTAATTTTTATGACTACTTTTATTAATATCATAAAAACAAATATTTTAAGAGCAACAGTATAATATCAACATCATAATATAGCAGTAATGCATCAGTAATTTTACTTTAACAACAACAATAATTTTTAAACTATTATAGCTTGAAAAAAAATTCTATTTAGTATCAATATATAATTGATACTATCTCTCTCTTTTATGATTCACCCGGCCCGAATAACAGAACAACAACAATTTTTTAAACTATCATTGTTTGAAAAATTTTCTCTATTTAGTATCAATATGATTGATACTCTCTCTTTCTTTATTGATACACCCTGCCCGACTGCCTAAGCAGCCTCACTGGGCTATAGTACTTCAAAATATACAAACAAAAGTAATGTGTAAAATATCAACAAATACTGAAGTTATGGTTAAAATTTACGATTGAAAGAATAAGATACAGATAAATAATTTTTAAAAAGTTCTTAAGTTACACATAGAAATTATTTTCAAAGTGATACATTGTTAAAATATAATACACAAAACATTTGACGAGGCTGGATAGAAAATTTTATGGACATATTAAAATATCATCGTGTTTATTGTGTTGGCAAATTTCATAGTTAAGACTTGACCCCTCAAGGAAAACCAAAATACTTTTAAAAGTTCCATGCATGGGAAAGGTCTTAAAACGGGCAACTGAAAGTATTCACTTTATTACACATGGGCGCAGAACTATTCGCCTATTCATATTTATGCATAAAACCTCTCAAATTCCTTTCACAGGCGGAATACGAACGATATAAAGCTAACCACCAACTCCCTCTCCAACGAGGTTAACGACTCCATAAACTTCGAATTTCAGAGCTATCAAACGAACTACCGAACGAAAAAAAAAACAACAAACAATGAAATTCCGAAGGAGTGAAAGGTGGTCTTCCACAAAATGCTTGGCACTGACTAAGAGGACTTGAAGGAGGGAAAAATTCGTAAAAAAGTTGTCGCCCCTTTCACGAGAAAGGAGAGGAAAAAATGTTCCTTTCTGTGCATGATAAAGGGATCGATCAGAGCGAAGTGACGTCAGTTCCGCTAACCTAGGGATATTCCCTGTGAGGGAACGGAACTACTGCAGTGAGAGTGAGGCTTCTCGCTTGTTTCCATGTGCTTTTTCGGAAGAGATTTGCTTTAAATATTGACTGACCGTGATCTTGTTTGCCTGACATGTCATTTTCGGTTTCGTCAAGAACACGATGCAAGTTACTGGCTCTGAATAAATTGGTGGGGAAAATTAGTGTTTTAGTATCTAGTAGGGAATGTATTTTTTTTTATTATAAACAAACAAAAAGCTCCCCGTGTACCACAATGTATTGCACGGGGCTTACAGAAGTAAGTAATATGATACTATTACAACAAAACAATACAAAATAAAATTATTACAGTAAATTATTGCTGAACTTAAGGAACAAGTAAAATGTCATTTTATGGGAAATTAAGAACTTAAAGTTTGGAGGCCATTTAATATTTATCTTCTGTAGTTCTTGTCTGAGAGTATTTCTATCGGTTTCATATTTTGTACATTTTAAAATGATATGGTCAACGTCTTCAATTCCACCTATTTTGCAGTCACAGTGAGCTATTGGACTTAAGTTGAATCGATTTAAGTAATTTTTAAAATTTCCGTGTCCTGTAAGAAGCTGAGTTAATTTATAGTTTGCTAAAAAGTGATGGTTGGTCAATCTGATCGTTATGGATGGAAAGAATTTCTTGGTTATTTTTCCTTTGCTTGAGCTGAGGTACTCCCTGTTCCATGCCTCCACAACATCATTCCACATAACTTTTTTATAAAATGATTTGGGTTTGTTGACAGCAATATCAACGCTCCGCTTGGTGGCAGTTTTGGCTAGAAAGTCAGCTCTCTCGTTCCCATGAATGCCTGTATGACCACGAACGAACGCGAAATCGACCAATATGTTTCTATCCTTGAGGTGTTTTAGTTTGGTTTGAATAAGTAGGGAATATATTGTAAGCGTGTTTTGATTAAATAGAAAGTTGTACAAAAGCATTTAGGTAATTTGATAGTAAAAAAAAGTACTTCAAATTATTAATGAACATTGTGTTTGTATAAAACGTCGAACGATGGGAAATTATTAAAAACATCACCTTATAATTACAACATTTATATAATTTAGTCTACCAAAGTTCTTTCAAGCCTCAAATTACTTACGGTGTACCTGTATAACTCATTAAATAAGCATTCACTGGTAACAAATCGTAGATTTTTGAACTAAAATGAAATTTTGTACTTAAATATGAAAAGTTCTGTTATTAATTTAAAAACTTAGACATTTTAAACAAACCAATTAAATAATACTTCACAAGTTCAAAGCAAACAGATTACTTTGTGGAGTGGACAATGGTAACATTCGGTGCTAAGACATGGGGCTCCTATTAACTGAAATGAACAAAACTTTTTTGACTAGATTTGTTTGTTCATTTCGCTATTCACTGCTAACTTGATTGGCCGTTTACAGACGGGAAATTTTACCAACCATTGTTCAAACCATACCAAGCCTCTTTTTTACGACCCTTTTTCAAAGCAGGGATATGACAAATTGATAGTAATACTATTTGTACCACCCAACCTTAGCATGTTTGTTTTGCAAACGAGAAATTGCCATTGAAATGTCATCAAAATGGGATTGAGCTAAAAGCAGATTTACTCAGAAGGAAAGAGATTGATATTGTCACGCAATTCTTTTTATAGGAAACAATTACTCAACTCTAAACGTGATTTTGTATTTTGTAGGACTTTTTAAGGTTAAAATGGCGCTTGGCTTGATCAAGGGGAAAATACATTTGTCTCCCAGTGGTCCTTTTGTAGGTAGACTGAAAAAAAAATACGAGCATTCAGATTAGTAAAATTTTAGAATCATAGAATAATCCATAAAAAAAACACAGGTATACTCTACACAAATAACGAAATTTGTATAACTTTCATGTGACGTTCGTTATGCTCTTATTTTTACACACAATTATTTATAAAAAGTGTTCTTTTTCAAAATTTATTTATAAAATTTAACTATGAAACAAGAATTCTTTTAACCGTATAAAAAGTGTAGAAAACTAATGTAGAGATAATTATTTTCCTTTTAAAGTATCACACTGGTCTAAACGTAATAAAGAATGATCATGGGCTCTTTTTTAAAGCTAATAAATCCACAAAAGTACTGAAATTAAACTTTTAGGTAAAATTGGATGAATAGTAAAAAATGAAATTTCCAAAATCAATTTCAATTCCTGCTCAAAAAATGTTTCATTTAAAATATCTTTATATTTTAAGTATTGATAGGGGATTTTTGGTTACTTAATGCAAGGTGAGAAACAGTATTAAATATAACTTATTTAATTATAACTACGAACATGGCAAAATATATTTATTTTAAATTAGTTAATTTGAGTAATTTTAAACACAACTTTGAAATAAATAATTCCGATTATAATGTTTCAAATAGTGATGATAATAATATCATTAAAGTAGGTCAAATCAATCATTAATAAACTATAATTTAATACAATTTTAACTTTTATTTTATATCGAAGTAAATTGATAATTGCTTTAAAAAAATCATGCAAATTTTTTAAAGTCCGGGAAATCACCTGTTTATCTTTTTAACCTCTTTGTATTTTCTGAATAAAACTAAATAAACGTATTCTAAAATAACACTTTAATGCTAACTGGAAAATCTATACAAATTATAAAGACAATATCTCCATTGATTTTATGGATAAATTTATGGCCATTTTTACCCCGATAACACAACATCTCCAAATATTTTACCATTCTTAAACTTAAAGCTATAAAAAAAATTACTTTCACCTTAATTGACCAAATGAAAAATCGGATTCCCTTTTTGAGTAATTGGATTTTAAAAAAAATAATAAAAAGATGTGTTTATTCCAAAAGAATTAATTTTTCTATCGTGAATGAAGCAGGTGTATTCTTTCCGATTTCCTCACAAAAGAAAGGCGAAAGCCTCGAGATCTTGAAGTTTATGTAAGAGCACGGCATGAAAGTTACACCACCCGTCTGTGCATAAATAATAGCAGTAATAAAACGAAACATTTTCTATCCCTTCAGCCTCTAGCTAAGAAAGTGTCAATACTTTTTCTGGACATAAAAGTACAACCTCAGTAAAATATACCGCTAGAAGCGTATGTCTTAGAAGTAGGTCATCTATAACTCTTAATGTATTCATAACACTGAATAGTTACTAAGTCATGTATTGAGTTATCGAAGATATCATCGGGATATTTTCTATACAGGGCTATTATAATATTGTTTTTTCTTTTATGGGTTCCTTATGCCTTGTCGTAAGGGTTTTTAACTTGGGGATCTCACATGTTATATTAATAAAATTGTTTTCTGAGATTATTGTAATTTAAGTTTTTATTATTGCTGAAAACATTCAACTATCCATAAGTAGTAGCATAAATTAGTATATAATTTATTGACAAACAGAACCATTTTACTGAAAAGTGCAATTTTTTTTATATTTAAAATGAGTTTGTTTCACGGTTTTCCTTTAAGTTTTAAAATTATGTATCAAAATTATATATCCTTTAAACTTGGATAAGTTTAATTCCATTTATTTAGTTCAGAATTATTCGCATTCTCCCATCAATGAAACAAAGTTTATAATGCATTCTATATGTTACAGGAAAAATGATAAACCGAGCATTACTAATAATGCCAGACTAACTGATTTTTATAAAAACATCTTGCATTTTTAAAACAGATGAGAACTTTCACGGTTATTTTCCATTTATTCTTTCTTTAGAACAAACTCACGGAACCTGGTTGCTGAAGTTGAAAGTGTCAGAGCGAGGTTCCGTTTTTCGAAAACCCGTGAGAATTTCGAGAAAATCTATCCACGCTCGCCTGATCCAGTTGTTTGACATGCAACAGTTGACTGATCCTCGATAAGTTGATTTGGTTAACTTCGGATGGCTGAACCGTTCACAGGATTGTGAAAACTATAACTGTATTACTAATACTTTCTTTTAGTTACGTTTTGTTCCCATTGCAGTCGAGCAGTTATGTTACGTCAGTGTAAATAAATGAATGTGAAAGGATTCAGACGAAAAATCTGGTTTAGAATCGTGTTGTCTTGGAAATTGTTTTTTTTTTTTATAGAATGCCCAGTTCATTTAAATTTTATGAAAGGATTTTTTCGGCAATTAAAATATTCGAAAAATGGTACTGAAATGTTTTACAAATTAAAAAATAAACTTTTTCTTAAGCATCCTTTTCTTAAGACTGAAATTTTTGAGTGTGCGCTAGACATAATTACAATTTTAAAACAAGAAATAGTAGCTATGTTGCGTCTTAAATTGTTTCAAATCTAATCAAATACAATGTTTAAATTTCGTTATCAAAGGAAATGTTTATTAGCATTGTCTTTCTAATATACGCGAAACACCACTGTTATCAACATTCGCAATTCCTTCTTTTATTTTACACGTTCTTAAATAAAGTCATACCACACTCTCAGTTTTAGTCAGCAGAAAATAAGTTACATATTTTACGAACACATAAAGGGTAATATTTAGGATATATTTTTGAAACATTTTAATAAAAACGTGGTTTTTTTTTAAACAATATTTACATTTAGGCCGTTTCATCTTAGGGTACTTTGGTAAAAATTAACAGAGTAACCTTATCATAGGCCTTCACCTCCTTCCCAACTTTCTAAAAGCATTTTCCAGTGCCCTGTCAAAATGAAAGATAACAATAGCTCATCGTTAATGGATATTCAAAATATCACCGTCCTCCAGAATGATGCATCAACACTCAGAATTTTCGAGAATAATGATATCTAAAGCGATTAATATCACAGAATACGAGGACTGACAAATAAGAGTGTTCTGTAAGCTATTGTATCTTATAATCAAATACGTCAGATGGGGGTAAATAATACGAAGGCTAAGCTATTTACCGTTAAAGGGTCTGTCTACAAAATATAACTGTAAAATTGGGAGGTTTTCCCACATTTTTCTTATCGGTGGGTTAGAAGTTTTGTAACTTAAGATTTCTATTTTTATGGCCTTTGTTTGAGATGGGTACAGTTTTAATAAATAAACAGGAACTGTGCGAGGTTTGATACCCTTCAATGTTTAACGCTGTTTCAGCACAGTAATAATAAAATTATAAGCATTTTATTAAAATTTATACAATTTTGATTAATTTTATTGAACATCAGTACTTTGTATATTGCTTGATGGTCATCTCTCCTTCATAACTAAATTATTTAAGATATAAGCCAGATCCATTTACAAGAAATATCAGAAAATAAAATTTATGGAACAATTTTTTTAAGGATTTTTGGAGATTTGTTTAATTAAGCTACTACTCTATTTCTCATGAACAGTGCATTAAATATCGTATTTTCGATGCAGAAATCACTTATTTCCCATGCAAATCCCATAAGACATTAACAAAATTATCAGCCACAAAAGTCATGCATGCAAAGAAATTAGAGGATATATCCTCTGGGATTTCCCTATAATAGCACAGCACATACCAAATTCGTCAAGTTTATGTAATTGCTGCAGTAAACGAAATTTGGCCATACATGACAAAAATTGGACGAATCCTTGAACGTTTGTGGTGCTTGAGTTTCCCAAACCTTCAGTGATCAAGGAGTGACGAGGCCAACAAAGACTCAGAATGGGCCATTTCGAGATTGCCTCCCATAAATCCGAGCCAAAATAATTTCTCTGTTTCCGATTTCCTCGATCCACTCAAGCAGCTTTCAAGAATCGCTGAGAGGCCCCCACACATTTGATGGATTGCGGGGACTTCACATAATCTATATTTACCTTTGGCACATCGACGTGACGCAACCTCGCTTTCTTTGCATCTGGAAACAGCGATTTCTTGGTTGGAGGAAGTTGACAGGCGGCATAGTGCCAGAGGAACGCCTCTCTCTCGCTATTAGATTGCTCGGCTCTCTCTCTTCGTTCTTGACCTTGATCGCAGTTTTTCCAAACAGCTGGGAGAGTGTTTTCCGAACGTGTTGTGGTTGATGTTGCGTGCTCTCACGCCTTCAGGATGCTTGATGGATTGATTTGAGTGAGACGTGGGTGGATGCATTGTGAATATTTGATTATGAGGAGAGTTACTGGTTGCTATGCTTAATTTGCATAAGAGAAAATGTGGTATAGGTATCACTAACAAAATTGTGTTTATCTCCTGGAGAAGGGCAGTTGGATAAGCTCACCATGGCTTTTCTGGTTAAAATTAATGTCAACAAAGAAAGTTAAAAGAACAAAGAAAATCCTGGTTTACTAGCGCATTTGATCCATATCAAAGCCTAAATTTATACAAAGTACAAAGCGTAACCCAGTGGGCACCTGGGGGATTTGAAAACTTTGAACTGGAAAGAATACCCATAGTTCGCAAGCACATAGTAGATATATACTTAAACGGGGAAAATAGTTCATAAATATCCCTTAATCAAAGTATCTATAATATACTGTATAAGTAAAAAAACACCTTTAATTAAATCTTGTTAAAATTTTTACATAAAAAGTGGAGTTAATATGTTAAATGATAAACCTCGTAATTCTGGCTATTTTGATGTCGAGGATTTTTTTTTTTTGATGCGTTAGTACACTAAATAAGGGAATTTATTTTATGTGAGTAAAATAATATTTAACTAACAATAAAATTTAAATATTTATGCAATTAAATCTTTAATTTTAAATAAATGATATAAATACCAATAGTAAGTAACTTTAAAAGTATTAAGTAATAATTATAAAGGGTGAAACTGAAATAACACACAATACCTATTATATTTTCAAAATGGAGTTTTGGCCCAATTGGCTCATTGTTGCTTTTTGCAGCCCAATAAAATTATTTTGGGATATGTATTTTAGATTAATTTATATCCATAATGTACAAAAAATAATCGAATGGATTCATCATGTTTATGAACAGTAATCAAAGAATAACCTGTCGACCAAATTATAATTGGAGAAAAGCTGGGAAAATTTTTTCCTCAGAGCTTTGTTATTGGCCTAAGGTAGAAAAAGCAATTTAGACTATTTTTAAACAATTTATAATATTTTTTCAAGCCGCCAGAGGTCACCAAATGCCTCAGAAGCGCGAAATCCTGGGGGGATGTCCCCTTGAGAAAACACGCCTTTCCTTTTGTACAAGGAGTTGACTATGGGGTTGAGCGATTGCCTTTGTTGACCCCATGAGGACGAGACTAGACGAGACCGCTTTGAACCGGCAGTTTTAGCATAGCCCTAAACATACGATTTTCACGTGGATGGTAGATTGATGTGTTCAATGCAGGATTTTTTAAAATGCATCTTAGTGAGTTAAGTTCAGCTGAGGTCGATATTTTCGAAGGTGAGTAAATATTTATTAGTGGTTTTATGTTTTATACACGTGTTTGCTAACTCCATTTACCCCAAGCACTGTAATTGTTGATGTGTTGCGTAAGGGTGATTTGAATCAATGTTTTATTATTTACGTTCATGTTATGTGTCCCTGTGCAAAATTCTGAAGTTTTTAAAACGTTATTTGCTGTTGAGAAGAAGAAGATGTAAAATTGTAAATATTCTTTAAGAGTTAAATTTCTAAATGAAAGATGGAGGCAACGGTAGATTGTAATATCCTGGCGGGACATTTGCATAATATAGCCTTCAAAAACGTGTTTTGAATAAGAATAATTTATTTTGAAGTTGGGAAGAAGAAAGTGGTTTATATGTATTTTAATCACGTGTAAATTTTGTTTAATCGAGAAAGTTGGGGTCAAGGATTGTATAAGTTTTTGTAAATTTAAGATGACTGAAAATGTAATTTATTTTTGGAAAAAAATGAGGGATAATCTTAGAGTTTTTAAGAAAATTATTTTCCTTAACAATTCCAAAATTTTGAATTACCTATTTTATTACACGTGCACGCATGATTTTTATTTCTTTAATTTGTATGCCTCTGGCATAGAAATATTATATCCTTATCACCACGCCAAAAACACGAATCTGCTATGTATAAGAATAGCAGATTCGTGGCGTGGTGGTAACGATATGAACTACAAGTAATTTTTTACTAATAATTGTAATTTGGATATGTTTGTACACTAAGATGTTGCAAAATATCCATTTCGTATGCAAGCATACACCGCAGAATGACGTACTTGAGTTTTTATAGGATCCCATTTTTGTTAACATAAAAGTTGTCGCAAGGTATAGGTTTTTGGAAGTGTCTATTTGGACGGCAAAACTGGCAGTTGGCACATGCGCCGTAGGTCACGCAGTTACGTAGCCGTCCCGGCGCTCCAATCAGAACCGTTGCTGGGCATCTGCCGGGGAAAAAGAGTAGAGTTTAGTTGTATATCTGCCGGCCAAATAGACAGTGCCATAGTTTTTTGGGTATTTTTTATGTACTCCACGCGAGAAATATTTCTGTGCAGAGTTTGGGTGGACATGTTTAAACACCTGTATGAATAGTATAGACGTTAAACTTAACTTTATTGTCCGATTGTTTCTAATTGTTGTTGTTTTGTAGACAAGATCCTGCGGGACATGGAGGACCGCTTCTACTTCGTGTCGCCGTCGAGCTCGGTGCAGCAGAGCCTGTCGGAGGAGCAGGAGGAGGAGGAGGAGTGGGAGCCCGGGGAGGAGGAGCTGGCGGTCATCCCGGAGCCCCCCGACGGAGGCTTCGGCTGGGTCATCGTGGCCGCCTCCTTCCTCTGCAACCTCATCGTGGACGGCATCGCCTACACCTTCGGCATCTTCTTCATGGAGTTCGTGCGCTACTACAACGTCCCCAAAGGGAAGGTCGCCTGGGTGGGATCCCTTCTGTCCGGCTTCTACCTGAGCGTCGGTGAGTAGCTCGCCTCTACCACTGCGGAATTCTATGATTCGGGGAGTGTGGGGCCATTCATTAATTACGTAAGGGTCCCGAGGGGGAGGGGGGGTTGGAAAAATCTCTACATACCCTTACTTGAGGGGTGGGGGGGGGGGTCAAACCCATTCTTACGCAAGATTTCCCAAATTAATAATTATTGATAAATGGTATTCCAAAAACTAGAGATAATAATATAATGGTAATATGTAGTTGACAGCAAGAATTTTATCTGTTGAAAATTAAAAATCTTTGATTTACGTCAAACTGAGAGTTTGTGTAACTGATCATTTTCTGACATTTTATTATTTTGAAAAACGAAATGGAATCTTACGTAAGAATAGGGGGGAGGGGTTTGAAAAATCTTACGTACCCTTACATGGGGGTAGGGGGGCTCAAAAATTGCCAAAATCATCCTTACGTAATTAATGAATGGCCCCTGTCCTGTTTGGAAAGTCAGTGTGATTTACGACCGGGATCGTTCTCAAAATAATCCTTTCCTCAAAGCTGCAAAAGGAACCCCAGCCACGAGTCCGTGTACAGATCCTCAAGATAAGATAGGAGTTATCTTATCATGAGATCTGACTTCTCATTCCCGCAGTAATGGCGGATTTACACCTCGCGATTTGCGACAGCGATAGAAAATAACCAATGAGAACGACCGCTGTCAGAAAGCCGCGGTTTCCTATTGGTTCTTTTCTGTCGCTCTCATTTTTGTCGCTGTCGCAAATCGCGTGGTGTAAATCCGCCATAAGACGTAGTGTGTTTCTGCCTTATGCCCTGGCTAAACTAGAAGGGCGAAGATAGTTTTATAGCCCTCAGTTTTATCGCCCCGATCTCCTTATGTGGTTTGGGGGTTTTCTCTCGCACACCCATCAGAGGAGTTTTCTTTTGCTTGCAAATTGACCACACAAAGAGACCGGGACAATGAACTGAGGGCTGTAAAAGTCTATCCTCGCGCTACTCCTGTAGCGGAGGAAAACGGGCGTCATCCTTTCCACTCCCAACTGCTACTGTAGTAGTGGTCTAGTGCATCGCCCCTCAAGTCCCCTTCTTTCTCTCCTCCGTTTGATAAGATTCTTAATGATTTCGGGTCGAAAAAGTCTTCTAGTTTGGGCAGGGCCTTAATATACTAATTCTTTCTTGCTCTCTCTACACATTATTCTCTTTCTTATCCTTCAATCTCATTCCTTCCCTACATGGGTTCAAGGGTTTATAGAGGTTCTTCCCCAATTTTTCACGACGATGTTCAGTTTTTTATAGGCAAAACACACGGCAAAGGGGATGGGTTTTAAGAGGCTTATGATGTCTTCAAAAGTTTATCTCAGTTTTCCAAATTTCGAGAATAATTCCTAACTTATTGGGGGAAAACCGAAAGAATATAACCTACTACGGTCGAGTAAGTTTTCTTTACAATCGGCAAAATGTGTTGAACTTCAATAGTCCTAAGGAGAAGGGGGGGGGGACAATCCCCGAGGGGCCGGGACCCAGAGATTTTCATATTGGGTACTTAGAGGAATATAATTTTGAATATTTTGAAAATTAATTTGTTCACCCTGAAGGCCGAAAATGAGTAAATTTCGGTTTCAAGGGGTGTATTTCCAAAAATTTTCTGGAGGGTACCCCCGGACCCCTAAAAAAATTCATAACGAAATGGAGATAATTCACTTAAATTTCATACTCAAGATAAGTCATTATTTCAAAGGATCTTAGGCTTTACTTCATTTCAGAAAAAGTCTATCCCTGGGTGTCTTTCAATTGTAAACAGTATCCAAAATTGAGTTTAAAATTTCTTTTTTAAGGGTCAAATTTCCAGGGGATTCCTTCCCCCAGACCCCCATTAAGTGCTTGTTATACTCATCCTATAATCAAGAAAACGAAATTTTTAAGTTCATCAATATTAAAATCTGGAGTGGAAATGTTAAAAAACTGCATTTAGCCTATGCATTTACTTAGGAAATTCCCCCTCCCCCTCAAAATAAGAACTTGGGGCCCGCTTCTAAACTTCTTCCCCGGGGCCCGGCTTGGCTCTCGGCGGCCCTGGGAGTGGCATGATGTAAGTAAACCTGATTTGGAATTCCTTTGGAAAAGTAGATTTAACGTGGTCGTAAAAATGATAGCGATATAGGTCAAGGTGAATCAGTTAAAAATTTCAATGGTTTATAAATTCTAGTCTTGGAGTTTCGAACTTGGACAAAAAACTAATTTGAAACTATGGAAAAACTTTAAAAAGTGAATTTAAATAAATAAAAGGAAGCATGGGTTTTATGAGCAAGGAAACATCATGAAAACATTACATTATTTGGTTACCTCTAAAGAGTCTATAATATTGCACTTAACAATAATTATTGATTGAGATAATTTATGATCATTACGTATTTATATGGGATTGTATTTTCATTTTCCAGGTCCTATAGTAAGTGCCCTAACGAATCGATTTGGCTGCCGGGTAGTGACAATAGCAGGAAGTATAGTTTCATGTATAGCATTCATCTTGAGCACCATGGCCCCAACTATTGATGTACTGATGATTACGTATGGAGTGATGGGAGGTGAGTTTTACCTATTTTATGTATCCGAATTTGTTAAATGAATTACTGTAATCTTCGCGAATTTATTGATTTTTATACACATTCAGCTGTTTAATTTATTACTTTTAGACCAACTTACATTTATCATTTAGGATAATTAAGAAATGACAAATGTGTAAACTGGCCTAAACCTATCACTACTTTTGACGAAGGATGAATTTATCTATCCCTACGACGACGAACACAAAACTCGTATATTGAGACAATATCCGTTTTTCCACGTCAAAGAATTGTTAGATTAGAAAAAAAGCTACCGGATTGTTAAACAGAGAAGATACATTTTAAATGTTTTTTAAACTAGACAAAAAAAATCATGAACCATAAATAAGAACGTAGATAGGACAGAGACATTTCAATTACAAATTTCGCAGTTACAATAATTTCCAAATTTTTCTATTCGTGTGGAGGAAGTATCCCTTAATTTACAGCTTTTTGCGCCCCAAAACAACTTTTCCATTATTGGAGGCTCCTGGAGATGAGGAGAGTTTTTGTGGCCCTATTCCACCTTAACTTAAAGTTGAATTAGCACCCTTAATTATTGTTTCTTTAAATGTAATCCAGTTTGTATGGTTCGAAAGCAACGTATTCTCTTTGTTCTTCAGGTATCGGCTTCGGTATGGTGTTCCTGCCAGCAGTGGTGAGCGTGGGCTACTACTTCTCTACCAAGCGGGCCTTGGCCACGGGCATCGCGGTGTGCGGCTCGGGCATGGGCGCCTTCATCTTCGCGCCCTTCTGCCAGAAGCTGCTGGAGATCTACGACTGGAAGGGCGCCATGCTCATCCTCGCCGGCCTCACGCTGAACTGCGCCGTCTTCGGCGCCCTCATGCGCCCCCTGGAGCCCGGGCCGCGCCAGAAGCCCCTCCTGCAGCGCATCGCCGAGGAGAAGGAGCGCCACCGCATGGACTCGCTCTGCGAGAGCCAGTACATGATCATCCAGCACTCGGACGGCACCGTCGAGAAGCGGCCCCGCTTCGTGCTCAACTTGGAGCCGGGGGTGCACTCCACCCTCTACCTGGACCAGTTCGGGAAGTCGCCGGCCGACACGCCGGTCTTCACGCTCTCGCCCATTCAGGAGGCGCGCAAGAGCCCCGCCAGCTCCAAGGAGGACGAGATGGACGAGAAGGAGGAGGAGGGGGGCAAGGAGCAGGAGAAGGTGCCCCTCACCGGCCCGTCCATCCCCAAAGTGGCCACCACGGTGTCGCTGCCCAACGCGGCGGCCTCCGCCATCTGCAGCGCCCCGAGCGGCGAGGAGGGTCCGTCCTCGCCGCACGTCCCCAACGGGTCGGCCATCCGCGAGCTGGCCAAGCGCAAGGGGCTGCTGCCCCCGCAGCAGCGCGGGGCCATGAAGCTCAGCCTCAGCAACATCACGGTGAACAACGAGATGCGGCGGAACAACGCGCCGCTCAAGATCTCCTCCAGCGGCTTCCTGTGCCCCGGCCAGCAACAGCAGCAGCAGCAACCCAACAGCAACTTCAACGCGGAGGAGGTGTGGAAGCCCTCGCAAACCCCCGTGCCGCCGGACAGCCGGCGGTCCTCGCTGCGCCGCAACCTGCGCGACTACAGCCGACCGCTCTACCGCAAGGACGTGTTCTACAGCGGCAGCATCCGCAACCTGCCCGAGTACAAGCAGTCGCAAGGGGACGTGCGCTCGTACGTGGCCAGCGTCACCTCCATCCCGCGCGACATCCCGTGCTCGCACTCCGTCTTGCCCGACGCCCGCTCCGTCATGCTGGACGCGGCCCCCCCCAACCGGGAGTTCTGCCCCTGCATCCACCTGCCCAAATCCATGAGCGACACCATCTACGAAATGCTGGACTTCTCGCTGCTCAAGAACAAAGTCTTTCTGCTGATCTGCGTCTCCAACATCGTCGGGATGGTCGGGTTCTACGTGCCATATGTGTATATTACGGACAGCAGCACCATGAAGGGTGTGTCGCCGGAGCGGTCGGCCTTCCTGCTGTCGATCATCGGGATCACCAACACCATGGGCAGACTGTTCTTCGGGTGGGTGGCTGACCGGCCGGGGGTGTCGGCCCTCATGGTGAACAATATTTCCATTTTACTGACGGGTGTGTGCGTGTTTTGTTTGCCGTTCTGCAACGACTACACCTCTATTGTTGTTGACTGCGTCCTCTTTGGATTATTTGTTTGTAAGTAATTTTTCATTAATAGCGTTTCTCTGATGCATGATTCCATCAGTTAAATTAAGACAATAATGCATACTTTACCTCTGCAAGCTTAAAAAGAGAAAAACTAAACTAAAACATAGCTAAGACAATGAATATTTATACGGCAGGAGTCGATAGCAACGTTGAATCTTCCGGGCTGAAGGACTGTGGTTTTGGGATGGGATAAAAACTTCACGGTGTATACGTGTCTTTAAGGCAACACCCTCTTTTTTGTCCCATCATCACCTAAACTTTTAGGCATCCTCATTTTAAGCAATCCACATTCCATCTTCAGTATTTTTTTACCCTTCTGATGATGTTCTCGTAAGATGAGATCAAAGCGCACAGTTTTATCTCATTTCAATTCCCAACACCAGCCCGTAAGATTAATCTTTTGTTAAAATAGTATAACATATTTCCTTGTTGTGGCCCTAAGTATTATTTAAGTGCTTTAAGCATTGCTCTAATTCAAGTGTATTGGCGACAATTATTAAAAACAGAATCAAAAATCGATAATGGAAGTAAAATCCATTAAACCTTCGTCTATAAAAAAAACCCACCACCTTGTTCATGAGAGCAACGCTGACACTATTAGCTGATTAATTTCTGAGTATGTGCCGAGTGTCCGCTCGTTAAATCTGTGGTTTCAAAAGTCCTGCGGTCTTTCGTTAAGCAGTTTACCATGAGTCCAGGTCGTTTGAGGACTTGAGGCCATATAGAAGTTAGAGGTCGTTTGAGAGATGTGAAATGTCACGAGATAGGTCCCGATAGTTTCACCTTCCCAAACTACTCTTTTTGAATATAAACCCAGCACTTTTTAAGAGAACCAGTTTCATTGGCTCATACTTAACTAGAACCTACTTACTTTAAATATTTTTTAAAATTATTTTTAAATATAAATATTCATTGAATGTTCCTACAAAAACGTTTCTCATATTTCTAACACTTTTTCCTTATCTTCCAGCTGCTTACATTTGCTTGACTTCAATTATATTGGTCGAACTTTTGGGCTTGGACAAGTTAACCAACGCGTTTGGTCTTCTCAGTCTCTTCCGAGGAGGTTCATGCATGTTGGGAGCTCCAATTGCCGGTTAGTAAACACACGATGTGCATTTAAAATGTATTGAATTAAATCCTGTATTGTGGCATTTTAGTTTATTGTTTAATTGTGTTAGATAGTTTTTATTGTGTTAAATTGTAGTAAAGTCAAACATTATTACTTAGTATGACGAAGGGAGTGGTCCACCCCGAGTGTCAACCAATTTGATAATTTAGATGACACACCAAGGTGTCCCAAATGAGGAAAAATGGCTTGCATCTTGTACATTTCCAAAAAATCTCCAAGGTTGTGTGTCGTCACCAACTAAAGATTTGAAGGGGAGAACTAAGCAGGAAATTTGAGGGAACTTTTTAAAAGCTAAATATCTCAAACATTATGGGGACGAGTCCCCTAGAATCAATATGCCCAGGGTCGGGGTATTCTATCTTATTTTTGGTCCAATGGAAAATGTGTAAAAAGATTCGCCTTTGAAAAGGACGTTCTAAGGGACGTTCTACCTCAACTCCCAGGCTGGACACCATGGGCGTCATTTAGGGGGGGCAGGGGGGGGGCAATTGCCCCCCCAAGGTTTCCACTCTTAAGTGAAAAATTGCTGAGAGTCCCTGGAAAATTTTGTAACTTCCACAAGGAGCAACAGATTTAACTCAAAACATCCCAAAAGCAGTTAAAGCACTACTTTTGAGGGTCTAATTTCAAAATTTTCTGGGGGAGAACTGGGGGAGAACCCCAATCCCCCTCCTGCCCTTTGATGTCTGTTATACAATTTGTCTCCCTTGAAAATTATGCCGCTTATAAGAAGCAGTTCCCTTTGGGAACCAAAGAGTTTGAAGCCCCTAGGAGTCTGGTTTAATGGGAAAATTCAAAAATTTTTACTGGGGGAGGATCTCCGCCCCCCCTTGAAAATTTTACGTTTATTTATAACTTTTTTTCCCCTAGAAAATTCTATGCTTTACAAGGAACTGTTCTTTTTGAATGTAACCCAAAGTACCTCAAAATGAGCTGAAACACTACTTTAAAGAGGCAAATTTCAAAAAATTTTCTGGGGGAGGACCCCCAGACCCCCCTTTAAAATTTTTAAATATATATTATGTTTTACAGTATATTTTCCTTGAAAATTCTGCCACTCACAACAAGCAGTTCCCTCTGGGTGCTCCCCAACGAGGTTGCAAGGGAGATAAAACCCTAGTTTAAAGGGAAATTTTCAAAAAATATTCTGAGGGAGGACCTCCGGCTCCCCTTGAAACTTTGACGTTTATTTGTAACTTTTTTCTCTAAAAATTATGTGGTTTACAAGGGGCTGTTCTCTTCGGATGTAACTTAAATGTTGTAAAAATGAAGCAAAATTTAAAAATTTTTAAAAAACAAGTCTGGTTACGGCGTGGCTCAGCCCCACTTAAAAAAAAATCCTTGCCCCCCCCCAACCTAAAACTGAAATGACGCCCCTGCTGGACACAGTAAAGGGCGTAGCCAGAGAGGGGATTTGGGAATATATCCCTCCCCGATTCCTTTTTTGACCATAGAAAACCACTAAGACTACCATATCCCCTCCCAAAATATCCTCAATATCCCCCACTCCGAATTTTTTTTCCTGGCTACGCCACTGGACACAGTCGACTCAGCCTTTCATCTCTTCAGTGATTAGATAAACGGAGAACGAAGCATGCTTGGGAACTAAACACTGGGGTTCTTGCTGACCATCCAACAGGGACATATGCATTGCACCCCTGTAATCACGAAAGCCAAAGGGGACATCATAGGCTTTAGGCCCCCAGGAGGGGATGTTCCACCAATGAGTTTAGTTCAGTTTTTGAATGCTGAGAGTTAGTCCTAAATGGCTTCAAATGCACCACTGCTCATATATCTAAACTAAACCATTAAGTTTTGGGATCCATGTAGGCAGGAATATAGATAATAATTAAGTCAATGAAGTAACGAATCCTGAGCTTTACTTAAATCTCTTTTTCTTGTTCCAGGGTCCATTTACGATATGACCAACAGCTACGACCTGCCGTTCTTCATTGCCGGAGTGCTGCTCATCATTTCGGCAGGCCTCAGTTTCCTGGTTCCGGTGGTGGCCAGGCTCTCCGAGAAACAGCAAAACCCGGAGGTCGTCCGCGACCAAGACGTCATGAGCGACGACCAGGAGAGCGTGGTCTAGAGCACCCCCCTTCCAACCACCATCTCTATATATTGTTAAGAAGCTAACCCGATCTACCAGCCTTGTGTAGTTTTATGTGTACATATAAATATAACTGTTAGATATTTACTGACAGTTCGATATGTTTATAAGTGGAGCGTGCTGCGAACAGAGTTAAGATATTTTGAGATAAGACTTTGATACATTGTGTGGATATGCCTGATGAGATGAATGTACCGGACGAGAGTGCATTAGCTTCTTAATTCTGCGTGAGGAATCTGTTAAAGTTGAGCTGCGCGCACATTTTTTCCCACGAGAGCTTGGATTTCCACGAGTATTCCCACATTTATGGTGTCGACGACTAACCGCGCAACGGCATGTGTATACTTTGCAGCTAAGAGTCTGTGATATGATTGCACATTCCCTATTGGGTATGCTAGAGACTATTTTGAAGGAGCGCGTATAGTGTTAGAGGACATACACTCGCTACAAATGTATGCAAGACGTCAAATGCGATCCTACCAAAAAAAAAGCAATAGAAGAAATGTGGACTTAAGCAAAACATGCAGACTTTTAGTTCATATCAGGACATTTATTCCAAAGGGCAAATTCGAACGTTTCATCGCAAATTCGAACGTTTCATCTCATTGTTATTCGATTTAAAAATCTCATATTTTCCAATTATCGCTTGCTGGTGAAAATTTGATACATTATTAACATCAATTCCTCCATTGGAATTTGTCTCTTTCAGTGTTTATTTATTTGAGAACAGTCGGGAATCTTAAGAGTACCATGGAATGGATTTGATAGGTTCTCGAGCAAGACTGCAAACGTTAAAGCTTTTGTTGCAACTAGGTTCTCTTAGGTATAAAAAATAGTGAATTCTTTATCCCATCACCAGTATTACATAATTTATAATAGAAAAGAGTTTTAAATGTTTTAGGATTAATCCTTTTTAGATCACATGTAATGTTGCTTACAATTCCGTACTGTTATTATCCAACACACTTTGATGTTCTTATTAGATTACTTCTTGTGATACTGTTCTAAAGGGATCAAACCTTATCTTGCGTTTCGACCATGGTCGATAGCAATGTGCTGATCGAAATTCAGTAAAGTCTGTTTTCGGTGCCTCAATTGGCTGAAAGTGTAACTTGATTTGTCCATAACAAATCAACTTTTAAATAAATTTTTAAAAATATAACGTCTCTTTATTTTCAAATCAAATGTCTTCATTCCTTGATGATTCAGTTGGTAATCTTTTAATTGGGGGGGGGAGCTAGGTCACAAAAAATTTAAAATTTTTTCCATTTAAAATCTAAAAGGACACACACATAGGAAATTCCAAAACATTGGGAGTCAAGTATTCATTTAAAATACCTAAGTTACTGTCTAGAAAATTAAGCACCAAAAGCACTTTACTAAACTAGCTATATAGAATACCAAATATAAAATGATACTATAAATAAATTCATAAAAAGAAGTAATATTAATCTTATGAATGATGGCACCAGGCAGGAAGGGCATAAGAACATCTTCTAGATTCAACAGTTTATTGTTTAATCGAATAAGTACCTTAAATCAACTTTGATTATAATTCTTTACTAAACAAGGGGAAATAATATAATAAAATAGCAGTTCTTTACAAAATATTATAATGTATCCTACAACGTAACACATTTTATAGCATTAAGACCACATCAGTTAAATTTGTAATTACTTCAATTAAAATGAAAAAGTTACAGCTTACATAAGTTTATACACAATTTTTTTTACAGGAATTTGACTAAATTTAATATAAAATTATCTTTACTTACCCCATTTATTGATTTAGAGTACATTTAAATAAAAATTTCTCCCAAATAGAGGTTATATTTGTTTTAAAAATGTAGATATAAAATAAAAATATTAATGAATGGAAAATTTTGTTAATTAAAATACATTATATCAACATATTCTTCAGCATTTAAACCAAGCATGCAGTGTTATTCCTAGGATTTTTTTGAAGGAATGAAAATACTTCTTGACTTTTTTAAGAGGAGTGATATTCAATTATGAGGAGTATAATACCGAAATAGCATAAACAACATATACAGAGACACGTAAACCGCATTTAAACTCCCTAAGCATCAGAACAAAAAATGGAAAAAATAGTTTGGCTGAGACCAATGACTATACCCCTTACTTCTCTCTTAATTACACTTATTATCACTTAATTATATTTATATTTATTATCTAGGCTAACTATTAATATTTACATACATATACAGTACATTTCATTGTATCCTAGAGTTTTGATTTGAAGAATACCATTTGTTTATTTCGGTGGGGCACTGTTTTTTTTTAGTTAAACCTTTGTGAAAAATTCAAAGAGTGAAAATACTCCTTGCTAGTTTTTTAAAGAGTATTTCCAATTTTCAAGGAGTGAAATACTCTCTCAGAGGAGTTAAAAATATCTCTGCAAGCATGTGATTGCTTTAAAGATTGCAGTTACAAGAAATTACCTTAAATTTTTTGAAACTTCCCTGGTTGGTCATTTGTCATCATAAGTTGACAATGCCTCAAAATAAAAAATTCAGGAGATTTTTTGAGATTATCCTTGAAATCTTCAAAATCCATTGCCTTCTTTTCATTATCAGTCAAAAAATATTTAAAAAATTGGCTTCATATTGTAATACATGAACAAGATTCAATAAATTCCAAGTAACCCATTGGAATGAACATATCCCTTCTTTATAATATTTATGCAAGTCTTAAAGGTCTCTTAAAACATGATTAATAAACTAAAGTGCAGAGTTTTAGGCAACTTTCTCCTTAACTAAAAAGCTCTCTCTCTTAAGCCCCTTAACTAAACTAAAAACTTTCCCCTTAAGCTATTCTTTTAAGCCAAGAATATGATTTGGTTTGGTTATTGTTTTATACACTTTAAGCAAACTTGGTGAAATTAAAATACTTTTCACAAACCACATTTTTAAAACAAACTAAAATGTCTAAAATAGCTATTCCTAATTCCTTGTAAAACAAAAAATGTGGGATAAATACAATAGACAAGTCATCAGCTACTCCTCGCACTCTTTATTTGGCAAATTTATTGCATTCGCCTTACACACACATTTTCCATTTTACTAATAGTCAGGAAAAATTATTTTATATACATTTTAGTCTTTTAAAATTTTTTTATTTAATTTTTTTTAGTTGCATGTGTATTTCAAAATTGACTCAAAATTATTCTTAATGGTTTGATTTATTTTTCTTATTAAAACTAAAAACCTTTATTATTTATTTACATTTTATTTTGTAACTGAAAGTAAGCTATACATTTGAATCTTTGTTAAAGCTGCTTAAATTTTTTTCCAAAAATGTTAAAAATCTGGCTCTATTAAGAGTGAAACCCTGTGTGTCAATTATACAAAGGGCAAGACTTTATCAATACCAATCAACTGATCACTTAAATTCTTTGTGGATATTACTAAATCAAACTGCAGTGCAGACTGATATAGAGAGCATATATGCAGAAATGATTCCTGCTATACTGGACAAAGAGGATTTATAGCAGAAAATTATTAAATAATTTATAAAAAAGCACAGAACTAAAAAAAGTAGAGTTGAACAGGGTTTTTTATGCTTAAAACACTACAGTTAATTATTATTTCTTTCTTGCATCAACTCATTTCTGCAATTCTACACTAATGTTTGTTTATATATACTTTTTAATTTTCTTAACTCATTGTTAATTATAATAATTGAATTTAATTAATTTTAAAATACTAATAATGCTTAAAAGTGACACATTTTTCTATTTCCTTTTCACATTCAATATTTTTAAAAATAATTCTCTTGAAAAATAGCCACAAAAGGGATAAAAATCTATTTATTTCCCATTGCTTTCAAATTCAAACTATTTCACTTGATTGTTTTTTAAGTAGTAACTAACACAAACACATAGGGTTTATATTATAAATATTTAATGTTTTATTTGGTTGTACAGTCTGCTTGTTTAGATAAAGCTCGTTATTTTATTTTAAACGTCAATGTAGCTGCCAAACTAGTGACTATTTTTAAAGCATAAATTAAATTGTTTTTAAATAGAATAAATAGTTAATTTTTCATTATGTGCTGCACAATTTCTGGTACTGGGCTTACTATTAAATAAGGTGTTTACAGCTTTAAGTTTGATTTTGATTGTATAAATCCCCTTTCAATTAAGACTAGGATTTTTTTTAGGACAAATCATACAAGAAGAGCTGTGTATGTTATTTTATGTACTCATATTGCTCAAACAATTGATAGCTGTAAAACTTGTTCAGTCCTGGTACTTCAATGAATGAATGAACTAGCCACTTGTCATTCAAATTCAGAGAGGCAAAAAAGATTCCCTATTTTCCTGCTACTTAACAGACATTTGTAAAAAAATATTTTTGTGAGAATGTGTGTGCAAAGTTAAAAGGAATATCTTATCTTTAGATGAATGATTTTAAATAAGCTTAATAAGACTAGAAGTTATTTTATCAATAAATCAAAGAATAACATATTTACCATAATGCTTCAACTTATGAGAACTGTTTAGAGTTACAAATTTAGTTATCAATTCAATATTTAGTTTTAGTCCCCCTACAACCCCCCCCCCCCCATTAAAGTAGCACCAGTGAAAATAACTAAATTTTTCACTGATAAAATTAAGACAGAATTTGAACAAGAACCTGGTAAAATTGTATTTTGATTAAATTTAATGTAAATTTTCCTAGCAATTAATTTTTTTAGTGGATGGTGATTATATCTCTGATCAGGATTCATGCTACTGGGAGCTGAAAATTTATAAGCTTGTAAAAATGAAATTGTACAAGAAAAAAACTTAGGCAAACATTATTTTATATAATTCAGTTAGGAAATTAAATGATAGATGTTCAAATTAACAAAGTGCCTCAAGTAATAAAAAAAACTGATACTAAAATATTAATAAAAATCTATAGTACCTGATGAGATGTCAAATTTAATAGAGCTTTTTGGTGAAAATAATTTCACTAATTTTGAAATATTATTTTAAAACAATTTAAAGTTGCTAAAATGTAACAATTTGCTTTACTATTTATAATTAGTTTGCTTTCAAAATTATAGGGGTTTGTATGAAGTGAAGGCAGAAGAAAAACATATCAACAACCCAATAAACAAGAGCAAATTCTCATTGAGTTACAATCCTATTTATATGTATGTTTGATAACATTAAACAGACTGAGAAAAGTATGCTCTATAAATGTTTAATCCATCTATACAAAAACATTACACAAAAACCAGTTCAGAAGTTTACATGAGAGCTGCCAAAACAGAAGCTCCTAAAGAGATTCCAAGAACTAAATAACCAGATAAGTAAAGTTTCTTCAGACCATAGCCATATCCCATATCCCAAGCCTGAAAAATTACTTACTTTTAGGACCATAACATGGAACTCAAATGCAGTAATAAAAGTAAAATATGTAAAAAAAAACATCAAAAAAGTTTTTAAAATGTTAATGCAGTCAATATTATACATTTATTTGTTCCTTAAAACAGACAAAATTTTAAAGCATTTCATAAATTAAAAAAGTAAATAATCAGTACTTTTTAAAAATATTAACTGCTATAAGTTCTTGAAATAGCTAATGAACAATACTTGACCATGACCATGCTTTAGTTATACAGTATTTAAAAATTGTTAGTTGTAAAAAGTGCTTACTAAATGTCTGATTCCATTAGCAGTATGATAGAATGTCATCCAAGCCAGAGAAAACTTCAAACTAAAAAGAAGGGGCGAAGCAATATGGAGATTCTGAAGATATTCAATGTAATAAGGGAAACTGGCAGGAAGTAAAAGCATTCCTATTGAAAAAGCATACAACCCTGAAAGAAATAATTCTTTGTAATGTAATGTGCTAAATCACATTCAGAAATCAAGAATTTTCTATTTGAAAACTTTCAACTTTTCATTTTTGAATCATATTTAGTAAATGATTTAAACACACAAAATACAAACTCAATTTCAGCCCTTTGCTCCATATAGTTAGTTTAACACTCCCCCATCAAGTGAAATTTGAACCAATATACTAATAAATACAACACCTTAAACAGTTATTTCAGATTAAATGTAAGTTATGCTACTTTAACTAATTTGTTTAATACTTTTGATCACAATCACAACAAAATTAGATGAATATGAGATTCCATGCCATAGCTGCAAACATCGGAAAATAAAAATATGGGAGACTACTGTGTAAATGAATTCCATGACTACATATCAAAATGCATAGAGATTTTTACCTAAGTTTTTCTCCTATATACAAATATACCTACTATTTACAAAAATTTACTCTTTACTCCTTAATTTGTTGTAAAATTTGGGGGATTTAATTTTGAAGTTAAGGATTTGATTGCAAAGCGATCCAAAAGGTCTTGTGTAAGCAGTCTACAGGGGTTGGTAAGCGATAGCGAGCAGGGGTGGTAGCTCCCTAGTTTGCTAAATAATAAAATTGAAATAGGAACTACGAGGGTAGTTTGAAAAGTTCTCGGCCTCACCCAGAACACGCACTCTAATTCGCGCGAATTTTTTTCTCCTGTTAGAACAACTCTTCAAATGAGCCTAATTAAATTTTTGGGTTGTTCTGATCAGAATTCTGCTGTCGGGAATTTTTCGAATGAGTTAAGGTGAGCTTATTTTCAATAATGGAGAAAAGAGAGTATCGAGCTGTTATAAAATTCTTTTTAAAAGAAGGGATATCCCCAAATGAAATTAATTCTACGATCGTAAATGTGTAAGGAGACTCTTTACCTTTGTTTTCCCCGTGAACGAATTAGAGTTGAAGCTTTAACATGGTTGCAAGAGTGTTCTTAAAGAACCATGTGAAAAACGTTCAAAAAGAGCCGCCATACCGAAAATCGTCGAAAAGTGCCCTCTATGATTTTAGAATAATGATGAAAGAAGGTGGGGACCTTTCTAATAGTCTAGGGATTTCAAAGGAGCGCAAAAGTAATTTTTTGCACGAGGAATCGCGCGTGAAACCAAGCTGGACAAGATGGGTGCCGCAAATCCAAATTGTGGCTCAAAAATGCATTGAAATGACGACTTCATTGCGATTTTTGACGCGATTTACACAAAATAAAAGCGTTTTTTTACGTCCATATGCAGAAATAGACATAACTTAGAACTTTTAAGTAAAATAATAATCAATGCAATGGATAAAAGTCAGTTTTTTAGCACCAAAACGTGCTATCGGCTGGAAAATTCATGACGTAAGAATTCTGGGATTTCAGGGAAATTTTGTCAATGGATTTCAATGAGAAGGGTATGAATATAACAGCAGAATATTTATCTAAACTGTTGATGAGAATACCCGAGAAAAAAGACCCATTTAGCAGATTAAAATGCCATTTTTCATTAGAACAGTGCTTCTGTTAGCAAACGTTTTTTTGCGGTGGGAAAACTGAGGGATTTGGCTTAAAAATTTTAAAAGCACCTATCCTATTACCCAGATTTGGTATCTTCAAACTTCCATTTCTCCTCCAAAGTGAAAAATTTTCTCTCTGGTCACCGTTTTTCTTCGAATTAAGAAGTAACTGTGAGATGAATAGGTTTTTTCACGAAAATCTAGAACAACCCCCAAAAGAACGAAAATTAAGACAGGGCTGTCGTTCTAAGAAGTGAGGCAGCTTATAAGGAGGCAATGTTGAAAAATAAACCGTTTTTTGAAACCATAAATAGTTATTTTCATAGTCAGGCCGAGAACTTTTCAAACTACCCTCGTATGTGAGCATTAAAAACCCTCCAATAAAGCCGTGTTGTTTAAGCTAGTTGATTTAAAATGAATAGAAAAGAGTATTTCAAAAACTTTTTTTAGCACATTAATTGCTAGAATGATCTCAAATAACTTCAAATTTTGAAATTTTAGGATATAACTAGTCTAATATTAATATTAATTTAATAAAATAAATATATCGCAATTTGATTTTATTTAAATTCAGTTCTAAAAAATATAAAAGAATTAAGAAAGAAAAAAATTACTGCAAAAATAATAAACTATTATTAAAATATTTAGTTTTTTTATCGTAGTGGTTAGTTTCCCTCAGCTATTTCACCATTGTAAAATGATGTTAAATACTGTTAATATTTGATACACACACATAAATAAAGCTATCATACCTCCAGTTAATACTAAGCCTGTTGCTCTATGAGTAATAGATAGGACTGATGTCATCTGAAATCTGAAAAACAAGATATGAGGGTGAATAAAATTGGTTGGAAGTTTTGAACTAAAACTACTTTTCAACATATCAGCAACCTGAAAGCTCTGAAGAAACTACTCTGCTTAAGTTTGGGAACACATGTAATAAATACAATTAAATAAAAAAATAATGTAATAAAAGTATATTTGGTATTTACATATTATCCCATCAACTGTGCCGCTGAATCCAAAGAGCATTACCCAATCTCATAGACTGTGCCACAGAATCTGACGGTCGCTGAACAGTCGACAGGATATTATTTAAGAACCAATATTTTATAAAATCATCAAAAGACAAATTTTGGAAAATCTTGTTTATTAATTTATAAAATATTATTTTATGGTAATTCTCTGGCAGAGGTTTATAATTAAAAAAAATCAGTTTTTTCTTATGATTATTTTTCAAGAGCTAAGGTGAGCTTTTATCAAGAGCATTAAAATAGGAATAACCAAATTCAAAACTGGGTTAGAAACTTTTTGTTTTGTGATGTGAATTGGTGTGAATGAACAATCAGAATATAAAATTTACCAGCCCTAATGAAGAAATCTCATATTTTTTTCTCAATAACATGGTATTTCAACTACAAAAATAGTTGATGCAAAAATCATACACATTTGTAATTTTGGGAGAGAACTCAATAATACTCTCAGTAACTCGTAATAGAAAATTTTTTATATACCTTTAAATCAAAATCCCTCAAATAACAGTATGTTACTTTATGTTGTAAGTGGTAAGTATAGTGGTGGTGTACAAAAACAGCATCACTTTCAAATAATCACATTTCTAACTTCTATGAAATCTATAGTCACCTAATTAACATTGAATATGACTGAAACAATGTAAAAATAATCTATAATTTCTGGCCACAAACAAAATTAAATGGTTATTATTGTATTTGTAGAACACGAATGAAACTGCAAATTTTAATTTTCTGACGAGTCAAGGTGGTGTTACTTTTGGTAGAACTTAAAGAAACACTAGAAAGGATATTATTAATGTTTATTGGAACCTAATAACCAACTATTTCTCCTCTAGCTTTGATTTAAGCTATCCATCTTAAATTTTTAAAAGTAAATTAGTCTTTTAAAGCATTTTTCATACAGTTCATGGTTTTATGCATGCATTGAAGATTCAGATAGTTAGGTAGGATTGTTTTTTATAACTACTATACACACATAATTAAGCAATAAATTTCATTATTATTTACTTTAACATTTTGATTTGCTTATTCATTCTTTATTTTGCAACCTGTATGCTATTTAAGCTAAAATTTGCAAGTAAAAGTGCATTATTATTAAGGGAAATTATTTATGAAGTTATCTAACAGTTCGTGGATTGATGACATGGTCATGGACCAGAAATCCCCAAGGAACATGCATATGGAAACTAGCAAAAACTGATCTCTAATGGTAAAGATCAATTTCTGCTTCAAATGATTTCAAATACATTTTAAATTAACTTCTTTGCTCAAATCATGTGCAACCAACTTAATTAGAAATTCACCCAAACACCATCAGGTAAGGAAGATATTTGACTATCTAAGCAGAAATTGTTCCCTACCATTAGAGATCAGTTTTTGCTAATGTGGGTAGAAGTTATAACAAACAATCCAACAACTATCTGAATCTTCAATGCATGCATAAAACCATGAACTGTGTGAAAAATGCTTTAAAAGGCTAATTCACATAAAAAGTCAAAATGAATAGCTAAAATCAAAGCTAGAAGAGAAATAGTTGGTTATTAGGTTCTAATAAACATTAATAATATCTTTTCTAATGTTTCTTTAAAGCTTATCAAAAGTAACACAACCTATTTTCAGTTGACTAGTCAGAAATTTAAAATTTGCAGTGTGTAATTTCATGTTTAATTTCTGTTTTTTATCCCAATAAATACAATATAAAACAAAACATTTTTTTTGGTAGCAGGGAATCAGGTTATTTTTATAGTTTCAGTCATATTCTATGTTAATTAGGTCACTACAGCTCAGGGTTGGAAAAAAACATGTTTTTTTCTAAAAAATACAAAAAACGTGTTTTATTTGTTTTAAACGTGTTTTTTTTGTTTAAAACGTTTTATTTGTTTTTTTTTACCCACGACACAGAAATTCTAAAAAAACCTCCATGATTTTAAAAAATTAAATTAGTTTTTAAAATTGAAAATGGATTAACAAAGCTATCCCTGACATCAAATGGCATCTTGAGCTCTTTAGCACCTGTTTCTTTGAGCTTGGTGGAGTAAAATGATTGTTTTGGAAATATGATACTATTTCAACAACTTCAGCTTTAACATTAGAAATGTAAATATATTTTGCTAAAAGGTTTAAGATACAAGCTAAACATTTATAAGTTTTTATATTCATATTCATTTCAGTGCTTTTCAGTTCATTGGGTATTTTGACGACATTAGCAGCATTGATCGTTTAAAATATTAAAATTAAACATAAAGAACAGGTCAATTATAAAAAAATATGATTTTTAAACAATTTTATTTGTATTTTTTATTAAATAACTTTCGAGACAAAAATCAAATAAAACAGTTGAAAGTAAATACTAAGTTTTATATACTAATGCCCATGGGCGTAGCCAGGGGGAGGCAGGGAGGGGCAGCTGCCCCCCCCCTAAGTTCTCAGTTTCTTAAAAAAAAATTAAAAACTTTATTAAAGCAATAGTGTATTTAAAGCAATAGTACATAATTTTCCTTGAAAATTGTGTGGCTTACACGAATCGGTTCTGTTCGGCCCAAAGAGTCTCAAAATGAGCTAAAACACTACTTTAGGGGCGAATTTTAAAAAAAAATCTGGGGGAGGACCCCCAGACCCTCCATTTTTAAGCTCACATTCATTACCCGTATTTTTACTTTAGGTGTGCAATAGTTCAAATCCTTTGTTTAAGTACCCTAAAATTTAGCGTGTAAAAGTACTCGCCATGTGGTATGGGGGTATCTGGTAAATAATGTTGAGTCAACCCCTAGTCACTAGTATTCGCAACATCAAGAGCAAAGGTAAGTATCCTTGCCCCCCCCCTAACATGAAACCTGGCTACGCCCATGCTAATGCCATCTGTTCATAGAAAAAAGAATTACTAAAAAAGTACATGTGTTTTAAACAATGTTTTTTTTGCTTTGTTTTAAACGTGTTTAAAACAAGTGTTTTAAACAAAGTGTTTTAAACGTAACAACCCTGCTACAGCTTTCACAAAAGCTAAGAATATGAATATTTCAATGTGATGCAGTTTTTTTACACCATTGTATATATTTGAAATTTGTAACAGGTTATTAAAAATGTCCAATGGCTACATTTTCACCCAGATAAATAAAAATAACCAAAAGTTCTTCCTAAGAATGTTTTAGCTTGAATAAAGATGTAGGATAAAATTTTAATTATTTTAATAAAAAATTATTTTTAATTTAAAAATATAAGTGGATAAAACTGCTAGACTATATGCAAAAGAGAAAAAAAGTGATCCACAAGCACAAAAATAAGGAAAACTAATAAAAATTTGGTTCTTAAGTATTATCCCATCAACCCTCAGTTTCAGCAGCATGCTGCCCTAGGCATTTTCATTTTCAGCAGCATGGTCAATGAGACAGTACACAAGAACCAAAAATTTTAAACGGTACTGAAACTAAAATGAATAGTAAATATACTTGTAAATGGTAAGATGAGGAGACATTGGTCTTTTTAGTCTTTCATTCCTTTGCATATAAGTTTCAGAAGCTTGTTTAGCAGCAGATGTTGACACTGGTATAACACTACAGGAAAAATACATTTATATTACTTATTTGTTCGTAGTAAGAATTTCCTTTAAAGTAATTAGACATTTAAGTCTATATGTTATAGGCAAAGTGATAAACTGGGCATTATTAATAATGCCCAAAGTAGGGCGGGTAATGTGATAAATTCAATGGCATTTATCATTATAGCACTTTGCCTCAAATATGTGGGCATTATTAATATTGCCTGGATTTATCACAATGACTGTAACATATATAGTAATATTACATGCTACTAATGAAAACCATTAAATCTCCAGCTCTCACCTTTGGAAGTGTTTTCCAGATGCAATGCATGTCCTGAATCCAGACCTTCCTAAGGTTCTGAAATTTAATATAGCAAATAGTAATATAATTCAGTATTTTTAACTATAGTAGATAGATTGAGCTGTGTCCACCCTGTTTCAATTTGAGTCAAGAATTCAAGAATCACTTTCAACTGATAATTTTAAACAAGCCAATTTGAGATCAACATTAAGTTAATATTCTTTTGCACTTCAGCAATTTAACTATTCTTTCAAAAAAAAAAAAAAAAATGAAGAGTTAAACCTAAGTTTATAAGTAAGTAGGGGAGAGTGGGACACCATCTTCCACCATGTTTATGTGAAGCCACCATAGCTTCATATTTGTTGCTGTTTACTATTTTAGTTGCAAGCTCCAAGTTTCTGAATGAAATATATTGTTTTACAATAACAAAAGTAAGTAAAGTATTAGACTTTTTAAAGTGAATTTTCAATCTCATTTTTGGTTGTTTTCTAAACTGAATAATATATCTTTTAAGAATAAATAGTTGAGTTAAGTAAAAGCCATGTTCTTTTGTAAGAACCTATAGCTTCTTACAAAATACTACTTTGATTACTTTTAAATTGCTTTGATTAAACTACTTTACGACTTCAAATACTACTACTTTTAAAGAACAAATTTGTGGGATTTTTTAGGAGTAGTGCCCCCAAACTACTATTTTAATACCCTAAGACTTTTGGTAATTCCCCAAAATATTACAAACTAAATGCAACGATGATACATATACCTACTCTTTCTATAATCTACAAAGCTATATTTACCCCAGTAGAATAAGTTTCTAAAAATATTTGACCAAATCATCTCCTCCAAACTAGTTATGGTACAAGTCAGGTGTGCTTCAAAGAAAATTTATATCTCACATAAGATCTGAAATTCTTTCTGAAAAAACCCTAAGTGATAGTCAAGTTTGAAAATCTGGTCACGTTACCCATAATATACTTACAACTTAAGCCCTATAGTATATCAATCTATTTCTAATAAATAATTTTCTATACTCATATGCTTTCAAGTAGTACTTGTATTTGCTAAATCGTTTTCACTTTTTAAATTTATTACTGAACTAGGGCATGAATCCACTGGGATTTATTTCATAAAAGAAAATAGCTTTCTATTAATTTTAAGAAAATTACACACCTTGGGAGATTTATGAACACATTCATGATATCTTATAAGAGAGGTCAATTTTTCAGACGAATTTTAATTAAAATTCAATGCTGATGAACTTGGGAAAATTGTTTACATTTACAGGGCATAAACAAATTTTCGGTGACCGAAAAAACAAAAACCAAAGGATAACGGATACCCAAAATCCAAAATACTCCAATGGAAAATCAAAGTTTGTAGTGTATTTTTTATGAGAGAAGAAAATAATTTAAATCAGAATATTAATTCCTCTAATAATTAAATAGTTTTCGTTAAATATTTAGTACCCGTCATTTTCTGCATTTTTTAGAGTACTTGCACAAACTGAACTGAAGCAGAGTTTTTTTTCGTCTGCTGAATGTTTTTGTTTATTTTGAATTTAATTCTATCTCGTCCATCTGATCGCTCCGACATTTCTAACGAATTCACTTACAAAATCAAATTTCCTTTAAATTATTTGACATGAATTGTATTGTTTTAGTGGGTGGAATTATTGGTGTTGGAAAAACAACTTTAATTCGCTTCATTCATGACCATAAGAAAGATTTATTCGAATCCGGTTTCTCGAGAGAAAATGGAAATTTAAGTGAAGTATCAAATGGTGTGGTTCCATCAAAACTTCCTAATATATTTACCATCAAAGTTGATGACTTATGTTCTCTGAAAGAACAAGGAGAAATGGTAAGCTGGTACTTTTCTTTGAGGAAGAATCTAATGCCGGAATTAGTTCTTAATATTTTGATGAAAACTCGATTTAAGATTTTACTTGTTCATATAGTACTTAAGTCAAGATTTGTATATTTTTTTGAAAAATAATTAAACTTCTTATAGATGCAGACAATAAAAGGATGGAAACAGTTCAGAAAGGATCTTTTATTAGCTGCTGAACATTTTATAGCTTCAATTTGCAATCTGAACTACAAACTTGAGGAGTTATCTGCCAGAAGCTTAGTTTATTTTGAGAAGCTAAATGCACTAAATGAAGTTGAAAAAGCTACATCTTGTACAGTGTTTCTTATCGAAGATAATTTCTATTACAGAAGTATGAGATATGACTGGTTTCAAATAGCTAAAAGAGGTGATTTTTTCTTGAATTTACAATTGAAAAATTAAGAAAACTTGTAAATTAAAAGTTGTTTTGTAATTTTTTATTGGAACTTTCCCTTTGAATGCATGTCTCAATGGGTTTTAAAAAGTTTCCTACAGTAATAACTATTCTACCTTCTAGATCTGTGAGCAGATAATTATGTTTTTTTCTCCTCTTCATGCTGGGGTATTTTTCATTGTTAATTAATAACTTATCTTAAAAGCTTACTCTGAAATATATTTTTTTATCCCTTTAACTTTGAAGCATCACCTTGCCTACTGTTGTACAGTAAAACCTCTTTAGATCTACCCCTCATGTGAGCAACAAAATACGGTCAGTTTTTATGAAAGGACATTATAATAAATTAAATTAGCACTATGATAAAACAATCTACTTTTCTTACTGGTTATTATAACCTAGTGGGTCGCTATGTACAATATTGGTAAAATTTATACAAATGGCACCACCATAAGTTTAAGAAAGAAAAATTGTGTGCAAATAGGTTTTGAATTCAATGAAATAAACTGTTCCAAAGACAAACTAAACTGGCATTGGATCTTGGGGTCCCCAGATTTGGTAGTGACCATGCACCTTCGCAAGGGAAAAAACTACAGCGCTCAAAGTGCCACATGTGCCAACGTAAACCATGTGCCTAGCGCAATCGCCAAGGAACACCAAAGTTTTCATCAAGCTGTAATTTCTTATAAAACAATTTTCAACCAGAAATGAAACACTGATTTGAATGACTCAAAAATACAACCAATCAAATCCTAAATGTTCAGTTTAATAATACAAGAAGTAGTTTAACTGAAATTTTGTTGAATTTTAATCAAATAAAGCTTGTGAAATTCGATTGTATCTCGGCACAAAGTTTTTTAAAATTCTATGATATTATGTGAACTCTCAAAATGATTAGTTTTCACCTGCTTCATCATAAACAGTTTTTTTCGTCTCTCAATAATTTTTCTTTGAGTTCTTTTTCCCCCTTTGAAATTGACGTGTCTATGAGAGGTCCAATGTTAAAGAATTCTTTTTGCTTGACATTGATGTTGGGAACACAGAGTTGTTGTTCATGCTACCTCTATTATTCTTCTACCTCTATTGGTACCACCTTTTCTGGTTAATAATAAAAATCCTTTATGAATTCTATACTATTCAAAGAAAAGCATTTCATGGGACTGTGAAACGATTCTGTGTTGAAGAATTTTTTTTTATCTAAGAAAAAGTTAAGGTTTTTTGTTACCAAAATGTTTATTACGTCTTTCACTCTACTTTTGATACAGTTTTCTTGGAAAATAAGGAAGTTTCTGAGTATATTAATCCACAAAGAAACAATTAAAGTTTTCAAGGGTGAAAATTTGGAGTACTCTCCTTGAACAAGGTTTCAGAATGTCTCTTTCTAGATATTGAGCCCTGACTTATTAATTATGAGTTAATTATTATGTTAATAGGTATTTCTTTGATAGGTTATAATTGATAATTTGTTAGAATTAATTAGTTTCTGGCTTATCTATGCCTTTTAACACAAGTTTATATTTGTTATCTTCTCATTACATTTATTTCACTTCTATAAAATTGATATTTTAGCACACATGGGTTTTTGTCAAGTGTTCCTGCAGTGTCCTCTTGAACTAGCAGTGGAAAGAAATTTTTCAAGATCATACAAAATACCTGCATCTAGAATAGAACTAATGATGTCTAAAATGGAATATCCAAATTCACAAAAGGCTTTCTGGGAAAAGTATTCGATCATATTGGAAACTTCATCAAACTTAGAAATTCACTCTCTGTAAGTTCTATTTTCTCTCAATGCCTAACACTATACTACACTAAAAATATACTTTATCATGACTGCTGTAAAGTACAGTAGTACTCACACATATCTTAAATGTGAATTTTCAAAATGCAAACTTGTTAATTAATTTCTATCATATCCCATTTATGGGCTATCCCACCATCTTGAAGTAAGTATACATGTTGATGCTCATTGGAAACTAAAACATTTATTTTACAAAAATAACAGGAGGTGAGTAGCATTGTAAAAAACAGTAACTTTTGTACAGAAGCACTGATCAGTTATATCTACACATTTTATTATTTGATTGCAATAAAGGTTAAATAAAAAATTCTCATACTTAAAATTCTAAAGTTCACTATAAAGGCTTGACACTACTACACTCTCACAACATTGTGAGATGCTGGTTGGAATTTCATAATTTTTACAACTTTTGAAGATTATTTGATTTTACTTAATAGGAGAATCAAAATTAAAATAAAATTCACTTCTACATTTTGAATCACAAAACCTTTCTCAAATGTAGCTTTCCTTTCAGAAAAAACATTATCCATACTATTTTGAATGCTTCAAATCATCCTGCTGAATCAGTTGTAAAAGAAAATGTGGTATTAGTTTTATTCATTTAAGCAAATTAGTTTGTTTTGTTCTAATTTAAAGTTAAACTCAACCAAACATTTTTTCAGACTTAATATAGTTTTACTAACTTTTTTTAGGCTTTATCCCAGAAAATCTGTTTAACCAGTGCTATTCACCAGGCAGATATCATCCTTAGAAGACTTACCTCTAGAAAAATCAATGAAATGAAAGGTAGAAATAGCTTTTCTGATTGGTTTAAATATGGTTCCAGTTGCTTAGCATTTTAAAAAATGTATTTGAAAAGTAAAAGTCATTGAATACAGAAATCATATAATTGAAACTACATTTTTAAGAATCATTTTTTATATCGTGCATGCCTCACTATTGTTTATCTGAGACAAGTTGAGCTCTAACCATAATTTTTGGTTGTGGCAGTCACTATAGTAACAAGACCAGTCCATTAAAATAGGGATTAACCATGTTAACAGGATTTAAGCCAACAGTAGATTATGGGTAGAAGTTTGGCGATTAATTGTTAATTGAATACTTTTGTTTATAGGTTTACATTTAAATCACAATTAAATAAAAAAAAATAATCAATCATCTTCATCATCAAGTGAGATATGTATGAACCAGCCTATAAACAAAATTTTTTTGACCACTTGTTGTTGTACTACTAGAAAAGCCAAGTCCTCCAGTCTACATTACTAAATATTGTTATCTAAATTAATTATCTTGTCATCCAAGGATACTTATTTGTGAATGGGGTTATGGGGTTTATTTATTAATTTTTTAATGAATGGCAGAAATTGTATCCATATTAAAATCTGTATAAGAAAATATTAGTTTTGTTTAGCGATTTTTTTTACTTTTTAAATAAGTAATATTTTCTAACTAGTTTTCAAGCGAAGTTTGCCCTGGAAGTTGCTTCTGGTCCCTAATGTAGTTACAAAATAATAATAAAGAAATATTGCCAAAACTCCTAACAGAGTATTCAGTAAGCTAAATTTGTTGTGCCATTCTAAGGTTTCTACAGTTGAAAATGGGATGAGTTCTGTTGCAATACAGAATGAGAGTTCAACTTGTGACAGACTGACAGTACTTGAAATTCATGGCATTTTCATGTTGCATTCTAAAATAAGACTTTGGTTGATTATTACCTATTCATCATTGTTGCTTTTTTTAAAGCAATTTTTACTCTGGTTCAATCATGATATTATCACATACTAATAAAAGCTTCTCAATATCGATTAGAAATTTTATGGTCTTATATAGTTTTATTGGTCCTTCTTCTTTGATTTGTACTTAAAATATTAGCTTTGTTGAGTCACATTATTTCATTAATCAAGCTCCTAATTGCTGTTACTTTTTTCAGAGGTATTAGAAAAGCAAGAATTGGCAACTATGATTTCAAACATATTAGAGATCCGGTCAGAATTACTGAAAAAGATTAGAGAAGGGTTTATAGAAATACCTGTAGATCTTTTAAAACGGTTGAAAGAATCTGGTATTCTAAGTGTTCAACATGAATATGAAGAACTTTTAAAAACACATTTCGATAAAACTTGGAATGATAGTGTTTCAGATATATCATGCAAGTTATCTTTATTACAACTAGTAAATGAGGAAAGTAGTTGATTACTAATGCATATTGTAGATTTTTCTTATGGCATTTACTGTTTTTCTTTGCATAGACATTATAATATGCAAATGTAGGACCTTTGTTTCAGACATAGAACGTTTGATACTTTTAAAGTATCTGTTTAGTATTTAAAATCTTTTTTGGTTTATTATTTTTATTCAGGAAGCTTTAAAGATCAATTGAGATTTATTCTTAAATTTTTATATAATTTTTACTTCTTTTAGACTCTTATTCATATTAAATCGGGGGTTCTATACCTTTTAGACACAATGACTTCCTTTTTTTAAATTAAGTATTTTGTCAACCCCCTCTGAATTATGTTATTTTTTCAAAAATTTACAATAGTATTTTTTTTTACTATTAAGAAACATAGTTAAACATCATTTTAAGTAAGACAAGTAAAAAAAACAGTAATTTTATATGGTCACAATAGTTTTATTAAAGTATTCCAATTTATTTATTTTTGTCTTCTCCACACTTTGCAACCCTCTTAGACCCACTGGTTGAGAACCCCTTTATTAAAGTAATTAATTTTTATACTTAAAATAATGTAATGATAATTAACCACAACTATCAACATTTGTTTAAACATTATTCTCCTATCTGTAAGCTTATCTTTTATGTCAATTTGAATTGATTGTTTCATTCTTCAGGAGACTGCATTTGACATTAGTTTCGAAGAAATGAAATACTCTTGAGTTGTTGTTAACTTTGCTTTAAAACATGATAAACGATCTAAAAAAAACTTGTAAAAATATTTTGATAAATTTTGTAAATTGATGTAGAAATATTTTTCTTAATTGTGCATAAAATAATTTGCCTTGACTGGTTTTCTATTTTGTTACAGATAATTGTACAATCACCATTTTGTAAGAGTACAGTTGCATTTTTACTTAATTTCTCTTATAAAATAAACTACCCACTTTTATACAAACATAATATGCTAATATGAAGTAATGTATGGCGATGTTTACAAATTTTTCTTACATTATTTTAAAGAAAAAAAATATATATATATAGTATAATTTAAGATAAATATATATTTAACACTTGTTGTGTGATAATGTGATTGCCTTTTTGTTCAAATGGGTTCCTGATACTTTTGACCTAATTAACGTAGTTCTTTTAAGTTTAAAAAGAAAAAGTCAGTCAAATATAGATTGGTTGTAAGCCTAGAAATACATTTATATTACTACTATTACTTTATTATTATTTTTCTCCATGACAACTCTTGCTTATTCACTTCAAAATTGTATTCTATTTTTATCCACAGCTAGGGATTTAACATAATAACACTTGTAAAAAAAATGCCTTTTATTGAGATTCTGTTTGCTTCAAAATAGGTTTTAAAGGTGTCTCATTAACCCTTTCAATCCTAGCCACTGCAAATTTTTCATAGGATTCATTGGTAATCTTGGGCAACTGAGGATTGAAAGGGTTAAAATATTTAACAAAAGTAAACGGAAAAAGTAATGCTTTATTTTAAAGCATAAATTTTAAGATTTGCAATAGATAACTTTCTAAAATAAAATAATAATTAACTTGTACTAAAAATGTATTGAAGGTGATATAAATTAGATATTCAGAACAAATTTTTTATACCAAGAATCTCATCTATTTTGTACTGTGAATTGTCTTTAGTTAGCATTTGTTATCTTTCTGTTAACTTAAAAATGTTACTTTTTGTTTCCTCAACAAATATTTTTCTATTTGTGTGAATATTATATGTATATATTATTTTCTAAAATAAAGCATCTAGTCTTGTTACATACCTTTGTTTTGTTGCTTTGAAATTTTTCATTTACATTATTTAAATGCAATTTAAATGATTAAATACTATCTACTAAAATTAAAAACATTTTAAAACTTATTACTAAAATAGTAAGGGTAGGTTTTAGATTAATCCATATAGTAAGAAGCGGGTAAATTTTAATATACTTTCTTTTATTAAGTACCCAAGTCATAGAATTTTCAAGAAATATTTTTAATCATGAGAAAAAAAAATTTCATGAGTACATAAACATTAGCTAATATTTTGTTCAACTGAAAGATGGGATAAAAATGTAAGTATGACTTGTTGGAATGTAATGAGTTTTTTTAAAATACAATATAAAATAATCAAAATACTATGTGTACAAAACACTAAATATGTTATAATGATAAAGGCTGCAGTAAACACTAAAATCTTCCTAAAAATTGCTTTGCAGATTTTAACCCACATGCTCAAAATTTGGTATGTATATTTATATCTTACTACTTACACAATAAATTTTGGTTTAAAATAAATGAGTAGGGTTTTTAAAAAACTAAAAATTAAAAAAAAATTACAAGATTTCAAAATGTTCCAAGCAAAGCAACATTTTTTTTAAACGCCATAATTTTTACTTGATTTCAGGTATTTAGTTGGTTGTTTATAACTTCGTGTAAAAATGATTATTTTAAAACAATTTGCACATAATATTGTCAGAAGTATGTAATTTTGAGAAACTTTTATGGCTATTTTCAAATAAAATGATAAATTTAATACTTCAAATAAATTATCACTTGCATTTAAACAAGAAACTTATTTTAGACATTAGAATACTTTCCAAAAGAAGTTATAAGTAAAATTTGTTTTGCCTAAAGTATTTTGAAATTTTGTAGCTTTTTATATTTTTTAAAAACTTACTCATTTTTTCCATTTTTTATTTTGTTTCAGTTACACGCTATAAAAATACACTTTAAGTTTTGAACATATATGGGTAAATACGTTCGCATTTAGGCATGTGCAACATGTTCCATAGCACATGGTGGTAAAATTTCAGGAAGTCGAAGGAATCCATACGGCATGTGCACATTTGCAAAAATAATTAATTTCACAATTTTTATTCAAGAAATTTTGCTTCTATAATGAAGGTTATGCCCCCTCCCACTAGAACTTCTCAAAAGTAGCCTGAAAACACTCTTTTGGCATGCTAAAGTAAAAAAAAAATCTCCGGGGGGAGAGCTCCCGGTCCCCCCCGTTTAATTTTAGGGCTTGGGTTTTGCAGGTAGTCAGCTAGAGGATGTAAAAGAAAAATTTTTGAATTTGGGGAGATAAACCCTGAAATTCCCCTTAGCTTAGCTAGGGGTGTGAAGTACGTTACAGATGATACCCAAGGTTCAGAGATATCAAAAAAGGCTTTGAAACACTTAATTTCGGTATTGCAAAAAAAATTAAAAAATAAAGGTCAAGATTCTACTTTTTAGTGTTTAGAAAGCTACATTTATATTACGTACGCATGGAATTAATAATGGTTAAAAATAATTTGTAAACAAATACATTCGCCCCAACAAAAGAAAAAGTTACGGCATCTTCATGGCCTACTTCAAAAAGGAGTCCGAAAGGAGATGACAAGAAAACTGTAGCACAGGGCTGCAAAAACCTAAAATACGGGCCTGTGTAAATATCCTGCCAAATTAATTAATGCATTTTAGTGTCAATATATTCTTGATGTATTCTTCTGAATGATCGAAAACAAAAATTATTAATGATTAAGAAGAATAGGGTGCATAGTATGCACCCTATTCTTTTTAATCTCTGGCTTTTATAATTCTCACTGTATCTGCATACAATATACTTATTATTATACGTAATATTTAATCAAGCATAAATTGAGATTTTATTTATCTATGACTTAAATTAAAACACAGCAAATAAATTTGACAAAAAGATGCATAACCTTTCTGAATAGGGATCTGAATAAAATTCCTGAAGTATCTATTAATTTTTTAACTTATTTATTTGGGATACAAGGCAAGAAATTCATTTAAAAGAAAAATAGGAATGGGAAAAACTTGATGAGAGAAATGATATAGTACAGAGAAAAATTATGTAACATTAGAAGTTTAATATTTAATAAATATATCCTTAAATGTAAAATGTTTCACCCCATAATAATTATAACTTGCAAAAAGTTTATTAAATATTTTAAAAAGGGGAAGATTAAAAAATAATTTCAATTGAGTGAATATGTTAATTAAATCCTTCAATGAATTAATTGTTTTAATGTTTGATAAGTTATGTGTTATCAATAAAAAGACATTTATTTCTTTAAATCTTTGGATATATTGTTAAAAAGTTATTTAGCATGATTTTCGAATAAAAATTTAGTTCTTAGAATATCCTTTTTTTTAAATCAGATTAATTAAGATTCAATTTTTTTCTTTAAATTCAATACAATAGTCTAAAATATATGGATTTTAGTTGTGTATTTCCTTAATTGTATTTTATATCTGCTAGTCTTTTATCGATTTCTATTACTCTTTTTTCCAACCTTCAGGGACCCCAGGGATTAATATGTATCCCGTATAAAATCTACTTTATTCTATATGTCTTGACTTGATTTGAATGCTTTTATTTTTTCAGTGTATTAGTTTTTGAATGTGAAACAATGTGTATACAAATACATTACAATGCCATCAATTGGAAAATTTCAAAGTTTATTTTCTGTCACATATTTGCACACGTTTCATTACAAGTAGTACTTACATTGAAACATAATTTTCTCACATTAAAGGACTGCTGTTAAAATCAACATCAAAAAGAAGAGCATTCATATCTTCTAAATTTGACCGATCACTGTAAATAAATGAATAATTTTTTTTAAATATTTCAAACAGTTTTCGAAAAGTACTTTTGACTTTTTTCACTCACCTCTGAAATGTTGAGTCATTATCGAATACATCAGTAATGGATGATTTACCATCCATATGTTTTTTATCATTCGTTTGACCTTAAAAATATCTTTACTTCAATAATCTTTTTTTAAAAGATATGTTTAAATACAGTTAGTTTAATATTTTAATCAGATAGCTTTATAAGTAAATTAATTCAACTGTCTTTAAAAATTCTTAATTAATTTATAAGATTTTTTACATTCCTCTAACATGCTTACTTCCTTTTATGGATAGCTTATATTTTTTTATTTATGCCTTATTTATTTTTCCCCCTCTTATTTTTCACTCTAATTCTTTATTATGCATCTTTATTGTTAAATAAAAATCAATTTTCATACATCTCAGTGTTGAGTATTATTTAAAAAACATGTTTTATATTCAATTAAAATTCTATAAATTTACAAATCTTCTCTTACCATACGTATGAAAAACTCTAGAAATAGTTTTCCTGTGTCGATTTGAAAACCCATATTCTGCATTGAACTGCTCAGCTTCTGAACAAATCTCTTTTCTCAAAGAATCGAGCGTATTCTTCAATTGAATCTAATCAAAATGGGGAAATTGTAAAATTTTCTTTAAAAAATATTTTTGTTAAAGAATTAAAATTTACGTACTAGCTCCTTCTGCAAAATTTCTTTTTCCGACTTGAGCTCATTATTTCTTTCTCGAAGCAAGTTTTTCCTCACTTGAAGCATTTGTAACGTTACTTCCCTATTGCTGAGACGATTCATCTACATAAAAGTTACTTCCATCAAACTCGCTGTTAAATTAAAGTTTATGCAAATTAATTTTTAGCTACGTTATTTATCTTTTAAGGGTAAAATATTATTATTGGAGAGGAATCCTGTGTTTTGAAATTGTAATCCTACTTTGAATTAGAAGCAAATAATCTGTTTAAAACAATATTTTAGAATTCTAGAGAAATAATTTAACAGACAATGGTGGATTGAATATATTTCTTGTTATAAGATCAGTACAAATGTTATATGTACTCGTAGATTTATACTTTACACAAGGTTTCACGGTTTAAAGAATCCTTTTCAGCCTAAGTTAAACCTTTTATTGTAAAACTTACCTTTTCTTCAATCTGTCTTTTTAGACCATCATAATTTTTTTCTGTATCTTTAAGTTCTTTTTCAGATTCAGTGATTTTAATTTTAACTGAAATAAACACAACTGTTTTTTTTACCCAAAAAAAGAGATAGATTTACAAAATTAAATACTGGTTTCTAAGTCTGTAAATGTTTTATCAGTTTAAGCAGGCAATTAGTCACATAACATAATGAAAGAGGACATTCTTACAATGTATGCTGGTAAGATATCCTGCCTGTATAAAAAAAAGAGAGGGTTCTTTTTTTCCTTAGAAAGCAATCAATATGTCGTTGTATGAAGAGATTCAGATACTTTCCCTGATTCATTAGAAAAAAGGGATCTTCTATCCAATCACAACCTCTATCTCTCTCTTTTAGTCCCACGCTTACTCAATTGAACTCAATATTTTGTATTAGCAGAAAATTCTGTATTTTCTAGTTATTTAATCACCAATCACAAAGAAAGCGCAGTTATAGAAAATTTTGTGAGTGGTGCATAGCAAGAAGTAATTATAAAGGATTTAGAAAACAGCATTGTGAATAAAAAAGTATATGGGACAGTTCTATAAGGTTTCTTGTAAAAGGTTATTTCAAATAAATCATAGACTACCTCTTTGACTCCACTAGTGTCCCATTCCCAACAATTGTTTAAAAATGCCTATAAATTCAATACGTCCGGATATTCTTGGGGCAATTTTTTGAGAATCAGGACATGGACATCAAAATTTTAAATTGCTCAGAAATTTACCAAATTTTAGGGTTTTGTAGCTAAAAGTATGAAGTTATCCTATATTAAAATAGTTTTTAATTTGGAGTTTTTAATAAATATAAAATAATGAGTTTAAACACGTATTGAAAATAGTGTAATTCAAATATATACACGAGTTCAAAGTTTAAGATCCTCAAAAACACTTAAAATAACCTAAGTTTCTATTTATTTTTTGCCAGCTGATTACCTTAGAGAATATTCTTAGTAGAAATATCACTAAAAGTAAAGATTTATTTCTTTTAATTTGATTTCTTCTAAGCACTGTTAAAATTACTTTTTTTAATATCTTAATGATTAATTCAAATTCTTTTAAACGTTAAAATGCTGACAAGAATTACACAAATTCAAGAAAAGAATATCTTTAAAAATTCTATCCTTTTTTTGTAAAAATATACTTAAAAAACTGTATTAGGATAATAGTATGAGACTATTAAAATAATAAAAATAACGATCAAAAATATTTTCCTATCAAAATAGTTTAAATTGTCTTCTCCTTTTAATCGGACATTTTTTAACCCAAGAATACAATCATAGAAATTCAAAAAGAACATACGATTTGTTAGATATTCATGGCGAACTTTTGACTCCTGTTCTGATTCATAAATATTATTAAATATACTATCCAAAGCGTCACTCATTTTGAATTTTAAATTACTAAATTTGTTTTAATTATTACTGCCAATTTATTCTTTTTGAATACAATTTTGCAAGAAAATTTTTGAAGAATTTAATCGTTTGATGTTTTTAATTTCTCTTTATATTTTAAAGTTGCGGCAACACATACACAATTTTCATAAACAGTGTTTATAGTTGTGATAAGAATATTTGTAAATATCTTACTAGCAAAGGATATCTATTCAACATTTTCAATGGATTGGCAAGGTAATGAGATAAAATATTGGATTTTAAATAAATGTTTTAAGCAAAGTTAATGACACTATACTTAAGGTATTATTAAAATATTTTTATAATCATCAAATTATTATTAAGTAGAACCTTAGTGACCCCTTATGAGACCAACAATATGCACTGTACAATTAGCACTGTGATAAAACATACTTTTCTTACCGGCCGTTGTAATAGAAGGGTCGCTATATCTGGGGTCGTTGTAAAAAGTTTCTACTTATTATTCAAAATATAAGAAAAAAATTAAGTTCATGTTAAACTACTTAAGTTTTGTTTGTTAATAAAAATTTTCTATCTTTCTAATAATTTTACATATATTCACTTATATATTTACAAATTTTTAATGTTTCAGTATTTTAAACCATTATTCATTTTATAGAATAAAAAACTATTCAATCAAACCTAGAAAGGTTTTATCGTAGTAGTACATGATTTTGCTATCAGCTAATTAATTGGAACAACGAAATATTTTACATTTCTAAAGAGAATATCGAGAAATTTGTAACAGTTTTACGTCATCAATAAATATGATTGCATACATTTAAGTATTTTTCTTCTAGTTCAATAAAACCTTAATTTAACTTAAAGGTCAATGTGTTTTAAGTGGTAAAATACCACCACAGCGGCTACTACTAGTTTCTTTTTTTAATGTATAAATTTCAGGTTTTACATCATCATGATCCATGTCTTCAGCACCTTGAAAAATTTATGGAAGTCCAAGAAATTGCACATAGATCATTGGGTTTTTCGGTTACACTACAGATACACTGTTCTTATCCTCCTGATATTCTGTATTATAGTCAGTACAAAACAGTATGCAGGAGAACCAATTAAATGTTCCAAAGACACTCGGGATTATTCACCTTTGGTGGAAACGTACTGTTACATCACTTCAACATATACAGTGAAGACTGCTGTTAAACTTACCGTAAGTAGTTTTTAATCATATTCAATGCCAATTGATATCAAGGAATAGTTTTCGCAGGACTTTTTTTTTATCTTTTACACTTTTATGAAGCAACAATGAATTCCTTAAACATGTTTTTCAAATAGGTAGCAATGAAAACATCAATTATTTAAAAAACTCTAATTGGCTAATGTATTCGATTTTTAATCGAGAGATTGTATGTTCCATTGTCCACCTTATTGCTATATTTTAGGTCCCCATTCATTTAGAAAGACGTGTTTTAATTTTGCAAGGTCTTGACACGCTCCATCTTTATTTGTAGCCTGCCGATGGTGCACCACATCCTGGTATCTACCCATCCAACGATATCGGCCAACATCGTTACCACAGGTATTACCAGTGGGTCGGATTTCTCCTGTTCATCCAATCCGTACTTTTCTACCTCCCCCACTGGTTGTGGAAGAGCCTGGAAGGAGGCCATCTTGCAAGATTACTTGATCGCGACACCAGGTTCCTACCTGAAGAAGAGCGAATCAGGGCGAGGAACGTGATCATTGAACACTTGAGGGCCAGGTGGACCAAAGACTCTTTCTTCGTGTACAAGTACTTGTTTTGTGAAGTACTCTGCTTGGTGAACTTATTTGTGCAAATGGAACTGTTGAACAGTGTCTTCGAAGACGAGTTTTACGGATATGGCACCGAAGCTGTGAACTTTTTGAGGACTCGCACAGGACCAGACCCCTTTTCAAGGATGTTCCCTAGAGTTGCAAGTTGTACTTATCGATATTTTGGTAGTACTGGCCTCATCAGTAGTGAGTCGGTACTGTGTGTACTTGCAACTAATGTAGTTAACGAGAAGATATTCTTGTTTTTGTGGTTCTGGTTCATAATTTTAATAGTGATTACTCTCCTTGCTTTGATAGCAAAGGCGATAATATTTTCTTCGTATTCTTTACGAATGCAAACTATTTGTATGCGTTTCCCCAGCATTGAAATGGGAGATTTCAGGACAATAATAGAAACTGGGAATTTGAGCAATTACTTATTTGTGTATCTCCTTGGAGATAATATGGATGAAGTGAACTTTTCTGAAGTCATTGAATATTTTGTTACGATTCAAAGGGGTAAAATCAACTAATTGATAGGAGTTATGATAACTGAGTACATAAATTAAAATAATTTGATTTTTTGCAATAAAGAATAAGTATTTTATCCTGATTCAAATTTGAAGTTTTTTTTTTCTTTTTAAAAACCATGCAAAGCATCATGGCCTTGATTCCACAAATTAATAGATTTAAGTACTAAAAATATAAACGCTAATTATGAGTAAGTTCACAGCTAATCGTCCATGAATTCATACAAAACCTATATAAAGACTAATTTTTGAAGAAAAATGCCGCATGGATCAAAAGGAAGGTTATTTAATGAATAGTGTATATCCTGGTCGGCATGCCTTTATGGATAGACATAAAACACAAACTAAACTTTCCCATTTTCCTCGGTTGCGATCGGTATCGAGGGTATCACACAAAAATTTCCGATCCCATTGTGTTTGCTTCCAGGAATTATCGGTTTTGGTAATGAACTTCTTCGCAATCTTCCACCCGATCAATAGTACTCTTGCATTAGTTCTGGGAGAAAGATAAAGCAGGAGCAAACAAACACACCAACGTTTCTGGTTAATTTTCCTCTAATTTCAAACCAACCCTACGCTGCGGAGGTCGTGGCTTATCCGTCTCATAAAGTAGGGTGGATCTCTCTGGAAGCAACCGGTCTCTTCGTGCGGGATGCGTAGGAGATAAACGCCCTTCTCACCTTGAACTGAGGAGTTAGTGTTTGCTCTTTGTTCAATTCTCCGTTGAACTAACTGCTCCGGGCGAGGCTATGCCACCGAAATTCCTAGCTCTCATTGTAATCAGAACGCATCCGCTATTTGATTTCAATTATAAGAGCAAGTCATTTTCATTTCTTGCTACTCTTGACCAAGGACTTGATTTTATCGGAATTTCGAGTTGGGATGGCCCAGATTGTATCGTGAAGGTTAAGTGAACAAAGAATTGACCGTTTTATTTTTTAGTTCCTTCATATGCAAAGTCTAGGGGTTAAATTTACAACATTTGTGCAAGAGTGACTTTGTGTTCAAAATTGAGTGAGAATCATGAACGCATACATACAGTGATTCCGCATGAATTGGTGGTGGAACTTAAAATTGTCCAGTCACCTAACTCCATATCCCATTTTCATAACTTTAGAAGATAAATGGGTAAAGTGCTCGAGGGCATTTAAGTGGTGCAATGCAATATTAAGAAAAATCTTCTGAGATTTCTTAGATGGTTAAATTCAATTAGCAATTTTGAAAACAAATTATATCCGACATGTTCATAAAAGTTTTTTTTATGTATTTTACTTCCTAAAATATTTTTTTGTCAAAGTTTTTAGGTATCTCTGTTGCTTCAATTAAGTTTCATATTAAAATAAATGAGCGAAGACAAGTTAAAGAAGGGGTGGAATCAAAAGGCAATATCTACTATATAAATAGTTATAACTCCGAGTCCGACACTTTTAGTTTTTCTTGGACAAACAGTGTCATTTGAGATACTGATCGATGTAGAGCTTCTAAACTTAAATGTCTTTTTATTATTGTTTGTTATTTTTTTTTAAATAATATAATGTTTGCTTATAGGGGATAGTTCACTCCACTAAATTTTCATGCGTATCATTAAACATGATTTATCTATCATTTATCTCAGTATGGTCCAACCTTTAGCTTCCTGAGTGCCAATTAAACTTTTTACTGGGAGGTGAGTGCCAGAGACAGTAAAATTTACATTTTACTATTTGAAAGCAGGCAAATCAAACTTATATTTCAACACCGGAACAATTACTTCCTTTTTACTTGTAAAAACGTGCCTTTTGGGCAGACCCATTTTTGTAAAAAGGTACTAACAGCTCCAAAAATGTTTTTGGTTTTCGGTATAAATATAATTTATCTTCGGTTTTGTACGCATATATTTAGAAAAAGGTATCCAAACCCCTCATTATACAGAAAAGAAAAGAATTACAATCAATGGTTTCAGGTTTGATTAATGATTCTCTTAACTTAATACTTTATTTTAAAATGCAAAAGGTTTCGTTCAATTTTTTTCTGTGCCTTCTTTAAGCCCCTATTTCTGCAAGATATTTTGTTATTCTTTAACAAAAAGTTTAACCATACAGAAACAACGAAGGGTTTAAGGAATCATTAAATTAACGCAGACAGAGAAATATGTGCCCATAAAATGCTAAATGGATGATTAGCGCTAAAAAAGAATTGTGAAGAAATGATAAATAATGATTAGAAAAAAAGAGGAACCACCGTCTTAGATAATTAAGACACCCATTTTGAAGAAAGTTTTTAATGAAAGAAATGATTGCAGCGTTTTAATACCTTTGAACATAAGCTTTGCCTAATTAATTTGGATGAGATGCCCATTTGTAGTTTTTTCTTCTTTTGAGACGTTTTCATTATTTGCGAATGCATTTTCGATTTTTTTTTCCACTAAATAAAATTTTCATACTCCTTTGATAGAAAAAGTAACTAATGTATCTAATAAAAAATTTTGGCGTTATTAGAATAGCTAGAATTTTTCTTTCGTTTATTTTTATACTTACGTTCTTATATCCATTAATTCTTTGAAGCACTAAAAGTATCTGTGATGAAAATACAAAGGACCTTTTTTGAGTTAGTTTGAATAGTTTTTGTGGACAGTTTACAGGTTGCATAGTATTAAAATGAAATTTGTAAAATTACAGATCAAGTATCAAAACGGTTATTAATAACTTGGTCTGTGTAAATTTATACAATTTTCATGAGATATTTTCAATGAAAACTTTCATATTTATTTCGAACTAAAAACACTAATTCAACTACAACACTAACACTCATATAGCATTTACGTAATCAAGAATTGATCCTAAACATAGAAACTACTAAAAACTACTTACTCTCAACGTGCCTTAACTCTGATACATCAAGAAAAACAAACTTATTTTGCTGAAGTTATTTTCTTATGTTTCTGGAAAGTTTCTAAAACTCTTTAAAATTAAAAAAAATAGAGTTTCTATTTAAGCTTAAGTTTTGTTAGAGAACACAAAGAAAAAGTACATAAAAACCCCAGACGTCATTTTAAAGCAGAAGATAAGTTTAGTAATTAAGGAGCTATTTTTTTTTTAAATTTGCAAGTTTTTTTCTTTCTTTGAGACTTTCTCTAGTTTTTAATTGCATTCTTTTTATGCACGACCCGTTTTTATTTACCTCAAGATATATTTTCACTAATTTTAGGTAGTGGAAATTTTATGCATAAATATACAAATATTTAATCATTGAGTATCTTAAATCATTTTTTCAATTTTGAAGTGATTATTTTCATTAACTAACGAATCACAGAATAAGCTTGTTTTCCAATTTGCTTGTTCTACTTTTAAATTTTACAGATTAAACAGTATTTGTGACATTTTGTTAGAGTCTGTAATACGTCTTTTAATGATAAACTTAATAGTTTCTTTGAAATTTTCAATGTTGATGTTAACATTACCTGTTAACAAAACATTAATACAGGAACAAAAACCTTTAAAAATTTCGAATTTCCATAACAATAAGATACAAAATTCATTATCTACCAAATGTCTTAAATACCGTAAAATGCCCCTAAAAGGTAAAAAAATCTTGATTTCCTCTTGTTTTTATACTTAAAATGATTTTTCATGCATTTTATTTGAAATCTATTGTCACTGTAAGTAAAATTTACAGAAATTAATGAAAAAACATGAATGACTGTTCTTCAATGACAAAAGAAACCTTTTTTATAAGAAAGAACTCAAAATGATAGATACTCTTAAAAACAAGGATAGGGGTTAATTATACTTTTTGTTTTTATTCTTAACAAACCTTAAATTTCTGCAGATCCTCTTGAAAGAAAGGAAACGCAAATATAAGTATTTAAAACCAATAAACCAAAGAAATAATCGTTCAAAGTTAAATGTTGAACCAGCAAAATGAAAAGTTGAATTCCTTTCATGCTACTTTACTTAAAGAGAAAAAAATACTTTTCGTGTGCTAAAAACTATGATTACCTCGACTAAAGTACCATATTCCGAATCAAAAGAGAAAATACTTCTCGAACCCTCCCATTATACTATATCGGCATTAATATCTAGATTCTGGTCGGTGGACCATTCTATGGCTGATAAGGGATCGAATTTCACTTCCATATCTTCAATACGAGAAGGGGGTTCCGATAAATATCAAAAGGGAGAAAATCTTTGGTTAGAATGTTATCTACCAATCTTTTCTATTGATTCCAAAGGAGGAAGAGTTAAAACTTCGGATGTGGATATTGGATATTCAAATTTCAACCTATCGAATTAATTAAAATGTGTGGGAGGATAAAAATAGTTTGTATGAAATGATCTCATGCACGATTGATTAGATTAACTCTATTGTTGTTATAGATTTTATTTTAGTACAGCAGTAAATTGTGAGTAGTAGTTATGTGAATTGGAAAATCTTTTGTACTAACGTCCTTTGTGTACATTCCTTATCAAGCTAATCTGTTGGGCATATATTTGGCTTTTTGGTATTAGTAAATATTGATGTTAAAACCTTTTGGATATTTTATGACTAATTAAATTAAGAGCTTCGATTGAAAATCATTAAGAACTTTTTAAAATATCCATTTTAAAGAAACGCTGTTGTAGTCTTGTTCCAGATAGCGTACCCAGAAAAAAATAACTTCAGGAGAGGATATCCTAAAAACTTTTTAGGTAAGGGGAACTTTGAGGGCTGTTCTTGTGTGTGTTATTTTGTAGGGAAAAGAAATAATGTCTCGTATTTTTTGGGAACATTTTTTGTTTTTTACCCCTAACTACACTACTGATTCAAAACTGTTAAATTTACCAAGTTAAGGGTTAAAATAAGTTTCTGGTTCACAAAGTAATAACAATTTTAAATCAATTAATAATTAATGCTAAGTATGTAAGGTGATAATTAAGAGAATATCATCAATATTGTATGGTTTTATAAACTTTATATCGATGCACTCAAAAACTAACACGATAAAGGAGGACTATACATCACAATATTTACAATTTCTAACAACGCGTACAATTTCTAACAACTCCAGCAAAGTGAAAGTTGAATAATCAAGATATCACTATTTTTTCCTCATCTTTTTCACCTTCGTGAAATTGATTCAATTCAAAGGAGAAGCGAAAAAACTCAGAGCACAAATCCAACATTCTTTTTTTCATCTCATTTTTATTTCAGAAACTATCTTTCTTACAAGAACAAAAGCCTTGTTGTATTTCCCTCATACCCCATCCCTCTTTGAGGGAGGTATAAGGATGGAAAATCTGAATATATTTGTGTATTATCATAACAACAAGCTTTCGCACGACCTTTGTTAACCTTTGTAATAGCAAGCTCTATTGGTCCAAAGGAATGGGGATGTGGGTTAGACCGTTTGGTGTGGCTACTTGAAAGGATAGGGGGTCAAGGATTACATCTTGTTGATTTGCTGTCTACTCATCCTCATAATGTACCCGAAATGAGAGGTTACTGAAAGAGAAAGCAGATGTAGTGAAATGATAACCTACTGGCCTTTTGTTTGTTAACAAAGAGGAATTGGCTACTTCAAGCGGATATAGTCATTAAATGGAAAATTTACTTTCTATGTCGATGATATTCTTGTGGATTTTGCTACTTTTAAAAAACAAGTTTTTAAATTAGAATAATACGAGGGTAAAGTTAATATTTCAAATATAAAAATGAAATAATACTTCTTGCTTTTATTGAGATTGTATCAGTGACATATATCATTAGTTTATTTTGAAATAGCATTTTTTATAGTTAGGTAAACTAGTTTCCATTTAGGAAAAACGAAAAATGTGTTATTCGATTTATTTTGCAAAATGCGTTGGAGGATTTAAGAGGAATCATGGTGAGCGTTGCACACCATCCTGAATTTTTTTCAGAATTTTCCATATTTTTTACGGTAAATGAACATGTTCGAAGTAAACAGGGATAAAGTGCCCTCTGATAGTCTCTAGCTTACTTAGAAAACTTAGAAAGTAAGTGTTGAAAAATGTTTTGAATTTGACTTTTTATAAAAATTAAAACCCAGCTTCATGTTTAAAGGGAATTTTAGTACTTAGCTATACTTCAAACTTCCTTATATGATAAGGCTTTAAAAAATTCTGTTAAATATTCAGCATTTTAATATTAAAATATTTTTTATTGTAACGAAAATCAGTGTAAATTTAATGAACGAAATAAATTGATCAAATTGAAATTTTTGTTAAAATTTAATTACATCATAGTAGTATTAATCACGTTTGCGAGTAACTGCATAATTTAATGATGAATTCTATGAATATATCCTAATTCAAAGAACACTCAATACACTGGTGAAATGGGGAAATCTACATATAAAGTAACACACTAAAACTAGCAGATTCACGAAACTGAATGAAAATTCATTACATGAAACGACACTTCAGCATAAGCACTATATGCAAAAGTTTATGCTTTAAATTCTTTTGCAAGAAAAATCGATGTTTTTCGTTTAAAAAGTAGCCACGTGCACAGTGTAACTAGATTTTCCTTCTTGTGTATTGTTTGTTCAGAACTGCGCTTCGACAAATCTAAACTTTTCTTTTGTTTGCCCAAGTGTCATCACTTTTTGAAACGGACGAGAAAAGTACCACTTCTGTTATCGCAATCTCGATTCTTCTTCATTTTGCCCCTTTTTCTACGTTATTACGTTTCGCTTTACTAAAGTCGATTCGACTCTCTTCATTTCTTTTCTTAAAAAAACCTTTTTTCACGCCTGTGAAAACATAGCCAATAGATTTGAGAGTTTTTCTTCCTCTTAAAATGTATTTTTCGATTTCCTTTTAAATACTTTTAAAAAAGGCAAAAAAAAAATTGTTCAGTGTGAGTGGTTTTAAAAATATCATCTATTTCTTTTTTTGTATTTTGTAGACTAGATTGTTTTAAAAATGTAACTCATAATTTCAGAATAAATATCTTTAGTGCTTGATATTAGTTTTTAAACTTTATTATTTATTCTTTAAAATTTGTAAAAAGATTCTACTGAAAATATATTATGACTACTGGATTTTCTTTGGAATGCTTTTGAGGTAAGAGTAGTTAGTTGTGTTTATGGACAGATATGGGCGGTTTCTGTGTAAAGGAGGTCTTTTTGAAGACACAAGTAAGGAAGAGTGATATCCTATCTATATAAATGGGTACTTCTGTGTGAACTTTGATGATGATTAAAGGTTTGAAATGCTTTTGCTAAAAATCTAAGCACAGAAATATTAAAGATGATGACAAATTCTAACACTTCAAGATTTTGATGACTAAAGGAGAAGTAATTTCGAAACATTTTGTTTTACATTAGTAAGGACTCATTATTTTACTAATAAATGCCTTGACACATGTTTTTCTAGCACTGTGTTCAAGAAAATATATTTTTCTATTTTGTTTCATGAATTCATAGTTTTTACTTTTCAATTCATCTAAATTATGAAAATAAAACGCAGCGCACCAATACATTAGATCTATATTTTGGGCTTTAAACTCTGCTCTTTTATCAATAATATTCTTTGAATTTATCTTTTAGTGTAGTAATATCACTTTTAAATTAGTTTATTATTAGGTACTCCTTTCAAATTATGACTGTAAAAAATATGTATTTACATAACATTAAAACTAAAAAATAAGAAACTTATGTTGAAACATTTTTTAGAGTTTCTCTTTTATACTCTTTTGATGAGTGTTTAAAGCTTTCAAAAATATAAAAAACACCCAGCCTGTTCTTTTTATTTTATTAAGTACTTTGAAGTGAAAGTTAAAGTGGAAACTATAGTTATCATCCAAGAACAGAAAGAGTTCTACTATAAATAAGTTTTTACGTCCTTGTTAAATTTTCTCAACAAATCCAATTAAACTTGGAATTTTTTATTAGTTTAACACCTTTTCCAATATTTATACCACTTTATCGTTTAAGATTATTTTTAGTACGGATTTACGTTTAATGGCGAACAAGTTTTATTGAAGTATTTTCTTTCTAACATTATACGTGTTTTATGTTTTCTTTCAGGAAACGTTCCTCGTTTTTATGGTTTAGGAATGAGGTATAAATTCACGTTGAGTCTATACATAAAATAATTAAATTGATCAGGAACTTTTTAATTGTAAAATCTTACCGATCAATTAAAAATAAGCCCTGTAAATTAGTTGAAAACTCTTAATAATTTTTTTTTAGTTTTAAATACTATTTAAAATACGATGTTTTCAGACTTAACATGAGAAACGTTTAAAAAAAGGAAATTTAACTTTGATGCTTTAGTTATCAGCATTTTATAATTTAATAGCAAACAATGTTTTTGAAGTTTTTATTGGTATTGGTAAATTTTGCTTGGCATAAAAAAATTCAATCGAACTTTATAGTAAAGAAAATTTATATTGCTTTCATAAGCTGAGAACATGTATGTTGCCAACCAACTAGAAAAGGTTTTGTTTCACTGAATAATACTCTAACGTTTACCTGTTTATTGAGCAACCATTTCAATAAATTCAATTAAATTTTATGCGAGAGTCTCTTAGCCTTTTTGGAGCCTTCTCACAGAGAAAAAGGGTTTTTTTCATAAAGAGAGAGAATAGAATCAAACAACAAAGACGAACTTTACTTATTAAAATTTCTTTATTAAATAAACCACGAAAACAATAAAACAGAAAGCATACAAAGTTGGCACCAGGCCTCGAAAGAAATTGTACATTTCATTTGGCAAACAAAAAGAAGAAAACAAAAACTATGGCATTAAATATCGAAAATGCACTTATGTACACAATGATAAACACTCTCTCTACATATGAAAAGTTCTTCAAATTGGGATAATGAAGTGATGCAATTCTAATAAAACACACCATATTTTTTAGAAAAGTTCTCTTGGCAAGGAATAATTAATGAGAAGTAGACGTGTTTTATTGATTGTTGGCAATAATGTACAAGAAGTTAGAATCAAGCAAATTGATTTAAAAAAATTGCCTAATTCTTTATGAAAGTTTGGTCTTATTTTATTGGGCTTAAATTGTATCAGTGGAGTTTTTGGGTCTTAAAATAAGAATTAAATTTTAATTGAATAATAGTACACTCCATCTTTGAAAGAACTCTTAAAGCTATGAGAATTGGCCAGTTCTAAGGGGATCAATGTTATCTAGATTAATAAAATAAGGAGACGCATCTGAACGAAAACTCATATTAACTATGATTAAATTAACAAAACGCATTTAATGCGATAAACTCGTGTGATAACAAGTAAAATAAATAGCATCCCCTATAAATGTTGCGCCAATCATAAATCCTGCAAACAAAAAGCTAGTAAACGTTATTGATAAATGTTTTATGTAAAATAAACCCAACCAAAAAATGGGATAAGGAAGAGACAGTACTTCCTTGTTCATATATAACTATTTTTAAATGATGCAAAATAGTCTTTAAAAGATAAATATTTTATATATTAATGAAACGACAGTCTTTTGTAGTGCCTAGTGCTACTTTAAGCATACAAAAGAAAATTATCTCTTAAAAAAATTAAATAATATTGCTGTTGGTACCAAAACGAATTTCAACGTTTAAGGGGAATAAAGATTAAGATTCCAAGTGGAAGTACCGTCTCGACCACCAGCAAGGTTGGAACACATGAGACTTAAATATTTAGGGGCATGATGAGAAGAATAAATACATGGGGATCCAGTTAGACTTCTAACAAGACACTGGGTTAACGCAAAAGGGCGGTATGATGAGTCCTCCTCAATAGAGGTAGTTGTTCTCGTAGGAATCGTCCATCGCGCAGAAGTTGTCCACGCACTGTAGACCGTCGTCGCACGGACACACGTGGGTGTAGATCTCCATCACTTCGACGGGCTCCCCGTTCGGGTAGTAGAGGGTTCTGTTCTCAGGAGGGTTGTCATCCCTGCAGTAGTCTTCTACTTGACCGAGAGGCATGCACTGGGCCATGCTGTAACGCATCATGCCTGAAAAAAATTGATTTATGGATCAGTTTTTGGGTTTGATAAGTGACCACAAAAACAACAGTAAAGTTAGGCGTGGAAAGTATTTTTGAAGATTTTTTTTTCTGTTTAAGGAATTTTGATAAATTCGAGATTGAAAATTTTTTGTCAGCACTTCTGTAGGTGGATCATGTAACAACGCAAATCATAAATAACTTAAATGGCATTCATTCAGTTTCTTCCTTGTTAATTTGTTGAAAAAAAAACATATAGTAAAGTCCAAGTTTTTTTCTTTTAAAAGAGCTGAAAGATTTTGGTTTCTCTGCTAATTATTTTGAATTATTGAATTTTAATTATTTTTCTATTTTACTTATGTGGGAATCGAAGGAAATATATTTTTATAGAAGTATCTGATGACGTCTCGCATGCCCATGGATATAAACGCACAGCTTATTCTGAACCTTAGCTTTACTTTGCTTCTTGTTCTCGTTGTTATGCATTTTAATGATTTAATAATACTTTAATAATAATACTTAAATACTTTTAATTACTTTTTTTTAAAATACTTTTGTTATGCAAATAAACTGTTGTTTTAATACACAAATGGTTAGTTTCTATAATTATTTGAAATGTCTGAAACAAGATTAAGTTTAAAAGTTTAAACTAAAATTTATTTTCCAGACTTTCTTAAGTAATTTCAAGAAAGTATAGGAAGTTGTTAAATAACTCGAATTAAAATGTTTTGAGTTCATGTCTATCAACATATAACGGCTTAAAACGTCATAAATATTTGTTTAATTTTCATTCTTCTTAGAAAATGGAAACTGCGGTATAAAAGGGTAATAATATACACAACAAACTTTATTCAGTGGTTGTCAAACACTTCCATCTTTTATCACCAATGACAGGTTTAAACATTGATCAAAGTGGCGTTAGTTGTTATGTATTGATGGAGAATATCGTGAATAATGGATTAGAAATTGAGAGTTTTCTCAGAAACAAGCCCGTCAAAGTAGACATTTTCCCCAAGTTAGCAACTGATAAGCTTCATAAATCTTTTATAGGGTGTCATAACAAAATAATTCATACTCAGCTCTATATTTTCTTAAGTTTTAGTTAACTCCTGAATGATTCCTCCATTTCAAATTCCCTCCAGATTTCTTCCGAATTAGTAATTATAATGTACTGTGCATTAAAATCTAGGTAAAGTAATAAATTTATCGAATTTCTCAGCAAAAATTTCGTAAACTTCGATGACTTCAGAAAAATAATGACATTTCTCGATAAATATTGCTTCATAATGTTAATGATCTAAATATGCCGTGGATTTGGACTGGTTGCGCGATCGAATGCAGCCTCCCGTGTAATGCGAGATTGGTTTCCGGATTTCATGGTGCGTGAAAGAAGCTACTGAGGGAGGCATGAGGGGTGTGGGTAGAACATGATGAGATTTTAACGAGGTTTTACTTCTCTTCGTCATTAAATCGCGGAGATTAAAAATTCTAACGAGTCAATTACTGGATACTTTTAAAGTATTTACACTTTATAATTACGGTGAATATATTGGTTGGGACAAAAAATTAAAAAGTGACATATCAAGGAATCTAAAGAGCATGGATATGGATATATTGTTTTACTATAAACAACTTTTGATTAATATTTTTCGCAGTTAAAAAGAATTTTGTTCAGTAGGATTGAAATTAGGGATGTTTTTCCATATGAATGCTAGTACAAACATTAAGAAAGCATACCTTAATATATGTGAAATAAAGCATAATTAATAAATAGAAGGAAAAAAGAATTAATTAAGAAAGCGTTATAAAATCTGCCAGAATGACTATCTCCAAATTTAAAAACATTATTCCAACACGAATAATACAAGAATAAATCTGAGCGAAGATTTACTGAAACAAAAGTTCACATCAAGGTCTACAATGCAGTAATAGATTTTAAAACTTGGTCACACCATTCCTCTCTTTTTAAGAAAAAAAACTCCCCAACTCTACCAGGTTAAACGAAAACAGAGTCCCCAAGCACAAAGGATCAATATAGCAGGCATGTGTTTTCGACACACATTCCATCAAGGGAGCTCGACCCGTTCCATTGATCGTCAAAGGGTAACTTAATTGTCCGAATTCGGCACACAAGCGCAATTAATGCACCACCCCCTCTCAGCTTAATGAAGTTATCAACCCGAAGAATAATCGCTTCTCCGCTCCGCCGAACGATCGGTAATTAATAACGGAGGAAGGAGAGGGTTTTCTCCCGCACTTTAGAGCGAGATGAGAGTAAGTCGGAAAGAAAACCTTAAGATAAGGCTTCTTTGATTTTACAATTACTTTATAAATGGTTTAATGAAATTGAAATGTTTGAATTTCAATATTTTTTCGCTTCGAATACGATTCTTACGACTGGGGCGTGCATAACCGTTAGAAGTTTAGAAAGATCGAAACATTTCAAACTAATCAAAGGTCGTTTGAAAAGAGTTTTACTTTATTGCTATCATATGTAGGACGTCTGTAAACTTAGAGTTTTAAAGTTAGTCTTTAACTTAAAAGAGTTAGATGTTCTTTTCGTTCTTGCGTAGTGTTTCTCAGTCTTCTACACAATTTCAGAATGAAAGGGAATAAATAGATTGAAATGCGTTTAAATTATCATTTTGAAAAACAGCTACTACAAAAGTTTGAAAATACGTAATTTTATGCCATGATTGTTTAAAATCCATCTGAAAAGTAAAGTGGCAAATTTGATCATTTTCTTACATTTAGTTCCCATTACTAGAGTTTAATCCATAAAAGAACAAACTGATAACTTCTTGAATTTAAAACATAAAACGTATAAAGGACTTTACTATAATTCATTAGAGTAAAACCTCAATATATCTCAAAACCGAAGGGACCCGAAAAAAATTTCTAGATAGTGAGTTTTCGAAACAACAAGGGAAAATAGAGAGTACTTACTTAATTTAAAGGGGGAGTTATAAAGGATAGGAGATTTCAAAGTTCGAGATAACGAGGGTATACTGCAAGGTTAATAGAATAAGATAAGGTTGGCTCTTCACATAGGAATGAAAATTTGTGTGACGTACTGCTCTCCAGCCGATTACGTAATTCGCGTGTACCCCAGCTTCTCTTTCGATTGGGTTAGATAGAATAGGGATTTTTTTGACAGGAGAGAGGGAAATTTAAACTTTGATCCAACAATTCAGTTTTGAAGCATTTAAGATATGAATCTAAAAGGGTCTTCGTTTTAGATTAAATTGATATTATAGCTTTATGTTGATGAATATCTATTGTTAATTTGAAGTAAGAAACCGAAGTAGATCGTCCCAAAGGCAAGGGGAATCCATAGATTGGTTTTAGGAACATTTTAATTTCTTTTAGATTAAAAGCAATTTTGATTTGGGAGGGACAATATATTTCTAGCTCCCTTCATGGAAACTGAAAAGAGTTGAAATAAAATACTAAAAGCAATTTATAGACTTAATGATTATATTATTAAAGTTTGGCAATATTTTTTAATTATTATTATGTATCATTTTTTAATTTGAAGACTATTCAAATTTTACACTAAAACAGGATCAATGTGACCTCACCTTGGAGATCTTATAAAATTATCAAATCGTAACTTTGGAACACTGATCCAACTTCAAAACTAACCGTTTCAGTTCGAGTTTCTTTTGACGATCGTATGTGGGAGTCGGCAAGTTGGTGAAGGTTTATACCCAATAAATTATCTCCTTCATGTTTGTCATGTTTAATCAAAATTGAATTCGAAATCAACAGATTATTTGATTTTTTCTTCATGTAATTATCACTTAGAATCTAAGTGATCATTTATTATCATCTGATTATGTGATTGTTTTAACACTGATCAATATGTCTTAGATAGATCAGTGTTACTACAATCATAATCAGAATATAAGATACATTAGAATAATAAATTCAGTGAGATCAGATTAATTAGTACCTAATAAACTAACTTTGAATTTTAATAAATTAGTAATAAAAGCAATCAGTAGCGTAATCAATTTTATACAAAACATACAAAAGAAGAACAACCCAAAAATAGCTCACAATTTGAGGATTTTTTAGTGATCTAAAAGTATCGGATTGTAACTAAATACTGCTTTAAAAAACGGTATTTTCTTTATATTTAGAATTTTCTAAAATACAGATAGTGGGAATTTGTTTAACTTTTAAAATATTGTTACAAATCGATCACTATTGATTTAAGTAATGAACCTCCGTAATTATGCATAGGAATCAGTTTTAAATTTCATAGTTTGTATTTAATCCACTATTTGGTAAGCTATAAACTTGTTCTTCAAGTTGCTTATGAGAAGGAAAACAAGATACTCATAATTTAATTCAATGAAAAATTTTAATCAGTTTTAACCCATCAGAAGTTAAAAAATTGAATGCACCCATATAGATCACAAGTATTGATATTTAAATATATGATTTGTTGCTTAGGCAAGTTCACAGGTCTATATTTTCCCTTCCGCGTCTTATATTACTCCCTTCTACGTAAGAAAATCCCTATAAGAAGCTGCGCGATTTCCCTATGTAACCCTGATTGGTCACTCCTGTCAAAACTTCAACGCCTTCCAGCCGATTACGTCATCCTGGCTGAAAGTAATCGGAGAGCCAGATGGGCCCCCCCTGGGTATACTGTATAGTAATAATTTTTTTAAGTGAAGCTTTTTAAATATTTAAAGTGTTATGTTAACCTGTTATGATAAATCCTGAGATACTCTAACTAAAGTCTAAATAAAGATTTTTATTTACAACCTAAGCCTTCCAATCCTGTTTATGTTTCTGTTCTGAAAAGTTAGAAGTATATACGGACTTAAACTATTTTGGCTCTCAATACAGACTACTCGCATTTAGGGTGCCTCAATAAAATCGAAGACGTTTCTGATCCGCATAGCATTTAAAGGAACCTGGCTGGCCCGGAACCAATTACAGGGCTGTTAGGTGGCGGTAACGGGATAGATTGCATTCAGACCCTGGAAGTATTTAGTGCTTTATGGGGCGAAATGGATGTTCTAAAGTGCTTTTACGAGTGGATGCGAAATGATTTATCGTTTGAAAGGGGCTGGGAATTCTTTTTGACACTTTCAGAGGCCATTTACGACGATTCTAGGAAAAAAAAGTTCGAATGGGAAAGATTTTAAGGGTCAACATCTGGAGGATTTGTCTGGGACGTAAAGCAGTCGTGTGGAATGTTGTAAAAATGCATTTCAGATAAGTGCGGGGTGTTGAAAAAGGGGTGTTTGGTGTAGCGTGAAAATTTCCACTGTGAGTAAATCTTTGTTTTCATTTACTGTTTGCTTTTAAGGTTGGGGTAAATAAATAATAAAATCTGTAAAGGGTTTATAAAAATGGAGAATAGGAAAAGTTTTTCTAGAATAGAAATACTTTGGATGCTTTTACCTTAACTGATAACACGTAGTTTTATTATAGGATACAACTAACAAAAATGTTTAGCATAAAATCTTTAGCCTTAACTTTTATTTAAAACTCTACGACATTCAATAAAATAAATTAATTTCAGATAAGACGAAAAAACTAAATTTTTTAAAAGGCTAACTTTTTTATTAATATGAAGTGTTAAGTTCAGTTAGCTGGATTTTGTGTGGAAATCAAAACCATAGAGTATAAATAGCTCTATTCTCTGTAAAAAAATTTTTTTTCGTATAATGCATTTCAAACAACTGCATATTATGGTGGTTTATAAAATTACCACTTCAGACAAATTATTAAAGTAATAATTAGTAAAGTTTCCCTTTAAACTTATGTACACTTACATAAGTTTTAAAAAAAGCAATATTGAAAATAAATTTAGATAGTTTTTCATCTGTGAATTATTATGTAAAATGTTTAGACTTTTAGTTTAGAGCTTTAGTTTTGCTTTAATAGTTCGTTTTAAAGAATTAAATTCTTACACTTTCTTAATTCGGAAAAGTAGAATTATCTTAAAAGACTTAATCAATATTATCATTATAATCATCATTTTTTAAATCATCACTATATCAGTTTACCATTATCTTATCAATATTTTATTAATTAATTTTAATAAGTAATATCATAACAATTAGATTACAGTCTATTTCTATTACTAATTATAAAGTAAAAACAAAGCACAAATACACACGGTAATTCATGCCTTTGAAATAATTATTACATTAAAATAAATGAAGTACTAACCTTATTTCAATTTATGTTTACTATTAATCATTATCAGTTTTAAAAGTGATGTGTTTATTGATATTGGTTTAAAACAACGAATCCATATAAATGGAGTTTACATCCTCGAGAGGAAAAGGGAGCCCACCTTTTGAATCAATCAGTTGAATCATTTCCGAATACAAGAGAAATGCTTTAACCCTTCTATTCCCAAAACCAGTCTCAATTCCCTTGGATTCAATGACAATCATTGCCTTTGAAGGGTTGAAAAGATTCAATACCCTGGAAAGGCTACATCATTAGCTCTCATTTTAAGAGCTTGTTTACTTATTCAAGAGAATGTTAAGGGGAGTTTCAGATGAAATTTCGAAACAAGGTGAAAATTTTACATGGGTGATATTTATCATCAGTCTATAATAATTTGTTTTGAAAAAGAATAATGCTTATGAAAGTTCTCCATTAAATTATTATCTTTCATTAAATAAATAAAAACAAACCATTTTAAGCAATGAAAATTTGAAAATGAAAGAATATTGGGATTTGTTTTGAAAAACATTATAAACCATATTACTAAATAATGAAAATCCGAAAATAGAATTTTAGTAAATTAGAAAGATTGATATTATTTATATCTGTTAAAAATAAATTAAAAGTATACTATTAATTAAAATTTATATTAAACTTACCAAGAACGCAGCATTCTCCAGGGCCACAATCTGAAGGGGATCTGCATTCAGAAGGTGCCAGAGAGTATCCGTTTACCTAATAAGAAAACACACACAAAAAAAATTAAACATTTTTTTTTCAGAAGTTAATCTATAACTGTATCTTAACTAAATGTTAAATAGCTCAAAAAAATTCAAAATTCAAAAAATAAGGTCGTCGTAAAAATAAAAAAATGTGCTTCTTCCAAAATTTAATTGAATATAAGACATTCCCAAAGAAAACAACGAATAAAAAAGGGATAAAATTCTAGGTATTCCAATTTTAGGTTTCTAAAAACATCACAAAGAAACCCTTTGAAATAATATATTCTGGGTTCGGATTTAAATTTTTACAGGTTTATGTAGCTTAGTTTCAAAACAATTCTAAAACGTTAACATTTTCGCATAACTTGTTTTCCGTGGCGAACTGACATTTTGTAAAACTAGTTTTTCTTCCTTTAGAGGTTTCTAACGGGAAAACAAACTTGTCACGATGCAAATTTGAATCAAGTTTTAGCCATAACTTTGTAGCATTTTATCCGGCGGATAAATGTTATACGCATGGAATGTTATACGTTAGAATGTAACATTTTCGTGAGTTACAAAGATTTTACTTGCATGTTTAATGGAAAAATTTATTTAAACAAAAAGGAAAATAATATATTTTGTAAATTTAAAAACGTTACTTTTTACATGTTTGCTTTAAAAGAATTTTTATTTTAGGTTTTTAAACTAAAATATTCTTTTAAATATATTGTAAAGCTTTTTATCCTTAAATTTATTAAAATATTTCTTTAAAACAAATATAAAGATTCAGTAATGTGTTTAAACTGCCAAACATCAACCTACGGTTTAGGTATTTCTTTACAATCTTGCCAAAATGCAATCATTATTTGTTCGCCCGTTTTTACAGCTTAATTGACGCATTAGTGTTTTTTGAAGCAATCTCTAAAATGGGAAAAGGAACGGAAATAATAAAGAGATAGAAAAACTACTAATTTCATTCCTATAGTGATTCCTACATTGAAATGCTTTGAAGCATATTATTCCAAAACTTTAGTTGATCCTTTATAAAAAAAATTAAAATGCTCTATCTTTTAAAAAAAACTTTGATTTCATGGTAAAATTCATCTTTCAGTCAAGTCCTACGATTGTAAGGATTATAAAATATAAGAAAGTTGATATAAGTATGATTATCATAAGTTATAAAGGTATAACGCAAATCACCAAACTAAACTCTATTTCTATAAAATACCTATTTCACCAGCCAAGGAAGGGAAATTAATTTTAAATGAAAAAGTATTGAATTCCCAAATGCTTACGTGTTACAAAAAGTTTGTCGTAACTTTAAATAAAATCCCATTTCATTTTTTAAACAGTTAAAAAGCAGCGTTATTTCCTATGAATTATTTTTAATGAATTGTTCGTTGTTCTCCGATAAAAATTACTTACATTAAACTGGAATGGCTGGATGTATCTATCAATTTTCTCAGAGCAGTGATAGATCACTATGATTAAGAAAAACTCAGTAATGCATTCCCAAAAGAGCCTTTCTATCTTAAAAAAGAAACTGCAGTTTTGTTTCAGCTCAGACTTTGACAAGGCTATTCGAATGAAACCACTAATGATCTTGAAAATAATCCAAATCTTTCTTGAGGTCCATTAGTGTGTAGAAGTTTAATGATAGAACAGACGGAAAAGAAAAAGCAGATTTTTCGGAACCCAAGTTGCACTATTATTTTTTCTTGGCCGTTAGAACAGGATATTTTGTTTTCTTATCCACATAGTCTCTTTTCAACGTTAATTTATGGCTGATTCAAAGAATTGCTTTTCAAAGCTTTCAACTCAAATTTTAAATGAAGATAACTTAAATAGCAAATTTACACAGACATTGCCTAATTAAAACAAAAGTTATTTCTTTTGGCTTCAAAACGATAAACTAATTATGCTATAACTCATCATAGTTATTTAAAATTCACATAAAAATTTAGAAATTTTATTCAGGATGAGTAAATGTTTATTATGGATTTCCTAAAACATTAATAAAAATACTACATCGCACAATATAAATCAACTTTTAGCTTTAATTTAACTTTTTTAAGGGTTATGAAGTTAAAGTATGAAGACTTTAAGTCTTTATTTAGGAATAAAACAATAAGTAATAATGAGGTATAACTACTAAATATTTTAACATGGAAATTTAAAGTGTTTTCTTACTTGTAGACATCCAATCAGTACGACTGTGAGGGCTGATAGTGTGTAGAGGCTGACAGGCATGGTTGTTTATTTTGAGAACTTTTTATAAATATTTCTGAAAAATAAAGAAAAAAAATTAATTTGTGACAAGTTTACTACCAAAATGTTCATAAAAATATTACTTACATCACACTAAAATACGATATATTCGCGATTTTGTAAGGAAGAGTATAACATTACTCCCTGTTTCTCTGTCACTTCTTTTTTTTATCAAAAGTTGCAATGAAATATAATAAAGGATTTCTTTAAAAACGAGTAAAGAGTTTTAACTTAAAGAGTTTATATCATGCTTCTCGCCCCATGAACAATGAACATAAAATTGCGAACAGCTTGATAAATTTGTACTTTTTTATATAAATGCAAAACGGCTCAACAGAAAAAGGAAGGAATTCTTTTAAAAGAGATCTTTTAACCTGAATACTTTCCCTTATAAAAATATACATAGCGCTTTTTTAATTTGGTAAGGAGAGATTGGAAAATAAGAAATACAAAACACAGTTTTTGTGAGTGTCACAGAAAAAGAGTTTACAAAGAAGTGTATAGTTGTTAACGATAGTGTAATTTTTTATTAGGAGAAAATTAGACCATTAGGAATTAAACCATTTCTAAATTTCAAATAGTTTTTTATATCCTGCAATAGAATCTTTGTTATAGATAGATGATAGATAAATTCTTTTGGGGTAATAATGTATCTTTTCCCTAGTTTCGAATGAGCATTATAGTGGAATATCAGTCCAATCAGAAATCAGTATCAGGAATTTAAACTATTTATGTGATCCCAAGACAGCAAACTTCAACGGGGTTAGACTGCATTTCATATTATTTACTAACATGGCAATAAATGCAAACACATTTCAATAATATTAAACAATAAATTATGTACATATTTCTTTTAATTTAGACTGACAGATTTTTCATGTAACATTTAAGAAATTTAAAAATGTGATAATAATGAACTTTTGTTCAGTCTTCACTTAAATTTAGATGTTCTCTATAAGGGATTATATGAGTCGCAATACAATTCAATTATTTTTGCATAGAAACCTTGAATGCAATGGTCAGGTTTGGATGAAGAAGTTTTTTAACCACTTAAACATTTTACACTCTTCTTGTTAGAAAAATATAAAAATCTTATTTAATTTCCATCATGAACTCATTAAAACATCGCCCTAAAAGTAAACAAGATACCCTTCACATTTTCATCGACACAAAGACAGCACATTTCAGTCCACTGTTCAAAGGTTCAATTATTTTAGTACAACGCACCCCAAAACACCAGGATCGTAAAGTTCGGAATCGCTAATCCTATTCCAACATAAACAATGGGACCGGATTCTCAGGAGAGAGCAAACGACTCTGCATCACATTCTAAAATCGATCCCGCTCCCCCATTCCCTTTGACCCCGTCATTTCAACCCCGTCAATTTCACGTGTCAAAGGAACAGAAAACTCCATTTCCAACACATCAGGAACGGGATACTGACTCTGCGTGTTCCTAACAACGAGGTTGTTGAGGGTAGCCGTGAGTTATAGGGATAAACTCGCGTGGTTTTAATGGGGAGGTATAGTAAACAGCGGGGGAATTGGATAAGTGATGAGGGCAGGAAGGGGTCCATTAAATATTCGATGAGTCGATTTCGAGTAGTACTGACGGCATCTTTAATTTAAACAATTACCATCAGCTCTCTGTGAGCAGATATCTGCTGTTTTGATTGTGCTTTAGATGGGCATGAGGATTTTAATCAGGTAGTTTTGATTTTATTAGTTCTTCAAAACTTTTCAGAATTAAAATGTTATTTCAAAACATTTTCTCTCTATTTAGTTGTAATTTTGTAAGGTTTTTTAGCCATCCGATTAGGATCAGTAATTACTATTAAGTGCAAAAATTGTATTCTAGAAATTAACGATAGATTACGCGTATATTACGCTCAAAATCAGTTTTTAAGAAGTATCTTGTGAGAATATAAGTTACTTTTTTTGGTTTAAGCTATTATAACTTTTGAGAATTCAAGCGTTTTATTTAATCTGTACATATTTTAAAAAATTTAAAAATGTGATTAATTTGTATTTAACTAATAATTTATTTATATTAATAGGTACTTGACTTAGTAACATTTATTCAGGCTCGGGTAAAATCATAAGTATTCGATAGAGTGTTGCTCGTAAGTTTAAAATTATAATTCTAATTTGTTAAGGGTGGACAAAAGAAAACAGCGTAATTAATACCTATATTCAAGGCTGATTTTATCCAGAACGGCGTCCGATCCCTATCTTCACTAAAATATTTCATTTAATTAAATATTGCTTAATTCTAAGAGAGTGAGTCTAATTTGTTACTATTGTTACACAAATAATTCTTTCCGTAATTTTTTTTCTAAGTATTTTAGGGATTGTACAGTTCAGACAATTCATATTTACAACTGGAACCTCCCATCCGGTCTGTTACTATTATATTAAGAAATGTTCAATATAGAAGGGCGTGCAACGATTTTATCTAACTTCAAAATACCACCATCCCTCAAAAAGATTATTGTTCCCGCTCCTATCTTTCTAGAAATCGATCCCTGCCTACATTTATTACAAGTTTAAAATAATTACATTTATATACATGGTATGTATTTTGAATATATCAAAAGCGTCTAATTAAAAGAATGAGGAATTATTTAAACATCTTAAAATTTATGTTTCACATTCCCTTTTACCGTTCAATCTCTATACACAGTATATTCTTTCAATTATTGTTATTGTTTTATGGAGAATTAGAAAAGCGTATTTCCCCATTCAAACCATAACTTTTAAAGAATGTTCACGAGAGACAATTTATACTCCAGTTCCCATTACAAGTACTTGAGAATAATTCATAATATTCTAGGTTCTTTTAAAATTATAACGACCAGAAAAATTCCCCAAGCTATTTAATTATCTTCCTTTAGCAATAGCAGACCCTTCATCGTACTAAGATTACTTTTATCTTTTATATCAACTCCAATAAGACCGAACCTTCAGGGGAACTCATCGAGGCTAATATTTGATGTGACTAATGAACAAAGCTTATGAAACGTTTGTAATGAATAATAGAAGATTAATTTCCGTGCAATTAATTTTGAGATGATTATTTCCATGTATGTGGCTCTTTTTTAAATTTCTGTCATTAAAGCACAATAACACTTTCAAAGAGAAGTAACCATATGCTTATATGCTTTATATTATTCATGGAACTTACATCCTAATACCTAATCTATAATAATCTTTATCATTTTGAAATAGTGTGTAGTTTATGAAGAAAACGGTTAATCAGAATAACTTAATTGCTTACTGACTTTTATTGAAAATGTATAGTTAAACCTTAAACCTTTTGAGATGATACTATTTTGAATAGAAAAGGTATAATCAAAATCAAATACATAGCATGGAGTCGTGTTATTAAAGAATTTAAATTGGATGACTAAAATTCGAACTGAAATTCTTGAAATATTCGATGATATACTAAATATATATTTAAGATTTTGTTTTTCTTATTCCCAATTAGTTTAAATAAATCATACGATTGAATTTTAAAAATACGTATACCTACAAATAATAAAAGTCATTAAATAACTTTTCCATTTAAAAAATAAAATCATCCCTCCCCATTAAAGTTACTTAATATTTTGTGCACTAAAAAGTAAGGGGGAAAGGTAAAAAGGTTGTCTACTGTCATAATATTAATTGTTTCAAAAATTACGTTCTGTTGTTCAAAACAAGTAACTAAATATGTAAGGACATTTATCAGATTTTTCTTTCGCAATCAACAATTTCATTCGAAGAACCCGAAATAAATTCGTGCATTACCCTTAACTACACATGTCGTGATATCCATGCTAAAGAAATACGCGTCATACAAGACGGACCGTATAAGGTAAACGTCTCGCCGGTCATAATGAGGGTTAGTGAGATGTTCTTCAGTCTGCCGAAGAACAAGGCTCCGGGCCTTGGTGTGTTTACCGAGAACCGCTCTGTCAAGTTCAGGTGCGTCGGCGTCTTTCTCTCGGAGAGTCATTAGAACACACATGTATGACCGATTAAACCTCGTCTCGTGTCTTCCAGAGGTGGAGTCAAGGGCAAGAAGGCTGCAAGGTGCTCGACCTCCGCCAAGCGGCCTTCAGGATGGAATTGCACCTCCTCAGGTTCATTGTCTCCATATGTTTGTATTCTTATAGTTGGGAAGGAGTGGGTTATTATCAATAAGTAAAGAAGATGTCATTTTATGGCTTTTTGATAGAGTTTGTGTGGGCAGAATCGTAGAGGTCATGTGAGGGTATATCGTGGGAATAGTGTAAAACATACAGTATGTAAGTTGGGAATTTCAGATTTAGGGTAACAATATAAGGGTAATAGTCTTATGTCATTCGAGGTTATTCCGACAGACAGGTTCAAAGGGATAAAGCAAAACTAATTAGTCAATAAAATATGCAAATAATTTCATAATTTATGCAAAAAGATATATAAAAATTTAACACGAATATTAATGTTTATACTGAAAGATCGTTTGACAGTAAGGATTGAATTCGTTGCTTTTGTGTTGCCTACTATTTTCATTGTGAATTAATTTTTAAACCATATCTTAAATTTTTTAAACACTTTATATAGATGCCCCATTCTCTCTAACGCTTACTAATCTCAAGAAAAAAGAATTATTAAAAGTAAAATTAACAAAATTTATTCAAAAATATAACACGTTTAAATAATTAGTTTCAATAAGATATTAAAATATTTATTCTTTTTAAAAGGTATTTCAAACACTAAAATGCAATTATATCAGTAACATTTAATATCCGAGTGACATATCACATTTCGGGTATTAAATTGTAGATTTTAAGTTTCTCGAATACTTTTATCAAAGCCGAAAAGATATTTAATCTGGGAAATTTTAAAAAGTTAATTGTGTCCACAAAACGGATTCTTTACATAATAAAACATTGCATCAAATGTCTGGCGCCGTTTTAATTAAACATGAAATTGATTGCAAGACAGTCGCTTTAAGAATAGTGAGAAAATCCTTAGTATTTCATTGACAAAGAGACTATTGCATGTAATTTGAAAAATCCCATTGAATAACTGTTTATGTTTACTAGGCTATCAAGTTAGCTCAAACAGATGCTTACGTCATTTACCAGATGCTTCCTTACTATACTCAAGCCCATAAAAGAGAAACGTAAGTATCTGCCACTGAAAGTTAATAGAAGTAATAGCTGTATAAAATACTACCAACATGAAAAGAAAAGTTACACAACGCTTGAAAATTCCCTAACAAAAAGTGAATTCAAAAAGGCAGTTGTTTAACAAGCTTAGATAAGATCAAGGACTGCAACTGCATTACACTGTTGGTTCTCTCCGCCGAATCCTTTTGTTGATGATGAAACGTTGCAGAAGTAAACCCAGGTGGAAGAGAATATATCTTAGATTTTTTTTTTCTCCTGCTTGATGGCATGAGAACTTGTATGTCCCAGAGACAAATGAGGGGAGCAAATGAATTGAGCCACCTTTTCCTAGGAGGCTTTTTAGGGCATTACATACAGATTGTAGATGTAGTCAATGGAACTCTTTCTTTGTCTTATCAATCCGTATTTTGATAATATATTACTTTAAAAAAATTTATAGTAAATATTGTTTTGGCATTTGTAGGATAACATGTTTAAAAAGCAATTAAGTTTGTTTCCTTCCTTAATGTGTAATCAAGTCGGTATAACTTTATTTTAAGGAGTTATCAGAATAACAAAGACTTAATAGTATAGAAGCATTCAAACAGTTTACGTAACTATTAAATCAATTTTGAAAAATGTAGATAAGTGTTTAAAAAGTATGGAAACAAAATTAACTTTACACTACACTTAACGATGAATGAAGAATGGCAAGATGATAAAAGAAATGAAGAAAACATAAGCACTTGTAAAACAAAAAAAAGGCGCTCTTCAAGGATAACATCCTTTTATAAGTTTTGAATAATATTAGTTAAAAATGAGTGGAGTAAATATTATCATAGATAGGTGCATTTTATAAAAGATTTTGTTTTTAGGTTTTTATGCAAAGAACTAAAATTATGTGCAGTTGAAAAATTTACAAAATTGGGTCGCTTGTTAAGAATAAATAAAGGCTTAAGATATAGATAAGTTATTTTTGTTGATTTACCAAACAAGCTGAATGTAATTTTTAAAAATGCCATAAATATTTGCAATAATTTGGTTTTAGAAGTTTTATCCGAGAAAAACATGAATAGAAGCGAAGAAAATCCAAAGGATCATAAGTTTATAACAAGCTGACGAAGAAAGCTAGCAAAGCATATATTCAAATTACGCTCCGTGATAAAATGAAAGAAAATGACTCTTTCATGGAAACTCAAATAAAGAAGGTTTTCCTCAAATGTTTTACATGAGCTGCACGAAACATTTTAGCCCAAAATTCAATTTTAAAGGAATTACATTTAGTTTTTTCACTTTTCCATTGAAACAGACAAAAAACCTCAAAAACATAAAAGAATAAATTATCATTTTTTAAAGAAAAGATCCTGTCTTTGCAAAAAAATGGAAATGCTCATAACGTAATCAATATTGATTTCATAGATTTAGAGTTTTATGGAAATAATGCATAATTCTCCCGAGAAAAGATTTATTCGACACATCTTAGTAAAAAAAAAGACAAATATGGACGATATTATGTTTTATTTAATAACATTTGTGACATGTAAGTTATGCTAAATCCGATAATGAATCGTGGTTATTTTTTTCTTTATAAAATAAGTTTATTTGGTACTATAAAATTCAAGTAGTAGTACATTTCAGTTTTTATAAACGCATTTCCTTAAGCAAATTGGGACTTAAAAGTAATTAAAAAATAAAATATTTCGATGAGAAATATAAGAAATATGTTTGTAATTAATTCAAGTACCTACTTTGCCAATTGATTTCCGTTTTCAAAACATTACTTAAATCCTTAAAATTTTTTAAACTATTTATGATTTAGAAATGGTTAAAATACTGATACTTACAATTAAAAGAGATCAATAATCCCTTTATGAATCAAAAATGAATTAAATAGGTAAAATTGCATTTTTTATTTGATGTAAGTAATCTAATCAATTTAAAAAATGTATTGAAGTTTCTTTAATTTTTATAAAAATATAATAGAAAATAGTTTAAAAGGAAATTTTAACAATTTGTATCAATTGAAGAAATGAGACTTTTAGGATCATGATCCACATAACTTCAAATATTTAATTTTGTTTCACACAGCCTGAAACCATTGTTTTCTTGTAATATAATTTTTCTAAAGTTCTTTCATGGATTCCGGTGTGAAAATCAAATCACAACCCTAAGGAACAATCGCTTACATTTACCTCAATGGGTATTTTTATTTTATGAAAATTTACTCCATTTCAATCCAATTTTTTAGAAAAACATTATGACGGTTATAAGTTTAAAGAGAATTTCCTTCATACTGAAAAGTAAATACAAAAACTACATAAGTACGCTTTTTCTACAACGATGCAGAACACATATAGATAAAATATATGAGACGAGGTAATGAAGCTACATAAATCTGAAGCACAGGTGGTATAGACCAAAAAGTAAATTTCCCGGTCCAAATAATTCTGTTGGAACGAGACCACATACCAGGGGAACCCCGCCTCTTCATTTCTATTCATCATTCGAAATAGCCAATTTTTCCAGAAGACGCAATTGAAATTCCGTGTTTTCAAAGTCGCTCGATGCGGGACATACGGCAAAATCCTTCGGAAATCGATACTTCGGACAGGGCTCCGATTTTACGTTTCAATGCTTCAGAAGCGGATTCTTTGAGCACTTCGAAATGGAAATCGAATTTCTGATTTTTGCACCATTCATCTGGAAAGCGGCGTACGCCGGACCAATCGGAGAAAAGAGCCGGAAAGGCGATCCGGGATTTTTTTTTTTTTTTTTTTTGCCCCTCGCTCGAGAATTGTTGGTGATATTTGATTTCTGCAGACGGTGGTACGAATGAATCGAGTTTGTTTTCCTTTCCCTACGAAAGCAGCTTTCAACTAAAATAGCGTGGGTAACAAAGGTTCTGACTATTGTAAAACGGAAAAGGGATTCCCAAAGTAAAAGTGTATTTTCTTTGCGTTTTGGTTGTGTGAAATGTGGAGTATTTCCTTTTCCTTCGTTCATTCTATATGTCTTAGAATGTACAATTTGAAAATGAGGTAAAATTTTCTAAACAGGGTTAAAGTCTGTATGAAACACCAGATGCTCTTATTAGTTTTAATATTTTCAATTCAAATTTTAAGATTAATAAGTAGGTAATAGAATAATTTTAATTAAGAAATTAAGAACTTCGGATTCCTCTATTAATATTCGTTCTAGCCTTAAATAGTATCTTAATACAAAACTTGTTAGCAAATAATCTAGTTAGTTTATTCAAATACAATCAATCAATTTTTTCCTTTAAGTCAAGATAACTAATAATTTATATTTATCCGTCTTACAATACAATCTTGAATCACAGAATCTGAGGAAAATTTGTAATGGTAGAAAAGTAAGTAACGTGAGAAATAAATTAGAGACTGTAAAATTCAGAGCTTACTCTAAAAATTTTGCAAATAAATAAAATACTTCGATGGTTAGAAGTGATATTACAGTATAAATAAACATTTCCTATTGACAGGCAAGTTGAAGAACTGTTTTCATCTCAGTAAAACGAATCAAAGCTAAAGCTTTTAAGGACATCCCCAACACGAAAACAGTTTTTACAATTTCGAAAAAATCCAATGCTATTTTCGTAGAAGATAGCTCTATATTCCCTAACTCAATTGCAGAACAAAGTACAGAAACCAGATCGCGTAGGAAAACGGTCTACTTGGAGAATGGAGAAGTCATTTGAGCGCGATCGAAAGACAGAGAGCAGCTGTTGCCAACAAAAACAACGGTATTTCTCGGGAAGAAGAAGACTTATTATAACGGATCGCCCGTGGATACGGTTCGGTATGTTTTCATTCTATCTCGCATTATGGAGGACGAAAAAGTTTTCTGCGGAGCTACCATAGATCACTTAAGAAAAGGTTGGGATACACGGAAGGGTATAAATGGAATCATTAATCTTAAAAAGTGAAGCTTACAAGCTGACGGCTCACTTTTAGTGGAGTTTTCAGATTTTAAAATGTCTCTCTTCGGTAGAGGAAGTGATTGTTCAAAACTAAATCGTTTGGATTTTAGGTCTGAATAAAAAATAGCTTGCTTTTATGTTTAGAAAAATCTAACCACAACCATGTTAAGTTATACCTACTGTTAATTAAGGACATAGGTAACTGACATAAGTTTCTTCTTTATTTTGAATTATAATGTTTAGGCTTTTAAGCTAAGGCATTTTACAGCTCTTTTAGTTAAGAAGTGTTAATCAGTTTTTTAAATAGTAGTATAAATTTTTATGTAGATAATTAAAAAATAAAATTATGTAGATAATTTAAATTAGAAATTTAGGAATTTTAGTTTTTAATTTTTTTACATTTAATAATTTTTTTTATTTTCAGAAATCTTTATAATCTGAACATTAATTCAAAAAATTCCATCGTGATTTATTTTATAAACCCTTTTGTTTTGTTTACAAGATACATTAATTCATGCAGGATGAAGCTATGTACGTTTTCGATAACAGGCTTAACAGTTACAATTTATTCTTACAGATATAAAAGGGGATTTAGAAAAATATTTTAACTTGTTATAATTAGAAAAGTATATTTAACACACCCTAACAGAATAAACACTTTTGAGGATACTAAAGCATAAAATAAAATTTATGGTTACTATCCACTTAAATGCAATCTCTATCTTCCCATTATTGAAGTACTCAACATGCCCAAAACTAATTTTTACTTTGGTTAAGCATAATGCTTCAGGCAAAAATTATGAGAGCAATAAATTACCTAAAATTGCTCTTGAATATTAACGCTATAAAAGCTTATTGTCTCCATCAGATATCTCAAGAGTTAAGTGCAAACCATAATTTTATGTAATCTACCTTCCTTTTATCTTCTTTAAAATATATGTACGAAATTATTTTAAAACAACCCTTGCAAAAACATGAATACATTTTTATCTTCAAAGCACTACGCTCATTCTCTAGAGTTTTTCTCTGGCAAAGTCAACATTCCTTCAATATGCCTGACAAAAGAGTTGAATTTGTCCTACTGAAATTGAAAAGCTTTGTTCGAAACAATTCTTCGGGTCTCTTAAAAGAATGTTTTGTTTCTCTTTCATCTCACCAAACATTCTTCCTTGTCTCGCATTCTCCGGGAGAAATATATTTCCCTCTCAATGAAATCCAAACATTGATGAGAAATAGTTGGTAGGAGAAGGGCAATATTTTTTGAAGTGTGTTTTCAGATCGAAATCGCTAAAACAAGTAAACATTTCGAATATGTTTTCAATGTCAATCTTTTTGACAGAATTGCACCTGGAGGGATTTGATTTTTGCGTTTAAAGGAGTAGTTTGTGTGGAAGAAAAATGGGTGTGATATATGTTGTTTAGTTTGTAGTACAACAATATTGAACTAAAATTCGAAAGTAAACCATTTGGTTTAAACCTTATTTTTGAACCGAAAGTTATTTGAAAAAAGGATTTGATCTAAATTTTAAACTAAAATTGCTAAGTTTAGTGAGGTATTAAAAAACAAATCAAAGATTTATAGTTCAAGGGTTATTGAAAGCTAGTTTATTATGAACATAAAGTTTACACTTTAAATAAATAAATTTCTTAAGATCTCAGAATGCTATAAATATATATCTAAAGCAGAGAGGAATGAAAAAAAAGGGGAAATACTAGTCATGCCAGTTTGAGAGGTCATCAACTCTTTAAGCTGTTGTCTGCTTTTTATGAAGAAAAATTATGTAAGCTTTTGTATTCATAGTTATAATGATTGAATAAAAGGCAGATAAATTTTGTTCCTGATTCTCATAAATGATTACATACAGCTATTATGCAACATCTTTTCTGGCATCAGTTCTGACTATATCAGTTCAAATTTATGTCTTCCAGACCAACCTTTCACAGAATAACAGAAAAAGTCTAGACAACAGTTTTTATTTAAATTTATGATTTTTTTATTATTTTTTATTAGTTGATTAGTTTTTATTAATATTTAGAAAAAACATCGAAATAGTTATTTTAGCAAAACGATATTTATAGGAATAACTAAAAGCGTTTTTATAGGACTCCTCTTTAATCAAAGTATCTTAATTTTGGAGAAAAAATATGATGACTTTGTATTTTATGAAAATTAGCCGCAAATTGGAAAGAAACTTTGCTTTTGTCTCCCTAAAAATATACCACTTCAACTTAAGTTTTACCCAGCTTTAAAAATGAAACAATATTCTCAGAAATGAAGGCATCATAAACTTAGACCTGCATCCAAACTAGCATTAAGATGTCCAAAAGAACTCTAAGAAAGACTTAAAAAGTTTTCCGGGGCAAACACAAGAACCGGGTGACAGCCCCGAAGAAAAACACACCCCTCGCCGCCGGATAACAAATACGGGCAAAAATTCCTCGAGATAAATTTCGAAGCTATATATTTCTCTCCTCTCTCTGGAGAACATACCACAAATATATCCGTATTCATTTCTGCCGCCTTCTTAAGAGCACGGAACATTCGTCTTCCGCCATGATCCCGGGTGAAAGTTTTTGGGCTTCTTTTCTGAGTCCGGAACGTTCGAAATTTGACTTTCAAAGGATTCCGGGCCTTTTGTAGGGGGAAAATATCAAATGTATAAATCAAGGGAGGGGTGGTGTCGGGTGGGGGGAATTTCGCCCTCAGAGATGTGGAAATTGCGGATAATTCGTGTGGAGAGTTCGATGGATATTGAAAGCTGGTCCATTAACATTTGCTTTGAAAAGTTTGTGGGTTTTGGATCGAGGAAAATATGTTTAGAATAGGGTATTTTAAGAATAGTTTTTCGCTGCTTTGATGAACTTTTTTAGATGCAAACTTAATAAGTTCCATTACCATGTAAGTTATTTCATTCCTTTCATAAGAACATAAGTAGGGTCTGGAAGTGTGTCCAAGGATCTAAGGAAGTGTGTCTAATATGAAATATCTTCTCTAAAATATTTAGGTGGATGGGAAAAAAAATGAGAAATAGTAAAAAGTTCATTTAAGGTTTGTAAACAATAAGAATGTTATTTGAAGTTTTTTTTTATATGCAGTCAAAGCTTGCTCAAAAATGAATTTACAAGACTACGAAAATGCTTCTCCTCTAGTTTCAATTCCTCCTCTTTTCTAATTTACCAATTTAACGTTTGAAATAGTAAAATATATCCATAAAAAGAGTGAATTTGCAAATTTAAATGTGTTCAACATTTGCATCATAATTCAGCGTTAGAGTAGAAGGAGGGTCGATGCATCAATTAAATACAAAAAAATAATATAAATTGTGCAAACGATGTTTCTGAAAAAAGTCCCTTTATGAGCAGGAAATAAATTTGAGCCGTGTTTTGGACGAAAAACATCAAGCTTGCATGAAATAATTTGAATATTACATTTTAACAGAATGTTTGCAAAACATCGTATGCTAAGTCAATAGATGGTTACTAAAAATATCATCTTTACATTACAAAAAACCACCTTAAAATTGAAAGTAATTACTTCGTGTAACTTACCTTATATAAAAAATGAATAGAGAGCATAAACTATCTTTGAAATTAAACATTTTCCGCCAAATTTTTTAAATATTTTTCTAAAAAGCTATCAAAAACTTTTATCAAATAGAAAAATTCTCCCAATCCCACAAGTATTGAAAATTTCTTTGAATATTTTATCTCAAATCCTTCCTTATTTTTCCTCAAAAAAGCAAAAGAATTCAGTATTCATACCGCCAAACCTTTCATTATAAGCTGTCAAAAATATATTCCTCTGGGAATCCATTTTACAGATAACTTGAATCGAAACCATTAGACCGTGAAAACGCACCAACTGAATGAAAGAAGCAATTTTCGTTCATCATACACCAAAGAAATTTTACTGATTTTGAGGATGCAATTTCTTATCCACCGAAATAAAAGCAGAATCAGTATGTTATTTTATATTTTAAAAAGATATTGCGTTAATTTAACATAGTTTTTCACTAAAAATATTAATTATTTTTTAAATTTTTAGAATTAAAAAACTTACTTTAAAATAACTAATGCTCTAAGTTTAGAATATGAATTGAAATTCAAAACATGATTCTTCTTTGGAATTCCAAATGGTTTAAAAGTATTGCACATTGTTTTAAACTTTAATTTGAAAGTTTTAGTACAGTAGTTGCTATTAGCAAAAACGTTATCCAGATGCCGGAAAATAATTACTTTGATAATGAGTTTTTATAAAATAAGATGTGACGATATTCGAAAAAGAGACAGAAATTTAATCAAACTTGGTAAGACATTTCAATGTTAGAGGAAACCCCCTTAAAACAGTTTAAAAAGAATATGCTTTGTCTTTTTAATTCAAATACCAATGGGTAAGGACAGCTAAAAAATTGTAAGATTAAAAATTAAACTAGTTGGATACACGAAATGAAAAAAAAAAACCTGTGACCAAATTAATGACTTTAAAACAATACAAAAAAAACTTATTTTGTGAAATTTTTTGTTCAGTTATTCTTTTATTCCCACAAAGAAAAAACATCCCTTGTTAAAAACTAACATTTATCTTTTTAAATTGTAACTAGAAAATGGTCGTGTCTTTTCCAAACGTAATTTCTTTTGTTTGATCATATCCTTCACGGTTTTCAAAGCTTATTTTTCTTGTTTTTTATCATTAGTAGATTTTTTTTTGCTACAAAAGAAAGTTAATTACATAACCATCCAAAGTATGAGACGTATTTTTATTTAATCTTATTTCCTTTTCGCATTTGCTCGCTCAAAGTTGAGAAAATTATATTCGGCGTTACCTTCCTGAAATTTTAAATAATTTATTTCTCCTAATGACTATTTTCTAATCAATTCAATTATCTAGCTTATCTGGACTAAAATATTGTGATTGTATTAAAAAACATATTGCTACTTTTTTCAACGCATTGATTTTAATGAATGATTCTAAAAGACGATAAAATTTTTAATTTAACATTCTTTACAACTTATTCTTGCAATCCAACACTAAGCAAACAAATGGAATAAGAGCTTATATACTTTAAACTTTCCAGGGTTGTTACGTTTAAAACACTTTGTTTAAAACAAAGCAAAAAAAAACCATTGTTTAAAACACATGTACTTTTTTAGCGATTCTTTTTTCTATGAACAGATTGAATTAGTATATAAACTTAGTGTTTACTTCCAACTGTTTTATTTTATTTTTTCTAGAAAGTTATTTAATAAAAAATACAAATAAACTTGTTAAAAAATCATATTTTTTTTATAATTGACCTGTTCTTATGTTTTATTTTAATATTTTAAACGATCAATGCTGCTAATGTCGTCAAAATACGCAATGAAATGAAAAGGACTGAAAGGAATATGAATATAATAACTTGTGAATGTTCAGCTCGTATCTTAAACGTTTTAGCAAAATGCAGTTGTTGTTTTAGCAGTTGTTGACATAGTAACACAGTTCCAAAACAATCATTTTGCTTCAGCCAAGCTTCAAGAAACAGGTGCTAAAAATTGCTCAAGATGCCATCTGTTATCAGGGGGAGCCTGTTGTTAATCCATTTTCAATTTAAAACTTGATTTAATTATTTTTAAATCATGGATTTTTTAGAATTTCTGTGTTGAGGGTAAAAAAAACAACAAATAAAATGTTTTTAAACAAAAAAAAACCACGTTTAAAACAAAACAAAAAAAAACACGTTTTTTGGGTTTTTTAGAAAAAAAACATGTTTTTTTTTCCAACCCTGAAACTTTCTCATCTTAAATCTTTAAAAGAAACTCCGAGATTGTTCAACATCAATAAAATCTCATCCCCCTAAAAAACCAACTTGGTGTGTCAATAATGAAAAAAGTAGTTTCGGAATCACAGCTTTGTCAAGCTGGCTCTAAAAATCCAGAACTTAAAACCACATCAGAACGTTTTCCATCTTGATTTTTTCAAATAAAACAAAAACCCCGTTCTCTATTTATTTTTTTTTTCCTAAAGAAAGAAAGTCGTGTGCTCAGGTGACTTTGTTCCCATACCATTATTTCCGAGAATAAAATCTTTACATAATCCTCCATCTTCCTTTTTCCCATCGAAAGAATAAAATCCTCTACTAAAGAGAAATCCGCCGTAAAAGTCCGACGGAGGGCGAAAGAGAGGGAAAGGTCATTTCGTGTGGTCAAGCGGATAGTGACCGGCTCTCTCGCAGACTGCACCCTCACTCGAAATTCCCAAGGGTGTCTTTTAGTGGGGTCATCTTTTCCCATTCGAACGGAACGCTCTTTTTCTTTCCGTCGACTTTTACTCGCGATCGGAAAAGTAACGAGTGGAGGGGGACATCTGCACATTTAGGTAGAGGTATAGAAGTAAGCTCGATAAATAGTAGAAAAAACCTAACTTCTTTTCTTCAATAACGATGCTAATACAGGCGATGATGGTTAGGGTTTTTTTTATCGGCTATTTGAATTTTAGGTAACTACTATATATAGAACTAACAACATACTTTTAATAATTACGATTCCGATAATAAATACTAAAATCCCCAATGGTAATACTTTAAGTCTTTATTGAATGCTTTTTTACAGTGATTTAAGCATGAAGTTTTTATGTATAAACAAAAAAGTGCAGTTATTACAGTGCATAATAAAAATTAACTTCGTTATCGTAAATCCAGATTTCAGACATGATTATTACATAAAGTAAATTAATTTTGTTTGTGTGTGATTAGAAATACTGATGTCACAAAAACTGTTTTTTTATGATGACAATGCAAAACAAAAAGGAAATTCGAAATTTAACTGAATTTAACTGTTAACTGAATTCAATAAAATAAAAGTTGAAGTAAATTATTTTCCTTAGAAATATGTTAAAAAGTCAATTTTTAAAATCACAGTTGCACCACGAAAGTAGTTTAAAAATTGCATAAATACAACGTCCCTTTATTACTATTTTACAGCTAAAAATACACAATTAAATGCTAAATTTTAAAAAATTAACTCTTTGTTTTCATCACAAAGGGAGAGTTATTTTTAAAATTTAAAGTCAAACAATATTTTGCCATGAAAATAACCCCCACCGTAAAAATGTCTCCTTCCGCCTCTGTTACAAAGGTAATATATACTACAAAGACAATCCTTATTCCAAACAGTCCACATTTTATGACTTCCAGGCGATACATTAAACATTAGTTTATCAATCAGTTTTCAGCCGTTTAGCACAGTACCTCCAGGGTTTGGATGCCCGTACGCTCACTTAAGCAGAAAGTTATCAGCCCTTCCCAGGACGCTACTTATTTCCAGGGAATCGGTGAATATAAATTCTGGGATCTCTCCAGAGAGAGGAGAGAAAATGACGTTTCGAGAGAGGACGGATAAACTGGGAGGCACATACTTCTTGCATTTTTGATTGGCTAATGGAAAAAGGATATATGCGGAGCTGCTCCAATTAAACATGCATCCAGTGACGAGATTCAGGAGTTTCTGATGGCCGGTGCACATTACTGTGCAATATTAACCAGGAGGGAATGGAGTAATGCTCTTACGGCTGTAGGCATTCGATTAGGCTCATAGTGCAGGAGCCAGATTGCGTAGGATGTTGTAATAATTCACGCATTACGTTAGAGGAATTATGTTATATAGTGAGAGCCAACCAAGCTGGTGACTCACTGGGATTAAGGGATAATTATAATATTTGGCATTAAATTGCATAGAACCATTTGTAAAATAAATTTTAGTTACCAACTGGAAAGTTAAAATACACAACCAATGTAATAAAAGAAGATGCGTGAAACAACATTTAACAATATAGTTCTTGAAATATTAAGTAGAGATGTATATAGATGTTAATTGCCTATTAAAACTCCTACAAAACTGCACTTTCTGTGTCTTTCTAGATAAACTCAATACGAATTAAATTAACAATATAAATATTTACTTCTAATAGAGTATTGGTATACTGGTAATAAATTGAAAAATCTCAAAAATTTTACATTTCTACACATATTATAAAATTGAATTTATGTTATATTATAAATGTTACACACCTACATGAAATTTTACATTTCTACACATATTATAAAATTGCATTTAAATTTTTTATTAAATATTTACATACCTAATTAATTTTACACTCATCAGGCATGTCGGGCAAATTATTTGTCGAGTCCTTATATCTGGTCTTTTAAGCATATACCAAATGTGTTGACTCTTTAAAAAAATCAAGTTAATTTTTTAATACTAACTAGATTTTCAAGTAGTAAATCTTAAAAATTAAGTATACTTAATTTTGTGACGTTTTTACTTAACTATGGAGATAGTTAATAATTTTACACACATCATAAAGGAATCCTTTTTTAGACTTTCCAGTAAAACGTTACCTTAAAAATCTACTTCTCTACCAATAAAATCCTCTATCTATTTGTAACGTCACACCAAACCCATCATCCACACTCAAACCCGGGCAGATTTCCAGCCGATAACAAAAACATCCTCCATAACCTAACCCAATTACCCTCTTCTCTTACCTTCCACGACGTCCACTCCAATCAATGCGGCAACCAACCAACCACCCTCGGAAGTTCACTGCTAAACAGTCTGTTCCTTCGCAGCAGCATCAGCATCCAATTCGATTTCCAGACATCAATTTCTGTTACGAGACGCAGGGGAGTGAGCGCGAAGGGAAATATGATACCGTCGAAGAAAAGGAAGTCCCGCGAAAATTGAACTCGCTGCTTGCATCCGATATTTATTCTTCACCCCTTTTTGCGGCGGTAAATTGATTGCCTGGTGCTGCTTCAGCGTTAAGTCTTGTTTGATGACTCCGCGACATGGTTCCGGTGACTCCTGTTTATTATCCTGGAGGCACGATCTATTGCCTTCGCAGCTGCTTTTCAATGCTGCTTGGAATCGATAGGGCCAAGGATAAGGGGTAGTCCGAATCGATATAGGGTGAAGGATAAGGGGTGTTGTGTGAAGGGTCGATAGTCAATATGTTTGGGTGAACCTGAATGGAACAAACAAACCATACAAAGTCTTGGAAAGCATACGAAAATAACCCGTCATGTTTAAGTTTGAGGGTGATATAAAATCGAAAGAGCTGTATAAGTAAGAACTCAAATAAAAAAGCAACTTCTATCTGAAAGATTTGTTTGTTTTGTTTTAGACGATCTAATACCCAGAGTTTGATACTTATTTACAAAGACCCTTCCAAGCAACAAAAGAGTTTACGGTGTGTTTTAAACGCTTCTTGAATAATTTTGTTTTTTGATACTGTGATGCAAAACTACTTTATTTCTGTTGAAGTACTTAATTCACTAAAATTTCAAGCTTTAAATAAGAGATGAATTAATAAGTGCTTGAATTAGATTCTATGTAGGAAGAAATGAATAGCTTTATAAATACTGTTTCAAAATAATTATCAGTTTTCAGAGTCCCATTTGTTTTAAAGTAAAGATAAAATAAAATAGCTATCTCTTTAATTAATCTTTCTACTAACTGAAAATAACTTAGGTAGGTAAAAAAAATTACTTTCTTCTGACTAAAAATAAAAGTGGAGTCTGGTTATCACGTTAGTTTTTAATAAAGGTAACCTATAAAGTTACTCATATATTAACATTTAGCTTTTCCAAAACGTTTCAAATAACTAAATTATTTAGAGAATAAATTAATTAAAGTTTCTTAGTAGATATATGAAACATTACAAGGAAAGTAGCATAAATATATATCTCAAATAAGAGAAAAAATTGCTTTTAAAGTTTAATATTTGGTATAATTAAATTAATTGAATTTGAAACTACTTAAAATATCCTTTTTAACGTCTAAATAAAAGGCATTAAAAATCAAGTATATGTACAAGAAGGTAGATTCGAACTATTCAAATATGAATCCAATGGCAATTTGAACCCAAATTTTGTTGTTCAAATGGGCCCCATCTACAATCACAACGTTTTAGTGTAAAAAAAATACAAATTTCAAATTGAAATTTGGAAAGTATCATTTTTTATTTATTAATACCACAATAGAACGAAATGCAATAATTCTACTTTAAAAACAATCTTCATTAAACTTTAACACGAATTAAATTAGGAGAAATTTTACTTTTCCCTTACCAAGGCAAGTTTCAAACACAGAGGATTCCCAATGGATCCATATCAACAATGAGTGTTGCTCTAATGCCCCCTCTGCCCTATGCTTTTAGTTTGTATATACAAAAGAATATTTAATGCTGTTTATTGATACTGTTCATTCTGAACTACTTACACTTTTCAGCATTTTTCAACCAGTCAAGAGTTTAGATTTGTGACTTACTATTTGTATTATGGATGCATGAAAGAAGGTTGGTTCTAATTTTTCTGCACTAAATATTCAGAAAATGAACCTTTATTTCCTTCATACAACGAACAATTGACAAAAGTAATTCAGGCAAGAGTAAAAGTTTATACGCGTGCATTACATCTTAATTTTTCAAAGAGGATCTCCATATTCGCTCTGGATGGAATGTAATATGTTCCCCGACATAATGCTCTCGACCTTTTCCACATATTTCCAAGTTCGTATTTATGACTCGGTCATATTTATCGCAAAAATATGCTAAACACGCAAAATAAAAGTTTCAATTCTCGTAATATACTGCCTCCCGAAATTGAATTTTTAACTCTCCCGAAAACTTTCCCCGGTTTACTGCGCTGAAATATGCAAAACATAAATACAGATCCCCGAAAATAAATACAAAAAGCATTATCGAGTGGCGCATCTTATTGTGAAGGGACTTCATTACCTAGGGATTAGTTCACGTGCAAGCAATAAAAAACATGCCAGTTCCAAAGCAGCGGAATAAAGAGTGAGGAAAGGGGCCTTTGCCCCAGGCTGTACGCAACAGGAGACGTTAATGAATTCTTCCTTCTTTCACGGTTATTTTGCTCTTAATGGCTTTTAAAAACAGTATTAGGAAAAATCGATGGCATCAGTATAGAGCTGTGAAAAAAAGGGAAAGAAGCATCGGATTAGGGTTTTTTGGAGGGAATAGTGTGGATTTTTTTTTGTTGCCAGTGAATTTCATTACTATCTTAACTAATAAAGCTTTTGTAAGAAGGGTTAACGTGATTGAAAGCTAATACAAAAGTTTTTAGAAAGTTTCTATTGTTCTACTTAATGGATTATTTCGTTAATCTATTAACTTGATGTAAAGTTTTAGGTTTCAAAAATATTTGTCTTGTTTTGTTTTTAAGATTATTTTAGTAAATGTTTATCCATCAATAATAAAATAAAATTAATTTATAACTCGGTAACTGTACTTACTTATTTCAAATACACTTTTAGAAAAATTCTGCTTTTTAATAATAATTGAGATAAGGTTCAGCTCATCTCAATTTTAAAATGTAGTTCCTGTATAGATAAATTAAAATCATGAGTACATCCCACTAATATATTTATGATCTATTTAAATCTTACTTTATTACTTCTTTTACAACTACCTTAGAACACTGAACTTATCTCGTGGGAACAGAAGTATCATATGATCAATTGTGAAGGTTCTCACTTCAGAGTTATGTAACAATGGAATTTAAATTTAAGAACCTCTGATTTATGAATAAAGACAAAAGGGAATAAACAAATCCGAGTACTTATTATATTAGACTTATTATGACAAAGAAAAAGTAATCAAATAAGGTGTGAAGAGGTATTGAGATAAATTGTGATTTGGCCATTACAAGTTTTTATGAATTTGATTTAAAACATTTTTTTACATCAAGAACTTTTAATTCGTCTTATTACACCTCTAAAAACACCCTTTTTACTACCATAAGAAAAACCGCCGGCAACCGTCTACTTGCGTATTACTACGAGCTCAAAGACGAACCCAGAAGAGGGGAACGCAATATGCAAATTTCGACGCAAAGGAAGCATTTGTTTTCCCGTGAAGAGTTGTTCAAAATTAATGCTCTCCAGGCCAGAGAGAAAAGGATTAGACCTCCCGCTACGATGCGTCCAATCTCACCCAGCTCTCTCCATCAGGGCTTAAGGATGACGTACGAGGGGGCCAAGCCACTTACATATTCCTTACTCTGGTTTTCAGGGAACATAAATCATTTTTGTTTGCTGTGCTTGGCTGAGGTTTCGTGCATGCGGTGCCATGCTTTTTGCCCAGGGTGGGAAAAGTTGGAGGAGTAAAGCGTTGTTTAGGTGAAGTTAGGGGGTCATCGGATGCAATTTTTTTGGGAAAAGTAGACATTTTCGTGACTCGTTCGATAAAATACTTAAAAAAACTAAAATACAAAGGAAGTAGCATGTTTAAATATTTTGATTTGTTCATAAATTTGATATCATCAACTTATAAAAATCTAGATTACTGTGTCGTTTATCTAGTAAAAATATTTTATAGTAGGCTTATTACAAATATTTTTTTCATAAATGGCATAAAATTTTTTTTATTAATTTACCACAACAAGCTACCTACCAAACTAAAACTAAACCTACTATTAAAAATGAGACTTCATAGTTTGTAAGAATAGCTAAACTCAATAACTTCATTAGACTTTTAATGTAAAACCGAGTCTTCTTCAAAAACGATTCAAATCACAGCCCTGAAATTTCTTTCAATAAAAATTCATTTTAAATTAACAACAATGAAATTTAATCATATTCACTCATAAATAAATATTTTTCTTGTACTCATATTTTCCAGTTTGCATATTCGCGATATCAGAATGAAATTCATGCATTAAAGTCTTTTCAGACAACACCTAAGTCACTGTCTACATCCTATATACACGCCTCAAGTATGCATAATATAGAAGTGTAGATGCGTGAAGATATCTAGCATACCTAAATTAAGACTTTTGACATGTTGATTACATGTTGTGACGTATGATCGACGTTTCTATCGCAGTTATCTTCCTCCCTCTTCAACAAGTGTGTGGGAAAGTGATCCAAGTGAAGTAATTTACATATCTTTAACTACTACTAGACGGATGGAGGTAGAAATCAACAAACGATCAAAAGTGAAAGAACTAATAATAACTATAATGATTAGAAAACCAATAAATATTCCAGCTATACATGCAAGTCATGGAATCATGAGCAGTCTTTTTATTGGCATCTATGGGGATGCATGTCTGAAACGCCTGCTTTCATGTTATAAACGTGATGAAAAGGAGTTGTTCAACGACTAGGTAAAAATAAAGCAAGTTGCTTTAAATTAAGGCTTTTCATATTGTTTTTTTTTTGGGGGGGGGGGGGAATTTAAAGCTTCTAATTTTATCTAGTTAAGGCGGCACTTATGTACAGCAAAATAGCTTCAAAAGTAAATAAGAGTGCAGTATATATGTTTTTTTACACAGAGCTAGAACATCAACATCAACTATTAATGTAATCTGCACTTGTATTGATTTTTCTCTTTGTAATTGAAAAAACTACTCAAAATGACGAATTAAAAACTTCTAAGAATGTTTAGGAAAGTAGAAATTTCTTGGATAATACCTATTTTGTGTTAAAAACTGCTTAAGAATTTTAAAAGTATGACAATAGAAAAATATGACACGTGATAAAAATAGTAATTGTAATAAAATTAAAGTAATAGCGAGAGAACTAAAATTTAACAAAAAAGAATTTCAACATTCAAATTACTAAATATAGTATTTCTTTTTTTTAACAATTAAACATGAGTTTAAATACATAGAATGTTTTTATTAAAACATTATCTTAAGGCACTAAAAAAAAGATAATTCCTAAAAACAAGTATTTAAAGAACCCATTTCAACTCCAAATTAACCAATTAAAGCATTTTTATAAAACATAAATTTAATAAACTCTTCTTCAAAGTAAAAGACTATTCGACACTCATAACAAAAGTCTAGATCAGCAATATAAATGTCAATATTCCAATCTTGCGTCCAAAAAACATTACAACTTACTACCAAACATTTTTGCAAACGACTCTGTATTTACACAACCCTTTATGTAACGTACTAACTGCCTCAAGGATACCTTCCAATTACCTCCCCCGTCAAAAAGAACACCGTTTGCCCAATCCAGGCTCTTCCGGAGCGTTCCAGGATCACGACCTCGTGCCGTCGCCACCTCCCCCGGATGCTGCTTCCCCTCCATCCCTGGCTATTTATTCTGCTCTCGTGCCTCCTGCTGCAAGGTGGCATGATTTACGGACGGACACTTTATCGCCCCCCCCCCCTCCGACGCCGTCTTTCGATTCCAGTGCGACCGGACGAGCATTGCGGATGCGAGATTTATGGACCAAGTTATCTTTTGAGGCCCTGCCGGCCAATGGGATACTCGCATTTTGCAATGTAGGGGAGTTATGGGAAATTATGACACTTGTAAATGAAATTTGACAGCTGGGGGGGATGTTGAATAGATTTGAGTAGGGCTTTAGGGGATCTACTGGGAACGTTTACTCATGTATAAGCAACGGAACCAACTTTTCTATTTCGCTTTTATTTTTGCGAATAAAAAAACTAGTGTGGAAGAAAAATCTCCTACACCGTATTTTCTGCTTCTCTGCTACAAGAGGGTAAGGTAGTGAAGCTACATTTACAGGAAATTTGGTCTTTTCTGCAACAAATTGCTCATTGCATGGCAAAGGCTTTTTCCAGAGTATTGTGATTTTTGATCAAATTTTCCAACACTTATGTCTTTCTAAAATGACATTTTAAGCATGTTGTTGTTCTATTAAATGTTCCTCTATTTTGTCCGGAGGAAATAGCACATAACTATAAGAATTTTATTGAAAAAAAATTCAATTTACCGTTTGAATACCGTTAAAAATAAAGAAGTCACAACTTTCCTCTCTTGAAAAATTACTACAACGTCCATAAAGGCTCTAAAACCTTTTTTATTTAAAGAAGTATTATAATATCATGGAATTTATTCGAGGACAGAACTCTTTAAACCTACAGAATATTAAACCTGATGAATTATCATTTCACAAGTTTTTGTACTTAAATATTAATTTAAGTTTGCATTGAACACGGAAACACCCAGAGTTAAAAGCAAAAGTATTTCGTGATACATTTAAATTTTTTTTAAGGAAAATAGTACCAAACTTTTCATGTTAAGCGTTCTATTTATTAAAATTTAATGTTGAAGGTATTTTGATTTAAATTAAATTTATTCTAAACTCTTACCAACCTCTGAAATCCCGAGTACAATCTATTTTTAAACACGAAAAATTATTCCGGGTGAATTTTCCATATAACACTTCCACTCGAGAAACAGAAGTACTCGAGCTTTGTTAAACGAAATCCTTAATTGGACAGAAACGTCTAGCTGGAGGTACCTTCAAAACAAACCGAAATCGCTCTTTTCGCTCACATTTATTAAGGGGATTCATTATCTAAGAATAAGTAAAGCAAACTCGCGCCCAATCAATAGTTCTCAAGTGTGCCCGGCACGCCACCACTCAATTTCACTGCCCTAACGAAGGACGAAACAAAAATTTTATGGCGAACACTTCGGTGTGTTCCAGAGAATGTAAATGGCTCGGGGGGCCTCGCAGACGATTTCGGAAGAGCGGGATTAGAAGCATTTTTGTTCGGCGCGCTAAAAAACATTCTGTAATAAAACGCGCTTTCTGTGATGGAGGGATGTTTTTATAGCGCCCTTCAAAACTCGAGGAAAGGTTCCAGAAATTCTCTGGAGAGCTAATTACCGGTTTGTATTCAAACTCCCTTCTTTGTGATACTGAGGCCTTTTTTTAGATACAGCGCAGCTTCAGTGCTTATGTTTGAGTAAAAATAAATACTGTTGGAATATAAAGTTTCTACTACTTTTAAAATTGAACGGGATTGGAACTTAAAAATTAGCAAAGCTGGTCGAATATTTTTAGTTTAGATGTCATAGTTCTCTGTCAATTAGAAGCAAAAGAATTTATTATTCTTAAGATCATTGCCTAATTATCTGGTTTCTGCAAGGGAAATTCGTACAATCTGAATGAAAGCTAGAATATCTAAAGCAACTGAGAAAAAATTAGTAAATTTTAAACAGTCTCTTTTGGAAGGTATGAAATATTAAAGACTTTTAACGGGAGGGGATAAGGTGTAAAATATTCAGAAATTTTAGCAAAGAAAAACGTTTGTGAATAAAGATCAATCAAGCCTTTTTTGGATCGTAAGAGATGATTGCTTCAAGATATATTCACAATCTAATTTAAGTTGTGCAAAAAATAGATACAACTATTTTATTCGAGATTAACAAACAATGAAAGTACTTAAACTATTGAAGTACATGGCGTTCTCGGATTACTGTGGAACACAATTACCTGCTTGAAATTTTATCTTAGATATTCTTAATTTTTCCTTTCAAAAAGTAATTATTGATAGTTGTACAGACATTGGAAAAATGTTATTTTAAATTATTGAATAGGTTTACGAATTTCCTTTCCAGTCAAAAAAAAAATCCTTGAGTAATAACAATGAATTTCATTTCATTGAAATTGAACAACTTTAGAACTGGTGTAATCTTATGAGTATTAAAAAGCTGAATAACTTGAAAAAAGGGAGCTACTCTAAAATTGGCAAGGGTACTTCATGCTTGTATATTCGAAGCAACATGACTTTTTGGCACGGAACCCTGAAACCATTTGTTTCACCTAATTTATATCTAACTCCAGACAGATATAAAAATGCATTTTGAAGGGTGTAAAATTTGAAGACATGCTATCAACTCTCACAGAATACGCCTAGCAACTTTATACATTTATACATACCACTTCCTTTCTGACCCCTTTGATCTAAATTTGAAAAATCTGATTTTGAAAGAAATGTTGCAAGTTTCGATAAAGTGTATGACGACTGATTCACAAAAACAATTATTGGAAATAAAATAAAATAAAAGCATGGTTTTAGTATTCATGGTTAATATTGTTTAAGTTCAAGTCATTAATACAAAACCATTAAAATAAATCAATGCTTGTTGAATTTGTTTCAATAAAAATATACAATATGACAAATTTTTCTCACAATGAGAGAGAAATGCAAAATACTTGATGCTTTAATCGTTAATGCATTCCGAAATATATGAAATCATATAAGGCAGTATGAAGAAATAAACACAGATATATATTATATTTTACAACCATTCAAAAGGGAGATTAACTTATGCATCATTATCAACATTTGGAAAGAATATCTTCAGATAGGAAATGCTAAGAATGAAGGCATTTCAATAACACTGAATGTAAATCTTATAAGTTTTAACTCTTCAAATTGAGATGGAAATCTCTTTTCAGAGTTCTTGCAACATATCCGCGCTAAAGTAATGAGGTTATTAAATGGAAATTGAGAAGTCTGCATAACAAAAGCGATTTCTGTTACTCCACTTGGAAACAAGAATCCACAGAACAAAATGGCTTCATTTCACAAACAAGGTAAACCGTTTCGAATCCAGATTGCTGCAGAGGGAAGAAGTTTCGGCCGCTTTAGCATGAAGCAATCTCCCCCTTAAATTACCTAATTTTCGAGAACATTCTGTTGAACGATTCTTTACCTCAAAAGTAAAAGATAATGTTTTGTATTTTCTAGTACACAGAACTTAATTTATAACGCACAAGTAGTCATTTAACTATTATGGCTGAGAATAAAAAAGGTATATGTTAGGACTTAGATGATACTGTTATACCTGTGAAGCGCTTATTTAGTTATTAACGAGGAATTGTTTAAAGCAATTCAGTTGATAACTTGAAGTTCTTAATTTTTAATTTAAATAGGAATATGTAATTAAAAACAGAGTTCGCTTCAAAGTGCTATCATACTGTAATCTTAAACATTCATAGATTCATTTGTGAGTTAAATTTTCATATTAAACGTGAATATCGAATAACAAAAAAGTGAAAAAATATTTTATGAAACTTTTCATATTGTACAAGTAATGTTAAAAAAACGTTATTTTTCTCTTAAATAGACGATTTTTGTGGCATCAATTTTAAACATAAAAGTTTACTAGGATATCTGAGTTAAATATTAAGATAATACTCTCTAATAGGAATAAGCAACAAGCGTCAAGCACTTTAGCATCTTTGCGGAAGTAGCTTGGATATTCCAAGTAGCATAAAAGATAAAAGAAACAACGAAACAACAAGCACTTTAGCATATTGAAAAAAAAATAGTAGTAATGATTGGTAAACCAAATATTTTCTTACATCAAAACTTCGAAGTCTCATCCAAATATTCAAAACCTAAGTACACTCGTTACATTAGTATGCGGTATCAAGAATATTTTTTCCATTACTACACAAGCGGCGAAATCTGATTCAGACACTTACCGAATCAACTCTACCAAGACAATCCTGATTTATTGAAGCTACTGTTGAGAACCAAACTGAAGATTCCGCCTTCCGAATACTCAGCTTTAAAGGACTAAAGCTCTCATTGTTCTTAAGTACTTGAAAGACTCGTTCGCGCACAAACCTAATTAGTCAAAACAATAAATTGATGAACCGCGGCAACAACAGATCCGCCTCTTATGTGATCATCAAACTATTTATTTTTATTGCTGGAGCGTAACAAACAATGGCTTCTGATCTCAAGCCGGAAAGAGGAAAATACGCTGAGGTTTTCCCAAACATCCAGTAATTTTGGGTGTTCTTCTTTGGGAATTTCCATTCCTGTCTGCAGCATTCGCCATTTCATGGTCAAGTAATGAGTTTTCGAATCACCTTTGACACGGGGGTTTCGAAATACCTTTTTTATGATTTCTTTGCAGGAAGGTGTCGTAGTTTAGTGTGTGTTGAAAGTCGTTTTGGTTTTATTCGCTTCTCTGTCGGGATTTTATTTAAAAAATGTGATTCATCAAAATAGTCTCTGACGTGTGAAAACGTTTCTGTGCACTATTACTTGTTTTTTCCTTGTAGAAGAGTGTTATACTAAAAGATATTCCATTAAAAAATACAGTAACAACAGGCTTGAGTATTCTTATTTCCCTCTTTTAAGCCTTATCACTGTACAATAAAGCATATTATAGAGATACCTAGTAAAGAGAGAAAGAGATAAAAAGTAAAATACCTAGATTTTATTTTAGTTTGGGTATTATTTATTACTACTGTATCAATGTAAACATTAGATCGGTTAAAAATATGGTAAATTTCACACGAAATTCAAAGTGGATATTTTCAGATCTTCCACGGAATATAAGCAATGAAATGAAATTTTTTTATTAGTTAACTTTGTTTTTGGAAAATGCAAAGTACAATAGAGAAAGTACTATGCAACTTACAATAGTAATACATAACTGAAGTTTGAATTAGATCTAAAATCTAATCTAGAATCTAATTAGATCTAGAATCTAATTAATCTAAAAAGTAAAAAGTTATTTAATAGGAACAAAGTACCCAGAGAAATCTTACAGTTATTCACAATTCTGTATCACTTTTATAATTACTCTTACTTCCAACATAGCATTTAAGTATTCTTACAAAGCCTGCTCAAGTGCTGTACAATTTATTGAGTTCTTTTAATCTTCATACCTCAACTATTTTTTACGACTTTAATTTAAAAACAATTTAAATACGCCTTTTAGTAATTGTTTCATTCAGAAAAAATACTTCAGATGCTAATTATACAGTTAGTTTTGAATTATGAGAATTTCAAATATATATTTTTTAATTTTAACACATACACTTGTTTAAACTGAAATTATTGTTTTACTATTAAAGGGCCATTAAGAGACAATCATTACCTTTTTATTAATCGTCAATAAATTTTTTCTCTAAAGTATAATAAACACATACAATACATAGCTTTGATCGGAATTCATTAAAAAAGCTTGCAATAAGAACTATGAATAGAATCATCATTATAAAGAATAACTATTAAAAAGAGTAACCATTAAAAGAGTGATTATTTTTTTAAGAATAAAGATTGTGTAAAGCGTTAAAAGTGTTCCCCTAAACAGCCTGTTTAAGAAAATTAATCAATTTTTAGAATGTTTCGTGCTAATACTTAAATAAAAAAAAGAGTGCAAATCCTGAACTGATTTTATTCTTAGGGCAAGAAACTAGAGAATATCCTTTGAATAATAATAGATATTGGATTGTAATAAATTAATTGTGTTGACCATCCGCTAGGCTAGGGGTGTTTTATATCGTTCAAACTGTCAAAATTGAAATCATATCTTTAGTAACGCATTATTGATGTTAAAGAAGAGAAACAAGGAAATTATAATTGTATTTGCAGATTGATACTAATTTTAACTTTTGAAGGTTTTTGCTTCTACTTTTTACTTCAAAAAGTAGTAGGTAAAGAACAATAATTCTTTCCTGAAAGTACGTGGAGCTTTCCCCCACTAATGCAAGTTAACTTTAGATCCCTTTATGGTCTTTTGCCATAAAAGGATTTTATTTACTCACTGAATAAAATACTTTTTATAATATTTAAAAAAAATCCTATTGCATGTTAAATGATAATAACCTAAATATTTATGAACAAAAATGGTATTCTTTCATTTACATTTTCTTAGTTCATTTTATATCCCAAAAAGTAATATAGCCAGCTCTCAATCCACTCAATGACTCAATCCAGAATTTTGTAAAATGTATTATTATTCCCGTATTAAGAAGTTGCTTTAATTTCCATGAAGAATATTTGGAAAAATATTAAATGATTCTCGGTATATTTCATAAATAAATAACTGTCACCGGAACTTAATTTTCACCCAATGAATTTATGTTCATTTAAAAAACACCAAGGCATTAATAGTGTAATTTAATTTTAATTGTGTATTTTATTCATAAATTAAAAACAAAATTTTTATTACTGAATTCAAAGCCAAGAAAATGATATTAAGATTAACAATATTTCTTTATTAAATTATTGATACTACACATCTATTCAATGTCACGTATTAATAATTGATTCGGTAATGAAAACTATTTTCGTCTTCCATTTAAAATATAGAAACAAAATAAACCGTTTTAAGGATATTTTTGCTAGCAGAGAAAAATACTACGTCAGCGAAATATCTCCAACTAAATGAATTTATTCGTTTGCTTTAGTAAATTTTTAGAAATCTCAGCACTAATATATTTTTCGGTTCTTGAAATGTTCGCTTTTAGTTTTTTCAAGGTTTCGAGGGTATATTAAATTCTTAAAATGCACTGAAGGCATTTACATCAAACTTTTAAGAGTATTAAGTCACTCAAGCAATGAATAAGTTTACATTAAAAACATCTCAACTATAAGTGGTGCTTGACAGTCGAGAAAATTGATGATAAGAGTTTGTGTGTTAGGTAATAGAGTTAAGGTAATAGGCATCATGTTCATAGAAAGGGGGGAAATCGTAAGGAAAACAATTTTGCATGGGTGGATAAATTTATTTTAATATTTATTTCCTTAAAAATTAGAGGGGGGGGGGGAAATAACTTTTTACGAGAATCTTCTTTACGTTGTTATCTTAAATTAATTGTTTTATTCGCTTTATATTTAACATACATAAAGCAAGTTCGCAAACACGTGTGTTAAAGAATAGTGTTAGGTGCTTTCTGAATCCAATATGATGAAATTTTCATATTAGACAAAATAGACAAAATTCTACTCTTACATAAATTGAAATGAAATCTATAAATAAACATTAATTATATATAATTATCTCAATTTTTATCAAGACATAATTTTGATTCTTTTAAAATAAGTTTATATTTATTCAAATTATAAAATAAGAATAAAAACAAATGATTCCATGATTTTATAAGCTTAATTCTTTTAAAATAATATTGAAATTTATATGGGTTTTGTCACAGAATACAAGTAAATTATTTAGAAAGGTGTATGTAGTCTGGATAAGAGGTAAATGAGAAAAACCAAGAAACTTTATCCTGAAGCTATTCCTTTCTATGTAACGCTATTCATTTAATTGTTTTATTATTTTTAACGAACTTCTTAAGCTTAGTTATAAGTTATACAGTAGGTATATAAAAAAGTTTTTAATTTCAAAGTTAAATAAATTTTCATAATAAGAAGTACAAAAAAGAAGATATATTTGACTTTAAACGTAACCACTTAAATGCACTTTTGGTCTTTTCTTTTCGGAATTACTTTCACCCCTTTCACCAATTGAGAAGAAACGTACGATGTAAATCTTGCGTTCAAATTTGTATTCCAAGTAGACACGTCAGTGAACAATCCACTATTAATTTTTCAGTAATGCAACGAAAGGGGGAATATTTGAATACAATTCCAACAAAATATGTAATATTCTTTAAAAAGTGCGCTTATATTTACATATTATTCATCAGAATACATCTCCAGTTTTTTTACGTGGGCAAACGGGAGCTATTTGAAGGAGCTGACGGGTGTAGAATACAGAACGAGGATCATTTGCAATGTAATGAATGCTATCCATACCCATCATAATTTCAGCTCTCTTGAATCTATTCCCCGATTTGCATTATCTTCTAACAACCTCATGGGAAGTATTTTGCACGTTAAACTAACCAGAGAAAACCAGATCTTATCTTTTGTTCTATTTTAATCAAATCATGTTGTTTTGAAATATAAAAGGAAATATGTTTGTCACTGTCAAAAGCTTTATTTAGAAGGTTTTAATTAATTTAATGTTTGAATTTTCTATTCTTGGCTAAACATAATATTCCCTTTATAGTTTTTGGAAGAGAAAAGAGTGTAACTTATGTAATGAAATGTCATTCATTTAATAATATAATTTGGTTATTAAGTTCTAGATATTCTGGGTTTTGTTGGTAATATAATACAATTGTTTCAAAATTTAATACATCTTTTCCCTTTGTTATATTATAACTAATCATTCTTGCGCGTAAAAATATTACCATACTACAACTTATCAAGTATGAAATATCAGGAATCGAATTATTATTTATGAATTGAAATTATGTTTATAAAATTTAACAAAACGCTTGGGTAAAAAGGACTAAATTATTGGTATGAAAACTTAGTTGACTGAAAGTTGATCGAGATTAAGTTACTTTTTCGTCATGTTATGAGTTATGAAAATGCGAAAAAGATTTTTTCAATAATTCCACTCTATAAAATTAGGCAAATACTACATTTATGTAGACAAGCTCAACTAACAACTCTCTTCAATGTTAAAGAATACACCGGAGTACTCAAGGGATTCCTGGTCAAAGTAGCACATTGTTCCGATTGAACTCGTCTTATTAACATCATGATTAACATGAAATATAAAAAAAATTTTTTTTTAATGGATTATATATAAGTTTTGTAAATACTAATATTTATAAAATGTGAAAATTATTATGAAGGGTATTAAGTTAAATCATGATAAGAATTATTTGATGATGATATTTTTATGATTTAAATTTCATTGATAATGTTTGATGAAAAATAAAATTAAACTATAAAAAATTTATAAAGACAAAATATTAATTTCATATCATAAGGTTATTCCATTTGTTTACATCTGCATGTAAGGAGATATGTTATTCTTCGTGAGGAATTTCCAATTTTATGAAAATGATCAAGATCATGATTAACCATCTTTATGTCAGTTAATTTATCATTTTGAATGTTCAACATTAAGTTTTAAGTATTTCAATATTTTAATGCAAGTGTGACGACGACGCTAGTTAAAACTCTCATGACCTACACGTTTACTTGAAAAGTCAATGTCGGATTCATAAATATTTAAGGAAATTTATTAGTACATTATAACAATAGACATAAATGCAGATTTCAAAAAGGTTGGGGTCAAATGCGGTTTTTACTTGCTGAAATATGTGAATTTAAATGTGTAACCACAAAAGACCAATATATTAATTGAAGGTGACGGAAAATGAAATAAAGGATTTATCATTTCTGACCGCAACCTTGATAGTTCAATAAACTAATGAACTTTTCAAAAAGGTTTTTTCTTAATTTACTTTTCATACACATGCAGATTTTAATGGTAAATTTTCGTGCTTAAAATATACTGTGTTCTCTACTTTAAATTACTTAGGTTTTTTTTTAAAGAATTTGGAGCACCTTTTCTTTCTTATAGTTTAATTTTAACAGAAAAATAAAAGGATTCATCAGGAAAATAACAGTATCATCATCATCATCATCATCAAAAGTAAACATCAAATAATATTTTAAATTGGAGTAAATTTCGAAAAACATGGGAAGAGAAACATTAGGTACCGTACCTTTAAAAAGAGAAGTTGAGGAGTTTAATATACACGCAGTTTACGGATTGCACTAGGGTAAATACATCAATACCCGGCCAATTAAGCAAAATCGAGCATTTCATTTTAAATAACAATTAGTATGAACTAAAAATATATGATTACTGCCATTGTTGAGTAAAAAATGTAAAATTACAATGTTATAAAAAATTTTATAAACATAATTCCTTTAATTTTAAATTTTTAAATCTATGTCCGCATTGCTGAAATTTCCGAACATATTAGGCCATTATGTAGTCAATCAATATGTACTACCCTAAAATTTATTTGTAGACAATATGCACCAGAATCCAACAACGCTGGAATTTTACTTTGCGCTCTCTTAATATAACTCCATTAAACTTTTTTTAAAGCAAAAGTAAAAAAGGTGTTATTTAATGTTTTTTCGTGAAAATAAGTTATCTTTATTTTCTAAGTTTTAATATTTAAATCACTAAAACCATTTGTTTTTTAAATATATTAACAAACAAATATTAATTAATTAATATTAATTTTTAACTTGAACAAAGAAAAGCTTTTGATAAAAATTTCCCTTCGATGATAAATAACAAAATTAAGCAACAAACTAAAGTTAATAATACCTAATATTTTAAAATAAACATAGATTTGTGTTAAAAATATTTTTAAGCCAGAATAACTTAAATAAGTTTCTAGTTCTATTTGTGACTACATTAAAAAAGCACTCTTAAACAGTTTTATGCAACGATCATTAATAATAATTTGTAAAGGAATAATGTCTTACAGCCTTCCCTGGGCTCTCTTTACTGCCATACAGTGTCTTATTGCTTCCCACACTACAATTGATAGGATAGGATCAAATCTTATTTACCTTCAATTTCGTTATCCGACCCTTTAAATATTGTCAAACTGTTTTAGAAAGAAACATATCCAAAAATCCTGAAATTTTTACTGTTGTCGTCAATAAATAAATTTAAAGCTACTTTACGATTATTAGAGGGATAGATAACGGAAAAGTACCATTACTTAATAAACTTCATTTAGATTTCCTGTTCTCCTGTTTTGAAATTTTTTTATATCAGTAGGTTATATTATTGTCATCTATAATGTAAATTGTATTGTATATTCTATATTACCTTTGGTGTTTTTTTTTCTATTTATCGTTTAATAAAGTGGATTTGGTTGAATTTGTTATGCAATAGGCTACAGAAGCATTTATACTCTGTATAGAAAAGTAAATACTTCAATGTAGGTAACAGAGAGTAAAAAGAAGAGTTTTATCAAAAGGGCAAAGCGAAACTCTGAGAAAGAAACTAAATGTCCACTGCAGTATTCCTGTCAATCACCTTAATAGAAAACCACGCCCTTGTGTTGTAGCTTAACGTTCTAAATATCCACGATCCGGGAATGCATGTTTTTTCTCCTCAAATAAACCTTACGTGACCAAATGGCTTGCTTATGTTCTATCGATTCAACAAAAGTTTTCCCAATGATTGTTTGCTTTCCTCATTTGATGCAACTAAAACAATGAGCATTTTTGTGTCTGAAAATGTTTACATAAAAAAGGTAATTTCAAGCACAACTTAATATCAATATAATTAACTCGCTAATTCTAAGAAAATATTCATTATCCGCTATTTGACGGTTTGTAATGAAAATAATTGGTAAGGTAAACTTTCGTGTAACCTTCAGATCTGAAATTTTCAAACTTTTTCTGTTGACATTATCATTATGTATACAACATTACGAAATTTTATTAAAATTCCACATTAAATTGAATAAACTTTTTATGGTATATTCTTTAGTTTCTCAAAAAACAAATTCACAAGAGGAAAAGGAAACTGTTTTTAAAAAAAAAAAACAAGATAACTTGATTCCCAGGTTTCCTATCCATGTCATTCAGGATAATTTGTAGCTAATACTTTTTTCGGTTTTCTCTAAATAATCATCTAAATACGTATGTAGGTACTTTGAAATAGATTTACACCAGAAACGCAAAAGGTTTAAAAATTTTTATAATAGCCTTACACATAAAACAATACTCCCTTTTACCAAATTAACATTAAAAGCTCTATACTTCACTTTAAAGTTTATTAAACAAACATTCAACCAAAACTAAGACATAAGATGCATTTTTAATAGTTTATCCGAGTTTTCCAACTATTCTTTCCAAACCTCAAAAATAAAACTTTTGCACTCAGAGTCTCCCCCCTCAAACTAGAAAAAAAAAAATAACAGCACATATTCCACTTCACAAAAATAAGGGATTTTCTCTAAAAGGTAAACAAAGCATCACGTGCACTTACTCCTTTCGAAGCGGAGTATTCCACGCGAGCGGGAGAAAAGGTTCTTCTTCGGACGACGGCGGACGAATCGAATGTTGGAACACGGACAGAAGCAAACGATATACCAAAGCGGCGAGTGGAGCGCTACCGACTGAACCGGCGTGGAAGAGTAAATTCAGTTTATATTCGAAAAAGGAGGGGGACGGTTTCGGCCGGCTCTTGCAACGCGCAGCGCGTATATTTATTTTTCTTTCATAATTTTTCCGTGGTTTATTTCATGGTTTTTTCTCCCTTTTTCATCTGCCACTCGCATCTGCCGGTCGCCTTGAGTGGGTCACGTGACTTTCTCTCCGTGATTAAGAGAGAGGGGGAGGTCCAGGGAGTGACGAACTTTTGACACGAGCGAGGAAAAATGAATTTTTATTTTTTTTATTTTGCGGTGATGGTCGACGGACAGCTGAAACTCAGCACGGAGTCGACTCTTGTCAAGATCTTCTGTGCGGACATTTCACTTTTTGAAGTATCGGGGAAATGCAGTTTTGAACCTCTATGCTCTAAATCCAGTTTACGAGAATAAAAATACACTTTGCTTAGGTGTGTTACGTATTCCATTACTTTTCCGATAAGCACACATAGTTTATATCTTGTAAAAACATTTTTGTATACCATTATTCCAAACTTTCTGGAGGATAGTTTTAATAACATTAAAAGCAATTAAAAAATAACTTCAGTTAAATTGTGTCATGTATTTCTTATGGGTTCCTTTCTTTCCTGATCTGTGTACGTTTCCAAACGAAATTCATTGAAATGGAACTCGAAGAAATTCAAAGTTTGAACCATCTATCTGATTGCTTACAAGTAAAAAATTTACCAGAGTGAAATCCAAATAAATAAGAAGTTTAAAATCATTCCGAAGATAAAATCTAAGCATCTATGCTTATAATTTTGTTTCCAAAAATTAGCTACTTATAAAATTTCCATCAACAGGAAACAAACTTAAATTTTTAGCGTCATGGGAAATGATTAATTTAATTATTCGTTTTCTGAAATAAATGCGGCTACCATATATCCAAATCAATATCCATAACGAGTGAGCGGCATTCCTATTTAGAAAATAAATTAATCAATTGGAGAAAAATGCTTTATTTGTATAAATTTTTAGAAAGTGGGAATACCACGAAGAGATGAATTTCTTTAGGAACCTAATAATATTTGAAGTTCCTGAAAGCACTAGGTATCTAAGTATATTTGCCTAAATTAATTAGTTTTGGGTATATCTATAAAAATAATAACCTACATTTAATAAATTTATACAATTTTATATTGTTTGCACTATCCATTCAAATATGTTAGCAAATCATTTTTACCTGGGTCTTCAAAACACTGGTCCCTTTATGTATTTCGACATTAACTCATACTTAGTGTTAATTTGTTCTCGCCTTGGAATAACGGAGAATTCCAGGGAGCTAATCCCCTGCCTTAAGGCCCCTTCATCCAACTATGCGAGTGTGAACAGAGATTTCGCATTCCCTCGGTACTAATTAGCTCGAGAAAGCTCTTTTCTGCACTTCCAGGGAACAAACTCGCATAAATTGAGAGTTAATTGTCGACAACTAATTACAGCAACTTAGTGCTCCGGGAACATGGGAAAATGACATGGATGAGTGGATCTTGTCCAAACAAGCAAGCGATTCAAGAGCCGCGAGTGTCCACATTAGATTAGGTAGTGAATTATTGTTTTCGTGGCTAATGGAATGAAGTTATTAAAGTTGCATAGTTTTTGTTCTAGTAAGAGAATGTTGAAGTTTGTTTGAGTTCATTTGTGGTTAAACTTGAGAAATAAATAAGAAGCAGTAGGGAAGAGGGGGCACATTAGAACAAATCACCTTTCCCCATGATTAATTAAATTTAAAAATTTGAAAAACAAAATACCTATAGAGAGAAATTTATGTATTCCTGATTCTTCCTTTTTCCTGAATTTTCAGTCCAGTGAGACCTTTGGAGCCCTTAACGTTTGAAAACTGTCGGCTTTGGAACGTGCAAAATAAATTTTCTTCTCGTTTTAATCGAGTTAAAATTCAATCAAGATATAGTTTTTAAAGTATTCTATTGTGGCATAACTAAAGTTAAGTCCCAAAAGATTTTGCTTTCCAATTCAGTTACTATAGTAAAAGAACGCAGCGGTTATTTCCCTGTTGGCAACAGAATAAGGGGGAGAAACATGGACACATGTATCATAAGTTATTTTCAAAGACTGTCATAATTTTCATACATTCTGTATTTTATTTACCAGGTAAAATATGATTTCTTTGAGTTAGCATCTAATTTTTGCTGCGAAGGAATTTTATTTTTTTTTGTAAATAAAGAACTAATGATTACTTTCAAAGCGAATACCAATGTGAGGCATACTTCCTTCTGAACACTTTGGCATCTTTAAAATTTAACTACAGTGAATTTTAGGGTTGATTCAAAGACAACTTTTAAAACCTCATTTAGTACGAGTAATTGAACCTTACAAGTGCCTGAAGAATATATTTCGCATTGAAGACTAAAAACCTCAAGGTAGGTGGGGGTAAAAGGTTGTTCTTTCAAGGTTTTTCAAAATTTCCAAAAGACGGGAACTTTAATAACTTTATGCTTTAATTATATCTTGAATAAATAGCTAAATTATCTCCAATAGGAATAATATCCTAAGAGAAATCGTAATATATTTCTGAGATAAATAAATTTTTTCGACCTTTTGCCCATGTCTAGGGGAAAAAGTTCAAAACGCAAGAAAATGCTTCAAATAAAATGTTGAGAAAAATATTTTTTTTATGAATGAATAAGAGGTGAGTGATTTAATCGGAAATCCAGAAAAGCTTCTTTAATCTAGTCAAAAATATGCAAAAATCATTATTCAACACATCCACATGATTTCTAATCTTTAAATTTTTTAAAAAATATTTTTCATACTTAAAAAAATTAGCGGAAAAAATACCTACCTCTGGGATAAAAAAAAATGCTTTTCGCAGAGGCAATTTGAACTTTTTCTGCAAAATGTTAGTTTTTTTTACTTATCTGACTTTTGCATGTAATTTAAAGTTTAGAAGATAAGTTTTAGATCATTTGAAAGTGTGAAATCAATATCTATCTTCTTTTTCAAATAATGTCGAGTCAAAGTTGGGAAAATATTAGATCTCATCTTCTATAAAGTTTCTTCCCTCATTTTCCCTTGTGTAAAATGAAATATGGGGGAAATGGGGAACGTACAAAGAAGATTTCCTCAATGGAATATGTATTTTGCCCAAAACACTTTTTAAATATAAATTAATTAAATATTGCGGTTTTGGGGAGGCTAACATTTCTGAGGATTTGAAATTCCTTTCAACTAAGGCAACTACTCTCTTTTTAACATTTTTCTTGATATATTCTTAGGTTAAATTTCTTGTAGCTTTAGGAAGAGGATTTCAAAGATAGCTTTATACTTCTTCTTTAATAACGACACACTTCTTTATGAAAGATTTGGCTATCTCCAAGAATCAAAAACTACAACCGAAGCAATGAAAGGGCTCGGTCCCTCCTATCTTCATTGGGTGAGAGGAACAAGGGGGTAAGAGTAGAATATTCTCGAGGGTTCCTGTTCCCTGGGTGCGGTACTTTGAAGAGACAACGCTATTGTTTTCAGGGACAAAGTGAATCGGGAAGGCCACTCTTATCGCTTACATCAATGAACATTAAAAATAAAGAAAATAATGTACCAGAAGATTTGCGTTATGAAGAAGGACATCTTCTTAGAATGTAGTGTATATTCATTAATACATTGATCTACTTTTGTTGTGTTTAAGATTATTTAAAATTAAAACACTAATAAATGGATTTTCAGATACAGCAGTGATACTTTAGCCCAGGCAACGAAAAGGTATAGAGGGAAATTCTTGGAGCACAATTTTTGACTTCGGAACTTTGTTTGGACTAGTTAGGAGGTGAACATATCAAAAGTCCCCGCCCGTAGCCCTTACGCCGGAGTGAGGAGGGGTGTTCGAAAGTCTCATTTTTCAGTTTTTGGCTAATTACTCTTACAAAATGCATCCCCACGAAAAAGTTTCAATTCGCTTTTTTAAAGTAGATAACATTATCAACAATTTAAGACCCTTCCCAGGTTTATACGTCCAATTGATCCCGAGTTACATCTCTTCAAAAATGGGAAATTTTTTCTAAAAATTCGAAAATTTGAGTAAAAAATGTATTTAAAGCAATTTATTGGCTATATTACCCATCTAAAAGGGAATTAAAGGCTATTACCTTATAATGCACTTATTTAGCTTTAATTTAAGCCCTGAATCAAGTATGTGAGATCAATAGTTCTCACGTTATCTTAAAAAAAACAAAAATTGGGAAAATGGGATTATCCCAGTATAGTCCAGTCAAATAGTATTTGTTTTGAGAAATATTTGGGGTAGAAGATATTTTTCTCTATCCGTACGTTTTTTTGGGGTGCTGAATCCGAATCTGAGGTTTGCCAACAAAATTTCGGGACGGAACACTGTGAAAATTCGAAAAAATGGCAAAAATTCGCCCCTTTTTTTCGTTTTTTGCCCCTAGAACATTACCTTTGCACTTCTGAGCTAAACAATCCATACAAAAAATAAAGAACACAAACCAAGCTACAAAAAAGTCTATTACAACTTTTCTCTCAGGCGCGTAGTTTCGCCGATAGAGCACGTTGAAAAAGGGGTTATTTTCGTTCGATTGGTAGAAAATGTCACTAGTATCGCCAAAACGCCGAATTTTTGGAACATAATACTTTAAAAACTGCTTTAATAATATTCTTCATCAAATCGACCATCTAAAAACTCTAATGATGATTAACTAAATGCATTTTCGTTGCGAGATTTCTCTTACGAACGAAAGTTCCATAGGAGATTATAGTATTTCGATAACTACATATATGTTGCTTCTTCGAGATTACATACAAAAGTGTTCTTTTGACTATTTTATAAGGTTTTGGGGGTGCTGAATCCGAATCTGACGTTTGCCAACAAAATTTCGTGACGGAACTTTGTGAAAATTCCAAAAAATGGCAAAAATTCGCCCCATTGCCCCCAAAAATTGCCATTTTTTGGAATTTTCACAAAGTTCCGTCACGAAATTTTGTTGGCAAACGTCAGATTCGGATTCAGCACCCCCAAAACCTTATAAAATAGTCAAAAGAACACTTTTGTATGTAATCTCGAAGAAGCAACATATATGTAGTTATCGAAATACTATAATCTCCTATGGAACTTTCGTTCGTAAGAGAAATCTAGCAACGAAAATGCATTTAGTTAATCATCATTAGAGTTTTTAGATGGTCGATTTGATGAAGAATATTATTAAAGCAGTTTTTAAAGTATTATGTTCCAAAAATTCGGCGTTTTGGCGATACTAGTGACATTTTCTACCAATCGAACGAAAATAACCCCTTTTTCAACGTGTTCTATCGGCGAAACTACGCGCCTGAGAGAAAAGTTGTAATAGACTTTTTTGTAGCTTGGTTTGTGTTCTTTATTTTTTGTAGTGATTGTTTAGCTCAGAAGTGCAAAGGTAATGTTCTAGGGGCAAAAAACGAAAAAAAGGGGCGAATTTTTGCCATTTTTTCGAATTTTCACAATGTTCCGTCCCGAAATTTTGTTGGCAAACCTCAGATTCGGATTCAGCACCCCAAAAAAACGTACGGATAGAGAAAAATATCTTCTACCCCAAATATTTCTCAAAACAAATACTATTTGACTGGACTATACTGGGATAATCCCATTTTCCCAATTTTTGTTTTTTTTAAGATAACGTGAGAACTATTGATCTCACATACTTGATTCAGGGCTTAAATTAAAGCTAAATAAGTGCATTATAAGGTAATAGCCTTTAATTCCCTTTTAGATGGGTAATATAGCCAATAAATTGCTTTAAATACATTTTTTACTCAAATTTTCGAATTTTTAGAAAAAATTTCCCATTTTTGAAGAGATGTAACTCGGGATCAATTGGATGTATAAACCTGGGAAGGGTCTTAAATTGTTGATAATGTTATCTACTTTAAAAAAGCGAATTGAAACTTTTTCGTGGGGATGCATTTTGTAAGAGTAATTAGCCAAAAACTGAAAAATGAGACTTTCGAACACCCCTCCTCACTCCGGCGTAAGGGCTACGGGCGGGGACTTTTGATATGTTCACCTCCTAACTAGTCCAAACAAAGTTCCGAAGTCAGAAATTGTGCTCCAAGAATTTCCCTCTATACCTTTTTTTGAGCATTCGTTGCCTGGACTACTTTATATTCCCATAATATGGGGAAGCACTTTTTTTTTCGAAATAAGTAAATCGGTATACAACACAATTAAAGATTTCATAATCCTTTGACCATCTAATCATGATAGTAGTTTCCCATGTTTTTAGAAAAATATGAATATCTAAAAGGTTGCCTTCTTATAAGTTTTTTTTATCCTCTCTATGTATTGATATACTATATCACCTTTTACTACCCCAACTAAAACACCTCCCCTTGTTCTATTCATCATCCCTAACTTCTACTCAAAAAAGAATATTTTATCGCAGATGTATTACTTTAAACTTTTAGTAAAAAACCTGCTATTTGTGGGGTAAATACATTTGAGAATGTTTCCTTGCAAACGCGCAAGTTAGAAATATAAAAGATGGGGAAGAATATTAACATTCCCGCATCATTTGGTATCTCCAAAAAAGTGAACTTTTAATTATAATATAGATGCAGAATCCTACACTGATATCTTACAGATATTGAAAAATCCTGTCTTTCTGCATAGAAATTTTAGGCCTTATCTTCTTTACATCTCTTACTAGGAGTATATGAATATGAGATGAAGGCATATTCCGAAGTTAAAAAACACATCCCAAGTGGTCTCGTACTAAACCTAACTAAAACCGCCGATTGAATAGAGATCCCATCTAAAAGGTAAAAAAGAAAGCTACCCCATCACATAATTGTTCCCCACCAGACCCGATCCCAAGGAGAAATTCCGCATCATTCCACGCTCCGTCGACCTGCTGTGTCTCAGATCTCCAACCTCTTCAAGCTCTCTAATTTCTGACAGCGGTTGGGAGGAGGGGGATGAGAGAAGGGATTAGGGTCGTCGCGTGATGCACCCTGTCACGCTCTTGAAACATCTCCATCGATTATTGAATCGATCAGGACGCTCGATTTGAATTTCAATTTGCCGCCCAAATGTCGTTAATTCTATTCGCTGGAATGCAGTGAGGACGATTAGTCTTCTTCTTGCGCGGGAAAAAAGTTTGGAGCTGTTGTTTAGATTGATTTGTTACAAGGTGTGTAAGATGAGGTTTATAAAATATTTTGGTAATTCTTGCATTTTCTTTAAAGTTTTCGAAATCTATTGGTGGTAGATTAAAAAGTGAACAATTAAAGTTTGATTGGCAACACTGGTGTGACAGTCTCTAATTCTTTTCTAGTTCAAAACGTAAAAAGTTAATTAATGTTTATTTAAAAATAGTAACTTTTTGAGGATTTTTCTCAATTAATATTTTGTTAGTTCTCCTACATTTTTTGTATGTTTTCAAATGTACCCTAAATTTCACAAAAGTGTTTTTTAAATAACAAATTACACGCTCTAACGCTATTTGCATAGCTAATGGGTAGGTATTTAAAGAGAAGTTCGAAAAAAAAACGGTTTTATCAGACCAAACAGTCATTTATGTAGTGCAAAATAAATGTCTTAGTTCCCAACCATGCTTTTCTTCTAGTACAGAATATGAAATTTCAATTCTAAAGGATATAGCAAGACTTAAATCTTAACTCTCCACTTTATTGAGTCACTATGATCTAAGCGTATAGTTTTAAATGATACAACAATTTAAAAGCCAAAATTCACTCCCCAGCCGATATTACAGACAATTATGTCTCGCTATTTTAGTTGGTCAGAGAGCGGAAACTTCACACGCCCAGCCTTAGTACATCAAATATCATAGAACCTAAATTTCAGGTAAAAGTATAATAGGTTAATCAAGTGAGTGGTAACTTTATTATAATTATATAATAAATAATTAGGCTAAATGCATTTCAAAACAACTGTGTAAGAATAACAATGAAGATTTTTTTTGTCCAATACCATTACAAATGATAAATTATTAAAAGAAACAAAAAAGAAATCAATAGATCAAGAAATTAAAATAAGGAGATGGCGTTTTACTGGCCACGTATTAAGAATAAATAGAAATAAAATCCTAGGTGTTGCCCTGGAGTGGACGCCAGAGGGAAGGCGAAGAAGGGGTTGGCTAAAAATGACATGGCGGAGACTGATAGAAAGGGTGAGAAAGGAGGCTGGATGGACCAGCTGGCAGGAGGTGAAGGCGGGCCTTTTGTGCCACTGGGCATTTCAAGACTTAATGATGATTATGATGATGATAATAAATAATTCTCTACCATATTAAATATATCTACTATATCTTTCTATTAAGTTAAACATAAAAAAAATAATCTTCTACCAGACTGAAATGTTTAAAACACTTCAGATAAAGTATTATATTCATAAATACTCACATTAAATTAAAGTACTTCTTCCATTCTCTTCTCCACAAAAGAGCCACTCAAAAGGATCCTATCCTCAAAGGTTTGATCCCATCTCATTATCATCTTCTCTCTCCCGACCACGTTTTCTTTTCTAATGAATTGTTATCAGACGAAGGAGGTCTTCAAATTCCATCCCGGATCATTTCAGTGTAAAAATACTCCCACCGGGACTTCCTTGCCGCTTTACAGAATTCCATAAGTGCAGGAAAGAAAATGGATGTTAGAAACAGGATAACGGTGTATGTGGGTTTTTTTTCATTGTTTGGTTCCTTTTCCCGAAATCCCTTTCTAGCGTATTACTCCTATGACAACCTTCCCCCCTCCCTTTCTCTCTTCGTAATAAGATAGAGATTATCTTCCTCGAACTCGGCTGAAGAGAGCTCGTTTCTTTCCAGAGTCGGAAAAAGTTTCGAGAGATGTTTTAAAAGATTGAAGAGGCTGAGGTGAAGTAAGCTTTATTTTAATAGTTTCGGGAGGAGTTTAAGTCTATTATTCAGTCATCCCAATTTAAATGATCCGTCCATTAAAGTTATTTTAATCTCCAGTCTGTAAAAGCATAGACTAGTGAGTATTCTTTAGTCTTATACACATTCGATATTTTATATTACATGCCCTTAACAGTGATCCAAGCCAAATTGTGCAAATTTAATTTACTGCGGGACAAAAAAATCTGCTTATGCCGATCTCAAGGGTCGAAATTCCCTTTTTTCTGCTAATGACGTTGACGTTGGAATTATAAGTAATTGAATGATAGATAAAAATTATTACATATACTACCTCATGTTCAAAAAATTCTGCAAGTTTGTGCATTAGAATCCAACAACCTTTCTCTATTTTTAACGATTTCTGGATTCCTAAAACTTTTATAAGCCTCCTTTTCAATTATTTACACTTTTAATCGGTGAACTGATGGCAGATTTTCTTGGGTTAATTTTAGAAATCCTCAAAGATTTACAAAATAAATGCATATTTTTTAATAAAATTTCCTCAATTCCCGTGTTTTTTGTCTTTAGCTTTTTATTGCAGCAGAACATTTACACTTCCTATCAAACCCTATGATCCCATCAGCCGGATGTGTAGGTAGCATTAGGGTGGTTACAAAAAATCAACTTTCGAAATTCTTAGGTCTCACCCCCCTAAAATGTGCCAATAGACTAAAAAATGAGATTGGCCAAGTTTTAGCTCAATCCGATTATATTAACACCCGCCTCATTGAGGTCAAAGTTCAGAAAAATAGCGATTTTCAGCAAAAAATCGTAGTTTTTCCTCTATAAAACCTGGATTTGGTCTCATTTTATAGGAAATTTCAGTATCTAAAGTTCGATACCATACACTTATTGATAGAACTGAAAAAAAGTGGTATTTGATTGTTTTCAGGTAAGGTTATTGTAGATATCTAAAAAAGTGAAATTTCGGGATAAGTCTAAAAACGTCACAATTTACTTATAACAATCCCACCCCAGATTTTCTTTTTGTATTTCTTATTTTTTACATTGATACCTTTTATTTAAAGGTAAAATAAATTCCTAAAAATACTCAAAAAATAGTGGTTATAAGAAGAGAAATTGAAGTTACAAAAATAGCGATCAAATGTAATTTAATAACTATACTATTTACAAACATCTCTTAAAAATTACAATTTACAATCACAAAACTAAGGTGGTAACGGCTTAGAAAGAGTTGCTTTATAAGAGTCGGGGAAAATATGCCTACACTCAGCTACACATTGCAGTAGAAATTGCCACTGATCTTCATCTTTTTTCAGACAGAAATTAAAGTCTTGAATTACTTTCTCCGAATTTAAATACCGTAAATGATTTATTAATTTCGTCATAACCTTATTATTCATTAACTTAAAGTGATAACACTTAACTTTAACTTTCATTACCTTAAAGTGATGTCTTTTGGATGAAGGTCCAAAAGACATCACTTTCAGGGTACCTGGCGCAATTCATCACGCCAGATGGATGTCCAAAGCCTAATATTCTCTAAAAATATACCACTTCATGGATCAATTTAAGTTAACTGATTTAGAGAAAAAAGGAATTGAAGAAATTTGTTTATTTTTTAATCAATATTTATGTTAAAGCATGGTTCAATGCCCCAAACCTACTATATGGCTCCTAACCAAGATTTACAACTGTTAAAATCTTTGGTTCAGTATAGGAAAATTGATAAAGAAGTTGCGATAAGGTTATGACGAAATTAATAAACCATTTATGGTATTTAAATTCGAAGCAAGTGGCATTTTCTTTCTTTGACGACACCGTGAAGAAAAATTTTAAAATAAATATGGTTTCCAGACTTCAGTCCGAGGAAATTATATAAAATGACGATGATGATGATGATTTTGAAGAAAGACATATTAAGACAAAACTCAATCCACTACAAGTTAATTTGTTGGATATTGACATTGATCATTTTGTTTCTCCTAAAACTCTTAATTTTTTAAGCGATTTAATATTAATCCAGATTTTTTAAACACTGATCCTGAAGAATGGTGCGAAAACCAAGATTACTTAAGAGGTAATAAAAGTAGTCAGCTGTTTAAGAGTTGTAAATGACACACCAGAGAGGGGAGTAAAATTAATTCAAGACTTTAATTCCTGTCTGACAAAATATAAGGATCAACGGCAGTTTCTACTGCAATGTGTAATTGAGTGTATGTAGGAATATTTTCCCAGACTCTTCTAAAAGCAACCATATTTAAAAGCTGTTACCACCTTAATTTTGTGATTGTAAATTAGAATTATTTTATAATATTTGTATCAATTATATAGAAAAAATACTAAAATACCTTTGAACACTGTTTTTGTAACTTTAATTCCTCTTATTTTCTCTCTTCTTTACTACAGTTTTTTATTTTAAATTTCATGAATATTGTTATAAATTCTTTACCCTTAAATTAAAAGTTGATAAAGTTAAATAAAATAGTGTAACGTATTTAAGACTTGACTTAACTACCTAAAGATGTCATACACACTTTCTTTCAGTTTACAGTTCAGACAAAGTTTAATTTAAACGAGAATTCACTATAGAGGGGTTCATGGGAAGATTTAAGGGGTGGGAGCACACTGAAACCTTGGGGGAAGATGTCCCTGATGGCTTTTGAATCATGGTTATTTGGTTAACCCTTATGAAATGGAATTTTCTCAAAAAGTTGGAGAGGGGCATTGCCCCCCTATGACCCCCATAAATCCACCTAAAGGTTCATCTGTACTATTTATACTATGTATTAATACATTTAAACTATCTTCAATAAAATTGATGCACATATTACATATTTTAAAGATTTCGGTCTTTAAGCAGTTTTGTAAGCATCGACCACAACCTTGTCTGAAAAATGTCAAATACCACTTTATTACAGTTCTATCACTTAGTGCATGGTATCAAACTTTATATAATAAAATTCCCTATAAAATGAGACCAAAACCAGGTTTGTGAGACGAATAGTTTTGATTTTATAGAGGAAAAACTACGATTTTTTGCTGAAAATCGCTATTTTTCTGAAATTTGACCTCAATGAGGCGGGTGTTAATATTATCGGATTGAGCTAAAACTTGGCCAATCTCATTTTTTAGTCTATTGGCACATTTTAGGGGGGTGAGACCTAAAAAAAGTCGAAAAAAAATTTTCCCCATGTTACTTGTGACCACCCTAAGGTAGCATACATAGTACAACTCCATTTTCTCTGCAGTGCCCAATAAACTGTCAAGACTCGCACACTAAAGCGTGTTTATCCCTTCCAATTCTTATCTCAGTACGCTACTTAATAGAGTGCTTTTTCTGATACTTATTATCGTATATCGAGCAACATAGTTGGATAAAACAAAATACCTCTCTGTGCACAAAAATTCTATCAAATATTATCTGCAAACTAATTAGTGCCCCTAGTCGTTTGAATTTTGACTTAAAACATAATGACAGTCTCATTGTTTACCTAAATACTGTAATAATGCTTCATAAGCAACAACAGCAAGAAAAAATCAATTTATTCACTAAAAATTTAAATTCTTTGAAAAGATTTTCTGCAAAATTCTAAAACTAGCTGCGCTCGGCGTGCGCGTGTGCTCCTATATTATCCAAGTATGTCGACCAACGAACACAAACAGGCTTCTTTCTTTACTGACTTAAATGCACCTTTCTGTCTTTTGTATTTTAACTATGGTTCTATAGAATTTTACTAAATGTCATTGGGAGGATGTGAAAATCTGTCACCTATCTGTGAAAATATTTTCTATAGACAAGAATATTTTCTATTCCATATTACATAATATAGAATATAATGTACAATTGATATTTGCATTCATAGGTTTAATGTAAATGTTAAATTAAAAACTCAAGCGAAGTTATGTTATTTAAAGTTATTTAGTAAACTTTGTAAGATTAAAAAAAATATTAAGGTCTTAAATACCAGCCTACCACAAAGCTGCTAATAGCTAACCAATATGTGGTTATAATAAGATGTTTCGTATTAATTTTAGAAAATACCTTTATTTAAAATTTCTTAAAATGTACAATTTTAGGTGTTATACTACTTCTAATAAATTCATCAGTTCTTCTTTGTTGAAATAGGTTATTTATATTGCTTAATTTAGGCTTCCCTGCATCAAGTGAATCCATGTGATTATTATTTTTTTATTAAAAGAGTAGGTACTAAAACTCATGAATCCTAGATCCATTTGACTTATAGTATATAAATTTTCCAAGAAGCTATAAAGTGGGATTTCTTACGACGACGCATTACATTAATAATAGTTAATTTCCTTAAACATATTACTTACTTACAAAATTATATTTCCATGGATAAATAATTTACTTTGCTCATTTTTATTAGTTTTACATTCTCTGATTAATATTTCTAATATAAATTTGAATATAAAATGTCAATAGTTAAAATACTGCTTAATTAACTATTTTCTTAAGCAGAAAATCTTAATATATCCACAAAAGCTGTCTATACCTAAATATACAAAATCATCTTTTGTTAACAGGTCATTTGTGAAATGTTTCTACAAAACTGCATAATCGTATTTATTCCAAAATTCTCATGCCTCAAGATATTTGGACGGTTGAAATCGCGTTAAAAAAGCGAAATTTTGGACTTGGGGGAAAAATTTAAATTTCACCAATACAGGTTCCGAAATTCTACTTAAAGATGTTTTTGCTGCTCTAGGGGTCGGTACCGATACTTTCGTTCCACTTATCCTCTTATCCAAGGTTTTACTTATCCATCAGGTTTGACTGTAATACTAAATTAATTCGCCTCTGATCCGGCTAAAAGAAGCCAGAAAAAAAGAGAAAATCTTTACTAACTGAAACAAGAAGTATGACTGTAGTTTGATGGGTAAGAGTATGACCAAAAGCTTTGCATTAAATACGTTAAATGTATAAGTATATTCTAAATTTTTATAAATGAACAGTTCCCTTTTAGAGAATCAAACATAATCTATAATGTAATATCTCTTAGAAAATGACTGACAGCCAAAGAAGGCAGAGTTAATTCAAACTCTTAAGCTGGAAAACATTGACGTCTTGACTTACAGGGGCAGAGTCTTAACTACATACAAAGATATAGCTAATGCCTTTGGTCAGACTTACGCCGAAATCCAAAGAAAGGGTTCATATGCCCGATCAATGTCAAAACTCTTGAAGAAAAGGTGGAGAAATTCGCTTAAAACAAAACTTGATGGCGCTGACCTTAACGATATTTTTAGTGTGTCATTCAGTTGCCAAGAATTAAACACAGCCTTAAATAGTCTAGTAATGAAGAAATCACCGGGCGAGGATCTTATCCACGGAGAGTTCCTAAAATATATGGGGGTAAGGGCCAAGGAGACTATCCTTGGGGTCTTTAACCGTATTTGGGAGATAGGTTGTCTCCCTTCAATTTGGAAGAGAGCTACCATCATACCTATCTTGAAGAAAGATAAAGATGTGAGGCAAATTGAGAGTTACCGACCAATTTCGCTGACAAGCATAATGGGGAAAACTATGGAAAGGCTTGTTATAAACAGGTTAAACTGGTTCCTCGAGGAAAATGGCTTGATAGCCACTCAACAGGCTGGCTTTCGCATGAACCGATCAACGAATGAACAGGTTGCCCTCTTTAGTCAATCAGTGAAAGACGCACTGGACAGCAGAAATATTCTTACTGCAGTCTACATCGATTTCAGAAATGCGTATGACTTGGTATGGAGAGAGCGTCTACTCCAAAAACTCCTGGATTTTGGTATTGGAGGTAGAATGTTTCAATGGATAAAATCTTTCCTTGACCAACGCCTTTGCAGGGTGAAATATGGCAACAAGTTTTCTAGATCGTATAAACTCCAGACGGGTTTACCCCAGGGAGCAGTTAGCAGCTGTGTTATGTTCAATATGTATATTAATGACTTGGTCTCCTGCATGGAATCAATAGATGGTATTAATTGCCTACTTTTTGCAGATGACCTGATTATCTGGACGCAGGCACCAAAAAAGAATGCAAAAGTTCTAATTGAGAAAAGATTGAATAACGCGTTGGAAGCTCTTTCAACTTGGTGCACGGAAAATAATATGATCGTTAACCTTGATAAAACTGCTGTCCAGTCCTTTTCATTAACCCACCAGACTTTTTGCCCCAACTTAATTTATCGTAACACCACACTCAAAACTACAAACGAATTCAAATACCTGGGAGTAATTTTTGACAACAAACTAAACTGGAAGCCCCACATTGAAGCATTGTCCGAGCGAGTACTCAACAGAATTAACGTTCTGAAGCGTTTGGCAGGATCGCTCTGGGGATGTGCCAGATCGACTCTTAACTTAACCTACAAAACTTTTATCCTGCCCCTGATTACCTATTGCTGCGAACCACTAATTACATGCAGTGAGAGCTCTCTTAAAAAATTAGAAATTATACAAAACAAGGCCCTGAGAGTTGTAACCGGAGCGGTTAAGTCAACCCCGATAGAGGCTATGTTATTATTAACAAAAAACAGACCTGTTCAATCCATCATTGAAGAACGAGCTTTGCTCTTATTTGAAAAACTCATACGAAGTGAAAGCTCTTACTGGGTCAACTACCAACCAAAAGTAAGAAACTTAAAAACACAAATTGGTTTTATTCAAAAGGTTCAGTCTGTAAGAGAAAATTTAGAATTTTGCGATGTAGTACAGAAAAATATAAAACCACAGAACCCTATTGAGTCTGGAGGGATTGTAACTGGTCTAAAACTTACAGATGTTGTTGTGAAGAGTCAAACAGCCCCTGAAATTTTGAAATCCCTTGCATTGGAAACAATTCATACGGATTACCCAGAACAAAATTGGCTACATGTATATACAGATGGCTCCTATTCTAACTCGAACATGACAGCAGGTTCCGGAGTTTTTTCCGATCTTTTTTCATTCTATGCATCTGCCGGAAAATATAGAACAGCCTTTGATGGTGAGGTAAATGCCTTATTGATTGCATTAAAGCAACTGTTGGCGATTCACAATAAGTTTGAAAGAGTTGTTCTACTCTCAGACTCCCAGGCTGCAATTCAAGCTGTTGACTCACCGGGAAAAGCATTATCTGATACGGTTCTGCAATGTCGGGAGCTCATCACGCTTTTGGTACAGAAGGAAAAAAGTGTGGTCATACAGTGGATTCCCAGCCATTGTGGCATTTACGGTAACGAGCAGGCTGACTTCCTCGCTCGAAAGGGAACGCAGTTAGTCCAACCAAACTGCTCTGGCCTATCCTACCACTCCATAAAACTATATATAAAAAACATAATGAAATTAAGAACCTATTCTTGGCTTCAGGAAAGTATAAAGAATAAGAATTGGAGTGAGGTGGAGCTTGTGGCAATACCAGACAAGCCTCGTCGAGATGCTGTAGCCCTCTTTCGTCTCCTGGTAGGCCACGACTGCCTGGGCGAACACTTGTATCGACTACACATTTATGACCATCCTGACTGTAGAATATGTGACGCTAAGGAACCAATGAACAGAAGGCATCTTCATCGCTGCAAGATGCTCCACGCTCTTAAGTCCGAGACCGCAAGATATTGGCGTGCGAGGGAGCTTATGGGAAGATGACCTCGGTCTCTTTGTTTAATTCACCTTTTGGTGTTTTGTGTTAATTGTTATCTTTATGTATTCCCTGCCATTGGAAATAAAAAAAAAAAAAAAAAAAAAAAAAAAATGACTGAGAATTCACTGTAAACTCATTCTTTCTAGTTGAAATGTATCTTCATTTTTAGCTCTTCTATACAAATTAAATTAAAACAGCACTAGTGTATAAGCCTCTAAATATTGAATTAAAACTCAGAAATGTTAAAGCCTTTTCCAATGGAAATGCATATCATATCAAAAACTTGACTGAAACTCTATACTTCTTGAAATATAAATCATATATTCCAGTCTGCCATCTGTTACAAAAGGTTTTGACAGCCCCTCCTTGTTCTCTGAAAAACATTCCTTGCTGACGGGGCCTTCCTTCTTAATCGAAATGCATGAAACAGAAATACTTTTTGGGAAAGGGTACTTAACATTTACATTAGGTACTTTCTCACAGAGGAAATGCCAAAAACAAGTTGGTAGTTTCTAATGATTCTGGAGGTTTTCTATAGGGTTTTTTTTCATTTCATCTCCATGGAGACGACACAAACGTTTAAACTATGGTTTAAGTGACATCAGCCTTTGTGAGTTTCCATTCATTTTGTGTAGCTTATGTGAAGACTTTTCAATTTTGAAACTATTTAAAGCTTTCAAAGCTATATTTTTTTAAATACTTTATTAAAATTTATTTTTCTTTAACACAAACTTCATTGTAGCAGATTTTTTTTAAAGTTCCATTTGGTATTCAATACAATTTTTTTTCATGTTTTATATTGTAACGGGCTTACAGAACTAGTATGATTCATACTACTCGTAATAAATAGACAGGTCATTTGTCACTCTGTCAGGACACATGAAGCCCTTCCCGGTTTGATATAAATGACTGAATGATAGAACAATTTTCACTCCAAACTTAAAATTATGAACTCATAAATTTATAAAAATTACTATCAATATGTTTGAATGGAAAAGAAAAAACGAAAATTAAGATATATGTTTTTAGAAGTCCTAAAATACTAAGAATTGAATTGTTATATAAATTTTTAGATAATCCTTCAAATGTTTTAAGTTACTTTAAGTATTGTGATTCAAAATTAGTTAATTAATTGGATAATCTTGGATTGGATAATTGGATAAGAGAATAGAGTCCAAAAATTTCAAATAATTAATAGAATGAGTAATAAATAATAGTTTTAATAAGAAACATCTTAACATCCTGTGTTATAAATGCTTCATTTTTAAAAATAACGTTTGATTGATATCTATAAAATATCTTGATTTAAAATGTGTGTAAACCTATTATTTATCTCTTCAATTCAAGTGATTTTATTTTTTTAAAATATTGTGGGTAAAATTTACAGGCTTATAAGGTTTTTTGGGGGTCGATGAATAAATACTCAAAATTATTTTCTATAAAACCTCTGACTTAATTGAATTTTATTTAAAAAGTTATCTACGGATTACTTCAAAATTAACGAGAATAATGTAAGGTCAAGCTGTATTTTTACTTTACTTTTATAGCGTTAAAGCAAATCAAATTTCGAATACTTTGCTAAAATTTCCCTTTTTCATAATAATTTGTTTGAGAAATAGAGATTACGACTGGGGGAGGGAGATGCATGTCGGAGTTATTAAATTTTAAAAATTATTGTTTTAACCTAAATTTCAAATTTCTTCAAAGGTTATAAAAGGTAATTTACGAAACCTGATTGTTTTGAAATATATGAAGTGGCACACAAATGCTTTTCACTAAACGTATTAATAAATATAATATTGAATTATAATACTACTAATTAAAAGTTAAAAAAGTAGTACATTATTGAAGTAATTTTTTTAGAAATAAATTGTTTTTATACCCACTTTCATTAAAAATTTCATTTTTAAATCAGAAATTTTTTTTTGTAAAACTGCAATTAATTAAAGTGTCATGAAAATAACTTTTCTTCACAATTTTGTGTTAAAAAGTTTCATATAGTAAAGGAACAAATGTTAAAGAACCGACCAAGGCATTGAATGAATTTTTGAGTATTTTTTCCCAATGGTTTTTAATCAAAAACTGGGAGGAAAAAGGCTCAATTCAACTAGTACTTCATTATAATAGAAAAGGGTAGTCTAACATGACATAATTTAATGTCGGAAGTTATTCCAGAATATATATGCTTTTGGAACTCGAAAAAGGTGGTCTTTTAAAAGAATAGAACTCAAAATAACGACTCACCTAACTTAAAAGCATTCGATTCTTTCCCATGAAATGTCTGGAAAGGCGGAATTTCAAACGATCTTTGAATTTATCTTTCTCGAAGCGAAGTGAAGGTTTTAAAGGCGACCTTTTCCAGTACAGTTACAGTTGCACGGTCGGAGCGAAACAGAATTTCTAAGTGGATTTTCTAGTGTCGAAAAGTAATGAAGCCCTTTGTTCCTGTATGTTTATCTCCCTATAGTCTCCCCCGGTTTAAATGGGAATCCTAGAGAAATAAATTGGGTGCTTTGAATTCAGGGGTAAAAAAGAGAGAGAGAATGAATCAGTCTGCTTCTATACGGGAAGAAAAACAACCTCAAGAATCGGGCTGGCTAAGGAAAAGAGTGCCCAATAGACATTTCCACAAAGGCATTGGAATTGTATGAGCAGAATCCATTACGCAAAGGGAGTGCACTGTTGGATTCTACTAAAATCATGGATGTAGGAATATAGAGCAGGGGTCTGCAAGTAATTTGACGTGAGGACCAAATATTTTTGAAAAAAAATTTCGTGGTCCACAGAAAAAAGGTAATTAAATACTTTTAAATTCTTATCTTCAGATACACATAGATTTTTACAAAGAGATAATTTGAGTTGTGCTCACTTGTCTTCTTGAGTAAATTGTTAATTTCCGTTCAAATTGTTTCACATTACAGTAACGTTATTTAAAAAATCAAATGTACTTATAAAATACTAAAAATAAAGCACTATAATAAGGATACTGCTTATACGAATGGGCGTCGTCAGCAAGAGAATGTTGAGGGGGGTGGCCCAGGAATTTGGGATTCATCTTCTTCGTAAGGATTTGCAAAACCTTGATTAATTACCTACAAAGAAATAAAGATTTTACATTTCAGCACTCGTCTTAAATTATAAGGTTCAAAACCATTGATTTAACTTTTGTCTTAAGTGCTTGTAAATTATCGATAGATTTATATTGAAAAGGGGGTTTGGGAGTTTCCTCCAGGAAATTCTTGAAAATTTGACCCTTAAAAAGGTCAAACTAATTTTTTGTGCCTAATAATACATATTACTGATTTCAAATTATTTTTGGCGGTCCAGGAAATATCCTTACGTGATCGGGATATGGACCACGGTCCGCCAGTTGCCGACCCTTGGGAGATGAAAGAACTGACCCCCAGGTGTATAGCATGCATCTTTCATAATGTACAAATCTATAAGGAAAAAAAATCGAAAAGGAATAAAATATACAAGATCACATCAAATATTTCTACCTTTTTTAATAACTTTTTTTGTTGGAGTCAGTATTTTAACGACTTTAAGGTGGTAATAACTCAATTTACGTACATCCTGATGAGTTACATAGTTTTCAAAATTTAACAATAATTTTTTTAATGACGTCAAGAACTTTTTTTGCTCTAATTAGTAAAAAAAAAAAATTAACCTCACAAGATGACCAAAATTAACCTTTGCTAATGAGCTAAAAATTATAAATAAGATTTTATGAAAAGAAAACGAAAGCATTAATCAATAATGACTTTAAAGTGGCAATTATTAAACATTACATGATCGAAACCTTTGTCATCCATCTCCATCAGATTCATCCGACTTTACAGACCTTTTCAACACTCTGTGGGATCCATGGAGGTGGGATCAACATTTTCTCCATTGGGAATTCCTGGAATATCCTCTCAAGTATCTCATTCATCATCACTTATGACTTCATGTACTTCGATCCCTCTCCTGTGGTTACCTTCGATTTCAATCTATAGATGGGTATTAACTGCCAAGTAGATATCGATGTTAAAACTTAGGCCTTTTAATAAATTCGTGACTCTTTAATAATTAACATCCTCATTAAAGATAAAAAAAAAAACAATTTTAAGAATATTTAAATACTCATCTAAGATGTATCCTTATTCATGCTCTTTCCACGATACTCCGAACTTTTTCCTTCCTTTTTTCTCACCCACTCGTTCGAATCCGTCCCTAGGAGCGCCCCCAGGCCAGGCTGTTGCTTTTTAAGAGCCCTTAATCGGGACGTTTAAGCGTCGTTTGGAAGCAGGGTCATTTTTCAAAAGCCCCCACAAACGGCGCGTCGAGATCAGCCACCCACTTTATCTTTCCAGATATCCGGAATCAATAAAATCGGAAAACCTGTACAGGGGGGCGAGAATTTCATGTGTTGCCTTTTTTTTTTCCTCTCTTCAATTCGGACGGAGGAATTTGGGGGAAAGATAGGGTTAATAAATGCATCCCGCTGTGAAAGTTCGAGATAAGAAGCCGTTGATTGAGGTCCAAATATCGTTTGGGCGGCTTTTCTGGTCGGCGTAATGATATTCGAATTGTCATCCGCTTATAATTTGTGGCGACGTCCGCGAATGATGAATGTTGACGAAGTTTGGAAGTAATGGAATTATTAACGGTGTCACTTTATTATAGCCTGTCATCGAGAAGAATAAATGATTGGAAAGACATGTTCTTATCAGCGGTAAGCTACAGCAGAGTCTAACTTTTGATGCATCACCTTTTAATATGACTTTATTGTGTTAGGCGCATGATAATCTACTTTTCCTTTTATATGTCTAGCGGAAAACATTATTTCCCACTAGTCTCTGTACTTTCAAAAGTGTCTCAAAAGTTTTTTCAGAACATTAAGAAAAGTTAAAGCTTAAGACCATCTTGATTGTTTTAACTGAGGTAATCTTATTTCAGTACTAATTAACCAAAATATTATTTTCATGAATAGTTTGAATAAGATAGGCTATTGTTATAATTTTTATTGATCAAGTGAAACATGAGCGTAGAAATATAGGCTTCTTTACAACAATTGAGCTGTTTTGAAACAAAGAAAACATTTTTTGAATATTTTTTTCGTCCTGTTAGAAAATTATTTTAGAAGAAAAGCTCAACTTTGCAACTTTGAATAAGGTATTTGCAAAAGGGAGGGATTTGCTTAATTTGACACTTTTTTTGACACGTTATAGTTTAAAACTCTCAAATATCAGATTTTTAAGTTAAAAAATATGTTTAAAATAATTTAAAATTCAATTTTATTTTTGCCAAAACTCTAGTAAAGTCACGTGATCAAAAAACGGGATTTGCCGTCATAGCGCACTCGAAACTAGTGCTTTTATTGTTTTTCAATGATAAACATGTTTAACAATAACAGTTTTAATATTCAATCAACAAAAAAAACTTATATGGTAGGTTTATTATACAGCGAACAAATGAATATTTTTACTTTTTCAAATTCCCTAAGCTTTTTTACAAAGAGGTTGGGTCAAGAAAACTTAAATACACCTCGTCTTATGTATATAAAAATGCATTTTCTCTAGTACAAATTTGTTTGAAAGTTTCGCTAATTAATCTAAAACTAATGAATGGTTTAGTCTAAATTAAAGGGCTTATCGATCCAAACCGGGCCACGGGACGAAAAATTACTTCGCATGCAGAGGACTTTCATAAATATGCATGGATGCACGTTATCTCAAAAATATTCAAGTAATTGTTCTAACGTAAACATGCCCCGTCTTTGGAACACAAAGGAAGGAACTGGCAAGATAGTTGGGTGGTCTTATCCAGAAGTGCTAATTATGTACATTCTTAAAAGCCTGGAAATCCAGGATTTCGCTGCTGAATAAAGTCATGAGAAATGTCTCTTTTTATTAAATGTGTTTTCTACCTCCGTAATGCATTCATAATTGGCGCGTGCCAAGTTAATCCATAATTTTGACTCAAATATTCTTTCTCCGGAATTTCGTAATTTTTATAGATCTATAAGATATTCTGAGATAATAGCTCATAAGGATAGTAAAGTTTCAAAGGAGAGACAACTGATCTTAATGTTCTTAAAAAAGCATTTTGCTTTACAAATATTAGGAAGGGAATTTTCTGTTAAATGACCCTCACATGGATGTTTCTGTTACCGAAGCGTTACCATACTGAAAGCTTTTGGAACTTCATTATCAATGAAGGGCCTCTGTACCCCCCAAAACTATTGTTAGGATAATTTGATCAGCGATTACATATTCCCACTCTTTGAACATTCTATGGTATGAATTTTATTGATAAGGAACTAACTAACTAAGATTTGTATCATTATTTCCAAAAAATCAAAATTATTCTTAATTTTTGGACACGAGTTTAAATTAAAACATTTCAGATCCGTCCAATTTTTGAAAGGTAGTTTTTTTTTTTTATTTCTTCCATTAAAAAGTAAAATTACTTCATTTCACAATAAAAAATATGCATAAAAAACAAGAATTTCCCCCCAATGAAAAATAGTAAATACTATTTGCAGTTGTTTTACAACAGCACTACTAAATTAAAAAAAAAAACCCTACTCTGGATTGACAAATGCTTTCCTAAATTAGATCAGGAAGAGATGAAGCGTCCACTCTAATTTCCATCAGCATTCAATTATGGTAATGAGCCCTTTTTATGAAGGGGGTTAGAAATGCGCGGGAACCAAATCAACTGATCAGGACGAGGCGTCATCTGCTGTACCTCTCAGCGCCCATCATCGATCATAGAGCCATTGATCTTTTGTTGCGGGAAGCATTAAAAGATGTACGTTTCGGTATGGCCACGTTTCATATTGCTTGCTGATACATCCTTTTATATCTTTCTGGAATGCATGAGAACTAGATACGTTATTTGATGAATGGTCATCAATATCCTTGCATCGTATGTTGGAAAAGGATGCAAAACCATTGATGCTGCCTGAGAGCTTTATTAAAACTTGCATGGGAATATGGTTTTATGTTCAAATATCGTTAATATTGTCTGGATGTAAATGAAGTTGTTTACTAATATCTACTATTGCATGTATGAGAATCGATGCATTGACAATGAAAATCATATCGATGTAAATTTACTGAGGTAATTTTCGGATGATGATGATGATGATTTTAAGATTATTGATGCATAGGGCATCAACCTATGATCTGAAATATGTACAATTGTACATAAATTTAGCATTATCTTTAAAAAGTGAAAGGAATTATATATTAAGTCATATCTAATTAGAATGATATGTAAACTAAAGAATTCCAAAAATTATCATATTTTTTATATTTGTGCTAAGAATTAAAACAGAAGTTTTAAATTAACACAAGGTGAGTCTATGCCAGTCAATGAATGTAAGAAACCGTTGTTCAGATTTTAGTACAGGATGGGTATTCGAGTATTAATTTTCTGAATAAGATATTTCTAGTATAATAATTTTTAAATGTTTACTATGAGGATATAACATAAAAAATTGGGCATAAGTATTTGACGGAGCTTTAAAATAAAGTGCATTTACTTGTCCTCGGTGTACCTTAGTTTTTTTGGAGTGTTAAAGAGGATTTACATCGGAGATTTTAAAGCAAAATTGGCTTTTCTTTTTTTTTCTATCTGAAAAAAATTAGTTCTTAAATCTTCCAAAAATCATGGAACTTATTATTGTAACCCCTTTTCAATACGATAAAAATGTGTTAAGACATTAAACAAAAGTTGAATAAAAGAAATAATAGTAAGTTTGTAAAAATTCGTCAATTGAAAGTAATAAATTTTAGATATTTGCAGAAAATAACTAATTAAAGTGCAAATAAAGTAATGAAAGTGTACAAAAATAATATCATTGCAAATAGATTTCAGATGAATCTGCAGATCTAAACTCCCAGGATACGCAACGTAGAATCTCACTCAAAACTCGTGGGTTGAAATGGAATGATCGTATGACATGGAATTCCATCCCTCGGACTGATCCTAATTAAAACGAAATTAGAATCCATTCTTAGACCCATTTCCCTTGTAATTACGAAAAGAGCTGTTCAATCAAAGTGGTAAAGAATTTCCGATAATTAGGAGCAGATAAGGAGTCATTAGCGTAATTAAATCTCTTTTGAAAGTAATTTTGAAAGATACAGGCCCATCTAGGCGTCATAAATTTCGAGATTCATAAATGTTTGGAAAAACATTGCTCCCGTTTTCCCAATTTATCCCGCTTGAACTTCAATGGAAGCTTGGAAACTCAAGAAATTTCTTTTCCGTGAATAGCCCGTGCATTTTTGTTATATCAAACGGTGAGAAGAGCAGTTATTAATTTCAGTTTTGAAGAAATGAAGTTAAACAGTTTTAATATGCGTGCTATTCCATGAAAGGATTAACTTTTATAAATATTATTTTATAACTTTCCTTATTAAACTATTATTTTTAACTTTATATTGCCTTAAAAGTTTGATTCCTTCTTAAAAGTTTATAGCAACACCCAAAGCTACTTTTTTACTTTAAGTTATTTAGTTTCGTTCTTTTGAAATTTAAATGTATTTTGTTTCATTGTAATAAAAAAATTGGTTGATAGGATGTATCTTTTCAGCTCACTTTCCTATATTCAGCGCTTCTATCAAACTTTTTAAAGCTTAGTTAATGATATTAAGCTTTTGAATGGTTTTGTTGATTGCTCGTGTAAGAAATCATTTACGAGTCAATGTCCCGTCCTTAAATTAGCGTTAATTAAATTAGATAGCGTTTACAATGGAATTGATAATTTTAACTAAGTTTTCAGATTGATGTAAGAATAGGCTAAATAGTGCTTTTTGTTAATAACAGTAAAATATGAAATTAAACTAAATGTAACTAAGTATTTATATTGTAAAATAAATATTAAATTTAACCTGCTGATGTGTAGCAAATTGCAGAATGAACCGAAGTATTCTGTATTACTATAGGTCCATACAAAGGGAGGAAACAAATGTTAATGTTAAATATTTCTAAAACGAATTAGTTTTAAAATGTCATAAACTTCGTATATGTTTAACAATTTTAACGTAAAATTTTAAATTAGTTTTCAATTTTAAAAATCCCTATCGATTAATATTATAAGATAATTTGGAAGATACATTTAAAGTTTTCTCTCCACATTTTTATGCTAAGAGAGATATTCCAGATTTTACTCCAACAGGAGCCTCACAGGGACAATGAATTAATTTTAGTCAATGTAAGTATTCTGACAATAAGTATTTCTGTTCAATAAGGTTTTTCTAATTAAGGGTTATTTCATAAATTAATTTTAACTTATTTTGAGATATTTTATTTAACATATTAACCTAAAGTTTCGTTAAAACATCCTGTACCAAAATGAAAATAATTTTCGTATCCAGGGACCTAAAAAGTGAAAAAATAAACACCGGTTTTTTTTTGGGGGGGAGGGAATTGCAGACCTGTGTAATCGAATAGAATACATACTTTCCCAAATACTTTCCTGTATAAATATTTTCCTATTAATAATAAAAAAATAAAACCTAAAGAAACTTATTCCATTGAAACGAGCGATATTGTACCCTAAAAATAAACCTAAGCATATGGCTATTCCAAGGAAATGAATAATTCATTGTCTATAATTTTCGAGATAAAGTTAGCGTTTCTAAAAATAAAAAAAAAAAACTAATGAAAATGAATCACCCCCGAAGATGTCCACTTTCTCTTTGACACAGCCATTTCACTTAAGAAGCACGAGCTCTAACAGCAGCAATTATCTTGTCAGCAAAGAACCTTCACTTTTTCCATCCCCCCCCCCAACAAACAAAGAAAATAAAAGAACAATGCGGTTCATTTGTTATGGCCTCTGCTCGCGTCAACGCTAACCCTTAATAATGACAACAGAACCTCAAGAACAAAAAAATAAATAAATGCCTTGTCGCTGGATCTTCTTCAGCACCTTCGAACAACCAATTAAATCAAACTTTTTTCTTAGCAACTTCCACCATTTTGCTTCCAAGAAGAGGCATTGTTTTGATCCTTGGATGGGAATATTTAAAGCTATACGGCACTCTTGCAATTTTACAGGTAACTCCGCTTTGGACATTCCGTAAACAATGCTTCGTTTCTTGCTTTTGTTACGTCGTAAACTTTCCGTAATATCTGGTCAAGAAGACGGGTTTCAGGAAGGACACTTCTGCTATTGCATAGCAAGGTTAGAATCAATAGAAGAATCTCATTTGACTAAAGGGGGTTTGGACAAAGTTATTTGAAAATGGATTTCCATTCGTAATTTGCTTATAATACTGAGATTTTTGTTTCATGCAAAGGATAGTCCACAGTATTATCACTCTTAAGGACACACGTATGGCGTCCTTCTCTTGGGTCTCATAGTGCTAACTCGTATAACTGGAATAAAGTGTGCGTTTTATGGATCCTGTGAATTGGTGGTGGTTGCCTATTGTTCGAGAGAAAAAGGTTTAAATTTTTTAAATTTGAATTTTGTGAAAGATACTTACAGCTGAATAGGATAGGTCAGAATTAACTTTTAAAAATATTTTTTTTTACTTTAAGGTTTTTCAAATTATTGCAAATATCTGGAATTGGAGGAGATAAATTAGGTATTCATAATGCTTTTTTAGTTAGAAATTTTCATATGAATTCATTAGAGGGAACCTTTTCCTTCAAGATGGATAAACTTCGAAAGGTGTTTTATTTTTTATCTTAATATTCCTTTGTCCATTGAACAAAATTTAAAAGATTCAAATTTAATGCTTAATTTTAATTTAATAATCGGAACTTTTAAAAGTTGAAACACGTAAGGGAACTATTACTAATTTAAAATAATATTACTAGGAATGAAAGAAAAAGGACATGTCATTTATGCAATGCCCATTAATTTAAGTTCAGTGACATCATTACTTCATTATACTTCATTTTCATACAAATTGTGTTGTCTAATATGATTTTAATCTCATTTCACACCTTTAAAATGTTTGTAATCTTGTTGTTAATTCGTCCACAACTGCGGTAGACATTTTCAATGGTTGTGTCGCTGCTTAAGTGAGCGAAGGCTGTATGTATAATACATATGTATTTTAATCTCAACATAATTAAAATAGCATAAATACACTTCTTTTATTAAAAAAATAATTTTCAAACTGCAAGTCATTATAACTTTGCACCACGCAAAACAGGGAATACTGTTGTAGGCATAGAGGTTGTAAATACAGTTATCCAGGTGCATCAAAGATTCTAAAACACGCGCGTTGAAGAGTAGATTTTAGTTTCACCTATAAGCACGAGATCATAACTATAGAGCATTTTCAATCACATGACTCGGCCTAACAACGGCCTTAGCAACGTTGTTTTTGCTCGCCAGTGACCTAACAACGGCCTTAGCAACGTTGTTTTTGTCCTCCAAGTGACGTCATGTGCGAATCTCTCTATATATAATGAAGGTGTCCCTGGGTTCCTGGGTTTGTCCGGAACAGATTTGGCTCAATTTCTCCAAAACTACCCGTCCGAATCGAACCAAACTTGGTACACATACGTATGGGGAAGGGGGAAAGACAATGACATCATTTTCCAAATTTCTAAAACCACCCCTTCACCCCCTTTTAGGCCTTTTTGTAAAAATCACCTTACTTCTCCAGTAAAGAAGATCTGTTTAACTCGCATTGTTGCAAATAATACAACAGAAACAATTTTAAACATAAAACAAAGTATTTAAAGATAAAACTTGGCTAAAATTGCTTTAAATGTTTTAAAAAGGTTATTAATAATTTAAAAAATTAAAAACGGCCCTTATAAAAACTTTATAACAGTATTTTCTTATTAAAAACTTCATTTTCCATGAAACTTTAAGTTGAAATAGAAAGTTTTAAGAATTAGACTGGTTAAAATAAAGATTACATCATGCAGTTTTTTTAGAAAGTTGATGATAGAAACACTAGATCAATTTGTTATTTAACCTTATAATTTGTTTCTTTGGTGTAGTTTAACGGGATTTTTTTTTTCAATTTAAACAGGGGGTATTTACAAATTTTGGGATTTCAAAAGTCTGTAATAATTTTAATGGATTTTTTTCACTTAGAATGGATAATTGGGTAACTGTCGTAATTAAATGTGCAACACCGGAACTGGATGGTTAGGTTAGATTTACACAGTTGGAACCGGGAGGGAAAAGGCACAGGGAGCACGGTGATGAAAATGCACCGGGAACACCGAGATGAAAAGGCACCGGGGACACCAAGATGAAAAAGGCACCGGGGTATGAGAAAATACTGGGAACACCGGGATATGAAAAACTACCAGGATGATTGGTAATTATGGTTACAGAAAATTAGGCATGTAACTTGAGAAAATTTTAATAAATTGATACACTCCACCCGTGCAAGGCCGGGCATATCAGCTAGTACTCTATAAAATTGTGGCTGAAAAGTGAGTGTCCTAAGGTGGCCCACTCTCCTCTACATAATGTATCAATCAGTAACTATCTAATTTTTCATTAAAAGCAAAAACTAGTCTAAATTACCCGAAGTTAAAAATAGCTTGAGCGAACATATTCATGGGATTTAAATAAAAGTATCAAAATTTAAAGAAAATAATACTAAATTGTGCATACAAAATTCAATTAAGTTTTCAAAATTTTATTAAAAGTATATTTATTTTTATAACTTCTCAATGAATTTCTAAACCAATATATTCTAGGGTTTTTTTTATCCTTTTTCGTTGAGTACCTTTGAAATAAGTGATAAAGTAAAATGAAATGATAAAAAAATCAATATTTAATTAAATGAAACAGATTCTTTTGTTCCTTAAAGTATGTTTGATTAGAAAAAGGAAACACAACACAAAGGCTTCATTCTTTTAAAGTCACTTCATTACTCGTTCAAAATTAATTTTTGGGGGAATTCTTCCAAAATGCGGGGTACAGGCGATTACGCTTTCGACAAGAAAGAAATTCATATTTTTTTTGCTGAGTGAAAAGCTTCTTTTCATAACGTTAAGTTTTTGTCCTCCTTCAATAGTTCTTTCGTATTAAGTTTACGTAAGAAGCTTTTAATTTAACTTTTCGGGATTGTTTGAGAAACACAATGAATGGGGATATCTTTTAAGCTGCTATAAATTTTGAATCTATTGAATTCTTTTGATGCAATTTCGATGAGAAAATACTACATTTTATTCATTAAAAATGTTGATATTGAAGAACCTAAACATTATTTATTATTCCTTTGGATGTAGCCAGGCATTCTTGAGTGAAATGCAACGAACGAGAATTAATTCAATATTCCAGAAAAATGGATGAATTTGTGCGAACATTTTAAAAAGATGGGTTTACACGAACTACTACTTTAGATACATTTTAAAATTTATTGAAACCACAGAAATAGAAATATGAATAAAATTACCAACTTTACAATAAAACTATCCATTCCTTTTGAGATATAAGCCATGGGCATTTGTTTTTGGGAATGTTCCTGTATTCCCAAGAGAACAAAGAAAGAATAACTCATAAGAAAGGGATGAGAAGTTATACCAAAAATTAAAACTGGTGAATGATAAGCCTTTTAAGATTTTTCTATTTAAAAACTTTTTCCCAAAACTTTTATGTCTTTATACCAGAAATAATTATTTATGAATGATACACAGAGTTTTAAGAGAACAGCACGTGACTTTTTAAATAAATAAGTTCATGACTAACTATCATAAAAATTATATTTAATTGATTTTCTTAAATTTTACAATTTATTTAAGTAAAATGCAGTTCAGAAAAATACAGTTCGACACTCTTCGTCTCAAACACTTTTGAGACAAGGAGTGCATTCAAGAATTTTCTAAATACCCACTTTGTTAGACATCAGACTGATAAAAAAAATTTTAAGAGTGTTTTTTAATAATTTTTTTTGATGCTTCAAACTTTGATATATTAATTTTACCCTTTACAATAATTACTATTGATTCATTTTAGGTTACTTGAATTTTTCTCGCTTGCTTTTGTTGTAGGTGCTTGTTTCTTTTTAATTTGTCTCCATCGAAACAAATTCAAATTAAATATCACAACTACTATAATCAATTTCCCAACAATATTGCTTCTTAAAATACGAAATCACAAAACAAAACCCACAAAGATCACCCGAGGGAAGAAAGTTCTAGGGATTTCACTAAAACATCCGCGAAACGTGTTCTCCGCCCAACACCCAAAGTTCTTCCGAAATAAATTACATGCCTCCAGAAATCCGAACTGTCTCCATCATGTTATATTTACAGAGTGCCTCTTCTGCAGCAAAACCTCAAATCTGAAAAGACTCGGGAAAAATAGCTCCCAGTGGAAGATGCGGGGGCGCATTCTCTCCTCGCATTCGATTTTCTTTATTTCTCGGGAAAAGTTCCGATGGAAAATCCCCCAACAGCACATAAAAAGGGAGGAAAGTGCTTATTCATCGCTGCAGAGCAAAACGGGGAAAAGTTATATTCTTCTTCTGCGCTTTTTCCACGTTGCTGATTGATCCTCCAGGGCTCTGCCCTTCTGCCAGGGATAACGATGATGTCCACCATCAAAACAACGACTTGCGGTCGTTTTCCAAGAGAAGACTCGCCCCGATGTCAGAAAGCCTTGGCTTAGGGGAGAGATTTTCTTGGTTTTTCTCCTCCTTCGTAATCCCTTGGCCTTTGGAAAAACCCGCGTTGTTTGGACCAGGCTGCTTTCGGTAATGTTTGGAGAGGAATCTGGGAAATTATTCGGTGAAAGGACGCTTTTTGCTTCTTTTCAGCTCTGACCGGCCCGCTATTCCTAGGAGTTGGAAGGAAGCCGGGTTTGGGACTAAAGTTGCGTTTGCCAAAGCTTTCTTAATTAGTCTCCTTGACCGTTTCTGCCAATCCTGCAAACTCAAAAAGTTTGAAACATGGTTCTTCTAATGCTCAATGTATGATTTTTATCGCGTCAAATACCTATCATCCCTAGCTCATTTCCGTTATAATTTTTATAATTTTCTCTCCAACACACAAGGCAAATTTTACTTAATAGCAAATTTTATTAAAACCGCACGAAGACTGAACTGGTTTTTGTTGGAGCGTTTGTAGTTAGAAGTGTGATGCATGCAGAGATATTTTTAACTCCTCTGAGAGTATTTCACTCCTTGAAAATCAGAAATACACTCTTTAAAAAAACTAGCCTGGAGTATTTTCACTCTTTGAATTTTTCACAAAGGTTTAGCTTAAAAAATGCACCTCGTGGCCCCATCGAAATCAACAAATAATATTTTCCTACTTAAAACACCAACTGATCTCAGCGGATACATTTTCGCCCGACTTATGGCCAAAGCCAATTGCCAAAAGCCACGACACCCTAATTATTGTACTTTTTAATTGTGTTTTCATACAGCCATTGTAATTTTTCTTCATTTATTGTTCTGATGCTTAGGGAGTTTGATTGCGGTTTTTGTGTCTCTGTATATGTAGTTCATGCTATTTCCGTATTTCACTCCTCATAATTCAATTTCACTCCTCCTAAAAAAGTCAAGGAGTATTTTTACTCCTCCAAAAAAATACTAGGAATAACACTGGAAGCATGTATGTTATTGTATGTATGTTTTTGTTGTTTGTATGCTATGTTTTTTTTGTATTTATTGTATGTTTTTATGTGTTTTAAAAGGTATTTACCATCTTCGTTAGCGGGCTTCGGCCTGAAAAACAATAAACTCCTTCTTCTAGTCCGCATACTCTGCTTATTTTTGCTTCGGTTGAACGTCTCTAAATAAAGATGAAGAACTTTTATCTACTACTACAAACAGTGGGTTAAAATTTAATATGGGAATCAACAATATACCTAAGTAAGTTTCCTGTTCGAAAACTATTTCAAATCCTTTAAAAGGAATAATTTGTACTTTTTAAGTCTGACATGGCTATGTGTGCAGCAATGATTTTATCACAAGTATTCAAATGAATCATTGCCAAAGTATTGTATCTTACAAAAAAGGTTAAATTAAAAAAATTATTCATTTAGTAATTTTTTCCACACAAATCAAAGGCTCATGATGCTGCGTATGATGTGTTGTCAAGGAAACAACAGTTTCCTGTGTTAGCACCTTAGTCATGATCACCAATCCCCCGCTTCCTATTACTTCCCACTAACCTTCATCATCACCTCCCACTGACAACAGTCACAAGTTAAAATTTCACAGCTCCTCTCTTCGCTTCTTATGTATGACCTTTCCATAAACTGGGTACTACATATTCCTCCTACATTATCCTGTGGGCGAAGTTCGATTTTTGAATCACACAAACTCCACCCAATTGTTTTGCAAAGACGGAACACTATCTGTTGTAGGACAGGTCAAATCTGAACGTTTACATGAGCTTCCTACTTTTACACCGATGTCAAAGAAATTATGATGATGACGCAGCTATTTATTGTTCAGAAAACCTAATTTGGGACAAAATGATCAGTGGTGTCTTAGATTTCCGGTTCAAGGACCCGATGTTTCATTTTCGGTGGTTTATTGTCCGTGCCTGAACTCGGCCATTTAGTTTTATTTAGTTTAAACTCACAAATAAATTACAGCTTTAAAATAAATATGGTCCATGGAAAATATTTTTTGAAAAAAAAAGTCTAATAGAAGTACCTATTCCCTATTCCTACTCTTTATTTGTATTTACACGTAAATAATCATAGTCAACAAATGCGTAACATCTATTTTTTCTAACTTGTTAGAATTTTAAGTCGATTATGTGATGAAGATGTTTAAGATAAAAAAAAGCTAGCATAAAGCTTATAAAAGGTATTTTCCATGTTATTCTTTTGGAAAACACATTCACAAAATCTCTTTTTTTCATGAGCCATAGCAAATAATTAAAAATTTCAGCTAAAGCTTTTTAAAGTTATACCATTCAAATCTTAATTTAACAGGGGTAAATGTAATTAAAAAAAAAAAACTTTTTTTTTTAATTTAAAAGAATTTGAAAACTCCCCAAAAATGTAAAGCATTTTAGTAGTTTCCCCTTTCGTTACGGGAGATTTCGTACAGCTACAATCTGTTTCCCAAATTTATCCTCTTTGAAAAATGTTCACGCCATTCCATTATCTGTTATTTTTATAAAAACAAGTTGTAAACTAAGGGAAAAGGGAAAAGAAGGATGCAAACTGTCGAAGTAATTGTATAAAGAAACGCGAAAAGAAATACTGACAGTGACTTCACACTTTGGGAAAAAGTCGAAAATCTAATTTTGACATACTGACACTCTGAACTTCTTATCTTCAGTTTGTTGGCAGAAAAAAAATCAGCAGAAGAAATGAAAACTCGCAAAGATTCGCTCTTTTTTGCCTTTTTCCAGGACGTTTCACGGAAAAAAATCCGGGAAACGTTTTTAAAGCATTTGGTTCGACTGTTTTTTTTTTTTTTAATATAATTGAAATGGCACAAAGAACTGGATTTTTTGTTTCTTCACAAGGGAGTTTTCTGCTACCAGTAAACAATTCTTCTCTGTCCCTCCTGTGGAAAATATTTTTTGTACACGATAGAGGGGCATCGAATCATATTTTCATGAGCTTCGAAAATTTATTCTCTTTAAAAGTAAACTCTGGTACAAAAATCTAGTTTTGACTCTTTCAATAATAATTGCTCAAAATTAAAATTACACTTGAAAGTATTGGTTAAGAAATCTAAATTTGTTAAGTTAAATAACATTTAAATTAATAACTTTAGAGCTGAAAATATAATTATTTTTGGACCAAAGACATTTTTCCTTTCAAGCAAACAAAATGTATGGACTATACAGTAAGTTAAACCTACTAATTTCTAGTTCCTTAATTTTCTTATTAACTAACAGCCACTGTTGTATTAGGAAGTAGTCATTTTTCCCTAGCCAACTCTGATCCGGCCTGATTGGAAGGAACCCAGGACAGTTGAATCGTTAGTTTAAAAAAGGGAATAAGTTCAAAAACCAAGATTTGAAAAAATCGGGGAGAAAACTGTATAAGAAATGGAATTATCATGGTATAACTTCCAAACCTTCAATGGAAATGGAAATTCATGATTCCTATAAGAATATAGAACAATATTAAGGAAAAAATATAAGTATAGGTATTTAAATCTATCTTATAATTGAAAAAAGTTCATAGACATTTGCTGATGGACCCTTTCTCAAACTTATGAAACTTCAGCTAAATAAATCTTAAAAACCACTTTAATCGTCAATTAAATTATATTTCTGCTCACTTTGCATCATAAAAGTGAAAAATAGAAAGACTAAGACAGGAAAAATTGGAAATTGTTATAAAACTGAGTCATTAGCAGGTATCAATGGAGTAAGTGAATATCAATAAAGTCAAAAATTCACTGAATACATATTAAATGAAACACTTTTAAATTAAAAACAAATATTATTTTGGTTTTGTTTACAGCTCAAAGAATAAGAAAAGCAAGACAAATTAACTTATATTTCAAATTAAATAAAAAAAATACAATGAATAGTCATCGATTTCGCCAATTTTAAGGGTCTATAAGGGGTAGTTATTTTTCCCTCTTTCCAGTTATGTGTAGAACAAACCTTGGAGATTTTTTTTAGCCAAAAAGTAATTTGCCAGTTTTTGGAACTCTTTTTCCCTTTTTCAAACCGACGATTCACCATCAGTTTCCTGACTGTTTACAAATCGAGTGGCTAATTCACGGTTAAGGCGCACGTGTCGTAATAACGCCTTTCGATTTCGTTTCTCTTCCCAAACGAAAGGAAAAACCCGTCGTTTGAAGGTGAAGGATGAAACAATCACGCAGGACCTCAGGAATGTGGGTGTTGCTCAATAACAGAGGGTTATTGCGGAATTGAACTTTTTATTTTGACACAAGATTTCCAGAGAGAAACAAAAGGGAGGCATCTTCCATAGGTCAGGGGTTGCATACTCACTGCACCCCATCAGATATTATTGTGTTTTAAAGGAGGAAGGATTTTTCAAACAGTTTTCGGGGAAGGACCAAGGGCCCGATTTAGAAAATATTCTGCAGCAGGCACATCATGCAAGAAGGGGCCCCATATATTATATGCTAATCATAAAAACAAATTTATAACACCATTATTGGTAGCTTCATAGTAGCCTGTTGACTTTTTCATAGATATCACCAAAAAGTGCCTTAAAATTGTAAGTTTGGATTTTTATTTTATATTTTGGAAGAAAAAGTATTTGAAAATTGGCATTCTAAAAAATATGAAAAGTTACGAGCACTTTTATACTAAAGTTTTAGGACTAATGGTAAATTAGGGCATAGCAAGACCCCTAATGGAAGGTTAGATTTTTAACTTTCTCTCTTGAAATACAATTATCACTTAAAATTCAATGAAAACTTTAGAACGGGACCGGAAGAAACTTTACTGAAATTTTTGGTTGGATGCATCAAAATCTAGTTTTTAAAATCCTTTCCACACCGACACCCATTTCTGTATATTTACCCAAATGGATTCTATTGGGGGTTTTTCTACAATTCTAGTAAACTTAGGTACAAGAAAAATACAATTATAGGCTCGTGGAACAAATTTTATTGTTATTTTCTTATAAATCATTTCACTGTACCTGTCACCAGGGTTTCGGCTATGGGGGCATTTTTCGCAAAATGTTAAAGAAAATCAGACCGCTGTAGTAAATACCTACTATACTTGAAGGATCTGTTTTGAGATGGGCATAGGGTCAATTGCTATGATGCTATTTGCTGTGATTGATGGATGGAGAGATGTTGAAGAGCAGAAAATGCTAAGAGTTGATGAACAGAGATAAATTTAAAGAAGTGTTCTTAACAAAGATAGGGTGGTAAAATCCTCTTAGATGATTATAGCAGAGGTTCTCAAAGGGAGGTGGGTATAGGGAGAGGCAAGGTTGCCATAAGGTGAATATAATACATTTAATAGATTTCATTTCTCTATAAAAATCGAGTTTCATGTGCAGAGACTAAAAGAAATCTTACAAACATCGTATTGTGACTTCATAACCGGGTAGATTTTTGGTAATTCTATTCGAATAAATAGAGATGGGAATTACAGTGGTTCACTGTTATTTCCATTCCCCATTGAACCACTGTTTTCAATGGGTACCACCCTTTCGTCCCTATTTATCGTAATAACAATCAGAATATAACTTAAAAAATTTTTGGGATGAAAAATAATACTATTAAATTTGCAGAAAAACATCATTACATATTGACCCGTGACAATTTTAGCACAGTTCTAGGAAAAATTGTAATAAAATGTTTTTCATTGGTCCGTGAATGATATACTTTCAGATTTTCTGTAGGCAAATTAGTCCGATAATTTCTTCAATTTGGGAAACACAGGTGTGTGTACGCAATAAATAAAAGTAATTATTAACTTCAATAGTTATTTGTACAAAAAAAACCCCTTTAAATTAGTTTCTAGATAGGCCACAGTGACATCTTGTTATGCAATCGGGATTGTGAGAAAAGATCTCTGCATTCACTTTCTCTTTCAGAAAAAAAAGAAGAGGCTACTCATTCATCACGTGTTCGTGACCGCAATAAACTAATCTGGGTTAATGCCCCTGTTTACGTGAAAAGAACTTTGATTTTGTGTCCAAAATGCTTTTAGTGAATGAGAAATGTTACCAGGTGAATGTCGCAGTTTAGGGACCCCCTATGCTAGACTTAAAAGACCTTTAAACCACTTAGGTTAATGAAAAATTTTCCAACGTCCATTCAATAACAAATGTTATTTAGCGTGATAATGATTAATTTATTTATCCCTTAAAATAACGAATGCACTCGAAAAAAATATTAATATGAATAATTAATATTCATTAGAAGAGCATCTTTTTTATTAGAACTACCTAATAAGAATGCATTTACGTGACACTTTAGACCAGCGTTCGAAATTGGGGTGGTTTGCTGGTCCGGGACAAGTAAAAAAAGGCTCGGACCAGTGGAATCAGAAAATCACTGGTCCGGCGGACCAGTGACTTCTCGAGCGCGTGTAAAATCATTTAGAAGATTTGTTCGGTAATAGCGGTATTTTAAGTTCGTTTGATGATTGCATTTGGTAAAGCAAGTACATATTTTTGACAGAATCCGCAATGTGGTTATATGGAATAGGAGAGCCCCCGGCGAAAAAGAAAAAATATTAATATGTATTGATTTTTAACATCACTATTTGGTACTCACATTCAGTGCAATAGTTACTTTATATATTTAAACCGGTCCTTTTTAATTTGTCGGACCAGTGATTTTTGTTGCAGACCAGTAAGATTGGCAAAGCACTGGTCCGCAGGACCAGTGTTTTTTTTTCCCAATTTCTAACGCTGCTTTAGACGCAACACGTAGAAAGGGAGTATGTGTAATACGCAGGGTTTTTTTTATTATTTATTTATAATTTCATATAACACGGATTGATAGTTGAAATTTTCGAATATCGTTACAGTGTGTGCACAGTCCTTAAAAACTCCTTAGATTTTCCTAGTCCTTACAAAAGGGCCCTTAAAGCATAGGCGCCGACTCCATAGGGTTTGAGGGGGCTTGAGCCCCCCCAATGTTAAAAGTAGGGGGGCCAGGCCCCCCCCAATATTTTTAATTCACTCCTTTTAATTCGAGCATCCTCTCTGATTTTCTTCGGAAACGACGACCTCAAGCCTCGACCAGGAGGTTCAATTCTTTATCCCACACTTGACTGCCATGCCAAAGTGTCCGGTGCTCAAAGTGTTCCGATTTCAAGGAAGCCATCAGTCATTAGCGAGCAGACCCCTGGCTTGGGGTTTGGCTCCAGGAGGGAGTGGGCCTTCTTTTGTTTCTTATCAGAAGTTCCTCCGGCCAGGGTACGATTGCGGAAGTGGGAGGAGAGTGATGCATTAAAACGTCAAAAAACGACCCCTTGTCGGTAAAATGAAAGCAAACGTTTGGTATTGCAGTCTCATATCGTTTTGTGAACCCTTAATTGTTCCTTTTTTCGTTATTGGCGTCCTATTCGACACCACACCCCACGTGACTGAGAAGGGGATGACAAATTTGCATTTTTGTAGAGGTCAGCTAGTTGAACTTTAGTTGTGGTGCTTTGAACGTCGCTGTTTCTCCTATGATAGTGCACTATTGCTGAATTGCATTAATAGTTTTTAGGTTTCCCAAAAAGGTAAGAATGATTTATACCTTTTCATTTGAAAAAGTGAAGGAAGCAAATATATACCGTTGATTTTGAAAGTACAATAAGTCCACGTTTTATTGTTTCGAGATATGTATTTAATGTTTTCCGTTTAATTAAATTAAAAAATATTGCTCTATTTTTTATTGAATTATTTTATGTAGTTCTAGAATATGCTTATATTAGAATGAAAATATGTACCGGTTGCGAGATAGTAGGCTTGCAAGAATAAAAATAGCATAAAATTAGGGTAAAAAATAGACAATATAAATGAATGAAAAAATGAATTCATCAGAAAAAATCAATTACGAAAATCCACCTTTGCTACGTTTGAAAGTTGAGTATTATCTACAAATAGTTAAAACTTTTACTTAAAATTATCCCTACTTAAATATATCCTAATTAAAAGTCCGGAAACTTAACTTCAACTTTCAAACGTAGCAAGTTCAAAAAATATAATTTTAATTACATATTTTAAGCTTAAAAATTCACAAAAAAAGAAAAATATATGATTTGCAAAAATTGAATTTGTAAATAAGAAAATGATTATATGGAGGTATAATTGTTGGTGGGGTATTTAATACTCCAACCCCACCAACAATTATATCTCCGTATAATCAGTTTCTTCTCTTTAAGTATTTCAAATTTTTAAATCTATTTCAACATTCATGCATAGTTAAGGTGCAATATAAAATACCGGTATTTTTAAAACGTTGTTATAAAATATTATGTTCAGTGTATATTTTTTCATTGTTTTGGAAAAATTAATGTAATTTGGTAAATCAATCAATGGTAAAATCAATGTGATATCTCTTAGGGATACCAAGAAACATGCTAACCATGGGGATCTTTTTGGATTTATTTATAAATACCCCAGAATAATATTGTCTTGTACAATATTTCTAAAAAAGATTATAAAATATTACAGTGTTGTCAAAAACTCGTTTCCTTTTCTTTTTAGAAAAAAAAAAATTACTATAATCTGTTCATTTAGAATTGGCGCCTGAGACGTAATAAAAAAAACTGTAAAAGAATCGGTCACTGAAGTTGCGTGTGAGGAGCGTTATTAGGTATGAACAGACTATGGTAGATTGGATTTTCTCGGGGTTTTTTTTCGATAAATCCCTGTTTTTTCAAAATTTAGGGGGATTTTTGTAAAACTAAAAAGGATTTTTTTTCCAGTATTTAAGTAAATTTATTCTAAAAGTAAGAGGGTTTTTCCAAATTTTAGTAAGGTTTTTCAAATTAAATATTTTCATTTCAAACAAATGTGGGTTTATGAGGTTTTTAGATAAAAAGAAGTGTTTTTAAATTTTAATGTTTTTTTTTTCATATTTAACTGAACCTTTTCCAAGGTTTTCAGATTGTAATTTTATGTATCAAATCTATCGAATATTAAAGAGTTAAGACGATTTCTGAAATATTTTGAGGTTGTATTTTCATGTGTCAAATCTGTCGAATATTTAAAAAAGTCAAGAGGATCTCTTCAAAGCTCCATACAGTTGATTAAAAATTAGTCGTCATAAATTGCCTTAATATATATATATATATATATATATATACATATATAAATATATATGCTGGCCCCCCAATATTTTATAAAAGTCGGCGCCTATGCCCTAAAGAGTCCTTTTATTTACCCATCAGAGAGTCCTTACTTTTCCTTACTTACAGAAGAACGTAGTTGTTTTTTCCTCAATGCCCTGGATTCTCGCAACTGACTTCCAACTAAATAAAAGAGCAACAATAAAGGGTTATTTAAGGTTTGGTTCTTCGTTATTTATGATCAAATTTCTTGACAAACAAGAAATCTCGAATGCTCTTTTCACCTGCGCCGCTTTCGTATTTTTTACTCAATTTGAACAAATTTTAAAATTGTTTTTCCCAGAAAACTTGTGTTGGTGCCTCGAGTTCCTGTGGATTACCTGAAGAAAAGTCAGCTTTTCAGTGTGTTTCTATTGTTTTGCTGGCAAAACAACACAGCCAATTTTCACTCCAAATCGCCTGTTTTCTTGACTTTGAACATGATGCGTACTAGGTCTTGAAAATATTGCATTGAAAGTTCTGGAATTTCAAATTTGATTTACAAGGCCTGGAATGTCCTGAAAAGTGCTTTTTTATACTAAAAGACTTTAAAAAAATCCCTGAATTTTAATTTCTAAAAGGCTTTTAAGTTATTTCAGGGTATCAAATAATTACGTGAAAGTTTTGAAATCCTATTACGGTCCGAAATTTACATTTATGCTTAAAGAATTTTGCCTGTAAACTGTAAAGTAAGCTTTGCGCATTTCTAGCAAAAACAAGTTGACGGCCACGAACGCGTTTTCTTTTATTTTTCCGCGTTGATGTCTTTGGCTTTTTTAAAAGCTTGTTTTTGGTGAAAGTGTTCTTTTATAGTAGTCAAAATTTAAATAATGAATAGTTCGCAAATTAAAAAAAGTAAGAGAAAAAAGAAACTAATTATTGTGTAAACTATAATTAATGTTATTCCTATCTATGAAAGGGAAATATATTAAGTAGTTGAAAGCATTTTATTTAAGTTTAAATTGCATTCAAGAAGGTCCTTAAAAGTTTTCAAAATATCCTTAGAAAGTACTTAATGTTACTCTTTAAACTTCTGGGAACCCTTACGGTATATACATTTTGTAACAAACTTTTAATGTTTTCTCTACAGTGGCTAGTTTTCTCTTTTGAAGAAAAAAAATATTGAAAATACATTTCTGAAAATATGAAATTATTTTTTACTTAAATTTTTAGATATAGTAGTACTACTACTTTTGAGACTTAAGGGAGACCTGGGCGATAAATCACGATTATCTGGAAATGTTTACTTAAATTATAAAAAAAAACATTAATTCGCGTATCTCAGTATTAATTCGATATACCTCAAAAGATTTCATGTTGTTGCCAAGGTTTCTGATTCGACAAAGCCGAAAAACAAGTAAAATGAATGCATTTTCAATGCCAGAAGTTTAAATTAGTGACAATGAACAAACCTTCCCAACACTCATTTGCATTTATTTACCCAGTGGTGTAGCCTTATCTGGAACTGGAGGTTTTCGATGGGAAATACCGACCGCAAGTACGCATCCCTAATGACACAGATACGGAAGTGCGGGTTTGGGTGGATCTTGAAAATCGTAAATCACGGAACTGTTGGCCAAGCGGGATTCCACACGATGTGGACAATAAGTTACCATTGTTTGCAATAAGAAAGCACTGGTATTGAGGTTGAGAAAAGTCATAACAACGTTTGAGAAGAAATTTGTAATGAGGGTGTTATGAGCATTTAATGACAGAGACAGCAAATAGAAACTTAATTGTTTGTTCAAACAACTAAAATATTATCCAGTTGTATTCCAGGAATTTCAAGAACGTACTTAATTTCTTTAAAAACAAACTCCCCACAGCGTTTTAAGGGAAAACCCACGACTTCTCTTCTTTATTAGTTCCCCTATTCGAACGTTTTTAAAATGGGCTAAAATTTTACATGGAACACTAAAATTGGTATCGTTAAAAATTTCACTTTACAAATGAGAGGCATTGCCACTTGTGAGATTCATCAGAAACCAATTTATTCATACAGTGGGCAATAGTTTTTTTGATCATTTCTAATTATAAACCCTTCCCACTTGTGGTTCTTTTAGGTGCATCTGCATGCTTTAATGTTTATTTTATTACAATAATTTATGAATTTATACTTGCCATATGATATTTTTTTATATTTGTTTTAATATTAGTTCAGAATTATCAAATTGATAAGTGCCATGAGCTGGCATTAAAATCAATCAAATAATTAACATGGAGACCAGTTGTTCAGAAACATTTAAAACCCCATTTTGAAAAGTTAAACATCCTTTATCATAGGAGAAAAATACCCCCATAACTTTATTTGCTATATTACAACACTAATTTCCCAATTAAACTTATCTGCAAAAAGTATTGCTTACACTGCCTGATCCTTATGTGATGTAAAAAAGATTTTTTTAAAAACCATCATTAAAATTAATAAAAAAAAACGGAACAGCTTTAAAAAAGGTCCGCTTGCCGCCATGTTTAACCACAGCTCCGACAACATGATTAAGTGTTGCCAGTATAGAGATCTAATCGTACTATTAGATCTCTAACAATATTATACTAATTACTATTATTTAAGGATCTAATAATAATAATATTAACAATTAGATCTCAATGGTTGTCGGTCATAAATTGAGCTGCGGTTTAACATGGCAGAAAGCGGACCTTATCTCAAAGCTGTACCAAAAAAACTCATCAGTACCAAAACAATTTTCAAAAACCAATTTTTTGTAGGTCTACAAGTCTACATAATTATTTCTCGGTGTGGGTTTTTTGCTTGAAAAATTTATCTTTCACTTTTCAAGTTCAAAACAACCCAAATTAAAAGAAATGTTTTTTGATAGAAGATCCTTGCCTTTGAATAAATTATTCCTTTTGAAGAACTACAAGAGAAACGTCTTGACAATGACCCCAGATATAGCGACCTTACATTACATAAACCAGAAATTAAAGTACCAATTGTTTTATCATAGTAATTTAAAAGAAATGTTTTTTGATAGATCCTTGCCTTTGAATAAATTCTTCCTTTTGAAGAACTACAAGAGAAACTTCTTAACAATGACCCCAGATATAGCGACCTTACATTACATAAACCAGTAATTAAAGTACCAATTGTTTTATCATAGTAATTTTATTACTTATAATATCCTTTTGTTAATACAAAACGTGTTCGATTCCAAAGAAGCAATTGAACCCAGAACCTCTTAAATTATGTTAGCACAATCTATTAATATAATTTTTATCTAATTCTTCATTGTTTTAAAAAATCCCCCAACCAACCAAGCCTAAACTGAAGATTGTTTTTTAATTTGGTTATTTAACTAGATTTTATGAATTTAAAAACAATACATATATTTTTACTTTTCAATAATAATTCAAATCAATTTTTAATTAACATGGCTACACGAATCTTGATAGTATATGAACTGGCCTGATCTTGAAATTAGTTTTATGCACCTGATTTAAAAGGTTACTTGCACTAATACAGAACTTTTTTAAATATTTTCATTGAAAATAAGAATCAAAGATTTCTTATTGAAAATTATTTCTATTCAAGGTAACAAAAATTCATAATGAAAAAAGGAAGCTGAATGAAATAAAAATAAAAAGTGTATATATGTTACGGGCAATGTGATAAATCCGCGTATTATTAATAATGCCCGGGCAATGTGATAAATTCAGTGGAATTTATGAATGAAATTTATCACTTTGCCCGCCTCCACTTCGGGCATTATTAATAATGCCCGATAAATCACTTTGCCCATAACATATCAATTAATTTTCATAAAACAAAGGTTCTTTTCCTCCATAAGTATGCTAAAACAATGAATCAGAAATACAGTCAACTCTGCTTATTATGATCACTGTTAATGCTATCAATCAAATATTACCAAAATTGACCGGTCCCAATTACTCCTATTTAACCTTTACTTAATGTTCAAATCTAGTAAAATCCCAGAAAAACCTAATTTTTCCTACTTGAAGGCCAATTTTAATACATAATCATACATAGTGTTTTATGTTCCACTCTCATATTTTTCTTTAAGAATGTAAAAGTTGCAAAATACATACTAGGTAATAGTTTTTAATGCTGCTATTAGGACTATATTGTTGAGATTTTAAAGCAAACACTCGAGTTACACCTTTTGAAACTTTCTAGTATCAATTTGCTTATTATTATCAATCGGATATTGTTGTCATCCTACTCTTGGACCACGGCTTACTAGATGCTTATACAATACAGGCTAGCTGAGTTTTAAACAATGAAAACCATTTGACAACTTTTCCCGCTTGGAGCGCTACAAGACCTACCTATATCATCACTGCCTTCAACACTGTAAATATGCTTTGCCAGTTTGTCCAATAATGCCATCTGCAATGATTTCCGTACTCAGCTAGCCTGTATAAGTATCTAGTAAGCTGTGCTTGGACAAAAGTGATCACATTAAGCAGTTGACTGTTGTACGTGATTGTATTCAAAATGAGAAATCAAACAAATCACAGCTATGGATTTATTTCTATTTTTTATACAAATTAGTTGAGATAATCTGAAAGACTACAGACACGAACATTTAAAATCCAGCAGGAGGAGTGATATTGCATGCTTTAGCAAGAGACAGCATTTCCTCTGTAAAAGACAAACAAAAGTAACCAACTGTATCTACAAAATAACTTATACTATTTACAAAAAATTATTGAATTTATGTAATTTAATGGGAAAAATCCTCTTATTAATTATAAAAAAGAAATATAAAACCAGGGATGGGTTTGGATTGGTTATTGTTTTATGGTGCAATAATAAACCAGGGGTGTGAAGTCCAAGAAACTGTGTATGAGCAATCAATGTGAAGAAACTGTGTGTATGAGCAATCAATGTAAAGAAACTGGGTGTATGAGCAAAATTATTTTCAATATTTTTTAGGATAACACCTAGAATTTGCATCTTGATGAACAAGAAATTGTGTGTAAACTGAGTTTTGGGAGTCCCCCCCATAATTTTTTTAACATTATCTCCTTGAAAGGAGTGTTTTAATGCAAAACATAATGTCTGTCCCCACACCTCAAAATGTTTGGGGGCTTTTGCTAGGGTAGCTAATCATGGGTCAACTCAGCCCTTCATCTCTTTGAGGTAGATAAATGAGCACCCAGTCTACTGGGGAAACAGTGGTTTAGTGTCTGGCTAGCCACTCAGCCTAGACACAAGCTAAATTTTTTAAACTCCAGGTCCAAAGACCTCAAAAACTGGAATGGAGCTAACAACCTTCTACCCCTGTTACCTGTACCTGACCCTTCAATTTTAAAATTGAGAAAGCTAAGATGTCTCTCACTTGGATGATTCTTATTGATTTTTTATTTCTGTGTAAAAGAAGAAGAAATATAGGGACCGGGTGCTCTCCCTAAAAAAAATTGCTTTTAATCCATTTTTATAGATTTTAGGATTTTATCTAAATGTACTACACTCCCAAAACCGGGGGAGTGAAAAAACATGCCCCCTTAGTTTGCATGTTCTTGAGCACACACCATCAAACAATTCGCTCACTCCTTTTAACAACGTCATACCTCAAAAACCTGACTTATTAGAAGTGATTTTAAAGTTTGAAAGTAGAATAAAATTTATTAAAAATATAAATTCTTTTTAGGGCTTTCTGAAAACAGTCATAACTAAAATCCGCAGATTTTTGAGATACCATCAAGTGGATTGAAAGGAGCAAGCAAATTGTGTAAAGGACTATTATCTAAAACAAAAACAACAAGCAAGAAGAGAGTCCCTTAGAATTTATTTTTATAATAGACTAAGTTTTCTAATGTATTAAGTTTGCTTAAAAGTATTATAATAAGTCTAGAATATGAAAAGTTGAGCACCATCTCAGCGAACAAAAAAAAAGCTCATTTAACAAAAGCAGTATTTTAGAATCAACTTGTCTATCAATTATCTCTATGATTTGTGCTATCTCACTTGTAAAAAGACCAAATCCAGATTTTTTAGTAATAAATTTGAGTTCTTCACTCTTTTGCTACCTCAAAATAGCAACTGCTTACAAGGTAAATGAAAACAGATTTTTTTAAGGTGAAAATTATTGACATGACCTTTTACCCTGTGAAAAATAACCAAAATACTAATGTCGTATAGAATGTAAAAGAATTGAATTTTATAATATGTAGGGTGTTTTTGACAGATTGGTAATGCAAGGTCATTGAAGGTCTTAAAAAGTTGCATTACATTATAGATTTTGTCAGTCTATTCATATTTCATTCTATTATTGGTCTTTATAAAAAAGAAATTTTCTTAAAGCAAGTATCTTTAAGAAAATTATATTTTTTCATGCCCTATGTCTGTGGTCACTAATTTGCTTGTCAAAAGGACCTTAATTATAACAGCTTAAACATTTATATTTTGATTAATTTGATTTGATTATGATTTGAACATTATTTAATAATAAGTATTAAGTATCAATGAGAAGTATTTGATGCAGTATTTTTAAAGCTCTCTGAATAACATTTTCCAATGTACTGAAAATTAGCTTAAATAAGTTATGAATTATCTAATTTCACACCATTACGAACCTTTTTGCATTCTTAGCTTTTCTTCTGCCTTTTTAGCATCCAAAATAACCTTTTGCTTTTGTTCAATCTCTCTCCTTTTAGTTTCTTTTCGTTTCAAGTACTCTGCAATATCAAACATAAGAAATTTTTATACTTTTAAAATAAAGTTTGGTTAATAGATCTGTTTATTTATATCATAAACCAATCAAACCAGGCCCGTGCTGGCCAGGGGGGACAGGGGGACGTGTCCCCCTGCGCCCTTTGCTCAGGCACCCATTTGAAGAGACAATTTTCTACATTTGTTAAAACTTGTGCTTCTCAATGTTTTTTTTTCTGAGCTCCTTTTATGAAACTGTGTAACCAATAGTAATTTTATAATTCATCAGGTCTGAAGCGTGAGGGCAACTAGGAGTTTTTTTAACGCCCTCCCAATTTTCCTTAACATCAAATTTCGTTCTGAATTTCAAGGCACCGAAGCACTTATTTAAGCTCGTTGAAATTACTAGAGCGGGACATTTTTATTACGGCGCTCTTATTCAAACTGTCTAATGGGCGCCTTTAATCAAAACAGCAGTACTGTTGCAGCAGTAAGTAAACAGCAGTACCCTTGAGGAGTATCGAACGCAGGGTCATATCCAAGGGGGGGGGGGTTAGGGGTTCAACCCGCCCTGAAATGTAGACAAATTTTTATGCTGTTTTTTCCTTGATTTTTTTATATCCGGGTGTAACCCAAAGCAAAAGGTCTCAAAATGAGTTAAAACATTACTTTTAGGAGTAAAAGTTCCAAAAATTTTTGGGGGGAGGACCCCCGAACCCCTCTCAAAATTTATTATAAATTGATTTTCCTGTAATATTCTCTGACTTACAAGGAGTCCTCTTTTGGTGAAATCATCCGAAGCGGCTCAAAATGAGTCAAAACACTATTTTTCCCAAAAATCAAATATTAAAATATAAAACAATTAAAATATCTCAAATAGCAGTATTGCTTTAATTTTTTCTATTGAGAAAAGGAATTTGTGAAACGTTGCCAATCTTAACAGAAAAGTAAGTTTTTATGTTTACGTTTACTTATAATTTTATTTTACTTTACGTTTACTTATAAGTTTACTTTGGCGGCGCCCTTTCACCCTTTGTCCACCGCCCTCTGAAGGTACCCAGCACGGGACTGAATCAAACTCCATATTTTTTAAAAATGAGTTATTGGTGGCATGCATTTTTGAGAAAATAGTTTAAAATATTTTATCATTTTGTGGGGTTTCTTTTACATTTTAGAAAAAGCAACCTTAGAGAAAAATTTGGGTACCAGGGATTCCACTAAGTCACAGTTCTCTGTAGAATCAGAACCCTTTTATGGCACCCCAGTCCTATAATTTATCTTTATTGGATCTATTGAAACTTTTCAACATACCCTTGTATTTTAAGTTCTTTTAACTACGTATTAGCTGGAGGCTAAAAATATCCACAAGACCAAGGAATATTATTTAAATGTAATGCTTTTTTTAAATTATTCTAATTTACAAAACAAAGCAAATTATTGCATTTTTTATAATTTGTTTAATCAAAATGAAAAAGACCACACCAACTTTCCAAAAGCCTGTACATGATGATTAAGTTACTAAAACAGTTAAAGCCTTTGGTAGTATTCTGAATGAACTATTTAAAAATAAAAATCAATAAACAACACAACTGTATTTTAGAGCTCACTAAAGAAATTTGCACCGAGATATATATAGCATAAGTGGGAGCTGATCTTCAAACATAGGAATTCATGGAATAAAGAAAACACATACATTTCAATATTAAGATTTTTAACAAAGAATTTTAAATAATTCTCAATTTTTTATTTACTCCAATGGAATTTCTGGAAATCTAATTTTGTCCTTATACAAAGACACTATAAGATTAAGTAGGTAACTATAGTTTTTGAACCTGAAACTAGATAACTTTTCAGTTCTTAAAAATTTCATACCGTACCTCCAGAAGACTGCTCCAATATCCGAATTTGAAAGATTCATTTCTTCTTTCCCCTTGGCGATTGTTTGTGGCTATTGGTGGTTTGGCGTGGTCTCGTGAATAATTTAGCTTGTTCAATCCAGCCATGTTCAACCACCAGCTAAACTCAAAATCAAGTGATCTGCTACTTTACTTGGGAAAGGACTGTCACAACTAAGTTAATGGAAAGAGTTGGAAATGCAATCCTAAAGATATGTGATTTTATAAGGGCTAATTCATTATATATACTACCAATCAAAAATTTATCTTTTTTTAAGATCAGTACTAAACTAGCAAAATTGTCTGATTATTACATAAAACCTATTAAAAAGCTAAATTGTCACAAGAAAATGTGATCTGTGTGTTAGACATTAACTAAAGGTTTAGCTCCTTATTTATATTCAGTTTGGTTTCAATGAAAGCAATTATGTTTAGAATTCACGAAACCCACTTTAGCATTCAGGGAAAGTGTTAGTAGTTCGAAGCTAGGTTTGGAAAGTGTTTGTGGATTCTACAATTAAGTGTATTTCCAGAGATCATATTGACTTGATCTCTTCTAATAATCTTTAAATGGTGGCATAAATCTGCTGATTATTTCTCCTAAACAATCACCTATTTTTTGTTAATTCATGGTAAAACATGGCGAGAATGGGCAAGCTGAATTGTTCATGAAACTTCACAAACGACCGCCTAGGAAAAAGTATAACTGGATCTTTCAAATTCGGATATAGGAGCACTCTTCTTCGAGAGGGACGATACCTTATCATGAGCTCCTTGCAAACACCCCTGGCCCCCGATACATCTTCATGGCACCTAGCGGGAACCACTGGGCTACAGAATTGGGCATGATTTATTGAGGTGCACTTTATGGGTGGTTAATTATAAAATAATGTACATGATAAACTTAAAATTCTTACTCGACTGATGCCAAATAAACCATGCCCGGACCTGGAAAAAGTTTTAACCTTCCCCCGAACCTAATTTATTGCTCCTATGGAGCTGACAGGGGCTTCCCCCAAACCAGGTTCGTAGGTTCGGGCACTATTTCCAGGTCCGATCATGCCTAATCCTGTGGGATGCACAAAAAACACAAAATACTACATTTATAACAAAAATTTTTTTAAAAAATCTTACTGAATCGAATGACACCATACATGACTCCAGAACCCAATGCCAGGTATCGACAGCCCTAAAAATAAGACTTTTTAGTTAATATAAAAATATTAAAAAGTTAATATAAAAAATATACCATAATTTCCAATTTTGGAATAACTTTAAAAAGAGTCCTCCAGCCACCCTGTTTACCCACAGCTCAAATGATGACAACACTTAAGCATGTTGCTGTGAGAGCTGTAGTTACACATGACGACTCTCTAAAACTGTTCCCCATTTTTTTTTTTTTGTACTAAGAATACTCTTTTATCCTATTTTTCTGTCAATAAGAAAAATGTATAACAGGAAATTTGAAATAGTTTTTATTCAGTTAAAACATTTGCACATGGAACTGAACCAACAACTGGCATTCTAAGTGCCACCACCTGCTAGGGCCAGTAAAAATTTGAAGAAAATATTTTCCCCCTTTAAATTTTCAATTGCACTTAACCTATAAGGTGGTATTAACCACTATTTTTTGAGACTGCCATTCGAGTTGTTAACTTTTCAGCAGTTCACAGCTGGTATACTAGTTAGTAGGTTATGTATGATGAAACAGGGTGGCCCTAAGTATTCAAGCTCAGAATTTTTAAGGTCTCACCACCAAACTTTTTTCCTTTTGCTATGAAATGATAGTACCAAATATTTGTACAATATATTAATATTATTGTGCTACATTGCGATTGAAGTTTTAGCGATCAGCATTCAGCAGCCCTCTGCAGGCCAGGGCAAAAAGCCATGGCACCACGCTTCCTCTATCGCAGGAGAGTAGGGTGAAAAGCTGGTGCCCAGGGTTCTTCAGAAGAGCCTTATCAAAGAAGATATCTTCAGGAACTTCAAATGAAATTCGAAAATGTCCTACACAAAGGCTATTGCAGGGGATTGGAAAAAAATGAAAAGGTTAACAAAAAGCAGAATTATCATTATAAGGGAAAGCATTCCACTTTTACATTTATTTGGACAAATGTTACTTGCATCAAAATGACTATGAAATAAAAGGTTAAAAGGCTGTTACTGTTCTGTTACTTCAACAACAGAAAATCTGGTCTGGACATCTTTTAGGGATGGATTAGAAATCTGAATGCCAAGTGGTATAAGTGATGAATCTCAAGTTTGCGTCCGTGTAGGATGGCATATTCAACACTGAAAATTTAGTTATACCTAACAAATTTCTGTTTTTCTATATTGTGTCCTGTGATGTATAAGCTAATTTTAAAAGTAAAGATAGGCTGCAACTTCTTATGAAGAACAAACACGGTAAAACAAAAAAACCTAGGCAGGTTTGTCCATCCACATACAACAGAAATTACCCCACTATGTCACTTGTTCTTCTTGGTTTTAAAACAGCTCATACATTGCATAATTTTGGTCCGGCAACTACAACTGATCGTGTGTCTCATATGACCTTTCTCTAACGAGAATTTGGTGTAAACAAGGGCAATAAGAGATTGAACTTAAAACTTTTACCCTAATAAATGGAGAAACTCTCACAGGAGGAGGTAATTCTACAGCATTCATTTTAAGTTTACAAATTTGTATATTTTAATAAAATTCAACACAATTTGGACCTGACTAGGGCACAGCACAGCAATATCGTGTTTTGTTTTTATTGGTTTTCAGTCAGTTAACTAGCAATATAAAAACACAGATAGTAAACTGTAGAAAGTTTTATGATCTCTCCTGAAAAATCCAAATAAAGGAAACAAAATTAGACTTGAATATACCAAAATAAAAAAAATATTTAGACTTCAGCTTCGAAAAATTCTGAAATTGAAAACAATGATGGAAATATCATGGAGGAAAATATACAAGAACAGCAAGGAAATAAACATCTCAACACAGTAACGAAAACAAACACTCGCAAACTATCCAAGCCTGTGTTAAAAGTCACGGTTTTCTTTTTCAGTTATATTTGGCAATTGAAATTATGGTTTTCTCTTACTTATGGTATCAAAAGATACTCCACTTGAGCTTTGAACTCCAATTTTTCGTGCTCTTGAAACGCTGATCTAGTAACAATTGTGATAAATTAATCCACGATCTTCTCAGTTAAGCTGAGTGATGCTTTTAGAGGAGATTACCATATTCGAGTATGGTTTTAGTAATTATTTTAGTGCTGTTCATTGCATCTCTGGGTAGATCCCTTGGGTTACATGAAAATTATGCAAGATTATTACTCAAGCTGTTTGAGGTAAAAAATATTTATCTTTAAAGTTTTTACTGGACCATACAAAATAATTTAAAGTAGTAATGCATGTGTTGTGTTTGTGTAAAATTTTAATACTTTAATAACTATTCAAATTTATGTAGCTTTAAATTGTGTAAAGTTTTGCTGTTGAGATCATGGTTTCATAAAACTTACTCATTCTGTTATTGTTTGTTTTAATTTTTATGCAAGTTTAGTAATAAATGTTGTATGAAGAAAAATAACCCCTTAGTTGATAAAACATACTTTCCCATACTAAATTTGAATGAGGTATTACTCACTGGAGAAGAAATCTGACAGGAGGGAGATAAACACCTAATTCTTACAACCCTGCCTGGGAATCTTAAGAGATTGCTACTTCCCATTTTTACTAATTACTGATTTTCACCTGCTACTAGAACTGATTCATATGGTTATTCCTATTCTACCTTTACTGAAGCTAAGGTTTGTTTATTTATTATTATATTTTTTGTTAATTGGTTTTGACTGATTTCATTTCCCAAACTATAGGCTTATACTCCTTATACTTTAAAACAACTATTTTTCTCAAGCCATCTTTTTAATTTCTGTGCATTTGCCTTTACTGTAGAGTCGTGATTATCCAAGGTGCACAAGACTGGGCCTACATCAACCCATCAAAAACTTAAATTATGGAAATATGACATTTAATAAAGAAATAGAAATAATGCAATTTTTCTCAAACAATTTCAATACTTTGGGAGGACGATTTTAGTAAGTGACCTTGAATCATGTATGGAATTGTAATTTAGGAGAAAAAAAAAGGATAGGTAGTACAAGATCAATTCTCTTAAAATTTTGTTGTTATTTGGAGTTACGAGGTAATAACTTGTCTGTATAATTGAGTATATCATTGTTTGTAAATGTTAACATGTTGAGAAATGCTAAAGAAACTAGAGTTGTATACCTATAAAATCCCCCTGAAATTTGGTCTAGGTGTACCAAAACAATTAAAACTCAGTTTTTAGGGGTTAAATTTCGAAAACTATCCCTTTTGTATGCTTGAAAATCTGTTATTTTCGCAATATTTTTACATTATGTTCATCAAGATGCAAATCCTACCTAAAAATATATTATTTAGCAGATTTAGCTACATAACATTGAACTTGAACCCATTAAATATCCATGAGAGGGGGCTTAGGAATAATATCAAGTCATCTACCCTGTTTCACACACAAAAATCAAACTTAAGGCCTAATTAAGACTAAATATTTTAGAGGATATTTAGCCCCCTCCCAAAATAAAACCAGAATATTTTTAATCCTATCTACTCACAAATAATAAACTTTAACCATGTTTCATGTTGTTGAATTGAAACAAACAAAAAATATATTTCTTACTCTCTGAATAATAAGATTTCCCTAAGATAATTCAAAATGTTCACATTTATTTATCTAATCATTAAAGAGTTATTCTTGCATATAAACTGCAAAATCTTCTAATCTATATTTTACGACTTTTCCCTTCCTGAAGGGCTTGATTTTGTAACAATAGATTAAGAAAAAAAATTTCCCTGTTACCTTTAAGCTTCCTTATTAATGCCTAAATTAGATTTAGAAGATTTCTATCACTGTATATTTTATATTAGTTCAGAATCATTTAGAAATTATAATATTCATTATTGCTTTTAAAACTCAATTTATGCTCATTGTACCTTACCAAATTATATTGTGTTCTATTAATTGTTATCAATTGAGCTGGTCTGGATGAAAGTGGTTAACTCCAAAAATTGAGTGAAGAGTGGATTTGGATAGAGTTATAGGTCTTTTATTTAGTGTAGTGGTTGGTTAAGCAAAATATTCAATTTTCGGCCGTACAGAGCGACTCAAAAAATGACTACATATCAGAATGACAGTTTTCTTCAGGATGAAAGTGGAATAAGTCCATTTCTCCGTTTTGATAGAAGAAAATTCAACGTCATTCAGGCAGCTGCAAAAGTGAGGGATAAGTGTGGTTATTGAGACCTGTTTACTAGAGAGAAAAGGTTTTTTGTAAACTTTAATTATATATTTTTGGATGGTCCCTTTTGTAAGAAAATATCTGAAGTTTGAATATTTTCATTATTGATAATATAATATACTGATTGTTTAAGTTGTGAATCTGACCCTTTAGCGTCAATATGAAGTATAAGTATTTCTTTCTACATAATCAACAGTGTGCTGTTAACTTAATTATTTATTGTGGGGATAAATTTATTAAGTTTATTCTAAAGTTATTTTATGGTGTTAAACTTTAAATTATTGTATGAAGCAACTCTTAAAAATTTATGTAATGCTTTTGACAGGAATGCTTTTTGATTAATTTAAGTTGTTATTGTTGATTGACCAATAAAAAGTGCAATGTTCATAAAATAAACTATTTCACTTCAATATTTGAATAAAGAATATTTTTATGAGTAAGGGTTTCTACCATATATAAACATTGAATTTATTATAGAAGATACTTTTGAAAACTTTTCTAACATAAATATTTAACAATACATACTATTTTAATATCTTAATGGGAATTTTTTTTTTTTTAATGGGGTCTGGTTCGAAATATCGCCAGTGAGATACGATACAATGGGAAGGAAGGAGAATAGGGCAAATGAACAGATCCCTTTTGAATAACCTCTCAAATCTCAGTCTTAAAAATCCCGGAGAACAAATTGAAAAGAAATTAAGAACCCATAGTCATTTAAACAGTAGGTATTGTATTTTATATCAAATGTTACGTATGTAAATAATAAAAGAAAAATTTTATGGAGATATTTTTTTGAATGTATTAATAATTAGTTGGTAAAAAAGTTAGTTAGAAAGATTTATTGGCAATAATTGATATAAATTTCATTTTTGGAATTAAAAAACACTTAATTTAATATATTACTCAACTATGTGTCTTAAGAAATTGTCAAAGTTCATAAACAGCTGCCATCTTAAATTTCACCTCAATGACAAGTTTTAAAATTTTTAAAACTTATTGTAAATGGAACTGCATAATTTAAACCAAATCCGGGGTTCATCTGGGAAAAAATCACGTCCGTTTACGGACCCTTCGCAAAATTTCGATCGTCAAAAACGAACCCGTCACAAAAGTGCTAAGATAGAAAAACGCTCGAAACTTATTTTCAAAAAAAGTCTTATCTTATCGGGCGATTTCATATGGCTCTATTTTTAGAATTTCTTTATTATTATTTTTTTTGCCCGTATCGGTGCGGCGCGCGTGGCGAATGGACCCGCTATACGAGCAAACGCATCTTCGCAATTTCTATAACAGGACCTTCTCTTCCGTTTATCATCTTCCGATCTTAAAAATGATTATAATTGAAAACCATTCCTATTCAGATCGTATGCACGCGTAAATGACAAATGTGAGCATCTTCTGTTTTTCCGCGCCCGCGGTCAAAACGTTCTTGAGCGCTCTAGGCGCCCCGCCCCGCCGTAGGTTTTTTTGGTCCGGAATTATTTCAATCTTATACTTAGTATTAGAAATTTCCGAAAACGTTGAAGTATTTATTATCATTCATTTTGGGTTTCGGAATAAAGGGTCCGTTACGTGTAATTACAGAAAAATGTATATCAAGTATAGATTTTCTTTTTATCAGTTATACTTATAACTTATAGTTCAAGGTCAAGTTTTGATGAAAACTGGGGGAAATGATTTGAAGTCTATCTTTTGTATTTTTCTTTTACTACTTCGAAACAACATCAATATAGGGCATGTCAGGATGACATTTAATAAGTTTTAATTTCCTGTTTTTGTTTTTCAGAATGCAATATTTAAAAAATAATTAAATATAGGAAAGTTAAATATTGTCTTTAATAACATTTAAAAAATTGTAAAATCTTGCTGGTACCATATTTAAAATAATAGGACCCTATGCCTATTTTATGACGGAATTTTTTTTTTCACAAAATTCTCAACCTGGCTAAAAAACCTGGATGAACCTCTGCAAATAAAAAAAATTAACTAGATAGACATACCTAGTGAAAAACCTTTTACGATTGCCATTTTAAATTTAACCCCCCAATTTTGTAATGAAAAATTTGCCACCAGAATATTTGTAACCTACATATAAAAATCTATAGAATAGAACAATAAAATTGAATTTTGTGCAACCAGTTGCTTAGAAAGTCATATTTACTACATCCCATTTCTCAATCTTCCTTCCCGAAACCCATCAACTTGTTAGGTTGAAAGTGGTATAAGTCCATTAAAGTTAATTTAAGCACTCTCAAGCAAGTTTTGATAAAAGTTGATGCACAGCAAAAATTGAGGCCATAGTTAAAGACAAATCCACCCTAGAAAGTGAAATTAAAAGCAATATTTTTTTTTTAGATGCTTTTAAAAAACCTTCAATTACTCAAACCAAAGTTCAGTGGACTAATGCTACTTTCATCCTAACCAACGAGCTCAATGGTACCTGGTTTTGGATAACATCAATTTCTTATGTTGTGTTTCTGTAGGAATTTCTAGCAGATTAATTTATTTACTGAGTAGAAGTTATATATACATATGTACTAGGGTGGTCCTTATTTGTATAGTAAATTTTTTTTGGGGGAATTCCGTTGGTTACGCCCCCTAGTTTTGTGTCACTATAGAAAATAATAATGTATGCAAAATTTAAGCTCATTCGGATAATAATAACACATGCCGCAAAAGCCTTGAAGTTTTAAAAAAATACTGATTTTTTTACAAAACATCAAAAAAACCAAAGATTAAACCCTCCCATATTCTTCTTGATTTTTTTATGAAAATCTAATATAGTTATAATGTTCCAGATTCCATTCTTCTATCACCCTTCTTTCAGTAGTAAAAAATTTTTAAAGTAAATTTAACTCTTGTAAAGTTGTTTTTCCTGCATTATAAAACAGCTAATAACTCTAGAACTATACAACTTAAAAACCTGAAATTAGTGCTATTTTATTTGTAATTTTATTGTCTTTGATTTGATGTGCAACATAACTGCCTTTCTTAAAAAAAAGTTTCAAAATTTAAAAAAATGGGAAAAAATTTAAGTAAAAAAAAGTATAAAAAAAAAATTTATTAAGTAAATTTAAAGTTTTTCAACTCCCAAAATAAACATTTCTGCCAAATTTCAAATTGAAAATAAAATTTGATCATGTAGAAAAAAAATAAAAAAATTTGGTACAAAATCTTACAAGCTAGTTTCCAACTTAATTTAACATGCCTTATTTCACCTGAATTTTCCTTAAAATTAAGTTTTTACTTAATTTTTTCACTTCTAACGTGTCAAATCAAAGGAAATTAATTAATGTTAAGTGTTTGAAGGATAAAAATATGAAATAAAATCATAATTCTAAATAATAATAGGTTGACTCAATGTTCAAACTTAAACTTACGTAACAAATGAATTATCTAGTAAGATTTTGTACCGATACAGCTAATAGTTGTATTTTCTGAAATTTAATTGAATTTTTTTGCATGGTACAAATCGTATGAACACCCTCAAGGGAGTTTTTGAATTCTCTATGAGTGAATCGCTTTTTTTGTTAAATTACATGGAATGTTAAGGGACTTGCCAAAATTTCGAGAATTTTTATTTTTTTCTACATGATCAAATTTTATTTTCAACTTGAAATTTGGCAGAAATGTTTATTTTGGGAGTTGAAAAACTTTAAATTTACTTAATAAAAAATTTTTTTTATAATTTTTTTATTTAAATTTTTTCCCATTTTTTTAAATTTGGAAACTTTTTTTTAAGAAAGGCAGTTATGTTGCGCATCAAATCAAAGATAATAAAATTACAAACAAAATAGCACTAATTTCAGGTTTTAAGTTGTATAGTTCTAGAGTTATTAGCTGTTTTATAATGCAGGAAAAACAACTTTACAAGAGTTAAATTTACTTTAAAAAATTTTTACTACTGAAAGAAGGATGATAGAAGAATGGAATCTGGAACATTATAACTTTCACTATATTAGATTTTCACAAAAAAATCAAGAAGAATATGGGAGGGTTTAATCTTTGGTTTTTTTGATGTTTTGTAAAAAAATCAGTATTTTTTTTAAAACTTCAAGGCTTTTGCGGCACAGGTTAAAATTTTTTGATTGAGCTAAAATTTTGTAAAAATCATTTATTTGTATGATGGAACAATTTGGGGGGGGGGCGTCGCATAAAGATTTCCAAACTTTAAAAATAAGGACCACCCTAATATGTATAGTATATCTCATGATGTTAGTTTCTAAAAATGCTTATGAATTTAATATGAATTTTTAGTTTTGTCAAAGAAAGATAGAAAAAGCAGAAAGACGAGATGAAGATGATGATGAAGATGAAGTATCTAGTAATTCTAATTCAGGTAAAATTCTGCTTTAATGTTAATCATAGACCCAATCATAGCCCAATTTAGGAAAAAAAAAAAACATTCCAGTTCTGGACGGCGCCAACTGATTCACTGGACGTGCCATGGGTGGAAATATTTCCTGAGCAATGAAAATCCATTAATTAAATATTCCAAATATATAATACCCATTTTTTTATCCATCCATTCCATGTTTTGGGATTCTGGACTAATACTCTGTTACATATAATTATAGGACATCGTACACTAAAGTGCAGATTTTTTTTTTATCTGATAACATATATAGTTCGAAGCATAATAATTGTATTTAAAAAAAAATACCTCTATTAAGTATAAAAAAGTAAACAAATCACTGTGAAATAAATTAAATTATTATGGTGGTGCATACCATACTTAAAAAAAATATATATTTATTTAGAAATACGACCTTATTTGTGATGAAAATTATTTTCACAAAAGAACCCTGGCAAAAAAAAACCTGATGAACCCCAGATTTTTAAACAAGGAATCATTCCCTTGTATGCATTTCTTTGAATGCTATCAAAATCTCAAACGATTTCTTAGTAATAGACTGAAGCAGAGGAGGCAGTTGTTTAGTAGTTATTGCACAGTTTCTTGGAATATTAAAAAAAAACTGCTGGGAAGTAAGATTTAAGTAATAACAGTAGTAAGCCAGGCTCACTCACTTAGAACTGAGTACTAAATTAAGTTATTGCAGTAAAACGAAAACTTCATTTAACTGAGCCTCGATCATTCAAATTTCTGCATTAACCAAGCTTTTCTAGCAATTAATAAACTTTTCTGGAATCCTGTTATTCTTTTTTAAATGGAGAAACATTGCTGCAAAAATCACCTAAGTAACACAAAACAAAGCAAGTCTGAGATTTTAAATCCAAATTTGCCCTGATGCATCTCTGATCTTTATAGAACATAAAGAACACAAGAAGTAAGCAGAATTAAAAAAAAATTTTTAGTTCTTTCTTTTCTTGATTCTTTTTGAAGAGTTCCTTTTGTTAAATTTTTAAAAGAAAAGCCTTAAAAATCCTAGTAATCATTTTAAAATTTTTCAATCTTGACTTAAATTATTGTTCATACATTAAATCAGTTGGAATGTTTTTTTTTCAAAAGAATTTTTTTTTTACCATATTTTGGATCTTTGAAAAGCATCCCTAAAAAGGAACACTAAAATGTCCCTCTGCTCTCTATAGTGTAATGCTAGCTAGTGTTTCCTTATTTCTTTCATAAAAGTGTATGTATTCTATTCTTCTGAAATGAGTTAAATGAATAATTTTTTTTTCACTTTTGTTAATACATTTAAGTTTTAATTAGTAATTATAATATTTTTTTTTTTGTCATTGAAATTACCAAGGAAGTTGCTTATGCAATAAATTATTCGTCTTTTTTATTAAGAGGATCGTTACCATCTGGCTTGCTAAGGCACACCCTACTAATGCTTGATTTTTACAGAGAAATTTCTGTACCACACGCACACACACACATAATAAAATTAATTGGGACTCTACTGTACCTTTAAATATTGAAATTTATGTTTGTATTTTTATTGATTTATATTTTAATTTTTGTCATTTATATTTCAGTTATATCACGGGAGGTAATATTAGTGCCGGAACCTAACCTGAATGCCCAAGGAGGGGATACAACTTCTGAATTACCTTTAAGTCAAAAAATTTTTCACCTGGCTGATGTATGTGACTTTGTAAAAACAGGTGTTGAAGTAAGTATTGGTTACCTAGGAAGAGTGTTGTAATAAATATTGCTTATTCTTTTGTGTTTCAGATGCTCATTTTATGTTTTTTAAAAAAATAAATATCTCCTTGTTTGTTATGAATAATTGTGCATTGATACTTTTTCAACCATGCCTTTTTCCTCTTTTAACTTTCAAAATAGCATATATGCTAAAAACTATCCTATTTTGTTAAATGTTTTGTTTTAAATTTGCTACATAAGTTTGTATTCCATAAATTATTTTCCACGCAGTGGTGGCTCATAGTTTTAGTTAGTTGAAATGGAGGTTCACAAGTTATAATTATAATTTTAATTTCTTTTTAATAACAGTAATAATAAAAAATTAAGAAGAATGTTTGATGTTTGTTCTAGGCTGTTATACAAGATGAAGTTACAATGCGGTTTGCAGCTGAAGGTAAGATTGCATTATTTATTTTAAAATTATAGGGACTAAATAATACTGAGTAATAACACTGTAGGTAGAATTCACATTAATTAAGATACTATATTTTGCACTGAATTACATACAAATTATTCTGGCTTGTAGAAGCGTAAGACTAACAGATGTCTTGCCAAAAACTGTTCAAAGCATCATCAGACTTTTAAGATGCATTTAGTATTTTGATTTACCTACTATGTTCCCAATGTATCAAAGACATAAATATCTGCAAGCACGGCAGATAGAACTTCTCTCCATCATCAGTGATTTACTGTGGTGCATCTTTTTACTTATTTTCTACATCATGAGTCATGTAGATACATTACAGAATGCAAATTGGCTATTGAGTGCTGAAACAATAAATGAATTGATTGAGAATAAAAACAATCTACTTTATCAATGGCAGAAGTAAATAGTTTTGTCTGAAGAAGAAAAGAGCGAAGTTATAAATATATAAATGATTTTTATAGTTATAACTAATGAATTCATTCCTCAAAAGTGTAAGAATTCAAAATTAGGCAACAGAAAGTTTTTAATATCTATGTGTCAATCAAATATCATATGTATTGCAGTATTTTGATGTTTGTGTGCGAAAATTATAATCTTTAACATTGTCTAGTCTTACTCTTGGATCACTTTGATCTAAATTTTGGCAAAATATTTTTCCTCAGATCAAAGGATCACATGCATCTTTCACGTGATTCTTTGATCTTTTCACCATAGATTATACAGATAAAATATTTGCGTTTTTCATATTTAAGAAGATATTTTGTCAATGTGTTGGGTATCTTTGCTGACATTTAGAATTGATTTAATGTGTTCAGCTTTGTCCATGAGTTTCTATGGTATGGGGTTGTAAAATTAATTTCTTCTCAAGTTTCATTTGCACTGCCACAGAATTCTACATGCTTCATTCTGGATTGGTTCTATTGTAATTTTCTGGGTTTGGGGTATTTTGGGGGTTTCACACTTATTCACAAGTACCTTAAATGTTTTTCCATGCTGAGCATGCATTGGTTTTTTTTTCTAGAGCTTCCTGTATGGAATCTTCTGACAAGAACTAATAAGAACTACCAATATATTAGGTATAAGATACTGCTTTGAATTTGTTTTTTACTTATAAGCTTATTTTTATCACATTTTAATGCATCTAAAAGTTTTTATGTATTGTAATTAATGAAAACATGATTACTTATTTTTTGTGTTATTTTCTGAAACAATACAGTAAAACACCCTCTGTTACTATAAAAATCACTCAATAAAAGTGGTGGTTGCCCTAAAACATATTAACATGAGATTGCATTATAACTTAATCAAAACATTATGCAAACTCTTATTAATTTAAAGTTCTGAAACAAAAGATTAAACATCATTCATTTCTAAGTTTATGCAAAAATTTAACTAAAAATATTTAAACTATTAAAAATGAAGAAATAATCCACAATCTCAGTCTTTGGCTTATAAAAAAACTGGAACTTTTGGGGAGGAAACAGGTTTATTCTTTTTTTTCCTAAAAGGGTTATTTTTACATCCATGATATGAAATATTTTGTGCCTTATAAAAGTAGGTCAGTTTATTTGTGTTTGTAGTGTGTTAATGTTATTCCTTTTCATTTTTAGTTTTCGATTAACCTGCATTTGGGGAATAGGATTCTTCCTCCGTTACTTCATACTCTTCCCTCTAAAGTAGTGTGAAATTTGATTACTTTTGAATTAAATCTATACACTTTATTCATCCTATGTTTTCCCTTTATCTTATTTTATAATTTAAATTTCCGAGACTAAAAAGTTCTTTTTTAAAACTTTTGTTCTTAGATTTTGCATTACCTGGCTTGGAGTTAGTTGGCTACTTTTGTGTACTACTTTTGTTGGCTTTTTACCTGACAGCTGGTAAGATTTTCTAATGTTTGTTGTTTTCACTGCAAGGTTTAAAATGTTTAATATTTTCATCAACATGTTTACAATTTAAAAACTTGCATTGTACTATAAATTTACTAAGTGTTATACATATTTAATTTTATAATTCAAATTATTAAATATATTTGATTTTTGGTATGTCATAAAAACATTCAATATTAATCATTTGCCTTCTAACTTCATTTTTAAGTAGAATTCCTTTATTTTAGCTTCAAAAGATGGTTGTATTGGCATGTGAGCATCATGTGTTTTAGAATTTTCAGTTGTGCTCTTTCAGCTGTTGTTACATATCATGATAAGTAAGTAATTCCTAATTTGGGATAACCCATTATAAAAGAGTTGGTTACCTTAAGTTAGTGTAAGAGATTTTTTATGATATCATTATCCTAGGTATTCCTAATTTAAAAGGGATTATGTAGAACAATTTTCAAAATCATTTCAGATCATACATTGCATTTTTCAGGTAATTTGATATTTGCTTTTTTACTTTAAATAAATGATAAAAATTCTTATTCAGTTTCTGTGACATTCTTATTCATGATATGACATTTTTAGAATGTAATGGAATAAATCTACAATAAAAACCCTTTTACTTTCTTTAGCAGATATTTTCTACAAACATCTGTATCTACTTGAATTTACAAGTAAATTATAAAATTAAGATGCATAAATGATTTCGAAAAACTATGTTGGAGCTTTATGTTTTATATAAACTTTCATACATTTCTAGGCACTAAAAATGCATGTTGTCATCTTAAATTACTGTTAGTACATTGTACTTAAAATTGTACATTTAATTCCCTTGCTTCTTTTGGAAAGTAACTGAATCTTAGTTCTTTTATCTTATAGAGAAAACAGAGCCCTTAATGGTGGTATCTGTGTGGCTAACCATACATCTCCTATTGATGTTGTAATTTTAGCTAGTGACAATAGCTATGCTTTGGTGAGTTAATGTTATAAATATAATTTGGGCTTGGATTGAAGTTGGTTTCCTTTATTACCTTTTAAAGTCACTCAAATTCCATTCATTATTTTTAATTACTTAAAATTTTTAAAAAATGTATCTAAATGTAATCTAAATGTTAATGTATCTATAGTATCTATCTTTAATGGTTATTTTTTTAGAGGGACTCGTTTCTTTTTATGAAACTAGGTGTGTGAAAGATAGTTAAATAAATTTCCAGGGGGGGGGTTTTTTCCATTTTTAACGTTAGCAACTTATTGCTTTTGAAAATGTCAGAAAAGGGAGTTTTACTGCCAGACATTTGAAAGATTTGTATGTTTTACAACTTTTGCCATTATTCAATTAGAAATAGAACTGGAAAAAAATATTTCTTTATTATCCCAGAACCACAAAATTTTAATTGTGCTAGAGTTTGCTTTAGCTTTCTTTGCTTTTAAGTTTGTCACCTGTTATTTTATTTTTTAAAAATAAATACAGTAAAGCACCGGTTACATGTTTCTCGTTTATATGACTTTTCCACTTATACGTCGTTTTCGCAAAGTCACCATTCATTTTAATGCAAAAATATTTCGTTTATACGACGCTCAGTATCGGTGATACAGTTTTTCCCACTGTCTTAAAATTTGAAAATATTCCGTATCAGTTGTAATTGGCAAAGTATGACTGCATTGAAAAGCTTAGGGCTTATTTTCTACATCAGAACAGGAAATACATTTCACGAACTTGATTCGATTTATAATTCTCACAGTCAAAGGCAATCTTTACATCAAACGACAATGAATGGATTTTTCAAAACACTTTAATAAGATTTGTAATGTATTCGGAAGTGATGTTAAGGATATGGAATATAGTACTCAAGATATGAAAAATAAAATAAATGCTATTTAGGATAAACAGGTATGATTTTTTTATTTTATTTTTATGTTAAATGTTTAAATATTTTAAAATTTAAATATTTTCAGTATAAAAACAGTTTTGCAGTAGTTTTTCCTTTAGAAAAACCTCAAATTTATTGTATTACGTAAATCTGCATTAGGAGCATTAGAAACTTAATAATCAAAGTTGTTTTCAATTATACATCGTTTTACGTCGGTCACTTGAACGACGTTTAAACGGTGCTATACTGTACTGTTTTTTTTTGTGTGTGTGTATTATTTGGTAGTACATGCAAAATTAAATTAATTAGAAAATTAGAATTAGAAAATTAATTAATTAGAAAAACAAAATAGTAATTCAGGTGAGTAAGTTAACAAGACAATAAAATTTACAGTTTTTTATCTTGTAAATTTAATTTTCAGATTTTAATTGTGAACCCCCTTTGAATAACCCCACAAACTCCCACTGATTACAAGTTCATAAAAAATGTATTTTTATTTACTTTTTCTCATTTTTATGAAGGTTGGCCAAAGTCATGGTGGGTTTCTTGGTGTTCTTCAACAAGGTTTAGCTAAAGCAACTTCCCATATATGGTTCGAGCGTGGGGAAGTAAAGGATAGAGAACTAGTACAAAAAAGGTTCGATTTTAGAAAAATCTTTTACCATTTGAATTTTTTTTTAAATATGTTTTATGAAACATTTGGAAGTTCAATCCTTAAATTTTATCATATTTTCTATTTTTACTGCATAATTGTTGGCATACTGACCTAAAATTGAGGGCAGGGGGTTTCTTAATAAATCCAAGTTGTAACCCCACGGTGAAATAGAACTTTCTTTTAGCACCCCACTTTTACAATATCTAACGTAAAATTATAAACAATCATTCTTTGGGCAGGTAACATACGAAAATATTAAATTGTTAAGTACATATTTGAAGATTTTTAATCACCTTTATCTGTAATTTCAAAAGAAAAAGCATAAAATGTATCTAAGACTAGAATGACTGGATATGATGAATCATTAAGTTCCTCATTAACTCTTCTTTATTATTATTTTCAAAATTTTGAAGTATCTTCATTCTTTCATCTTTAAAAAAATGTATATTAACATTCTTTTTGCTTTGTTCTTCAAGAATCAATAAAGATTTCAAAACTCTTTTACTACTTTTATAGGTTAAGAGAGCATGTGGAAGATGAAAATAAGTTACCCATGCTGATCTTTCCTGAAGGTTAGTCTACAATTTATTTTTTGCCACAAAAAAGGTGTTTATACAATATTAACTTTAAGTACATGATATTCAATTTTCTATATTTTGGAATGCTTAGAACTTGTTTTCAAATAGTATACTCTGAATTTACTGATATTTTTTTCAAAGCCGTTATCCTTATACTTTTTCAAACAGGATAGGGTTTTAACAATCAAAAGTTAAATTTATACCTAATAATTAATATACAAAAACAAAGCTAGGGATACAATATATTAGGTTGATTTAACTTTTTAAGATGAGAAGCCAAAAGAAGATAAAAATATGAAAGCCTTCAAAAACTATTCTTATTTTTCTTTCAAAAGAATTATTATACTTTTATTAGCTATTTCTGTTACTTAAGTCATTATTTTTAAAGGTACCTGTATCAATAATACATCTGTTATGATGTTCAAAAAAGGAAGTTTTGAAGTTGGAGGTACTATTTATCCAGTTGCGATTAAAGTATGTATTAGTCAAGGTCTAGGAAAGTAATATATATGATTCATGTGAATTAAATTTGTAAATTAATATTTTTGAGTTATTACTGTAATTTTAATCAATTTCTTAGTTGACACTGGAATTCTAATTTTGTAATTTGTTAGTAAACCAATTATATATAATTTAAAATTTAATTATTTTAAAAAACTTTTAAAAGCTATAACATCATTGTTTTAAAAAGGAAAAAAAGTTATTCTGATACTTTTGTGATCAGTTGAATGAAAAGTATTACTAATAAAATATTTTCAATTCCCATGTTAAAACTAAATAATTTTGCAGTATGATCCACGCTTTGGAGATGCTTTCTGGAATAGCAGCAAGCAGAGTTACATGCAGTATTTAGTAATGATGTTAACAAGTTGGGCTCTCGTATGTGATGTTTGGTACCTTCCACCTATGACTAGAAAAGTAAATATCTTGTAATTATTATTAAAATGCTTCGTATACTTAACACTATATTGATACACTTCATTATTTTAAAGGAAGATGAAAGTGCAGTAGAGTTTGCCAACAGAGTAAAGGCAGAAATAGCGAGGAAAGGTGGTCTTGTGGATTTAATGTGGTGAGTTGTATTGAAAAATGCTTTTGAATAATTCAATAAACAAAATTTTACCATCTTTCAAAATTTTAGGGTGTACACCTGTATTCAACAGCTGCATTAGTTACTAGCCTACTTTATTACAGTGGTAGCACCAAGGGTTTAAAAAATAAAGGACAAATCCTGAAAAAATATAGAACAGTTAAAATTATATGCAAAACGAATATAAATTAATATATTTTAATGAAATGAGTATGTTATTTTACATAAATTCACAGCACTATCAATACAGATATTTAAATAAGCTGGTTTTCTCAAAGTAATATGCAAAAGTAATGGTTTTACAATAACTCAAGACAAATCCACTTCAGGATCTTCAATAGTTAAAATCAGATTATCTTTTGATACTGATTACTTGTAATCAGGTGATAAGGAGTGTTACTGATTTCACTTCAAAATCCCAGAAAACTATTAGAGAAAACAACCTTTTATTCAGAATCCCGAATTCCAGAATGCTCCAAAACCTTTTCTTGTTCTGAAGGTGTTTTTTCCACAAAACATACAGCGAGACGATGCACCGATGAGACAGAACGGTCAGGAACGTTTTAACTACAGCCGTGAGTAAACACTCTCGATTCAATTCTTTTTCGAACAATTATTTCAGAATGACTTAGTTACCATATGTAATTGCGCTTAGAACCAATGGTGGGACCGGATTCTTCATAAGAGATGTTGTTAAGGCTGCAGCCCCCCTTGAACCCGAAAAGGTTCTCAAAATAAGTTAAAACCCTACTGTTACAGGTCAATTTCAAAATTTTTTCTTTAGAATTTTAGACTTTCATAAAATATTAAATATTTATCAATTTTGCTGTTTAGTACATTCTTTCAGAATCGAAAGCAACAGCCAATGAGCTCACAAGCAATCCAACAGACAATTTGTTAACTCAGTTTTTCTTCCACACGTCTTAATGTCACTGTCAAGAAACAATGCAATCTAGTATAAGTAATTTTATTCTACAAGATTCCATATTTGTTACATTCCTTCTACTGGAAATATACTCATGCTTGTATTCTAACTAAATGCATACTACACATCATGTTTAAGACAAGATTTAAAAGCTATAACCGTTGCAATAACTCGTTAACTAATTGTAATGCACAATCTTTTGTGAAACTAGTTCCCAAAACAGTTGTCTACAGCACGTAACTGTTTGCTTTGAATATGTCCGTTAGTTGTGTTCACATTCTTTCTCAATGTCATTGTTATCTCTATTATTTTAAAAGGCGCTAGAGAGCTGGTCTCGGCTAATAGTTATTAAAAACATTACCCTAGGATAACATGTTCAGGGGTCTGTCCAGGCTTTTTTAAGAGGTAATTATTTTGTGAAAATTTAGTAATAATTTGTGAAAAATTTTCTGCAAATTGTGAAAATTTAAGTGCAAAATTGACATAAAAACATGTGTAGGTACATAGTTTTTAAACATCAGAAACAAAATAAAATTTAGTCTGGAATGGTTAAATATTTAATTATTAAGATAATATAGCTTACTTGAGAACTTTTTTTTAATGTATTTTGTGAAGGTACCTTTATACCTAAAACTGAATTCGTGAAACTACCTATTTATCAAATGGTGAATTTGTGAAGGTACTGCAAAAAGTTAGTAAAATTCCTCTGGACAGACCACTGATGTTTTTCAAAGGAAAAGGGCCATACTTTCTTCAATTGAAATATCCTCTTTCCTCACCTTAATTAACCTGCTATTTAATTTCAGGGATGGACAATTGAAGAGAATGAAAGTTAAACAAGAATGGATTGAAACACAGCAAAAAGAATACAGTAAAAGACTGAAAATAGAATAAGAGTTGTGACGTTTCTTTTATGCTAGTCCCTAAAATTGGCCGTCTGTGTTACTGTTTGTATATCCTCCAACTCAATTTTTTGTGAAAACTTTGTACATTATATTTTAATTGTACATGCCATTTTGTGTTTATTGTGGTGTGTGTTTGTTATAGAATCAATTTTTTACATTGATTGCCTAAAATAAAGCATTTTCATAGGACTCTAAGATCAGGATATTCATTATTATTTGCATTAAAAGGAATGAAAAATTGCACTCAGTAACACAATTGGAGCAGTGAAAATACTGCAAAAAGTGTATTGTCTCCTCTCTAAAAGCAGAAACCATAGAAATACTATGCTTGCAATCTTAGTGACCTATGCATTTGGGCATATCACTAAAAGGTTTTTCTTTTTTTATCTCAAAAATAAAAAGTTATCTCAGGGGTCACATATACACCAGGAAATTTTCAGTAGAATAAAAAAATACATAGGTACAGTAGAATCAAGAATTTCTTCATTTTTCCAAGATGATATAGGATTTTACAAATTTTATCTAAAAAAATCAAGGAAACTTGGAAATTTACAAGCTTTTTCTTTTTTGAGGGCTGAAAAAATGCTATTATGAATACTGAAGATACATATTTTCATAATTTTTTTTCGGTGTGTCTTTAATTATATTTGCAACAATATTCTCATTGAATATTTTGTTCTATCTCTAGTTTTTTAATTAATTTTTTTAACATTCATATTTCACCACTGAGGGCACTGCGGTCGTTTGCATTATCAGGGTGGCTACAGAATCTGTGGAAAAAATTTCCCTGACTTTTCCCTGATTTCCCTGACTATAATTTTAAAATTTCCCTGATATACCTACATCTAAATTTTTTTAACGATAAATATTAATAAACTGTAATTTGTAAACTAGAAGCTATATAAACTAAGAAATACTTGAACGTAATAAGCATATTAAAATATTAATTACAATGATATATAATATTTCTTATGTAGAAATAACACAGAATATTTTAAAATTTTAATCAAAAGACATATTGATTAAATATGAACATGTGTGTTTCATTTCGTACAACTATATCTACTAAATAGTTTAATAAAAGAAAATTTTCATATAAGTTCCTAGCTACACAAAAGGGTTTGATTAAAAATGTAATTACGCTATATAGTATATTAACAAAATATTTTATGTAATTTTGAAATAAATGAACCTAAGACAGCAGTGGCATATACAGGAATTTATTTCGGGAGGGTCCCAAAAATACTCCTCAGCCCCTCCCAAACATACTTAATAGGTCCAATGTAGCTTTTTAGTACATTTTTAGGTGATTATTTAGGCCCTAAAAAACTTAATATAAGAAAAGTTGTGAGGAGCATAATTACAAGTACCAAAAGGGGGGTCTGGGGGTCCTCCCCTAGAAAATTTTTGGAAATTTGACTCAAAAAACAGGTTTTTAACTAGTTTTGGTACATCTCTTAGCCTAAATTTTAGATATACATTTTTATATAAGATTTGAATTTTGATGAACTTAATATTAAAAAAGTTATGAATAACAGAGTTTAAAGTACTAAAAGAGATCTGGGGGCCCTCCCCAGAAAAATTTAGTTCGAATTTTGGACACACATTTTTAGGTAGGATTTGGATGAACTTATTAATTATAATAAAGTCGTTAATAATACGTTCCAAGTACAAAAGGGGGGTAAAAAAAGGGCTTGACCCTAAAAGCAGGATTTTAACTTGTTTGGTACACCTAGTTTGAATTTCGGGGGGGGGGGAGGCAAGGCCCCCCTTATATACGCCACTGTTAGACAGATTTAATTTCAAAAAATTAAAAACTATATTATACTTTTAATAAAACTACAAATAATGATCAATAGTTATTCTAATGCATTGACTCAAAATGTATAAATTTGCAGAAAATGAAAAACTAAATCAATCTGAAAGGAATAAAAAAACTTAAGTCCAAAAAGTTTAATTTCAACCCCAAAAAATTACCCATATGGAAGATTTTGTAAGATTTCCTTTCTGATACTTTAAAATATTCATATATCCTATTATCAATACACCTTGTAATTCTTTGATATTAAAACTCCAAGTTCAAACTACAAATTTCTATTTGCCTTCTTGTAAAGAACAGGAAATTCCTCTAAAAAACCTCTTAATTTGCCAGCTAAATATTCTTCACATTTGAACTACCAATCTCCAAAATTTCTCCAAAAACAAGCATTAAAAGCCAAGGATATTGACGCGAAGTTTGAAAAACGCGATCGCGAACCTACCGTGAAGTTGTTTTTTCCGCCCGCGTTCACGCCGTAAAAATGCCAACTTTACAGGCAAACGTCCGGAAGCATCCGAATTTCCGGCAGAAATCCGGAATTTTTCATTGAAATTCCAGATTTTTATAGGAATTCCAGACTTTCCCAGCCACTGAAATGAGTGAAGGATGCGATCGCGGATCGCGCGTATTTGCGGCGTGAATCACTAAAATCTTCCCTGATTTTTTAACTTTTTTCTGAATTTCCCTGACTTATCCCTGATTTTTCCAGATGAATGAAATTCCCTGACTTTTCCCTGATCTCCCTGATCTGTCGCCACCCTGATTATGTCGGGGGTAGTCACTTAAACCTTTCCTCACTTGCATAGCTGTAGCTCTCTCCATTCGAGAGTATTTTCAGGTTAAAGGGACTTTCCTATGCACCCTGTATACTAGCATGTCTTAAAATCAAAAGCACATCCAGAGGGGACAACTGATCAATTGCCCCCTATAGGAATGGACTAGGTGCACCAAAACAAGTTAAAACCCTATTTTTTAAGTGAAATTTCTGGGGGAGGATCCCCAGACCCCCTTTTGTATTCATAACATTATTCTTTACTATTTTTATAATCAGTTTTTTCAAGATGCACACAAATAATACTATCTTAAAAACATAAAAAAGCTTCATTGAACCTATTAGGGGCCATCCTTAAAAGATGTCACACTCAGAGGGTGGAGGTATTCAATTTGTGACAGTTTGTTACAAAGGGGAGGAGGGGGCAAAAGTTGTGACATCACATCCTCACACCCTGCAGTTGTAAATTAGCAGAAAAAAAACAAAACTATTTTTTTCTTAAATACTTTTTTAAAAACAAACCAATTTAAACCCCTTGAATGATAAATAGAAATAAAACTTTAAGGTGGAGTAAAATTAAGCTTAAAGATAGTTGGTTCTGGGCAGTTTCAAACCGTGTATTAGACATATTGTTAGTTTAAGAGCGTGACATAGGGGGAGGAGGATCAAAAGGAAAAAAAAGTGAGACATTTACAGATGGTCCCTTAAATAAGCATGGCAGGGGCCTTAAGAATAATTTTGAGTCCTCTCATTTTATTATTCAAAAATTTAGATTTGGGTCTGATAATGACTAAATTTTTTAGAGGATATTTTGGCCCCTACCCAAATAAATATATATGTTACGGGCAATGTGATAAATCCGGGCATTTTTAATAATGCCCGATGTGACGAGGGCAATGTGATAAATTCAATGGAATTTATGAATGAAATTTATCACTTTGCCCGCTTCCACTTCGGGCATTATTAATAATGTCCGATTAATCACTTTGCCCGTAACATATACACTACTGCATACCTGCCAACATTGAGATTATAAAAAAAGAAAGATTTTAAAACTCAAGATACCCTCAGCATTTTTTTACACTAATAAGTCAAAAAGGGTGCCTACCATGCTCTACCTAACTTAATAGGCAGCATAAAATAACATACCTGCCAACATTGGGATTATAAAAAAAGGAAGATTTAAAACTCAAGATACCCACAGCATTTTTTACACTGATAAGTCAACAAGGGTACCTACATGTTCTACCTAAGTCAATAGGTAGCATAAATGGACATCTTTCAGTAAAAAAAAATCTAAGAAAAACATACATTTTTAACAAAATATATATTTTTTAGTCCTTGCACATCCCTAACTCTTGGCAATTTTGAAATCTGGAAACATTTTTTGAATGATCAGCACAACAGAGCAAATAATGATCAATTATGAAATCTGTCAATAAAAATTCTGCATTGGTAACCGCTTTCTCATGCAATTAATAATTCTTTTACTAAGAGATCTAGCTTTTTATTATTTCCAACAGCAGAACAACTGCTTTTAAGCTTTAACCAAGTCAGATTAATAACTAATGAGAAAAAAATCTTTTAACTGAGCAAAAAACGGAAGAAATTGATTGAAAAACGGATGACGGAAGATTCTGTAAAAAAACGGAAATCTTCCGGCTAAAACGGAAGAGTTGGCAGCTATGAAATAAATCCAAAAAAACATACATTTTTAACAAAATATGTATTTCTTAGTCCTTCCACATCCCTAACTCTTGGTAATTTTGGAGACCACTTTCACATGCAATTCATTATTATTTACAAAGAGATCTAGCTATTCATTATTTCCAACAGCAGAACAACTGCTTTGAAGCTTCAATCAAGTCAGATTAATAACTGATGAGAAAAAATCTTTTAACTGATAAAAAAACTGAAGAAATTGATTGAAAAGCGGATGACAGAAGATTCTCTAAAAAAAAAAGGAAATCTTCCGGCTATAACGGAAGAGTTGGCAGCTATGCTACTGGTGTTGTAGTGTTATCTAGCAGCAGCAGTTTGGATTACTAACACATGATGCTTTTTAACGTCTAATATAAAAACATTTCAACTAAATTTTAAGTTTGCAATCACTATTAGACATAGAGCAAAATAAAATTTAGCATAATTCTAGTTGGTTTCCTTCAACGAAATGTAGTGAAAGAACAATTATCTCATGTCAAGTTCATAAAATCTCTTGAAGTGAGGAACTTTAAAAACCTTCTTTGGTGTGCCATTTTGAGTTTCCAAAAGAAACTTTGTGATATGCCCTACTTCACATTGATTGTATTTTTCTATTTCAGTAGATGACTGTATTCACCACTAACTTGACCTAAGGTTAACCTCAAGCATTCTGATTGGCTTAAAACCAGTTTCCCTTTTTCAACTACCAATTAGAAGTTTTAATTCCATGTTAACCTTAGGTTAGGTTAGGTTAGTGGAGAGTACGGCAGTAAGAAGTCTACTTAAGTTAAAAAATTACTTTTGATTTAGGAGAGGGGCAGCTAGACTCTTAGGGTTAAGTAAAAGATATTAAAAGTCAATCACTTCTATTGTTATTTGATTTACATTAAACAAGATTTCAATTTAAACCATGACATTCTTGATATACAGGGTTTCATCAAGACCACCTCAACTATGCTCAGTCTTATATTCTTTTGTATAGTACATAGAAATACTGCATTTCTATTATATGATGAGTAGTTAAAATTAGGATGTGATCGAGTTTATGTTTTCAAGGGTTCATCCAGGTTTTTCTGCCAGGGTCCTGTTTTAGGAATTTTGTGAAAAATTGTAAGGAATTTTGTGAAAAGTAAATGGAATTTTGTGAAAAATCAAATGGAATTTTGTCAAAATGAAGGGCCCACAATACAACCACAGCATTCATAACTTATGGAATGATCCAAAACTGGCAAATTCCATTCCAAAATGATAGAAACCCATTCTGAAACAATTTACAAACCACTTTTGATCTTTGGACTTTAGTGAAGGGTCCTTTTTTGAAGATTAGAATTTTGTGAAGGGTCCTAAAACGGACCCATTTTTCTTCTAGATGAAACCCTGGCTTTGATTGTTTGTTTTTAATGAAATATTAAATATACCCTTGCTCTAACTTTTCCCTACAATATGTTTTTCAAGATAATGTTTCTTACACAGAAAAAAAAAGTTTGTTGAAAAAATAAGTAATAATCTTTAACATATTTTTATTTACAAATACAAAAAGCATATAACTCTTTAAGTTTTATCCTTTATTATATTGAGAGAGAGCGAACAGATTAATGAGCATGCAAAATTTTTATTTACTGCCATTTTCAAAGAAAAAATCTATAAGAAAAGTCCAGCCCATAGTCTATGAGCCAAAGCATGATGTGGCCCTCCTTGGTTGAAAGGTTGTAGACATTGTAATAAACTGATTATGCAAAACCAAGGCAAAAATTAAAATATCTGCTCACCAAATTGCTATTGGTGAGCATTTTTTTTAAGGCTAGAAGTAAATTTTGTCTTTTAAAAATTTTGTGTTTGAAATCAAACTACATACAATCAGATTAGCATCTCAATCCAGTGGCAAGTAAAAGTTTTGGTCTGGCTTGCACCTTTAGAACTGAATTTTCACGCCCTGCACTAGACAAATTAAATCTTAATTTAAAAGTTTTCCCCACTAAAACAATTTATTCCTCCAATATTTGGAGAATTACAGATCTGTAACTGATTGAAATATTAAAAATATACAAATATGTTTATTTTACAAGAAAAATGATTGAAACTAAATACACCAAACTAGATTCTTCTAGATTAAAATACAAAGTAGTGTTTTAAAACAGTAAATGATCAGGATAGACTAATCTTGACGAATAGCTAATTTCTTCTCAACTAAATGGTCTATGATGCTGAAAAAAAAAGAGTTTGCTGTAGTAACACTTAGACAAATACTAGAATGTTTAATATATCACATAATACATTTTATTCCACTTGTCAAAAATTAAAATTTGCTTTTTAGAAATTTTACAACAAAATAATACACAAAATTAATTAAATTACAAAAAATAAAAACTATCCAGACTTGATGAAGTTGTTAGAATTTTAAATTAATATTAGTTACTTTAAAAATGTTATTTATCAAGATTCATAGCTACACCTAGTTTCTCTTCTCAGCATGTACAAGTACATTACACAGAAATTAGGTGCAATCAAACTAAATACAATAAAATGGTGAGTAAAAATTTTGATCAAACTAGCACCTTTGCAACTGAAATTTTATGCCCTGTCCTAGACAAATTCAATTTTAATTAAGAGTTCACTAATCTTTAAGAAATTATAAGTAATTACACTGCTTAAACTGAATGAAACAAAATCCAGCAAATGTATTGAATTGTTTTCCATGCACTGGATGTATTCCTTGTAGGCTGATTGGGAATTCAGTAAAAGAGCTGAATCCAGTAAGTTACCAGAGTATGTTACTAAGGAGACCCTGAGTTAGATCCAAGCAAAATTACTCATAGTACTAAAAAATTCTAAATATTCATATTAGCTCACTTAAGAACACCTGTATTTCTTAAAAAAATAACTTAATCTTGGTAATAATGCCAAATTTTTTGTGAATAATTTTAGTTTATGAATTATTTCTTTAACTGCCTACCTAATCTTTAATTTAAAAAATTTAAGCAGATCAACGAAGTCAACCGATTTAAAATAGTGTCTTTTTAAAATTAGTCAAGTCCTTTCTTTTGAAATTCAATGTTATTAATGTTTATTAATCAATTTAATACTCAATTATTTATAATCATATAATATAATATTAACCATGTTGCAATTGCTATAGAAGTGAAAAGAAAAATTGCTAAATATACTTAAAACTAAATATATTTTCGCTTATACCGTAGTGCAGCTATGTGAAGTAGTTTCAATTTTTCATTCCATATTATTAAATATAAAATATATTTTATTACTTTTAAATAAATGTACTTACCAGGGAATTTTAACTTTCTTGTTTTCTCCTACTATTGCTGTCTTAAGCTCATTTTCAAACTGCTTCAATTCCTTTACTATAGCTGCTTCTTTTCCCTGGCTAATGACAAAACCTTAAAAAAATATATAACTATTAATTCAACCAACAGCAAATAGTTTGGAAATAATTTAAATTGCATGCACATGTTGTTTCATTTACATTATATAAAACTAATTTCTACTTAGAGGGTCATTCCAAATTTAATAGCAGATTACCGACTTTTTACAAGTGAATCTTTTTTTAATATTTTGGTCATTACATAATCTGGAAAGGCCAGAATTGTTTTTTTATTCTCAAATTCTACTTTTCTTGAAACTGTGATCATTGCTAACTTTGGGTAGCATAAAACTCCTTGTTTTGAAAATATTACTTGACATTTAGTAAGGCTTTAACATAGGGTTATTCAAAAAAAAAAAAAAAAAAAAAAAAAAAAAAAAAAAAAATGCAAGAAAAAAAATGAATTATGAAATTTCATTGTGTGTGGCCCATGCAGATGCATCTAATTTTGTTTCGATACATATACAGTTTTGTTAACCCATTAACGCCCTTATTTTATTTTGAGCAAATTTAATGAAAATCTTGAATTTGGTGTATTTTCCTGCAATATAAATATTATGAAAAAAATTTGTCAAAACAGTTATTAGTTTCTTTTAAAAAAAAATGCTGATCTAATATTAGATCACTGGGCATGCAGGGTTTATGAAGATGAAATGCTTGAATGAAGATGAAAAAACTGCAAACTGAAACCCAGAGACAAACTTTTGCCCATCACTGTTTCTAAATGAAGCGAGCGAAAAACACATGGTCTTAGAATAAAGGGTTATATGAAAATCGAAAATACCAATTTAAAACCGGTCAATAAGAAACAAATTTTTTACATGGATAAAGCTATAAGTTTACCGACTGATTTTTATGGTGACCGATTTTTTTTTCTTGACTCTGAATTAAGGAATATTCTTTCTTGCCATATTTGCAGTTTTGTTGGGTGAATTCAAGGTATTTCTAAAGAGGTATTTAAAGAGCATTTCTGTTTAGCGAACTAAAAATAAATAAATGGGTGTCAATGTGTTAATGCTTTTGAGCGTATATTCAGGAAAATGTTCCAAAATCTGGGAAATTTGGAAATCCAGGAGGATGCCAGCCCCGAGTTTGCTGGATAAAGGGTGCATTACTGTATTACAAAGGAAGTAACGGACCTTAAAATGTTCCATTTACAAAAAAGTACACTAAATATTACCACTAAATAGGCACTTGTGAGCTTGAATGTCCAAATCCATAAACCTTTTCACCATTTTCCTGCATTCGTTAATATGAATGTGCTGTGTGTTACCATAATCTAGAAATGCCACATCTAAATATGGAGGAGACTTTACAACTACAACAGCTCTAAACCAATCATTGCCTGAAAAAATACTGCCTTTAGATATAATTCAAACATCAATAAGCATGACGCATGTGATACAAAAATTTGCAAAGTCCAGTCCAATTGCAAAGTCCAATCAGTGATTCTCAACCTTTTTAAAACTACCCCCCCCCCCAAAGAGCGGAAAATTTTTCAACGACCCCCAACTTAGAAAATTCTGCAATTCAGGAGAAGAGCGATTATTTAATGTTGAAATTAATTTTAAGTATATTATTAGTTAGTAAACTTAGGCACCAAATTTCTTGTACTCTGAACTCGGCAAACCGCTGATTCCATTCCAAATAAAAACATTTATTTTTACACATTAATATGCTTACAGAATATATGGTAAAATTTGGTTAGTGGTAAAATTTTGATTAGTGGATAAAATTAGTGGATATTCTCCCTCAGAAAATTTTTGATTTTTAGCACACAAAAAAGTGAATTAAAGCTATTTCTTAGTCGCCCTCTGGATCCGTTTCTAAGGTAAAATGTTTTGTGAAGGGTCCGTTTTCACAATGAAATATATTGTGAAGGGTTCGAAAACGGACCTAAATTTCTTCTAAACAGACCCCTGAAGAGTCATTAAGGAATATATGCAAACTAATTTGGTTAATAAGGAATGAAAATGCTGATTTTTTGCAGTTGGTAATAATTGTTATTTGCCAAAAAACCTTTCAAGGTTATTTTTAAGTTAAGTCTTATTAAAAGTAAGCTTTTTATTACTATATAACTAAGGGTCTGGAATGTATCTGAGGGTTTAAACTCCCTCTTAAATTTTCATGAATATTTATTGTTTGGGTAAAATTCTAGTGAGCAAGAAATGGGTCCTATTGGTGTCCTTCGTCTTGAAATAACTTCTTTAACCCTTTCATACAGGTAGGGACATGCTATCCCAGGCTGGGAAAATTTTGAAATCACTGCTGGGACAACATGTCCCAGATACTGAGAACATTTAGGAACAGAAAATAATGCCAAATTGCACAGCCAAACTCATCATAGGCCTATGAATCTCTTATCTCAGTTGTTCGCCCATGTGATTAAACAAGCGACAACCACCAATACTGCTCAATCATCTGTGTTACATCTTGCCAATCTGTGGCGAGCTTACTCAACGCTAAAAGGGCAAGATATTTTTTTTAAAAACTCTAGGAGGGACATACCCTGCCCCGGTGCTCTGAGGGGTTTACGGCAGGACATATGATATCCTATCAATGAAGCTTGTAACATCATTGTTGTTATGTTATGTTATGTTATGGGATCACTCATGCATCTCTTAAAACTTTCAGACAGAAAAGTTATTTCATCATAATAATCACTTGGAGGAGAAATATCTGTTCCCGGTAATGAGGCACACTAAACCTTCTGGCACTGGTTATTGCAGCGAAAGTAACAACTGAACTCTACTCTAATCTCACTATTTCTGAAAAATTACAAGTTAAATAAAAGCATTGTAAACAAAAGTTGCATGGTCACCACCCAGGATTTAAACCAGGGACCATTGGGTTTAAGTTTAACGGCACATGCCATATCGCCCAAGCTATCAGGCTGTCGTCAGTTTCATTCGGTATTAAAATATAAATGTTATCTGGCATGCGCAGTAACTATACTACTATAAATAACCACTACGAAACCTTTTTTGCCCTATTGAAAGGGTTAGGCTAAAACTAATATAATATTCACCCTATTAAATTAGTATCTACTAGGTTTATAGATAGTATTTTGATTTTCATGCTTTAGTGTAGTGCTCTGCCATTGATTTGGTAAAGTACCTCACAGTCCTTGGGTATGAAACGGTTGAGAATCACTGATATAAAGAATAATTCAAACTTTATTAATATGATTTAAAATTAAATACAAGGTAAATAAATACAATGGTAGACCTACAGATTTTCTAAAGCCTCAAAAGAATGCATAAATTTTATCAACATTAAACTTATACATACCTGCATATTTAGCCAACACTAATTCACCTATTTCTGGTTCACTGTCTCCATCGAATTGATCAATACCCAAGCCTTGACAGTAATTTGTGATTTCAGTCGTCAGGTCAAAATTTTGCTGTACATCTAAAAAATATAACCAGCTGAATCAAATAATATTCTGAATAACTAGATCCCTATAAATTAAATGTGACCAGAATTGCTAACAGAAAAAATCCTGCAGTAAAGCACCCAACAAAGTTCAGCAAGACGATAAAACTGAGATGTGGGTGAGTATGTCTTAATAAAAAATAGTTAGGTTTATCAACAATTTTTTCTTGAGATTCTTTAAATAAGCTCTAGAATCCTATTGATGAAACTAAGGTAAACAATATTATATTAAACAAGTTATTAAATAACCAAAAATTAAAAACTCACTTCCCAAGGGAGCACAATAAAACTGATCCACTCCATCAATATGATAAATTACAATTTCTTGTTCTCCACTCGGGAATGGAATATACTTGCAATTTCGTAAGTAAAATTTGTCAGATCTTGAATTCTCTGAAGTTGAAGGAAGTCCAGCAAGCTAGAGAACAAACATAAAACCCTTACAATGATATTGAAAAGTAAAAATATTTCATTACTAACCTTCCAACTAATATCTAGTGACAAAACCACTGCAACTTAAGTTATACAGTAAAGCCCCGATTATCCGCGAGTGCCACAAATTTTTTCTTTTAATTACGATACGATATTAATAATTTTTTTAATACGAGAAATATACAGTGCCTAAGGGATTAAATCAACCAATTGGTTTTTATGATGCATTCAAATATCAAGTTCCTTATGAATTAAAACAACCAAATAGGTTTTATATAAAAAACCTAGAAGCTTTTTTGGAAAATTTGAAATGCCTTTTTTTTCAATTAATAATTTTACAGAATTAATGAATTAATTAGAGAAGCATTTAATATATTTTGTTCAAAAGACAATATTTTAATAAATGAATGACTTTAAACCCATAAGTTATTCTGCAGTTTTTTGGGGGGAGGGCGAAAAAAGGAAAAAAAACCCCACCCCACACATTGTTTTTTTTTTTATGAAAAAACCATTTGCTTTAAACCATGCCAACTACCAGCAAACACATAGTTTATCCCCTGATAATATCAGTAGATTAGATAAGAAAAATCAAATAATTACCTTAGAACTGTTGTCTAGTTGGATCTTCACATTCTGAACACCATCTATAGGTCTACTGAGAGCCATTACTTCATACTCTTTTTCAAATTGTATGTCTAAGTTCAGAGGCTGTACAACTTTAACAGCAATGGCTTGAGAAGGATAACTCATCAATTTCTCAGAAAAGGGCTGCAAGCTTTCCTTCGAAACTACCTCACTATTTCCGTAATCTATAAACAGGACTTCAAACTTATCACTAGACACAGCTTTGGTAACACTGGCTCTATACCAAACACCATCAGCTCCACTACGAGCAGACAAAAGTTCACCTTCCACAGGACTGTGGGATAAAGCACTATTGGCAGCACAGTTGTTGACTACAGTCAAAATTTCAGCCATTTGTTCCATGTTACTGTTGTCTTGCAAATAAAGAGTATCACATTCTTTATGATAAAATATAACCTTTCTCGGCTCACCTTCTGGAAGGCACTGATGCTCAATATCTTTGAACAGGAATGGTTTGATCACAGAAATAACTGGAACACCGGCATCATTTCTTTTTATCACACACACATTATAGCTATTTCCTATTGTCACGGATGGACTGTTAGAACTTACTTTAACTTTAATAGTGAAATTGGGAAAAGTGCGGACTTTCGGGGGCACATAAAATAGATCACAAGCTGAGACATTTGCAGCAGTCCCCAAGTCAATTAAATTTACTATATACTGTCCTAAAGCTTCATTAGAATCTTTAATGTATCCACGATGCAATTTCTTGTCTTCACACTTAACAAGAAAGACTTCGTTAACTGAAGGAACATGAACTATTTTATCACAGCTTAAACCATCCAACAAACTTTCCATTCTTTTATATTCTTCAATATCAGACGACTTTCTCACATAATGGTACTCATTATCAAAACTCAGAAAACTAACTTCTCCAAAATTTTCAAGCAGTGTCTCCTTTAGAGAGTTGAACAAAAATGGAGATACTGAAGAGCTGATACTGATAAGATGACTATCCCCATTCATTTTACCAGTGTACTTTATTGAGTATTGGCCCTCTATTTCTAATGGATTGATCAAGGAGGCTTTATCAAGCTGGACAGGAATGCAGAACATTGGTTCTGTTGAATAAGTGGAAGGCAATACAAACAGGTCAGATATATTTATAATGTCAGTGTTTCCATAGTCTATGAAGTAAATATTGTACCTTTCTTTTCCCAATACTGCTTTAATTAATCCTCTATACAAGTCTCCATCTTGGTATTTCACACAGAAAATGTCGCCAATCTGGGGAGCACCAGATATTGCTTGTAACTTTGATGTACGAAAATCAGATGTCATCGTAGAAAGTTTTACCATGTCACAAATCTTCTGTACAAAATATCTCTCATTTTCTTTGAAACATACAATAACATCAACAGGAGTAGAAGGAAGAACTTGAGGTTGTATGTTTGGTTTACTAGCATCTTTGGGTTTCAATATCTCAACAACATTAACATTTTCTTTAACATCTAGGACCTTCACTCTGAATAAATTTTCAACTTTTAACTGTTCCTCTAACACATCAACATTCGTCACCTTAAGAGGTATGGAAAATATTGGAAAAGAGCAAAGGGACGGAGGGAGAACTTTCATATGTTGAAGAGAAACCGTTTCAGTATTCCCAAAATCAACAAAACAAATTTTACAGGAATCAGCAGAACAAATTTCTACTACTGATCCTCTATACCAAACCTCATCACTACATTTAGCACAGAGTAGATCTCCAATTTCAGGCAAGCTGGCAATATCACCAAAGTTAGAAGCTTTCAATAAATCAGTTTCAAGGGATTCTCTTAGTTTCTGAGCAGATTTCATTTGGCTATAGTAAATATCTTCTTCTACATAACACAACTCCATCTCATCCCCTACACCAAATGTTTGTTTCTTCAAAGTCGATACTTTTGGTAAGCGATTAGTGCCTTCTGCTGTACAAAATTTAACCTCCTGAACTCCATTCTTATCACCAATGACCTTAACAGAATAAGTCTTTTGTAACTGAAGAGTTGAAAGGTCAAAGTTTTGTGCTGCAACACTTGTACAAAATACAGGATAAACAAGCAACTCTTCAGGTAAATCTCTCAAGTCTTTAACAAGTATTTCTTCCTTGTTTCCAAAGTCAATAAAATTGACCATAAACTTGTTTAAGCCAAGTTCTTTTTCAATGGAAACTCTATACCACAGACCATCACTAAAAAGACCACAATATATGTGGTTAGGTAAAACAGAAGAAACTGCTTTCTTTTCAACTGAATTCAACTTCTCAGTAAGACTTTCGATTTGCTTCAAGTCTTTCTGCATCTGTACATATATGTAATCTGAATCTGCATGGGTAATTTGGATATCCACAGGCTGCTCCTTAGCTGGAAGTTTTTGGAACGTAAGTGAACTATACAAGTTCTTTTTCTTTAGAAAATCAACCAAGGACTTTTGACCTTGAAAGAGCATCACTTGAACAGAATCTTTACTACAAGCTTTAACTTCCATAACCCAAACTTCATTCCACAACTTAGTTAATAGATCTCTGGTTAATTCTTCATTTTTCACACCATGCAAGCAAACTGAAAGGCTTAGTTTAGGATGTAAAAATTTTTCCGACAATGGTTTAATATCTACACCAGAAACATCACTTTCATTTCCATAGTCAATAAAAAATACTCTAAATGAATTTTCAGATTTTTTCAAAACCTGTCCTCGATACCAGTTTCCATCTTCAGAAAACTTGCAAGCTACCATTTCATCTATATCGGGATTATATCTGTTCATGCTATTGGAGGATGAATTACAAAACTTCACCAGGTTTTGAGAGAGCCTAATAATATCTGCTTCATCATTTTCTAATTGAACAAAGACTTCAGAGGATGTTTTAAAATAGACAACTTTTACATTGTACTTTTCACCAGGGCAAACTCTTCTGTCAGCAATTGCACCTTTCATCACCTTTTTTGGAAGGAGAGGGGGAGACTTAGTACTAATTTCAGAAGAAATTGAAGCTTTTTCCAAAACACCATGGTGCCACGGAAAGCACCTTAATTTGGAAGCTTCAGAACCACTCTGTAACTCTAATTCCTTATAGCTGCTGTTAATAGATTTGACGGAACCAAAAATTGGTTGTAAAGGAAATAATTTTTTGAATTTTTCAAGGGAGAAAGTGTTGGGCTTTTCACAACAAAGCACATAAGATTTTTTTTGTTGAAGATTAGATGGCAGATCATGCAAAACAGTGATTTCATCTCGGTTTCCATAGTCAATAGAGAGAACTGTAAAACTGCTCTTCAATTTATTCAAAACTACACATCGAAAAAAGCCATATCGGGATGAAAATCCAACAGCAACATCACCTTCTTTGGATCTAGGGAAGAAAAAAAAGCCTATTACAAAAAAAATATCTTTTAAAAAAATTATTTGAAAATACTGTTTCTTCAAACTTGGGATGCAATGTGGGAACAGAAGGAATAGTCATATCAAACCAAACTAACATTTTTTATTTATTTTATTGAAGCCATTTGGCCAAAAATCTGTGCTACCTGTAAGTAGATTTTGAAAAAATATTATTTCGACCCATGGGTCATTCCATTTCAAATCATCCAGCAAAATACAATTTTGTCACCCATAGTCACAGATTTCAATGAAAATTTTTCTATAGATAGATTTTAGCTTCCTCATGACTAATATGAAATTTTACTTCCATATCTCAAGTACTTTCTGAGAAAAAAAATGTCAAAATATTGAAAAATTGGAAAAAACGACATTTTGGAGGCTGGTTTTTTAGGCCATGTTGTTGTGTGAAAAAAATCATAACTTCGCTAATTATAAAGATATCATGATGGAATTTTCACTAAAATGTTCCCAAGAGTATGGGGATTAAGAAAAAAAATAGTAAAAAAATCCTTTTTAAATACAAGCCCCCCAGAAATTTTGCAAAGTGAAAACTTTTGTAAAAAAACCCAATGAATTAAAAAACTCTCTCACAAAAAAGGCATAGGAGTTATCTACACCAATTTTTCTTTAAATTACACACAAAAGTATAAACTAAAAGACTAGAAAATAAAAACAGTGGGGTTTTGAGTGCTAATGTGTTTAATTTCGGAAAAACCGAAAAATTTTAGCTTTTTTTGGCAAAAAATTATAGTATGTAGAAATGATAAAAAAAATTATCAGATAAACATTATTTAATTATTGCTAACTAATTTTAAATTTGAATAATTGTTTCTTTCAATGTTATAATTTATCTTTTGTGATGAAAATTTTTATGCATTTGTTTAAGTTCAGTGGTTATGGTCCTCTCACGTCACATCATCCAGGCTGTCTCACCCATGATATCATAAACCCATATCATAGACCCATGTTAATTGATTTTTATTACTTGCTGGTTAACCATCCTTAATACCAATCCAATGTAAAATTTTATTTTACTTTTGGGGAAAATGGCTAAAGTATTGAAAAAATTAATAAAGTTTATCAAAATGCAAATATCTGAACAATTCAATTTAAAAAGCATTACTTTAAAATAATGATATTTTTAATGCTTAATATATAAACAATGAAAAAAAGGTACAGCAATTATTTTAAATATAGAAGAAATAGTTGCATATACTATACCTAAATTTATGTGTGAGTCAAGAAATTGTTTAAAGCATCATTATTATGAAATTTTTTCTAGGATGCTTTTTCTTCACCAAAGGCATGTTAACTTTTAAATTAAAAATACCAAATAAACTAAGAAACTGGAAAATAGCAGTGGCTTTATGAGTATAAATCATAAGCTAAAATATTGTTATGTTCTACCCAAAATTAAAGCTAAAAAAAATGCAATTAAATTGATTTACTATAAATTTAACTAAAAGTGGAGGAACATGGAAGATAAGAAAGTATCAGCATGGAAAAACAAATCCCTTAGAAATTAAATAAATGATTTATAAAAGCTTGAAAGTATGTATTAATGTATGGAGGAGTCACAAAACCCGTGAGTGCCCCTTTCATCTGGCATTTCAAGTGGTTTCTCCTTTATATTCTTTCTAACTAGTCTTGGTGTACAAAATATACTGTAATAAATTAATGATTCATGCTAGTTGCTTCTGCATATATTCTGATGTCTGGGATTCATCATTCAACAAATCCTTTTCATGCACAAAGAGATTTGGGATTTGGAGTAGTCATATTCTTTGGTTCCGTGAGATGTCTCATTTCAAAGAGCAGCACGAAGTGTTGAAAAAATAGTGATTTGTTTAACCATTGCTAAAAGCAAAATACCTGAAGCCTTGATCTTTGGATTAATTTTTTGTAGTATGCACAGTTAAGTATGTCAGAAAACTTTCTTTTTATACTTCTGTGAAAATTTTATCTTATGTTTTTAAAAAGTGAAGTTATGATTTTAAAAAATATCTTTTAAAAGGGCAACTTCCAAACCTGTAAACTTTACTAATTTCCCCCAATACTGCACATATTTTAAATATTATAGGCAGCATGGAAACCATTCTTTACTTTTAAAAACTTGTGTTAGTGAAAATAAACTAAAAAATGCTTGTTAAAACTTGCCTTCTTATCTAAACCTATCAATAGGTCCTAATAAAATATTTAAATATAACCTTAAATATGAAAAACACTACCCATTTGCTTTCTTAGGAAAAGTTTACATTGGTCTTTTAAGGATGGTTAACCAGCAATTAATAAAAATCAATTATCATAATGATATCATTGGTGAGATAGCCTGGATGATGTGACGTGAGAGGACCATAACCACTGAACTTAAACTAATGCATAAAAATTCTCATCACAAAAGATAAATTATAATATTGAAAGAAACAATTATTCAAATTTAAAATTAGTTAGCAATAATTAAATAATGTTTTTCTGATATTTTTTTTCCATTTCTACATACTACAATTTTTTGCCAAAAAAAGCTAAAATTTTTCGGTTTTTCTGAAATTAAACACATTAGTACTCAAAAAAAAACCCCACTGTTTTTATTTTCTAGTCTTTTAGTTTATACTTTTGTGTGTAATTTAAAGAAAAATTGGTGTAGATAACTCCTATGCCTTTTTTGTGAGAGAGTTTTTTAATTCATTGGGTTTTTTTACAAAAGTTTTCACTTTGCAAAATTTCTGGGGGGCTTGTATTTAAAAAGGATTTTTTTGCTATTTTTTTTCTTAATCCCCATACTCTTGGGAACATTTTAGTGAAAATTCCATCATGATATCTTTATAATTAGCGAAGTTATGATTTTTTTCACACAACAACATGGCCTAAAAAACCAGCCTCCAAAATGTCGTTTTTTCCAATTTTTCAATATTTTGACATTTTTTTTCTCAGAAAGTACTTGAGATATGGAAGTAAAATTTCATATTAGTCATGAGGAAGCTAAAATCTATCTATAGAAAAATTTTCATTGAAATCTGTGACTATGGGTGACATGGTCTGGATGAACTGACATGGAATGACCCCCATCCAAGTATACTATACAGTCATAACATTCAGGGCCGTATTCAGAAAGAGAAAACGTAGAAGAAACGAGAATGGTATAGAAACTATGAAAAACCTCCTGTGCAAGAGATTTAAGACGGTAACTCCCAAGCTCTCATCTGCCATATTGTTGAGATTCGAATCTATGTGGATTGCTTTTACACTTTTTTGTGGTTTGTTAAATAGTTTCACAAAATCTAGAACAACTACTTATTACCAAAAAAAGTCTTCAGACATTTAATATATTAACAAAGTAATGGACATCTAGTGTTAGTAGGATTTTGTATTACACTGGGCAACAGTGAAAATGTAAAATTGATGAAAATGTCAAATTATATGTAATTTCAGCCTGTTAAACACGAATATGGCAATAAAAATTCGATCTTTGTTCCGGTTTTTTCATAAAGTTGAGATTTTACTATGTATGACAGAAGTACAAGAATTCATTTAAATTGCCTTTTAAGTGATGTTTATCACTTTAATTCTTAAAGAAATAACCATGAAAACATGAAATAGTCTTGCCAAAATATAATTGAAAGGTTTGCTAGCTCTTTTGATTATACTCACGTCTAGAATAGATCTAAAATATGTCCAAAAGTTGGTTACAACTGCAAGCATAGGCTATCAGACTTTGTTCTGGTTTTCTATGCTAAATCTAAATCTCATTTATATACACTTAGAAATACACCCCGGGCTTCTCCCTAAATTATATAGTTATAGGATGTGTGGCTTTTAAGATATTTACCGTTTCAATCTCTGATAAAAAGACAATTTGTGTTGTAAAGTTGAACTTTGATTTACTCTGATCAAATGCTCCCAAAATAGTTTTTAAAAAGCTTATAGATGACATTTAATGTGTTGAGCTGGTAAGATAAGATATATTAAGTGTGTATAGAAAGGGTATTTAGACTGTTTACAATGTTCATGACATTTGTATTTTCAAAAGTTGAACGCAGATTTGTTTTATTGAATACAGAGTTATAGCCGACTGTTTCATTCTCAAAGAAACATCCAAATTTTTAAAATTCCTGTTGAAAGTATCGGTTTAAGAACTCCTTGAAGTGAGCACAGACCACTCAAGTCATATTTCATAAACTAAATATGGTTTAGGAGCTTCTGAATGTGTTTATAAATATCTTCCATGGGTCGCAACCTATTTAAGGAGAATGGAAGGAAGTTTACGACTATTTCAAAGCAAAACCATTATTTGACTTAATTTTGACAATTATTTTGCAAAGATGCGACTTGTTTACATGGTCTGAGACCATTTTTATGCTATCAAACCTTCTGTATACATGCGAAACACAATGCTATAATTTCCATCAAAATAACGATAAAATTTTGTATGACAGCAAAAAAAAATTTGTATTATAACATGTTTTCTGCATGTGTTGAATGCTTGAAGACATTCTAAATAAATATTACTCATATTCATGCCTAAATTATAAATTTATCCTGAGCTATGTTTTAAAAATTGCAATATTTCTGCACTAATCACAGTATATCATGACCCCTCTGTATTTCTGAAACAAGAACCAACCCAGAATTTTTATGGTGATATTTGTAATTAGCACATCAAAATCAATAGGAAATGGCTGTTTTTATAATTTTTACACGAACTTTGTCAAAAATTGTTGCCCAGTGTTATTAGTGTATAATTACTAGTAAAAGTGTGCGCCAGGTGGCGCTAGGAGCACAGGGGGAAAGAATGGCAGTCTCAAATCCCTCGTTACAAGAAATTTTTTTCCATATTGTTGCAGTCTCTTTTCTTTTACATGTTTTGAGTTTCCCAATACACCCCTTAGAAATCTCCAAATTCCTTGCCAAAAAAGATGTCAAATTTGGCAACTATTTGCATTTCATAATTTTCAGACCTTTACTAAATTTTTTAAGGAGTCTTTACTCATACATATTTGTTGCATGAAACTTCTAGGTCTCATGTAGCACAACTATACCATTTTATATCCAGTGATGACTTCGATTGATATCGTAGGGATATATATTGATATAGCCTGCTACCTGGGGCAGTAAAAATTAAAAATTAAACCAAATCTTTCAATTTCAATTGGCATTCAATAAGTATTTATCATGTTGCCCAAAATTTGCAAGCATTATTAATAATTCCAAAATTTATCACATTACCTTTAACATATACATTTCCTGCTTGTCAAACACAGAAATTTTTTTCAATAAAATTCAAAAGTTTTCTGGAAATAATTTTTTTAAATTTGGAAAACTTATTTGTTTCAATTGTTATGCATAATTCAATTAACTATAATTATAATATTTTCAAAAGAAACCTCAAAATAATCAAGAGCTGATCTCAATAGCTTATTTGTGACCTTACAAACTTAGGGGATCAAAAACTAGGTGCAGTCGTTACAACAGTAACACCAAAGAGCATTTACTTCTTGCAGAAAATTTTTTACTTCAATTGTATGAGTGGAGAAAGCATTTCGCTTTATCCAAGTCTGACTGAAAGTTTCTTCTATATTGAATATATGTCTACCTTCTCATTGAAATTTTGTTACATAAAAAACACCTACCGGAAACTTATATCTTCTTTATTTTGCATTGTTGTTTGAAGCTCGTCCTCAATTGCCGCTAGTGTTTTAGCACTTTCTTTAGTTTTGACAACTCCATAAAACCTATCGTTGTGGAATTCAATTGGAAGGATTTCAATTTCCATGTTGTTCTTTAAATCAGTCCAAACAGTTTGTATATCAGAGCTAAAAAGACAAAATTGATTTTATTAGTTCTAATATAAAGAAATATGTTAAAACTTTGATATGTCGTCCTTACAAAATTAACATAGGGTCATTAAAACAAATTTGAAAAAATCACTAAGATGAATTATTGATTAGCGCAATTCTTGCCAGGTGCAAAATGTAAGGCAACCAATGTGATTATTCAGAAACTAAACATTCAGATTGCTATCATTCGGGTATTTAGCATATGGCTTTCAGAAATTCACCCCTACCCTCTTTCTAGCCTCTTTGTCAGCAGGTTTTTACAAATTCTGAAGAAAATTGACAGTTGCTGTAAGTAGGGAGTATGTTTGAGTCACTAATATGATTTAAAAATAACAAAAAATAAATATATGTATTGGAAGAAGGTCACTGACACTAAGGTTGGCATAATTACTTACGTACATGATTTAATACAATAATTTTAGGGGGAAAAATTGAAAGTAACACATGCAGCATATCATGAAAAAGAAACACACCAATACCAGGGATGTGATTGGCAAAAAGGCAAAAAAGTGGAAACCCAATATATTTCAATAAAATGAACGTGCAAAGCACAAATTCATACAAAAGGCAACTTACAGAATAGACAATTAAACTACAGCATAATTAAAATGACATACTTGCCAACTTTTGAAAACTGTCATCAGTAATATTTTTCGCGACTCATTCCTCAAAAGTACAATTAGAAAAAATGATTCAAAGTTACATAAAAGGGGTAAAAAAGTATACTAAATGTGAAATTAGAGTTTTAAAAAAAATCATGAATCAAAGAAATTTGTAATTAAGTTGAAAATAAACAAATGCTTTAATTTCAGGGATGTGATTGGCAAAAAGGCAAAAAAGTGGAAACCCAATATCTCAATAAAATGAACGTGCAAAGCACAAATTCATACAAAAGGCAACTTACAGAATAGACAATTAAACTACAGCATAATTAAATTGACTATTTTTACTCATTTATGAAAGCAAAGTAAATGATTTTAAGACAAAAAAGTAAACTATCTAAACAAAATTTCCATGCAGTGAGGACAATATTATGAGGAAACAATTATACCAAATCATTTAACAGTTGTATCGCCTATATTAAAATTATTTTCTCTACATTGAAAGGTTTTCTTGACTGAATAGTTACCAAGGTGTCAAAAATTTAAATTACATGTATGACTTTTAATATATTTTGAATATAAGAGGTAATGGTGCCTCAGTGTTGATTGGGTATCAAGGTCCACTTATAATTTATATTTATTATAAAAAATTTAAATAATGCTTAAATAATATTATTTACCTTACTTTTCACACACCCTATTTTCTGCACACCTTGTAAATCTTTGTTTCAACCCTCAAGTTCAAACCATAAATTTCTATTTACCTTCTTGCAAACAACAAGAAATTCCTCTAATATTTTTTTAATTTGCCAGCTAAATATTGGACACATTTGAACTGCAAAAAGTGAACACTTTCTCCCAAAACAAGCATTTAAAATCTAGGATATTGACCCAAAGTAAGAAAAACGCGATCGCGAACCGTCTGTCAAGTTGTTTTTTCTGCCCGCGTCCACGCCGTCAAAAAGCCAACTTTACAGGCAAACGTCCGGAAGAAAGCGTAAGAATTATTTTTTCTTCGAAAAATTTTTCGGAATTGCGTAAAAATTAAGCTTCATCCGTAATTCCGTAGTACAAACCGAATTTCCGTAACAATTACGGACATTCCGTAATAGTTGGCAAGTATGAAATGACTATATTTTTATTCATTTGTGAAAGCAAAGTAAATGATTTTACTATAAAGACAAAAAATTAAACTACCTAAACAAAATTTCCATGCAGCGAGGACAATATTATGAGGAAACAATTATACCAAATCATTTAATAGTTGTTTCGCATATTATTAAAATTATTTTCTCTACATTGAAATGTTTTCTTGACTGAATAGATACCAAAGGATTTGTGAAAAATACATATCGGACAAAAACCAGAAATGAACAATATATAATGGGTGGAAAATTAAGTGTTTTTTGTATTAGTGCTTACAACATTTTTGTTACTATTCGATTTAGTAGCAGGGAAAATTGCATTTTAGTACTATCCTTTAGTTTAGTAATAAAATAAATATACTATTAACAAGCACAAAATTATAAGTAACTACGAGGCATAAACAAGAACAAAACCTAATAATGCAATGTGAAAAAGCATGTACAAACGCAAAAATAAAGCTTCCTGGAGAAGGATTTTCATTGACTTCATAAGTAGCCAATGTAATTTAACACTTAGAACCTTGAAAACGAAATAAAGGTATTTAATTAAAAATACTTTTAGTAAAATCGTAGTTAATTTAATCAACAACTCAAAAAGTAAAATTGCATGAATTTGTACTAAATGAAAAATCTAAAAAACTCTAACATCTCTTTAAACCCTTCCCCACAAATTCCAGTATTTTTAAAATCCCCAAAAATACCCAGAAAAGATTTTTAAGAGGGTTTTCCAGATAAAAAAACTGTTGATTAATACTTAAAATAGCAATACTGCATTGCTATTTAAGTATTCTGTATCCTGACCTCATCAAATCGGAAAATCATCAATTGGCATTTTTACTTCAATTGTCAAAAATGGTGTAAAAAGTCCTATGATATAATGGAGGTCAGTTTTAGATTCAGCACATCAAAAAACATTAGAAATGATTTAATGGAAAAATTTGAATTTAAAATTTAGCATAATGAGTCCATTTTCAAAATTTTGAGGCATTTCCCAATATAACATAAAAACCTGAATTTTCAGACAGCATGAAAGTCCAAGACAAAATGGAGGTCATTTTCGGATTCAGCACACCAAATCTCATGAAAAATGTTTTTTGCAGACCTGTGAAATAATATCAAAATGAAGTTACCACTTATTGGCGGAATCTTGATCTGGCTCTTGAAGATGAAGCACAGATATCATAGTAAATACGGAAACACCTGAAATATAAATAAGTGGTCATAAAAAAGATAAACCTTATAAACCAAAAAATTAAGACTCAATAACATTTAAAATAGGGGTTTCCAACTTACAAGTACTTGAGGGCCACAATAGAAAGCACAAGTTTAGCAGCAGGCTGCAAATTTGGCCCCTTTTGTATTCATGATATATATTTTTGGGGGGAGTCTCTAATATGGAACTTTTTTTGGTGAGGAAGGAACAAAGGTCATTTACATGTCAGTTCATTACTGAATTACTGGAATTACCGGTCATTACTGAATTACATAGAGGTCATTACTGAAGGTAATACAGTATCGGATCCCTTATCCGGCATCCCAAAAACCTACAGTTTTTCCAAATTTTTTTTTTTAAGTTCTGACTCTTAAGTTCTGAAGTTTAACTTTTAAGTTCTGTTAAGTTACGATACAGCCGCAGTTATGTTAGTAAACAGACGCTGCATTTTTGAGCTTTTTTTTCAGGAATTGTTCTGAAAACCAGACTGATGCCGGTCCCAAGCGAGCCGGATACGTAGTCCTATACTGTACTATATTTTCAAAAATTTCAGAGGATACGTAGATTTTTGACTACTGCTTAATTAATACCAAGTTTTACGTAAAATTGGGGGTCTTCCTCCAAAAAACTTGTGTAAGTTTTCCTAAAAAAAGTTGTACTTCATTTTTGGATACTGACTGGAACCCCTTGCTACTCCCAGGAGGTGGGTTATCGAAAATGTTTTGAATTTTAGCATGTTTGAAAAGTGTTTTGAGGCTAATTTTGGGGGGTTCTCAGAAAGCTTTGTGAGCCAGACAAAAATACCCCATGGGCTGCTAGTTGGAAATCCCTGTGAATTTCTAAATATCTATAGAAACAAAAAACAAAGTAACCTTTATTTAATTTAATAATATTCAACTCTTATAGGCTATTAAGGATTTATACAGCATTTTAAATAAATAACATTAAATGTGGTTACTTTGGTCTAATAGGAATACTTATTTCACATTAAAACCAAATAAAAGTTTTTTACTCAAAATTTTAAAGAAAGTTGCTTATATTATTTTTCAAATATTTAACTATAATATAAGCTTACCAAAGTCTGAACAGACTTTAAACATTTAAAAAGTTTGAAATAAGAGGTCCAATGTTACTTTAAATTGGATATATTTGGCATTGATAAAAAAAAAACTAAAACTTCAAGGCAACTTAAACAATCTTCTCTATTCCAAGTTCATTTGAAGCTTTATTTGGAAGACCATAATAATTGAACAAGCTTGCTTATACAAAAAATAATCCCCTTTTTTCATTTTAAAATTATAAAGACAAGTTTTCAAAGAAAAGAAACAGACAAACAATAAATACCACTTTGTAAACCTTGACATGTAATTTGATGAGCTGTATAAACCATCAAATTGCCATGACACAGATGGTACATTATTATGATAAAAAAAAAAAACATTATTCTGTGATGAAAACTTATGAAAATTATTTGAAAGGAGACTTTTTGTGTTGTAGAAAGTATAGCTTTGTTATAAATCTAAAATCAAATTTAATTTTAAAAAAAAGCATGAGTTTCTTAGCATTTCTGTGTCAAGGGTAAAAACAAATAAAACCTGTTTTAAACACACAAAAAAAAACTTGTTTTTCCAACCCTGCTTCACAACAATATCATCTACATTATTATCTTTGATGTTTATTTTCTAAAAGTCTGAACATGTTTTGTGTTAACTAACTATTAATGTTTTTGCATTGATAAGTAAACTAATTGTACTTGTACTACTAATTGTAAATAAGTAAGAAGCAGTTTAACCACAAGTTTGTCTAACATTAAGTTCCACAGATGATTTACCATGCCAAAATAATAAAGCACAAATTACTATTTATAACATATATACAAAAATAGATATAGATAAAAAATATACCTTTATCAAATAGAGAAACATCATGAACTTTGTTAATGCATCCATGAGCATGGACATTAAAAACTTTATCCAAAGCTAAAGATTTGAAATCAGATGCTTGTTTTTCGCTCCATTGGACATTTTTGTCACTAGAGCTATCAACTAAATTGCAACACATTGCCTACAAAACAAATTGAATACAATTAATTTCAATTAACTGAAAATAATAAAGCAAAAAAAAAAAGAATTGCAAATAGAAGCAAAGGCTAGGATCTGAGAGAACAGGTCGAAATTTACAAATTTATTTCAACATATAACAGAGTATATTCCAAAAATTCTAACTACAAAATTCAACTAAATTTATTTAGTGTTTTATTTAATAGGTGATTTTCCAAGTTTATACCCTGTTCACTGTGGTGCAATGTTTGAAAAGTAGTGATATTCGTAAACGTAAGACACAGTAAATAATTTGATCTAAAGAGGGAAATTTTGAAATTTCAGGCTTAATTCATCAATAGAGTTCAACAGATACTATTATCATTAAGGTGGTCCACTTTTCTATGGGAAAAAACAAATTGTTATGAAATTGCGACGGCACCCCCTCATTTTTTTAGACCTACTTAGAAAACTATTCAGGCAAAGTTTGGACTTGGTACCTTAATTAGAAAGTGATGACCAAGAGCAGTGAAAAAGTCCAAATTCGAAGATTTTTATACAAAACAACTAAAAAACCAAAGATCAAACCCTCTCATTTTGTTCATGATTTTTTTATAAGAAACTATTAACGTAAAAGATATAATGTCCCAGGTTTGTTTTTTTATCACCATTATTTTGCCCAGACAGCACACACGTCTACTTTACTACCTTAAACTCGTCTAATCTCATCCAAAACTCATCCACATCCATCGATAACATCTATTACACGTCGATTAGACGTCCATTTTGGGATATCTAATTTTCGTCCATAAAATACGTCTATTAGACGTCTATTAATAGATGTTTTATAGATCTTCCAAATCGATAACATCTATTACACGTCGATTAGACGGCCATTTTGGGATATCTAATTTTCGTCCATAAAATACGTCTATTAGCCATCTATTAATAGATGTTTTATAGATCTTCCAAATTTAGTTCTTAAATGGACGTTTTGTGGAACAGTTTTTTAGATATCGTAAGCTGGCAACACAAGTAAAGTGAGTAGATTGCGCATGCGCCGCACCGAATTCGAAACCAAATCCAGAAACTTACTATTGACATTTTATTTGTTTACCTTCGCTTTCGCGATAAAATTAATCAAAGTTAGCAAATATCTCTAAAAAACCAACAAGAACAAGGATATTCTGGACTCAATTGATACATCTGCCAGAACATGTTCTGGGTAAGTTTTGTACTTTTGTATTAGATTATCTCCATATTTTGTTTTACTGTATTAATGTAAGTAAGTTTACAAGTAAGTAAGTTTTCTTTTTTTTCTAGATCTAAAGGTCTTCAATGCAAATGTGCAATCTGTGGTATACCGAGAAGTGGAAATCCTAAAAAAGGTTTCACAAATTTCCCAGCAATCCTAAAATGTAGGTTTAATTTCTCGTTTATTTATAAATTATATTTCATCATAGAAAATTAAATATACCATAATATCTTTAAAATTAACTGTTATGCTATTCGATCAAAAAGTTTATGCTGTTTTACTTATTAGTTAAAAATAATTCTGGGTAACTTTTGAAAATCAATTATTATTTAAATAAAAAACATGTAAAATATCTTAACCAACAGAGTAAACAATTTTAAATGTTTTTTTTTTCATTGACATGTATATCTAATTTGTTGAAGGTATCCAATAAAGTATAATTATCAAGATTTATTCTCAGTTTAATTTGATAAGTACCTACTAATTCCAGTTCATACTTTAACAATTTTGCAATTTTTTTTTCAGTAAAGATTCTTTTCCCTAGTGGCACAGCTCCTACCAAATATGTCAAGTTTACGTAATTGCAGATAGAATTATGTGAAATTTGGCCATACATGACAAAATTGGACGAATCTGAAACATTTATGCTGCTTAGGTTTACATAAAAAAATTACATGCACCTTTTTTGCATTGTATGTTATATCATGCTTTGTTTCAAATCAACTTTGTGTATTCATGTATATTCTTTTGGTCAATCACATCCCTGTGATACACCTGATGGTTTTAGCTGAATAATACAATAGTATAGGCTTGAAATGTTAATTAAATGTGCTTAAGTTATTCAAACTAATCTCAGTATTCAAGGCATTGTCACTAAAACAATATAATTGAAAATTGGCCTTCAACTTTTGATGAATTGTTAAAAAAGCACTAATGAAGTTAATGTTATAGATGATTTTCTTTTCATATTTTAACACTTTTAAAAAAACTGTAACCCTAATGACATAAACTATTTTTGGATATGTATCAAATAATCTGTATGTTTAAAAATTGTCTAAAGTTTTAATGTTTAAATTTTAAGGTGTTTTTCCTTAATAAGATGATTTTTTTAACTTATAATTGATGGGATGTAATTCCTGGAATTGTCTTCATATATTCCTATTGGAAATTGTATGATAAAAGAACTCATAGAAGAAATATTGTTAAAATGAAGTTCATAAATTCCATGAACTTAACTTCTTTATATGTATATAAGCAGTGATTTTTGAAATGTATACGTATTTTACTTATATGTGTATAATTTCAATGTTTTTAAATACGTGAAAATAAAAAAAACCCATACTTTCATCTATAAATCTTTATGTTTTTATTTAGGTTTCCAATTTTTTCTTCATTTTGTAGATACTTTTTAAGGCTTGATTTTTATGATTCTTAGTAAGAATGATCAGTAAAGGTGTGGAATTTCACTTAATAGGGATTAAAGTTATTTTAAAGAATTTAATACTACTAAAGTGTAACAAAATTTAATAGATTTGGTTTTCTTTTTTTACACTACTGATTTCTAATTGTTATTGATTAAAATTAATTTTTTTCTTATAACTTAAACCCCTGTCACCCTAACTATTATACTTTTACTAATATTTTTATAATAAGTAAACCTTTTGATAATTTTAGGCCATTTTGAATCCAATCAATGACATTGATATTGGATTCAAAATGCCCTAAAATTATTATTGAAAAGATTACTTATAATTAAAAATATTGGTAAAAGTATAATAGTTAGTTTGACAGGGGTTTAAGTTAGAAAAAAATTAATTTAAATCAATAAACAATAACAATCAGTAGTGTAAGAAAAAAGGGGCGGGGCCGTTTATGGTCACCCTAAAGTCGTCTAATAGACGTCTTTTGGAGGAGTCCACTGTTCCATAATAAGACCACACTCATCTACTTTTGGACGTAAGTGATCCATGGGAGGACGTCGATTAGACGTCTATTGGACTAGTCTAATCGACGGCTATTGGAGTGACATTTCTACGAGAAATTGACGAGTTATAGAATAGTTTTCGATGAGTCTTGGAACAGTTTTAGACGAGCGGAACTGGTGGAATAGACGTCTATTCTACTGGTATTCGACCAGTTTTTGCTGTCTGGGTTGGTTGTATAGTAATTTTCTAATGTCCAAAGAACTCCTGTAAAATGGTTTTTCCTGCATGTTTAAACAGCTAATAACTCTAGAACTATACCACTTAAAAATATGAAATCAGGCTCATTTTTTTAGTAATTTTATTTTCTTTGATTTGGTGTGCATCATAACCACCTTTTTCAAAAATTTTAAGAACTGAGAAAAAAATTTAATACAATTATTTTTATTTTGAAAAATTGTTTATTAAGAAATTTCAAAGCTTTTTAACTCCTTAAATAAACATTACTATCAAATTTCAAGTTGAATATAAGATTTAATCATGTAGAAAAAATGAAAACCCTAAAAACCTTCAAATAATACAAAAAGAGCTATTAATTAACATGGGAAATTCCTCTCCTCTTGGTCATCAACTTCTAATTCGAATACAGAGTTGAAATTTTGGCTGTGAGCTTCTATTAGCTGTTCAAAAAAAAGTAGAGGGTGCCCTGAAAAAAAAGTTTTTGGGCCACCCTAATTATCATTAAGGGGGTAGGTGCACGAAACAAAGTCCCTATCTCCGTAATGTTAAAAATGAGGATTTTTAAGGAACATTTTTAAAAAATGTACTGAATCAAAGTTCCCAAATTTTTTTCTGAGTATTTCCTGAACTATATTACATACTTTAATGAGAGATTTTAAGGCTATGATGATTGGTTATTTTTTAAAAAATTACTATCTGGATGTACTTGGCTTTTTTCTCAAAAAGACTAAAATTTCATGATGTATCATACAGTAACATCAGTTTGAATGAATTTTTTGAGAACCCCCCCCCCATTATAATATGTAACATAGTGCCATTAATTATAATACCAAGTTATAATTAATTTGCACAAATAGATTTTGAGAAAATGTTCCTTATGTGGTAAAAAATAGTTTTGAGAAAAATGAAATTTAGTAAAATTACTTATTACTAAAGTGCATATCATCACCATAGCTATAATATTTAAACCACAATTTTTTTAAAAAAAAAAAAAGCTAAATTTCAAGGCTGAACATATAACAACGTTTATTTTGGCTTGAGGGGGCGTGGCACCACAATCACAGCTAATTATCCATTTTTAATTATTTTTTTTTAAAAATACTTCTACTCCACATAGAATAATAATTTTGGTATCGTTCGAAGCATAAAATGTAATACTTGTTGAAAATGCAAAAATTGAAAAATGAGTTTTTTGGTCGAAAGTTGTGCACCTACTGCAAAATATATACCTAGAATGCAAAATATATGCAAAGATGGTTAGCAGGAGGAGAGAGGTTGTAGATTTTTAAAGACAAATTATTGATTTAAAAAATTAGAAAATATTTGGAAGTTTGTACAAATTAAACGGTATCACCAAGTTAATAATGAAAAAATAATTTAAAAAAAAAAGACTTAAAAAACCTTGGAACTTGGAAGTTTTCAATCTTAACATTTACACTTTTGAATAAGGAACACCATAAAAGAACTTTTAGTCAGTAATCACAAGTGGAAAAAGTTCGGAAAACATTGGCCTAGTGGAATATATTTTTAACCTAACAAAAGGACCTAATTTAATTTTGAATAGTATTTTTTTCTTTAACAAAATAAACAAATAACTTTTATGAAAAAAAACCCACTAGCCTAACTTGCTAAAACAAGTTGGTTTCTCAGCACACTAATTGGAATAATGAGATAAGTAGGAAAAGAGAAATCGGAGAAAGGATTTTTCTATCAATGCTATTTCAAGAAATAGAGATAAACATACTACTCAGCAGAGAATTGCAGGTTCTTTAATTTAACCCTTTCAGAACTAGTCACGCCAAATTACCATTGGATTCAATAGTATTCTCAGTGGCTTAGGATTGAAAGGGTAAAAGGAAGAAAGGGTCTTTAAAAATTAAGCTAATGTAGAAACCGATTAAAAATTAAAGAACATATATTTTTAAAACACCAAATTTTAGCATGAAAAAATTTAAGGACTTAAGAAGATTGGGAACCTTGATTAATCTAGTACTGAATAAATGAAGCACACATTACCTGAGTTGGGTACTTCTTAAACCCTTCAGGAAGCTGATAAATTTGATTTAAGGGAAATGTACAAGTTCCACCACTATCTATGAAGCTTACCAAAGAAGAAGAAGGCATCACCTAAATAGAAAATAGCAGCGTCAGAAAATATAAACACAAATAATAAAAGAGGGTTAAAGAAATATTCCAAAAAATTTTACCTTCATAATTTGAACTCGACGATACTTTGATTCGTGGTTAACACAACAAATATCATTTACAGAACAGTCAGCTTTCCTTAAATTAGCAGAGGACATAAACTTCTCCATTTCACACAACACATCTTCAGCTTCTTCCAACTGAACCCAAAAGCAAGACGGACTGGTGATGCTACAAACACGGACCTTCAAAGAATAATTATCCCTTTTGTGATAAACATGTAATGAATAAAAATATTTAGATATAATAACAAAGTAAGCTGTTTCATTACTTCAAAACTAGAAAAACTCCAACCTCTAACGAAGATTATATGTAGTTTGTAATGAATCCTTTATCTAGAAATCTAAAATACCCTAATTAACAGTGTAGACCACCTTACAATTTAGAATAACATAGGAGGGTAAGGTTCCAAGCATACTCAAGACATTTAAAAGAATATTAAATTGTCATAATGATAGATGATTGATCATAATGGACAGATGGTTAGGTGTAGAAAACTGGGTAAGGCTTTTGTCCTCAAAAAGTTGTCTTCAAACTGCAATAAAAACTTTGTTGGTGTAGCATTATTATCTTCACATTTTAAAGTCAACTTCTTTAGAAACAAGGGGTAGCAGTATATTTATAAATATATTATTATTCATGGGGTACCACTTTTAAAAAATTGCTAGACTGAACTAACTTTTTGAAATTTTGAAATTATAGTCTTTTTCATTAAATATGCAGAGAAACTTTTGAAATAACATTGGAATATTAATATATACAGCAATGTTGTATACCCATTGTTTGAATTTCAAACACATTTTGAACATAAATTTTTAAACCAGTATAATTTATATGGAGTTATAAGCTGTATCTGCAAGACAAATTAACTAAACCTAGCCTAATGAGTTAATAACACTGACAGGAATTGAGAATACAGTGTTGAGTTGAGCAAGAAATATGATTTCAGTCTAGGTAATTTTTTTTCATACTATCATTGGCATGTTAGAAGACAAATTTTTTTAAGGATGGGTGCTTTGCTTGCAATTTGAGAGAGAGTTAATTTTTTTAGCCCAAGGCTGAATTTACTTCACCAAATTTTTATAGACTGAATCCAGTCACCAAAACTAAAGAGTGGCTACCTTGATGCTATTTACTTAAAGAAAAGAAACTTTTATTTAGTGAAAGAATTTTATTATAAAATTTTTGGCTAAAAAGACAAAACAAAAAATACTACCTTGCCTTCAAGAGGAAAAGTAGTTTCTTTCAAATCATTAATTTTTATAACTTCAGCCTAAAAACAAAGCAAAGTGATTAACTAATAATATTTACACATCATTTTTATAAATTCTCAAACATAAGTAGAGCCTCATTGATAATATTAAACACTAAACATATAAATAAATATATCACCCTGTTTATTAAAAATTATTCTGAAACTTTATAAAGTATCAGATTAAATTGCACAAAAACACCAATTTAACTCCTGCAAAAAATTTTCATACAAATAATTTGTCACAAAACTTGCCTTTTGGACTTTGAATGTATCCCTTGATAAAGAAACTCCTTTAAAATCTGAAGTCTTTTTATCCAAAGATGATGAATCTCTAGAGTTAGTTTGTGGCAAGTTCGCTCTGTTTTTGTGTGAAATATTTCTTTGGGATACATCACCACCCTCTACATCTGAACTTTCAGACACATAACTACTGTCAGTCCCTACATTTGATACAGATTTAGGAAGAGAATTGCTCCTGGAAAGCATATTCCTGTTAAAAAATTTAAAAGAATGTAAGATTTTAAATAATAAGTAAGAACATTTAAAAATAAAAGTCAATGTCACTTACGCAGGTTGACAAACTGCCTGGTGTTTAGGCCAATCTTTCTCTTGGCACTCCCTTGAACAGTAAAATTGTTGACAAATGCCACACATATTAAGAGCTGAAAAATAAAATGAGGATATAAACCAATGGTTATCGCGAATTTGGTTCTTCATTGAGCCAAGCACAAGTCTCATTAAAATTTTAGTTATAATCATTCTCACAAGCAAATGAAAATGCAAAATAAAAAGTTAATTGTTAAAAAAAAAATTGAAAGAAGTACAATCTAATCAATTTCTCTACATTTTATGTGTTTGGAATCGGAAAAGTAGCTTCCATATCATATGCATGCACTTATTTCAGAATTTTGCAACTATATGCTAAAAATACATTTTTAAAAAATATGTATATTTTAAAAATATTTTCATGTAAGGTGGCTTATAAAATATTTACACACTGACAAACCTACCAAATTTCTCATGAAGCTTCTATACCAAGAATGTATAAACAATCCATAGGGGGTACCTGATTTTAGGCTACTGTATCTCAAAATACAGAATAATCTATTCCTAATTTTCTACTTATTGATTAATGTTGTTGAAAATTCGGGATTTTGGAAATCATATTTGCATATTTTGCAAACAATTAAATTATATACATTTTAAGCCAAACTTTACTTTTTTTACAACACAGGTATGCTACTGACTTCAACTTGAAATCCCAGAAAACTTACAGTAAAGAACCTTTTTATCAGGAATGCTCTAAAATTGGGAACACTTACAGATTTAAGGAAATTTTTCTTTCTCCGAAGGTATTTTCCTCACTAAACTTATGTTAGCCCAATGAGACAGAATAGTCAAGAATGTTTTATTTTCAGCCGTATGTAAGCTCGACTCATTCTTAGCTACGGTATCGAAAAATTTCTTTCACAACGAATAACGTAGTATACATTATCAAATTGCGCTTGGAACTAATGGAGGGACCGGATTCTTAATAAAAGATGTTATTAATGTGGCACTGTACACTTATTTTTACAATTGGATCCAATTTTGTGCTTTATTGTTTAGTTTAAGTTTTTCGAAAATTTCAATAAAACCCGGAATTCCAGGATTTATGCAGGTAAAAAAACATACTACAGGGATTACCCCGGAAATGTAGCACCGACTACACTATGGAAGAAACAATTGATACTTGATTGTTTACAAAAGAATTTCTAAAAATTACAAGGAAATCTGACCTTTTGAAATGAAAATAATATTTTAAATTATTTATGCTATCAAAGTAAATAATTTATAATTAATAAGCAAAATATGTAAATACATGTATATTGTAAAATTTAATATTTTGAATGTTATGTAGGGCGAAAAGTAGAAAATTACGTAATAAATAGCACTGTATGCCAAGATAGAGGACCCTAAAAAAATCAATAATTTATCTGATTAAGTAGGAACATATATGACAAATGTTCTAAAAAGAGCCTAAAGCATTATATCAAAATTAAATTTGTATGAAGTTATTTAAAACATTTTTTAGATTTAAAATGACTAAAAACATAGCATACCTTGTTTCTTGCATTGCAAACAAAAGGGGAAAGGGTAAGATAACAGTTGAGGAACTGGTTTGACTTCTGCCTCTGACTTGTTGGGCTTTTCAGGCGATTTACGGTAAGCTGTTCTTCTTTCTCCTTCAACAACAACTTTCAAATTCTATTAAATAATATTTGGGCATTAAACTTAAACAATCATGACATCATTCATTTTTTTACTAATACAATTATAAAGAGAAAAGCATACCGAATGGCTCATAAGTTCATTATTTCGGCCAACACCTAAAAAATAAATCACATGTTCAAATTTTAAAGTTTTTGAAGTAAAAGTGCATTTCATAGTTAGATAAAACCAAAAAAAAATCTGATAGGCAAACAAAAATAATGTCAAAGCATTCTGCAGGTAAATTAAACAGTTAAATTTTATCAGTTGTTGTAATTACATTTCACTTACAAGTGTAATATTACAAAAATGTTCAATACAGGGATACAGTTGTCTGTATGTACTTAAGACCTCAATTTTGCAATTTTTTTCGAACCCCCACCTTTTCTTTGGATATGAACTAATTTAGCAATAACACTTTTACCCAGTGTTCAAAATTGGCAGTGGTCTGTTGGTCCGAGACCACTGATAAATGGTTTTGACCACTATGATCAGAAAATCACTGGTCTGGCAGACCAGGGCCGAAAAAATACCCCCCTCTAGTTCTAGCCGCATATTTTTTTTTTGCTGGGTTGGTTGTTTGGGGTTTTATGGCGCAAGGTCCCTATATCGGACATTCCGCGCCAAACACAAGATTAATAGTTTAAAATATATTTAAATTAAAAGTCATGTCTGTTTCCAACCAATTTTAAAAGATGAGGTTTATTAAAAACGTTTATAAGATGTTTTTTTTTGCTGGGAAACTAATTAAAGGTTTTATATCAATTAGTGCAATATTAACATTTAATCAAGAAAAGTACTTAATAAATAACAGATATTTTCAAACTTATTTGTTTATTTAGTTAGTTTGTTGTTTAGTTTAGTTTTTAAAACAAAAATAAGTGGTCCACAGGACCAATTTTTTTTCCAATTTCTAACGCTGCTTTTACCTGTAAACTTAAACACTTCTTACCCTTTCATTTTTAAAACGTTGTAAACTGCCTGATTTCTAAGAAAGATTTTTCTCTATACTTAATTTTATTTTAACAACATATCTTCATTTAGATTAAAGAAATAATTTATTTTAAATTTAATTTAATAAATATGAACATAAAGGAAAATAGTTTAATTGTGACACAAAATACATCACCTTGAATAAATAAGTAGTATTTTAATGACCCAGCCAATATTTTTGCATTGCATATTCAATGTACAAAAATCTTAGCACACAGAAATAATATCATACTTGCCAACTTAGAAAACTTGTATCAGTAAACCTTTTTAGGGATAGTTACAAAACTACAATTCAATTGATTTACTTCAAACAAAAAAGGTAGATTGATTTCTTTTTACCTTAATATAAGTATCTAAAATTTTCACATAATTGAAGAAAACTGTGAAATTTCCTTGTTTAAATTTATAAGTATGTTAAGTTAAATTTTTACAAGCTTATAATCAGGTTACTTTAAATTGCATAGTCCTTATCTAATAACAAACTGATTTATCCTCCTTCACAAAATTCATGCTACAAACCAATTTGGTGTGTTACCTGACTAGCTTGTACCTTTTTCCCCAAACTATTTTAGTTAAATTTCTGTTAGGAATCAATTCCAGACCTAATATTATGATTATAGCTTTTATAATTTTTTTTCTAAATTCCCATCATCATTTTCACCAGTATGTGATAAAGCTGAATTTAAATAAACTTGAGTGCTACGATTGGAATGCCTCAATGCTAATTGAAGGAGACGCGATGATGAATTACTGGTCCGATCTTGGTAAAGTTGTTTTTACCGCATTGGAAATGGAACACAACACAGGAAGAAGCAAACTTACTGAGTGAGTGTGCCCCCAGACTCAGACGAATCCGAAAAATATTTGCAAAGATCCAAATTTCACTTAATATAAGGAACAAAATTGAGAAAATCGTAAATGCAGGGATTAGCAAAGGAATCTGGTTTTGGAGTAAAAATATATTAGAGAAAATAGTTTACGTTGTGAACGTTTTGCGTTTTTATGGATAGTTAAATGGAAAAAAAAAACACAAAAACCTGAAAATTTTGTGATCCATCCATAAAACCAAACGAAAATGTTGAATATCCATAAATTTTACTGCCAATCCATAAGTTGGCAAGTATGTAATACTATCAATATATTTTTGACTAGTTTCAGAAAGTACAGAACTTTTATTTCATTTAAATAAAAAAATCTAATTTAAATAAAAAAAATCAGATTTAAATAAAGAATCCAATTTTTTTTTAGTTAAAAAAATCATCATCCCTGATTTTTACTAAAATTGAACTTAACAGTAGTATAGAAAACTTATTTTCAAAGTAAAATAAAAAAGTTAGTTTAGATATGTACAGAAGACGAAATGACCAAGTTAAAAGCATAGAGAGCATAGAGAAAACACTATATTTCACTTACCTCTCCCAAGGGAGAACTTCTTTGTTGGCTGAAAAGCTTCATTTGTCATCATATTACCATGACTGTCTTCAGTAGTATCAAAAGGGGGATTATTTATCTTTAAAAAAAATTATAAATGATTTTATTATAACCAAATAAATTATGAACACAATAAAACAATTAGGATGATTGCATTTTTTAAAAGGTCTTTTTTAATTAATTATACTGCATGTATTTGAAAATGGGTGAAAAAAAAACTATTTTTGAAGAAAGATAGCTTTTAATTAATAACATGTAAACTCCCGTTAGTACGCCCTTCAAGGGGATTTGTGAAAACGTTGTAATAAGCGGTACGACGCTATCTGCGGAATTCCATAAAACACCGTTTCGGCGATATACCTAATACCCATAATACCTAATCTTACCTAGAAATCTTTTTAAGCAAGATTTAATCACTAAAATAAAAACGAAAGAACAATATCTAAAAACAGAACAAACATTCTTATCTTTACATCTTTTATTGGTATACTGACAAAACAATAGTGGACTGAACACAGACCTATGGAATGCGGAGGAGAGAATTTCCAAGAAATTCAGTTCTGATTTGTCACAGGACAACCCACGTGCCCTGCAAGACACTGGTCATTCTTGTTTTTGAGGGCGCAACGGGGGGCCATTCGGGGGAAAAAGGGGAGCGGGTGGGAAAACCAGTTCTACCATATTGTTCTACTCGTGTTATCAACAGTTACTGTAGCTCATACATTATTTGAAAGGATTTCGACGACGCAATAACCGGGATTTTTCTTCGGGGGACAGGAGAAAAGCGTCGAAATATGCGGGAAGTCGTTATAAGCGGGGGCGCTATAAGTGGATAGTTTTTAATGATAAAAGGCCTATATAAGCGGATAGTTTTTAATGATAAAAGGCCTATATAAGCGGATAGTTTTTAATGATAAAAGGCCTAAGGGACCGGAGAAAAACGTCGTAATATGTGGGACGTCGCACTAAGCGGGGGCGTACTAACGAGTTTACTGTATATGAAAATGCAACATTTAGATAATTGTTTTACTGTACATGTACTTTTAGATATTAGAAATGAATAAATATCTTAAACTTCATTATTTTCATTGCTAAAACACAGCATTTAACAATTATAATTATTATTTATTAATAATTACTATAATCAAATAGTAAAATTAAATAATATTTCTATTGATAGCTATGCAGATTCTAACCACCATTGAAGCTTTTCTATTAGTAGGTAATGAACCTTTTTTCCAAATATTTAAAACCCTGAATCCTTAGTTACCGTAAAACGGGGTGAATCTGATCACTTTAGAACTTTGAGCTACTGCCAAAATTTTCTAACAAAGAATTTGAAATGCTTAAAAAAGCATATTTCAAGCCGCAATCTACTTTTAGAAACCGTTAAAAAAAATTTATAACTATGAACGGTTGATTTTATATTTACTTTTAAGTGTAGTGATCAGATTTACCAGCAATACATGGTGAATCAGATCACTGTCAGTTTTTGTCCAAAAAATGCAATTTTAACGTCTTTAGGTGACATAGGATCATAAAATGAGGCTTTTAATAGTTTAGGGAACGTACCCATACTATGTGACCTATTTTTTACTATTTTTGACCCCCCCCTCCCCTCTGGTTTTCACGTAGTAGTTCATAAATACAGTTTTCAATCATTTTTAGCAAACAGAAAGTTAAAAAAAGTATCAAGAAGGAATTTTCAATGATCATACATTGATCATTGAAACTGTATGATCATTGAAAATTCCCTCCCCGATCATCATTTTTCTAAATACCATTACACTAATGTAAGGGAACTCCATTCTTTGGCTAAAAGATCAATATTGCACGTTTTAAAACTCACCCCACGGTTTAGCAAGTGGTCCAATTTCTATCACATTGAGGATTTAAGTAGTACGGATACTCCTGTACCTCATGCAATAATGTTTTTCAGTTTATTATGTTTTGTTTCGTCACACGGGCCTTCTAAAAACGGCCTTTTGAAACGCACTCGCACTACATTAGGTCCTAGCTCTTTAACGGTAAGGCTGCGCCCCACTATCCCTATTCGAAATATGCTTGTCTAGGGCCCCTCTACCTCCCCCTCAATTATTGATGATTATTTCTGAATCACCCTGTATAACTCTAACACTACTGTTCGGCAACTAGTGGTCAAAAAATAGTTAACTACCAACTAGTCTGGGAAACTGTAGTTGTAACTAGAAGTTAACTATTTTTTCCTGGGACTAGTTGCAACTAGTAGTTAACTATTTCCCAAAGTAGTTAACTAGTCTATTTAATTTCATTACATACCTTTTTGCAAAATTCTAATACATCTTTCTTATCTATATCACAAAAAACATTCATACTTTGCGCAAAAATGGTCTTTATTTCTGGTTATGATATTTGAAGTACTCTACCTTCGATAAAAATTTTAAATATCTCTTTAAATTTTAAATAAATTTTTTTTTTCAAGTAGTTAAAAATTTAAAAGTAGTTTTAACTAGTAGTTAATTAAAAAAGTAGTTAAACTAATAGTTGAAACAAAAAGTAGTTAAACTACTAGTTACAATTAGTTCTAGTTAACTAGTGCCGAACACTATCTAACACAACCGGAGTTGTGATGGTTTAAAAAACCTTTCCCAACAGTGATCCGATTCACCCCATTTTATGGTACTTTATTAATTTTTACCCTTTTCATTTCCAGTGAAAAAAAAGAATAGGAATACTGTTGGGTACCAAGGATCAACAAAATATTGAAACTTAATCTTGAATTTAAAAGGCAGTTTTAATCTTACTAGCTTTTTAGAAAGCCTAAAACAATATTATTTAAAAACTGTAGCACTTCAAAATTTTAATAAATCGTTTTCTAAATAGTGATTATAATAGGATTTAATTTGCTTGTACTTGTAACTGATAATTTACTAGTTACAAGGCATGGTGAGTATCATGACCAATTTAATTAGGGTGGTAAAACTAGAATAATTTTAGCTGTTTTAAAATTGTGTAAAAGGAAACAAATAATAAGATCATGAAAGAACAAAATTAAAAAAAAAATTTACTTTAACCAAAATTATTTCTATAACATTCCCAAACAATGTCCAACCAAACAGGGGCAATTTTTTACAGGTAGCATTTACCAACTACTGGGGGGCCAAAATTTGTATAGTGGTCAGTATCCCTGCCTGTCACGCAGGAGACCGGGGTTCGATTCCCCGCCGGGGAGAATATATTTTTGGGCTTTGAGCTTGTAGTTGGTCGTCAATATTTGTATTTGTATCAGGGCTCCCATAGAGTTACACTTTCAGAAATAGTAGCAATAGTCTCCTCAAATATGAAAAATAGTCTCAATTACAAAAAAATAGTCCCCTCAAATAGCCTTCCCAAATAAAATTCTCCCATTGCATAAAAAATAGGAGCAGCTTTTTCAAATAAAATAGATAAAAGCTGAAAATACTCAGAAAAATTACAAATCAAACAAAAATAGAGTAATTATCTTCAAAGTTTAAAAAGAAAAATTAATGTTCATTTTGGGTAATTGACTCACAGCACTCTGAGTGCTGTGAGTTTTGTGGAAGATATTAATGGAATGTCATGAGTCTAGAGATGGGAATGGTCGGAAAAAACCCGGAAACTTTGGGGAAAAAAACTGTTTTTACCGGGGGTTTTTTCGAGGGGTTTATTTCTTTCCAGAAAAATCGAAAATTTTAGTCAAAAATACTTTATTAGGAAGAACGGAAGAATTTTACGGAAGAATCCAGTCCTGCCATACTATTGGTTCTCGGCCAAACTAGTTAGCATCTATCATACTTTCCGTAGGAAATCTTTTTGAGCTATACAGTGGCTCCAGGGGTGCAGAATATGTCCGAACGCCCGAACGAGGTTCGGGGGAAATTCAGGCACTTCTGGGGAAATTTTTGCCTAAGTTTATAAAGAAGAAAAAAACATCAACAAATCAAAGTTGGTATTGTAACAAATATTTTGGCTGTTGACAATATCATACCCTCCAAAATCTACGGAAATTAGGTGAAAACTACGGATCTACCCCGAAAAAGCGTAATTTTCTTGGTGAATACCTGAAAGTTGGCTTTTCCTTGAGTTATGATTGACATGCAAGAAAAACGTTTCCGCGACGGATTGGGGATTTTCGCTAAAAAATTTGCGTTTTTGTTTATGAAGAAAGAATAAAAGAAGTTATAAAGTCCATAAAACTTAAAATTATTGATTACTTGGTAATTATTGAACTTGACAGAAGTTTATTAATTTCGAAAATTATATTTTATAATAAAAACTCTTTCTACTCTAGTTCTCTAGTAGTAACATAAACTGGAATGAAAATATGGGGATATTTTTAGAGAAAATTTACGAAAATATATACATTTTTGGGGGGAAATTTTGGACAAAATTAATTGTTTTCTGGGGAAATATTGAGCCCTGAAACATTTTCTGCACCCCTGAGGGGAAATAGAGAATCGTAAAAAATTTTTAACAGCATCTGGCAACACTCAAAAGGCAACAACTAACAAGCTATTGGATCATCCATCTGGCAACACTATTGTTTCCGATTGATGATTTAAAAAAACACAAGAAAAAAAAACGGAAATACTCGCCCAAACTCAAAAAAAGTAGCCAAAACTGTTGAAAATCATTGAAAATAGTCACTTTTGGCCCCTTTTTTGCTTAAAATAGTTGCCATAGTCGCCCAACCTTGAAAATAGTAGCAATAGTTGCCTATGGGAGCCCTGCTACACGAGAGGATGAGATAAAATAAAATTGTTTCATTTTGAAATTATTTTCCCCTTTCTAGCCTGTCTTAGATCCTGACCAGAGGATTATTATACATGCCGGCGCTTGCGGCGGGAGCTGGATGAAGGCCTCTCATGTGGGTTCCAGACACAACTCCCGCCAGATGGGTTCCAAATGACCAGGTACTTTAGGAAAAAGGTTCAATAAACACTTAAATAGGCTTTTATCCAGGTCCCTCCGCAAACGCCGGCGAGCACAACCAGCACCCCCGGCAAGCATCCTCGTTTTTCGGTGAAAGCTCGCTTTTCACCCCCGTGTAACTACCACCCAGTAGTGCCATGGAATATTTTTTCGATAGGATCTTGAGGCAATGATGTCCCAAAGATGATGTATAGGTTTTAATTCGTTATTGACTGCGTTCAGGCTCGTAAAATTGAAAAGAACCAAAAATGACGATATTTTCAATATTTTCCCTATACTGTAACATGGGAAACCTACTTTTGAAGGGCGCGGGGGTCAAAAATCGTCCTAGAGACCTGAAAATTTGCAGGTAATAATGTTTTAGTATTTGTAACAACTTGAGGGGGTGGCATCTGGGAAATTCGAAGAAAACAAATTTACCATAGACTTTCGAAACACCCTAATATAGTATATCAGACAAATGGTATTTCTTTGAAAGAAAAGCAAATCAAGACACATTAGCATCTAACAAATACAAAATTTGAATTTTTCATTCATTTGACACTGTTCTTGTAAATTACATGCAAAACATGAAAAGTGATATATTTTGATGTTTCTTAGCAATCTGTTTATTAATATCTTTGCTTCAAATTTGTATACCTTTTTTAAATGTACTATTGGGCACAAAGTAAGAGGGGGCATACTGAATTAACCCTACAGCTGGCCAGCCCGAAAACAGTCTGCTTTTTCCCATGTTAAACCAGTGACAAGTGAAAACGTTGGCCGCCAAGTGGGTTAAAAAATTTTATTTTTACTATTTTTGAGAAAAACGTGCAAATGAGATTTTTCAAAGCTCTTGAGCAATCTTAATATTAATATTTTTGCTTCAAATTTTGAATACCATATTTAATTGCTATTAGGCACAAAATAAGGGGGTATGCTTGTTAAATTTCTAAAAAAAAATTTTTTGAAGAGTAGAGTTGACCACCTATCCTAAATTCTGTGTTGATAAATGAAAAAGTTTAGAAACCCTAATATAGACTGCAAACCTACTACCTACCAGTACTTCCAATGCGATGCAAGTTTAAATTGGGCTTGTTCATTCATGGCTGAGCAAAAAATGGTAAGGGGATTAGTGTAATCTTTTTTCTCTTAACTTGTCCAGGGTTCCCACTCAAAATCAGAAATAAAATTCCCTGACTTTTCCAGGCTATTTACGGTATTTTCAGATATTTCTTGCTCTTATGAACATATATTTTCAATAAATGGTCTATTTTTTCCACTTTCTAGAGCCAAAATTGACACACAAACATTAAAAAAAAAATTATTTTCCAGGTATTCTCTATGATTTTCCATGTTTTTGGCCAAAATGAGCAATTTTCAGTGACTATCTCCTGACTTTTTAGGTGAAATTAAAATTCCCGACTTTACCAGGTTTTTCATGTATTCCCTGACCAGTGGGAACCCTGCTTGTCAAAATGCAAATATGAGTAATGTCATTTACTTACGTTTTCATAATCCCACATACATTTGCGTCTTACTTTCCTAAAGTATTTCTGAGCCTTTACATATCCATCCCAATATTCGGCTAAATGTTTATGGTGGTATTTATTCCATGCTTTCTTTTTCAAAGCATAAGCTTCATCACACTCAACAGTCCACCAAGTACTTAAGTTATTCTGAAATTTGGAAGAAATTTAATGACCAAATAAGAACTTTTTTCTTTTTACCCCTAAATGTCAATTGGCCTTCACAAATAATATAGAAGTTAGTCAAATACATTATTCAAACACATGGTGTTAAATGCTACTGTGCAAATCAAGATATTAAAATTTTAACTATCTGAGTTCTTTTCAGACCTGGAAAAAGTGCCCGAACCTACGCACCTTGTTCAGGGGAAGCCCCTGCCAGCTACATAGGAGCAATACATAAGGTTCGGGTAAATTTTTATAGGTTCGGGGGAAGGTTACAACTTTTTCCAGGTCGTCCGGTTCTTTTGCTTTCAGTTTTAAAAAACTGGGGAAATTTGTTACATATTAATTTTGCTTAAACATCTTCCAATAAAAATGCTCTTATCCTTTCTCTATTGACAATCAATCATCAAGTTTTCAGGCTATTAAATTCAAGTTGAAATGTTATAATTTGATTTCAAATTTCTTACTCAATTGGAATGTCTGACTAATATACAGAGTGCATGTGGTCGAGGTGGTGTAGTAGTCAGCGTGCCTGGCTACGAGCATTACCAACCCAGGTGTGATGCCTTGTGGCTTCTGCTTGGGTAGCTGGTCATGGGTCAACTCAGCCCTTCATCCTCCCAGGGTCGATAAAATTAGCACCAAGCTCGCTTGGGGAATCAACTGGGGGTCCAGCGTCGAGCTACCCACTCAGCCTGGACACAAGCTACGTAATTAGCACCCCAGACCCAAAGGCTAATGAAACGGAGATTGGCACCGCCTGATGGGCCACTAGGCCCGGGGAGAATTTAATTTGATTTGGATACAGGGTGCATAGGAAAGTCCCTTTAACCTGAAAATACCCTCGAACATGTTATATCTTATCATAGTATTTTATGTAACACATCCTCCCACAACTCTTGTGACATGCTTTATCTCTGCCTACTTTCAATCATGTGATTCCCTCCTCTTATATGTCTACATCATTCTTCTCTCTGTAACCTTAAAAGCTTAAGTATTTATGTATTTAATCTTGTGATTTTTACATCATCTTTTCTGTTGAAGACTTTGCTAGGTTTGTTTTTAATCTGCGGATAAATTGCTGTAAGTTTGTTTAAACTTTGTTTCCAGCATTCTTGCCATTTGCCGTGTACCAGTTTGTAAATATATTTTTTGACATCCAATTTCAGTACATTTATGTTTTTAAAAGCCCTTGGAGTTTTTGCATCTTTATCAACTCTCTCATTTCCAGTTATTCCCTTATGTCCAAGAATCCAGCACAAGAAAATATAGAAACCCCTATTCATAAGCGGACCAGGAAAAAGTTGTAACCTTCCCCCAAACCTAATAAAATTTACCCGAACCTTATGCATTGCTCCTATGGAGCTGGCAAGGGCTTCCCCCGAACCAGGTTCGTAGGTTCGGGCACTTTTTCCAGGTCTGTTCATAAGTGTAAAGAGTATATCCTTATTTTTTTTGTTTAGATGATTATCTGTTACTATTTCATTAATTATTTCCTTGGTACTTTTTTTTTCAGCCTTTATCAGCTTTTGGTGAATTAAGATGAGTATAAGCTTTTTTAGTTTTTGGAGCTGGTTTGGCTTCTTTGAGAGTTGCTAATATATTTAATTATTTGTATCTTTTTCTATTTTCCATTTAGGGCATGACTTTTCTGATGCAAGGTGATCTCCCTTACAGTTAGCGCAACGTTTCTTGGGTTCTTTACATTCTGAATTCTGATGATTTGCGTTTCAGGCTTGCACAATTTCCGCATGTCTCTACGCCTCTGCAAAGTTTTGCTGAATGCCCAAATTTCTGGCATTTGAAACATCGGATAGGATAGCTAGGAAAGTGTATACTATTGAGACAACTACAACAACAAAATAACCCACAATGCAGTGACATTTCTGCTCGTTGCATGACATGCAACCATTACGAAAATGGGCCAGTTCGTGTTGGATGTGACATGCAACTGTGACAGAAAAGGGATTAAAGTAAATAATATTTGATTTTGATCTTATAGGAATGAATAAATGAGCGAATTTTCTTTCATATTTGTTTCCTTTTATACTACATTTTGCATTTGTTTTTGAAACAGCAAAAATTTCATTAGAGTTGATAAAAATTAAAGGACCTAAACCTTTTTCCAGAACCAATGACATTTGTCAAAGACTTATGGACTGGGAACCCTGAAGACAAAGAGGAAATAAGTAAAAATCATACCTTTATTTCTTTGGCTTTATTTAAGGCATACTGTACTTGAAATCTATAAGGTGGTTTCTTATTGAGGCAGTTCATAGCATCTTGAGCTTCAGCCTCAGTTGTAAATGTCACTAGGCTAAAAGAAATTATTAAATTTTTAATCAAAATTGTATTTAATTAGCTCATTGATTAAGAGACTTGTTGACAGAGATGGCAAAATTGTTTAGCCAGACGATATTGAATTCCCACGATGGATAGTATTGAAGTTTGAAGTGGCTCTATCAACGGCTCAATATTATTTAGATACAGTTCTTGTCCCTTGGTACTAATGTAATGAAAATACAGTAACAGACCCCTTATCCGGCAAGCTTACGACTGGCATCATCCCGTATTTTGGAACATTTTTCTGAAAATTAAAAAAGCACCCAAGAAGACCGCAAGAACAGAACTGCCTATATATCGGAATGAAATTACACACATGTGCAGGGCCGCATAAGAAAAAATTGAAAAGAAAAACCTATCTGTCAGTCTCGCGCTTTGCCATATTATCCGAACATTATTTTCTGTTTTTAAAAGCTGCAGAGAAATAAACAATCCCTCCAACAAATATCCACAAAATGTTAGAATTCCTGGTTGATAGAAACGTTTTCCTCAGGCTATAATTCATGGCCGATCAAGTTGCACTTATTCACTGTGCCACTGACAGATCCATTCCTTTAAAACCTAATCAACATAAATTATTCCTCAGATTTTTGAATTTTTCCTACTTTACATAAAATAGGGGTATTGCTGTTGGCGTAAACTTCTTATGATTCCTTTTGCTTTTTTAAGTTGTACATAGTTGAAGAGCGGATTCCATATTCTCGACTCGCACTTTTTTAAAATCTATTGCATTAAAACGATAATTTCCGCTAAACAATGTTTTTTCCCTTTTTTAATCAGAAAATTCTTGGAAAGATTTTACTCCCACAGTAGAAATTGCATTCAATTGGTTCTATTCAAGTTTTCTCCTCCGTCCTCCCCTTTCCCATAGATAAGAAACCATTGCGTCCGCATTCCGGGAATCAGTCTAGGTGTACCTGCTGCTGGGGGAACAGTCATGTGGGATTAGGGGTTTACAGGCCTCATAGTGAGCTCCTTAAAATTTTTAGGGAGGAATTTTAGGAATTTTTTAAAAAATTTTAGGAACCTGTTTTTGGTTTTGCAATTACGATACTGCTTGATTAAAATAAGTTGCTTTTAAAAACAGAAAAACTACTCAGCATAGAACATAAAATTAACCCCCTTTTTTTATTTGTTTTTGAACTGATTGTTTAAATCGATTGTATGCTTTTTTCCTTTATGATACGATTTTACTTGAGTAAACCCACTGTTTGATACATCAAATGTTTCGTTAGAGCATCTGACTGCGAAGCCATACATTTGGGGTTCGAATCCCCATTAGGCATGGATGTTAGTTTCTGTCCTTGTTGGATGAATGAATGTGGCCCTAATGTGGAAAAAGGGGTTGTGTGAGCAAATTTGTATGTGGCACGGGTAGCAGCACCTTGGCTCCGGTCCACAGGTACCCGCTGAGTAGGTACTTCTAAGGGCAATTTAGTGGTCAAGAATGATAAATACAGTACCCGCTCATTGAAAAAAAATAATTACATAGAAGGCAATGGGTTGCATATTTCTCGCAGCAGAACACCACTCTTTGAACAATATACCATCGAGTTCTTTGCTAAACCAGATATCCTGGAACTTTGTCTAGCCTTTTAGCATATTGTAGCAAAATACAATATACAAAATTGCTACGTAGTCATTGAATATTCAGGAATTTAGCAATTAACAAACACTGTAGTTCCCCACGGTGTCTGAATTTTGAGTGAAATAAAGAACGTCAATTTAAAAATATGATTATTTTGTTAAACCACTATAGTGCTTTTCAATCACGATTTGCGTACCGAAACTCCTCCTCGCAAACATACTGTGACGTACTGGCCTACTGGGTTCAAGAAACGTTGCTGTCGAATATGGTAGTAGGATATAACAAGCATATTCGGCTTTATTGGCCCAGAGTGAAAAGGAGAGTCACTAAAATTAAAATTAATCACAATAAATGCTACTCATTAAAAAGTAATTAAAAATTTAAAGAAGATACATTATTACAGTCAACAAAATTTTTTTGACTTTTCCTTAACTTACCCAATTTTAGTTTGATAATCCTTTTTGGGCGGAAACAAGCGTTGCCTTCTAATCTTTCGACCATTTTCAGACATCAATGATGAAAAAGTATCCTAGAAAACAAGATTTTCAAATGAAATCTAGAAAAAAAACGTGAAAGTCAAAGCATATACAGGGTGCATAGTTAAGTCCCTTTATAGTCTGTGTAAATAGAATCGGCGGTTGACCTCGACTTTTTTCTCAATGTATTTCTTCTGCATTGCCATGGTGAAGAATGACGTCAAAACGCCTATTTTATTTACACAGACTATAACCCTCTACTGCCCATGGTAGCAAATATGCTACCATAAGTTTAGCCTCAATTTTAAACATGAAATTAATAAGTAATACTTATTTTTAAGGTATAGCAGCATTAATTGTACCTTTAGGTGTTATAATTCATGAAGTTTAAGTTCAGTCCCTCTTTCCAAATTTTAAAAAAAAAATTTGAAATGCCACCTTTGACTATAAATCCAAAATGGCTCTTACAAGGGTTAATTACAGCTAATTTTTTCAAATATCGTCGGCTTACAGTCGAAAGGCACTAAGTCACTTTTGGAAGATATTTTGAAAGCGGTGGAAGCTTCGCGCATCTCTAAAATCTCGTCATACTGAAAAGCTAGTAACCTAGCATAGATGGTTGGTTTGTTTTAAAACAAAGAATTCATACAGTAAAAAGCTTAAATTTTGGTTTGTGATTAATAATTTATTAAATTGAAATTATTTGATCATGTAATTGAGTTATTTTAGGGATTGAAAGATTTTATAATTCGATTCCTCAAAGATTTTATAATAATATTTTCTTTTTCATACACTATAACTAGAATGGCAACGGTAAAATGATCGCCAAATTTGGCATAACCTCGTACAGAGTAGTTGGGCAGAGTGACTTAGTGCCTTTCGACTGTAAGCCGACGATATGTTAATGAAATTTAGTTAAAGATCTAACTAATAGTGGTTGCAATACATCGAAAGCATAAATTCTTTTGATATATTTTTATAGGAAGAGTTGCTCATGTCCTCTGTACAACAAATTTCCATGTAAAAATATTTTTCAATTGTGAAAAAATTAAATTAAAATGATGGTAGCATATTTGCTACCATGGGCATTATGGTAGTAAATCCATGCATGGGGTCTTGGTGCCATAGGGGGGATTTAATTCAACCTTTCAAAATGATAAAACAAGGAGACACAGAGGGACTAGATTTCGATACGGGTAATAGAACGAGGTGTCACAGATTTAAATTGAACAAGGCAAATTTTAACTGGGATTGTAGGAAGTATTTTTTTAACAGGGTAGTGGATAGATGGAATGGGTTACCGGAAATGATTATCAACTCAAGTGGGGTAAACAAATTCAAGAATAAAAATAAAATTGACAGATACTGGGAATCGGGTGGTTTGAGTTAAATGGACCGGACCAACCTTATTGGGCGCTTGCCTGTAGTTTGTCGACTTAATTTGTATTTGTATTTATAACACTGAAACAATTGTAAATTTTTGAACTTTTTCATTTTTGACTCGCTAATATTTCCTTGAAAATCATCACAAGATATTTTCATGAAATTTTTTCTACGCAATTTTTATGATACTGCCAACAACTTTCTCATTGAAATTTTTGCTCTATCTCTTTGTTTTCAATTTGTAATTACCAACTTCCAAAGTTTGCCACTGGGGGCACTGGTTGCTAAAATTAGGTCGCACATAGTCACTTTACTACACCCTTACCTTACTTGCATAGTCGTAGCTTTCTCCGTTAGCAATCATTTTCAGGTTAAATGGACTTTACTATGCACCCTGTATAAAGCCTTTCAGCTGCCAATGGAAATGTTCTTTTTTTAACAAACCTCATACACAAGTGAAAAAATTCCAAATGAACCCCAACCCCTTTTTTAATGGTTACCTTCAATCTGTTTCCACTAAGCAAATTATATTCCAAGAAAGCCAATTTTTTTTTCATTGGCTTGTAACAGAGGAGGAATTTGTAGGACTAGGCAGTCATTAACAAAAGTAGGTAATTTAAAAACTGCATCACTAAAATAACTTAATTTAAAACTTACATCCGTCAAATCAACAGGAATATTCTTCACATACAGGGTAGTAAGGTCATATAGTACCGGGCTGAAAAAAATTTGCACAATTTAGAAACAGAAAACTAAATTAAGGCAAAATTTGATAAGAAAAGTTAACATACTCGACCATGTCGTTATAGCTATTAAATCGAGGATTTTTATAGTCTTCCTCCATTGGGTTCCAGTTATCCAGTTCAGGGAAGTTGCTAGATTATAAGATTTAAAAAATATTATTACTCAAGGTTACCACTCTTACATCAAACCCAAAATTATGACTTATAGAAGGCATCTTAAATACATTTATAAGGCTTTTTTAAAATTGGTTTCATTTCATGGTCCAATTACTTGTGTAATTACAGGTACTATTATTAATTTAATGTAATGCTTGTTATGAGTATAATCATCCAGAATCCTTAAGTGAGTAGAAAAGAAACACAGTAAAAATTCAACTTGGCACCAAGGGAGGCTTAAATTCAAGGGGTGCCTCTACATTTGTTTGAGCACTTATGAAAAACATTTTTTTTCTAGTGTCCCTTTAAATAAAACTCTTGCCATCTCTTAAAAAATGATCCAACAAATGAATGTTTCTTGGTTTTGTTTGTGGGGTAGTTATTTCTGTAACTGAAATTTTTTTCAGATACACAAAAAATTCCATCTTATGACAGAGGTACCATACTTTCCCCCATGGTTAATATGCTCAATACAGTAAAACCTCTCTGGAGCAACTACCTTCTGTTCCTAGAAAAAATGTCCGTTTAGAGGGTGGGTTACTTAGAAAGGGTAGTTGGATTGCTTTACAACTAAAACATTTTTAAAACCATTGCAGGTAAAAAAAGCTTTAGAAATTGGATTCTATGTCATTACATAATAAATAGTAGTACATATTATAGAATAAAAAGTTACATTTTATTAAAATCAGGAAAAACATCCGTTTCACTTTGTTTGTCACACACAGTTATTTAGTTGGTAGTATACTAACTAAACCGAAGTACAGTAAGTCAACTGAGCAACTTATTTTTTCATGCCTTTGGGCCTACACAGTAGGAGGAGCGAAAAAACCTTTTCTCAAAATTCAAAATAAACCTAGGCAAAAGTTGTCTAATGTAATTTGAAGAAAAACCAAGCAAGAATGTTTTAAATCGGTTAATATTTTCAGTTTGCACATCAAGCTTGAAGTTTTAAAAAAAAATTAAATGAAAATTTTTTTAGAATTTTTTAAATGTTACTTTGGGGGTTACGATTGACACCCGAGTTCACAACAGCCATTCTACCGGACGAAAGGCAGAGAAAACCGGTTATTCTTCCACCGCTCTCCCTACGCATGGAAGAAATCACCCGACTATCAGTTGGAAATTCTCTCCTGGGCAATAGCAGTAGGAAATGATTTAATTGAATCAACTCTCGTAGACAGTGCTCTCGCTCGCTTCCTGTAATGCATTACTACGAGCTCGCTCGCTTGTCACGTGATTCTTTCTACTGGTAGGACGAGTGCTCTTGTGAACAGGCTATTCAATTTCCTCACGGCTGGTTTTCGGAGATCCCTTTTCCCCTACTTCTTTAGCTCTTTCTCCGGTTGAACAGGTTGGCTGTTGTGAACGAGACTTTTATGACTTGAAATGTTTTTATAGAGTCAAAATAAGTTCCATAAATTTTTAAAAGTTTTTGTTTGCATATATTCCCCTTTGGTAAATTTTAAACCCCCTCTTAGGGGGTCAAATTTACGTAAGTTGAAGTAGGATAATTAAACTAATTTTAGATAGGGTATATATTTTACCACCCAGTAGCATTTTATATAGAATAATTTACGTCCCATTAAGTTTCCATTTTCTTTGTCCACACTTTTTAAAGATGATATATTGGGAAGTTTATGAATATGTTCAGGGTTCCCACTCAATTTCAGAAATAAAATTCCTTGACTTTTCCAGGTCAATTTCCCGACTATTTACGGCATTTTCAGATATTTCTTGCTCTTATGAATATATAGTTTCAATAAATGGTCTATTTTTTTCCACTTTCTAAAGCCAAAATTGACACCCAAACATTAAAAATTTTTCATTTTCCAAGTACTATTCTGTATGATTTTCCAGGTTTTAGGCCAAAATGAGCAATTTTCCCCAACTATCCCCTAGGTGAAATTAAAATTCCCTGACTTTTCCAGGTATTCCCTGACCAGTGGGAACCCTGTATGTTTACAACTTACTACACTTAAACAGCTAAAAAATTTTAAGATTTCTATTCAACTTTTCCAATTGTTTCCACATTATACACCTATTTTGTTTTATTTTTGAAAGTAATCATGCCTGACATGAGTACATTTTTAAGAGTAGGACATTGGTTGGTACATATTTTATAACAAATATAATTAGTTTAGCCATCCCACTTGAACTTATGTAAATTTGACTCTTAAAAGGGGGTTTTAACCCATTTTCTGCCTTTATTGAGAAAATAGGAAGGATTTACAAGAAATCAAATGATAGGGGGGTCAGAGGCACTCCATGATCCCCTTAAATTCATATAATTAGACTCAATGTACTTTTTCTTCTTTAGGGGTAATTTCTGGATATTTTTTTAGAAAACGGGAGATGATATACAAAAACCAACTTTACAGGCATAGAATTTTATTTTTTTAAAACTTGCCAAAGAATGCAATGAATGAATATGCAAAAAAACATTTCAACTCATAAAATCTCAATCTTAACACACGAAATAACTAAACATCTTAAATTTTTTTTTCATTTTTAACAATTTTTGAAAACTTCAAGCTCGATGCGCAAACTGGAGATACTAACAAATTGTTGAGTTGAATCTGTATACTTATTTATTCCACATATCAATTTAAGAAAGCAACAGTGCTACTCAACTCTCTACTCTTGTTCTATTATGATTGATTAGTTATTCCAGTTTTGAAACAAAATCTTGAATGTGTCTGCTGTCCTATTCTGATTTATTAAAAGTTCTGTTATCACACTGCGTAGTTTTTTATTAATTTCATCAGGTTATGGGCCCAGAGCTCATGTAAAAAGGCCTGCAGCAGGGAAAGTAGTAACTTATAATTATTTTGAAAGTAAAACTGAACTAGAACGTTTGAACTGCAGTAATGGAAGGTAGTGGCACATCGATTGTTCTGAAAGGACAGCAGAACTGGAATGTTTGGAAGTTTCAAACGAAGATAGTCTTGGAAAGTAAAGGATTGTTTGAGTCAATTGAAGGATTGTTGCCGAGAAAGAACGGAGAGACTGAGGAGGCATTTATTGCCAGACAGACGGCTTTTATAAAAAAGAACTTAAAGGCTCAGGAGGTGATAGTTAGCAGAATTGACGATGGTCCGATGGCGCATCTCCTCACCTGTGAGTCAGCACAAGCAATGTGGGAGAAATTGTGCAGCGTGTATGAGCACAAGTCCGAGGTAAGCATCCATATGCTTCAGAAGAAGTTCTTTAACTTCAAGTGTGATGGGCAGAATATTTCTGATTATGTTTCTGGATTGGAGGACATACGCACTCAGCTAAAACAGAGAAAGGAAGAAATAACTGATCAGATGTTTATGACAAAAATTCTGATGGGATTACCACAGCGATTTCATTATTTCATAACAGCTTGGGATTCTGTCCCCCATGAAAAACAGTGCATCAACGAATTGATCAGCAGATTGTCAATAGAGGAAGAAAGGATCAAAAGTGCGTCAAGTGATTCAGAACAGTGTTCTGAGATGGAGGCTTTCGCCAGCGTGAGGTGGCAAAGAAGAGGTGCAGTTGAAAGAGAGAGACAGATCCAGTGCAACATATGCAGAAAAAAGGGTCATATAGCAAATAATTGCCCTCTTAAAGAAAATTTCGAGCAGAACCTTTGTTTTAATTGCAACAAGCCCAATCATAAAGCTAGAGATTGTTACTTAAGAAAAAATGAAAACAAAAAGCAACACAGGAAGCCGGGTCCTTCTCATAGGTCAGCGTACATATCTATTGCTCTGATTTCGGATGATGATTGCTTGAATGACACTTGGTATTTCGATTCTGGTGCCAGCGAGCATATGACGTTTCGTGAGGATTGGATCCAGGAATTTGAAAAGTTTGATGATCCGATAAAGGTTAAAGTTGCTAGTGGTGAGGTGATAGAGGCATTAGGACAGGGCGATGTGGAAATTTTGACATTTGATGGACAAAAATGGACTCAAGGAGTTTTAAAGAATGTTTTATTGGTTCCAGATCTCAAATGTAACTTGTTCTCTGTGGGATCCGCTACGGATAAAGGTTATGTGTTCGAAACTGAAAGTGACCAGTGTAGACTAATTAAGAATGGCCAAGTAATGATTCAGGGGCAGAGAAAGGGGAAGTTGTATCAAATGAATACAAACTCGAATGAACAAGCCTTCTTATCGTCTGACATGAAGACTAATTTGGTGCAGTGGCATGAAAGACTTGCACATCAGAATGTAAAGCACGTCAGGGAATTCTTGATTAAGCATGACATCAAGTTTGTAGATACCAAGGAGTTTTTCTGTGATGCCTGTGTAAAGGGAAAACAACATGTCTTGCCATTCTCACAGTCCCAAACCGTTGTCAAGTCCTGTGGAGAGATAATCCATGCTGATGTTTGCGGACCGATGGAAGTCCAGTCAATCGGAAACTCAAAGTACTTCTTGTTACTGAAGGATCACTACAGTCACTTCAAAGCTGTCTATTTCCTGAAAAACAAGTCGGAGGCAAAGGTTCACATCATCAAGTTTCTGAACCTAACCATGAACGTTACTGGACACAGAGTGAAGGTACTCAGAACTGATCAAGGACTCGAAGAAGTAAATCACACAGTTGGAGAATTTCTAGAGAAGAAGTGGATTCAGCATCAAAAGTCGTGCGTCTACACCCCTCAACAAAATGGAAAGATTGAAAGAGAAAATAGAACTGTTGTGGAATTAGCTCGAACTATGTTGCAGGCAAAGAACTTGGAAAAAGAGCTTTGGGCAGAAGCAGTCGCTACAACCGTGAATGTACTAAACCTAAGTGGATCTAGCTCTGTTCCAGGAGTGACACCTTTTGAATTATGGCACGGAAAGAGTCCAGATGTCACCAACTTGAAGGTCTTTGGATCTGAAGCTTATGTCTTGATTCCCAAACAGAGAAGAAGAAAATGGGATCCAAAAAGCAAGAAAGGAATTTTCGTCGGATATGGAGAGAACATAAAGGGGTATCGAGTTTACCTTCCAGAAGAAAGAAAGGTGGAAGTGTCGAGGAATGTTATATTTAAGCCCGATAAATCAGATCCCATCGAGGAGGAAGAGAGGGAAAAGTCAATGAAGTCAGATGGAGGACAAAAAGCAGAATCCAGTGGTCCTAGAAAGTACGATACTGACAGTGAGACAGAGGATGTGAGTGACGAACATGAGCCAGAGGAGGATTCCTCGGATCTTGAAGATGACAAAGATTCGCCAATCAGTCAAGTAAATGAAAGTCGACTAATTCGAGAGAGAAGACTTCCGGAAAGATTTAAAGATTATGAACTCTACTCAGCTTACAGTTTTATAGCAGAGATCAAAGATCCGACCACATATGGAGAGGCCATCCAGAATCCTGAGTGGAATGAGGCTCTGAAAAGAGAGCTGGAATCTCTTAAAGAAATGGACACCTGGAGAGAAAGCGATTGTCCACCTGACAGAAAGGTTATCGACACAAAATGGGTCTTCAGAAGCAAATCCGATGGGACTAAAAAAGCCAGATTGGTGGCCAGAGGATTTCAAGAAGATGTAAATACAGAGCTGTATGCACCGGTGGCTAGATTGTCAACAATTAGAATGTTAATATCCTATGCCCTCCAGAAGGATTGGACTGTTCGTCAGTTGGATGTTCCAGTAGCATTTCTGAACGGAACACTTAAGCAAGACACCTTTATTAGGCCACCAGAGGGTGTCAAAGTTAAGAGAGGGAAAGTACTGAAGCTCAACAGAGGCCGAGTATGTAGCAGCAGCATTGGCTTCTGCAGAAATAGTATCCATTGCTCGTCTTGCTCAGGACTTTGATCCAAGTTTTGACTGTAAACCTGTACTTTTTCTGGATAATCAGGGAGCAATTCATCTCGCTAGTGGATACGAAAACAGCAAGCGCTCTAAGCATATTGACATTAAGTATCATTTTATTAAAGATTTAATTGTAAAAGAAAAAATTCAGATTGATTATGTACCCACAGTGGATAATGTGTCAGATATTTTTACTAAATCTTTGTCAACAGTGACTTTTAACCATTTTAAAGGGTTAATGAACTTGAAATAAGAATGAGGAATTTCAATTTCTTGTAAAAAATTTTTAGAATAGATAGATATTTGAGTGTATATATATAGTGCCTACATGTATAAATTTTGATTTCGAGTTTATGAATGTATGTATTCTTTTGGCTTTAAGTTGATTGCATTGGAACAATTTTAGCATTTAAATTTCTTTTTGTAAATAGCAATTTTGTCTTCAGAAGGAAAAAATTGAGAGAGGGTGTTGAGTTGAATCTGTATACTTATTTATTCCACATATCAATTTAAGAAAGCAACAGTGCTACTCAACTCTCTACTCTTGTTCTATTATGATTGATTAGTTATTCCAGTTTTGAAACAAAATCTTGAATGTGTCTGCTGTCCTATTCTGATTTATTAAAAGTTCTGTTATCACACTGCGTAGTTTTTTATTAATTTCATCACAAATTTCTAAAAATCTTGCGAGATTTTTGTTCTAATTATGTTAGACAACTTTTGCATGGGTAACTTTTATAATTTCGAGATAAAAGTTTTTTCTCTCTGCCCTAGTACACAGCAAAGAAAAAGTTTTTTGTCCTGTATGGGACTTGTTAATCTCTCCTTAGCACTGTCCCTTGTTGCCAGTCCTGTTAATTTAGGGAAGAATAGAAATCTTCTGAAATTTTCTTTACAATATCAGACTGTATAAAACATGCACCCTCCTTACCAGACCTTTCAATGCCATCAAATGGGGAGCCTTTCAAAGGTGGAATGAATGTTTTGAAAGTGTATTTAAATGGGTGGAACAAATTAATCGAAAATGTATTGAATGAATGGGATACTATTTCTTTTCTTGCCTTAAAATACCAGGAAGTTTTGTGAATTGAGAAAAGTGGTCACTGAAAGGGATTTTTGGCATTTTACTGGTTGCTAATTGGGGTATTTGAGGAGAACAGTACCTTCAAACACTGGTCAGTACAGGAGGTGGTCATAATAGTGCCGTTTACATGAGCCAATTACCCGGGTAAAAGGCGGCTCTTACTCCTCTTTTCTACCCGGCATTCCCTACGAAGGGAAAAAGATAGGAAAAAGCCGGGTAGGATTCAATCCTAGTCAATTGCCGGGTAGTACCCTCCTTTCCCATGATGCATTTCGTGTCCCATCCCACACTACCTTGCGTGTTGTGTAGCCGCCATTTAATTGTTTGTGTGTGCTCTGTTGATTGTTTTGATATAATTTGTAATGGACATCAATAACGTAGAAAGTAGCAAATGCAGTTGGAAATGTGAAGATAAAACGTTAAGTTTAATAAACATCCATTTAATTTTTAAGACAAGCACAACTTACAAACATGAAAAACGGAAATCAAAACAATAAACATTGATGGAATTGAAACAATGTTGCCAACACAATTTTGTATAAGTGTTACTAGTAAATAAACAAAATATTCAACAAATAATACAAGATTACTTTCATACATCTTCGCAGGTCTTCGGTAAGCAAATCTGCTATCATCCGTTGATTTTTTTTGCATATATCGCCAACGCTCTTTTAAAATTCCTTTTGATGCTTCTTGCAAGAACAAAAATGAGCTATTTGTAAACAAACTTGGAAACCATGGAAACAGGCAGATCCCTTATTTCTTACCACGTGACCGAGAAAAAGCCGGGTTGATCATGTCTCATGTAAACGCCTTCAAATTTCGTTACCCGGGTAGAGTTGGAAATTCCCTTCAACCCACTTTTTACCCGGGTAGCTACCCGGGTAATATTTTTCCCATGTAAACGGCACTAGTGACATAGGAATGGTTGCTCAGTGAGGTTTTACTATATATATATATATATATATATATTATTAACCTTACCATTAATTTTGTTTTACAAAATAAACATTTAAAAGATGTTGAATTAACAAATATGTTACCTCATTCAGTTCAATTACAGCTTGGGGAAGGAAAAAACTATAAAAATAAGCAAGAAGATTAGTGAAATTTACTGTCACTGAAACATTAAGAAAATTAATAGATTAATAAGATTAATATGCTGCTAAGTAATGATTAGATTTCTGTTTAACAAGTATATTATTTTCTGGAATTAGCTGAAGCATGCTTTTAAAGGCACAAGAAAATTCTTAAAAAAGACAAATAGGTAAGAAATTTTAGGTATGGATATCACAGTTGAAGTCTTGATTCAAATTGATAGCATGAATATAACTAACTCATCCTGTAAGTAAAATGGGTCTAAAAAGGTGTTCCCAGTTTTAGAGAATATTTCTAGAAACTTTTAGAGAATTCTCCTGAACCTCTATCTTTCTGGACAAACTAACAAAATACTAAAATTGTTTTGATTATATATGATATTTTGTTTTATGAAAATTACTAAATCAATTAAATCAACACCAATATTTAAAACATTGGTACAATTTGGTACATCGATACAACTGAATTAATAAAACTTTATACTCTTCTCAAGAGTCTATTGAAATAAATTGAAGGTATAAAAGGTAACACTTTCCTACTGTTAAAAATTTTAACAAACATTTATTTCTTTTTTACAATTAAAATATCTGTTAGGAATTACAATTCCATTTGTTGGAATCGGACTCGCCACGCTTGTTCAGGGGAAGTCGCAATTTAAGGTCGTCTCTGTTGAGTGACGTTTGAGATTGAAGAGCTTTATCAGATCGACTTCGGCTACTTCAAATTAAACTACTTTCGTACACAGTTTGAAAGAAATGATCTGAAGTGGGTGGTTGTGACATCACCATTTCCGATTGGTTCGGGCTTGGTGATGTCATATCTACTGCACGTATAAATGGTAGAATCCATAGAATCACTTTAAGCCCTTCTCCCCATCCCTCACAGTTGTTTTTGTGCGTCTGCTGTGCAGACAGATTGGTTTGGTATTCTTTTAATGTTTTATTAATCTTTGTTCTTTTATGTAATAAAAATGTTTATCTCTTAAACTTCTGTTTTCAATTTCCATTTCCAGTAGACACATACTCTGCTAGTTAAAGTGATAATTTAAAGGTTGGATACCAATTGGTGAATTATCATCACCACTTGGTATCAATATCTACCTCTAATCAGGGGTGCAGAATATGTCCGAACGCCCAAACAAGGTTTGAGGAAAATTCAGGCAGCTGTGGGGAAATTTTTATCCATTTATAAAAAAAAACTCTACTAATCCAATTGATATTAGTGAGAAACAAATATATTGTTTACTGACAATCATATCCTCTGATTTCTACTGAAGAATTTTGTTGAAAACTAGAGATACAAAGAGTGCAAAACTATGAATAAATGCAAAAAAAAAGTTTCTGTGATGAATACATGTAAGTTGGCTTTTCTTTGCGTTTTGATTGATAAGCAGGAAAAACAATGTATTCATGACAGGATCAGTGATTTTCACAAAAAATCACGTTCTTGTTTAATCTCTCAACACCTCACAATAAAAATACCTCAATCAGCAGTGTTACTTTTAATATTGGTACAATTCCATCCATTAAAATTGCCAAGATTCTGAAGAACAAATATCCATAGCAACTTAATTTTTATTGTCATTTATTTTTATTGCCAAGTTGGCATCTCCTCAACAGCAGTGGCCATTCAGCCAGTCATGGAGGACCTACATCAACTCTGTTCCTACTACACCTATAGATGTAGTTTCATAGGTTGGTTTATAACTTTTTTTAATAAATTTTTGGCACTTTTAGTAGGAATAAAAAAGGGGGAAAACAATGCTGAAAGAGAATATTAATCAAGTAATGAGAATTCTCTTATTTGTATTACGTGGGAATTGTACTATCTCACCAATAAAGTTCATAGTACCCTTTGGAAAAAAGGGCCTTGCTTTAGGTAAAGTTCAAGAAAGTTAAATAGTTTAACACTATTGCAGAGTTTCAACTCAATTTTGGAAATAATATTCTGACTTTTACAAGTTAATTTTAAATACTTTTCTTTTCAGTCAAAAACCTAGCAATCCACTGCATTATACAGATATTTCCCAGAGTCAAAAATGAGATGCAAACCTTAAATATTGATCATTTTCAAGGTTTTAGGCAAAAGTAGGCAATTTTCCTGAATATTCCCCGACTTTTTCGATCAAATTAAAATTCTGACTTCCTGGTATTACCTGACCTGTGGGAATTGATATTGATAACAACAAGCTATTGAAAAAATATCAGAACTAGTGATGGGCAGGTATTGATACCAAATACTGAAGTATTCAATACCTAAAAGTATCGGGTGTATTCGATACCTAAATAAAAGTATTGATACTTTATTGACAAAATTTTTTTTTCAATGAAATTATCTTAAAAATATTGCTTTTGATTTAACGCAACCTGTTCTTATTTTGCAGCTTAAAATCCCATACCGTAATCCAAGAGAAACGAACTCCACCACCCCCTCAATCAATCAACCCGAGCCGTAAATCTTCCGCGAGCGTGTGTTTTATCTCCCGCTGAATCGCGCCGAAAGACACTCGCCCTCTGCTCCTCTCGACTCTTTCTCTACATTGAGTCATTTATGTCCCACTTCACCCAAGGTATTGACTCTTGAGGGGTATCACTCATGTGGTATCGAACCTTTTTGCGATACCGATACTTTTGGTATTGAACCTTCTTGCGATACTTTCTCGATACCGATACTTTTGGTATCGAACTTTCTAGGGATACTTTTGGAGCTGTAACTCAGCGATTGCTTATTGAATATTTTAAAATGAATACTACCATATTTTTAATTTACACCGATTAATGGAAGAATATCCAGGTTTCAGTAAATTATTTTAAAATAGCTAAATTTTTTCGATTTGGTCTTCATCTCATTCTGTGATGGATCGGAGGGGATAATTTTGTTGGTTTATCTACTAGTTTTCAGCAGGGATGGGAAAGTTTGCCGATGGTTGGAGGTGTTGGGTAGGATTGGCTTTGCAGGAGAAGGTTTACGTGCTCTGCTGATGTTCATGTGTGACTTTTCTCTCGACATTTCAAATTCGGTTTCAAAGCACGGGGAAGGTGGGAAGATGTGTTTGGTTGGAGATGCATTGGATTGGGTTATCGTGTTATCGGAATATGTGGCCTTTGCGGGGGGGTCCGGGTGCTGCTCGGGTCTTTCTCCTTCCTTTAGCTATTTGAAACTGGTGTCGCTCGCGGGTACGCTTGTGGCGCGGTTACTCCCATCCTCAACCGCGTGTTTTATTACTGTGGTGCTTATAGCTTTCAAGATCTTGTTCTTCGGGAATCGGGAGCCCGCTTTTTGATGGATCGCTTTCAGTTTTCTGAATTTCAGTCTGAGTATGGTTAGGTCCTAAGAAAAAATGGTCCCTTCAGGTTCATTTCCCAACATTGAAAAAAAAGTACTTGATACCTAAAATTATCTATTTTGCCCATCACTAATCAGAACAGATTTGATGTAGGTCCTCAAAAGTGAAAAGGGCAATAGTCGCTACGTTATTTTGACTGATCAAATGACCGCTGCTATAGAGTAGTCACCAAGTTAAAGTTGGCGGTCACCGCTGTAGACCTATTACAATCCAATCTGTTCCAAAATGTCCTCCTTTCAGTATTAAAAAGATTGATCACAAAAGATGATAAAATTTTGGGTGCTATTTTACAATGGTAATGCCTCTTTTCTTGGCTAATTTTAGGCACTTCTCTTATGGCATTTCCCAAGTTACTAAATAAATTGTCACCATAGTTGGAAGCACCAAAAAAACTAACCGCATTTGGTTGTAGCATGATTTGTTTACAGATGCAACTTGGTATCAATATTAATAAACACAACAGGAATACTACCACAACAAGAGGAAAAATAGAGCTTGTTAATACAAAAGTCCTCTAAATTTATTACTTTTGTAACTATGAGAAACTTTTATTATTGTCAAGAAAAAATATTAGCAGTACACTATGAATACATGTATTCATAGTTCATAGCAGTTCTACTGCAGTAGAACTGCTTAGGGAGAACGGATACAAAGTTTTTCTTTTAAATAATCCGGTGAGATAGTCATACTCATTTTGGTGTGATAATCTCAATTTTTCAGTGCTAATCCTTTCAAACACTTCTAATGATATGTAATATACAAAAACAATAACTCTGACAACCACGTGTATAAATATAAATAATGTATATGTAAGTTAAAGTTTATACTTTGTGTATCAATTTTTGCATTACATTGAATGAAAAATAAAATTTGACTAACCAAACTTTGTAATTGCGAAATTTGAAATGCAAATGCTCCACACGAGAGGTTAGAAGAGTTGTTCAAATCTTGACAGAATAAAAACCACAACACAACATCCAAAAATTCTAGCGCGGCGCCATAGGTAGAAGAGCTCAAAGGAAAAGGAGAAAACAAAGAGTCGAGATGATTGGTTGCCGGCGTTGCCAGTACCCAACCAGAACCGCATTTTATAAATACACATTTCAACCAATGAGATGATAAATGAGGATTGGCTTCCTTTTGTGTCAAAAAATTTCGGGGAAAGAACGAAAAGAGTTCTCACATAACACCGTAGATTACGTCCAAAAGTCGACTTCTGGACATACGCGATGTAAAGAAAATGCCGAGAAATGATCCATAAATCATCCAGATTATGTCCAGATGTCACCACATTTGATGTCGCCCGGACTCCGACCTCAGTGACTCCGACAAACTATCAAATATAGCTTAAAATCACTTTATCAATGCTAAACTTCAAGAAAAATTCTGGGAAAGTACCCCCAACCCCCCTCTAAAATTTTGACACTTATTTTACAGTTCTCAAAGTCAGCTAAAAATATACTTTTTGGGGGAAAATTCCAGGCCCGTAGCTACGGGGGGGCTGAGCCCCCCCTGGCATCTTTGTTTGCCCCCCCTAGAAAATTTACACAAAATCTATTCAAAAGCAAGGCTTGGAAAACACTATACTTGTAAATCCCTTTGAGGTCTATGTTCCCTCAGAATTTACCCCCAGGCAATAAATCTGTTGATTGTTGGACACTGGTTGAATGTTTTACAATTACAAGCACGGCAAGTTGCAGTATTACTGGTATTTGGAATCAGGGGCGTATATAGGGGGGGCCAAGGGGACCCTGCCCCCTCCGAAATTTGGACTAGGTGTACCAAAACAAGTTTAAACCCTGTTTTTAAGGGTCAAAATTCAAAAAAATTTCTAAAGGAAGGACCCCCAATCCCCCCTTTTGTACTTGGAATTTTATTAACAACTTTATTATAATGCATAGTTCATCAAAAACCAAATCCTACCAAAAAAGATATGTCCAAAATTTGGACTAAGTTTACCAAAAACAAGTTAAAACCCTGTTTTTAGGGGAAAGGTTCAAAAATTTTTCTGGAAGGACCTCCAAATCCTCTTTTGTCTCTCTGTTTTTGGAACTCTATTTTTAATAACTGTTTAAATATGAAGTTCATAAAAATGTACATCCAAAATTCGGACTTAGTGTACCAAAACTAGTTGAAAACCTGTTTTTTTTAGTCAAACTTCCAAAAATTTTCTGGGGGAGGACCCCCAGGTCCCCCTTTGGTACTTGTATTTTTATTACTAACAACTTTTACTATATTAATTTTTAGGGCCTAAATTATCTCCTAAAAAGCTACATTGGAGTATTTACTATTCTTGACAGAATAATTCGCACTTCAATAGTTATTAATAAAAAATTTATTAATAACTAAAAACATTAAATGGAAAATGGAAAAATAAGTTACATCAGGTAAATAATTCATAACAAAGAACAATGACTCGTTTCAAAAAAGAGAAAAGTAATAATAGCACGATTAGCACGAGCACTAGGTTTTTTTGATACAACAAAGCAGTATAGTTTTAGTTGTAGCGGTTCTTCATTTTAACATTCCCCCTAGAACCTACAACTAAACAAATCGAAACTCAAAAATTACCAATATTACTTTTAAAGTTAAACTTAAAAAATACCAAGAGAACTTCTTAATAGTTCAAAGCGTGGTAGTCAAAATGTCGGCCAGTTGGTGTTCTCGTTCGTTGGTGACCTGTAGAACTGGGACTGCTGACAAGGGGGATAAATCTTGCGTTTCAGCCAGATCAGCTCTTTCGTAGCCTCACTTGCAGCCACATATTCTGCCTCAGTGGTGCTTACACATTGCTGACGACGGCTTACCCATCTAATAGCTCCTCCACTACCTTTGAAGAAGATACCAGAGACAGATTTCCTGGTAGTTGTGTCACTGGCATAGTCAGCATCACTGCAAGACTCCGAAACACTTGATTGAGGGCCATACTTGTACAACACACCACGGCCTGATGTTCCTTCAACATACTTGAGTATGCGCTTGACTTTGGACACAGGATCCAACTCGTCTATATTGAATCTCTCCAGCACCCCGAGAGCATTCTCCGACTTAACGACTTGATGGTAGGGTTCAGGTTCTACCTGCTCTGCAATACAGCATTCAATGAGACGTTTGGGTGCCTTTAAGTGCCGTTTACATGAGCCAATTACCCGGGTAAAAGGCGGCTCTTACTCCTCTTTTCTACCCGGCATTCCCTACGAAGGGAAAAAGATAGGAAAAAGCCGGGTAGGATTCAATCCTAGTCAATTGCCGGGTAGTACCCTCCTTTCCCATGATGCATTTCGTGTCCCATCCCACACTACCTTGCGTGTTGTGTAGTCCGCCATTTAATTGTTTGTGTGTGCTCTGTTGATTGTTTTGATATAATTTGTAATGGACATCAATAACGTAGAAAGTAGCAAATGCAGTTGGAAATGTGAAGATAAAACGTTAAGTTTAATAAACATCCATTTAATTTTTAAGACAAGCACAACTTACAAACATGAAAAACGGAAATCAAAACAATAAACATTGATGGAATTGAAACAATGTTGCCAACACAATTTTGTATAATTGTATAAGTGTTACTAGTAAATAAACAAAATATTCAACAAATAATACAAGATTACTTTCATACATCTTCGCAGGTCTTCGGTAAGCAAATCTGCTATCATCCGTTGATTTTTTTTGCATATATCGCCAACGCTCTTTTAAAATTCCTTTTGATGCTTCTTGCAAGAACAAAAATGAGCTATTTGTAAACAAACTTGGAAACCATGGAAACAGGCAGATCCCTTATTTCTTACCACGTGACCGAGAAAAAGCCGGGTTATGTCTCATGTAAACGCCTTCAAATTTCGTTACCCGGGTAGAGTTGGAAATTCCCTTCAACCCACTTTTTACCCGGGTAGCTACCCGGGTAGCATTTTTCCCATGTAAACGGCACTACAGTTTCATCTTGCTTCTCAGTTGATGACCTTCTTTCTGCTTTTCCTCTGATGCATTCTTCGGATCAGGATCCTTTTCAGATTCAGCACTATCGGGAAGGGGGGTCACTTCAGTCGAGTCAGGGTTTGGATCATTTTCTGGTTTTGGCAATTCAAGTCCAACAACAGCCGATGTTGACACTGATTCAACCCTATATTTTTCCTCTATAGGACCACAGACATCAGAATGAATTATTTCTCCATCTTCCTTTGCTCGTTGTTGAGGACTAAGGAACGGCTGTCTGTGTTGTTTTCCGACGATGCAAGCCTCACAGAACTCCTTGTCATCCTGCACTTTAATTCTCTGAGATAGAAGTAACTTCTTTTCCTGTTGCTTGTTCTCAAGCTCTCCTGTTACTTGTTCTTGCCCAAGTCTCTCATGCCAGAGTTGAAGCGTCTCATTTAAATTAGCTTCAAGTGAGGGAACAGTGGTGATAACAGTCTCCGTCTCAGGCATCATTACTTGGCATTGTAGCTTGAATAAATTTCCACATCTTATTCCTACCGCAACTACTCTGTTTGACTTGACAAATTCGCATTTCTCACTAGACATGTTAAATTCCTTCCCATGATCCAAGGCCCGGCTGACAGAAAACAAATTTCTTGATGCGTCCGGAGCATATAACACATTCACCAACATGCTTTGTTTCCACGATCCATATACCAGCATCTTGACAGAGATCTTTCCATGTCCAAATGCTTTCATTACACAGTTATTTCCAACACGGACCTCCAAGGGGCAATGGTATTCCACATAATCGAACAAGTAGCTACTTTTGTTGGTGATATGCTGAGTAGCTCCTGAATCGATAACCCACACATCATCACTACTTGCCACGAGAGACTCTGTCACAAACACTTCATAACTGTGAGAGTTTTTCTCTTGATAGTTGTTTCTCATGGGGCAGTTTCTTTTAATGTGTCCACTTTCGCCACACTTAAAACATTTCATCTTCCCCTGTTTATTTACCGGGTTGGTATGCTTGGCATTAGATTGTACTTTCCCCAAGCTGGCTATTGACAATAAAGCTGAGAGCTCAGCATCTCGGGAGGTTTCTGTGGCTCTCCTCTGCTCCTCAGATATCAACAGTTTCTTCAACTCTGCGAGTGTCTGTTGCTCTGGAAATCTTACACACCAAGCCATTTTCAATGGCTCATATTCACTTGACAGGGTTTCAAGAAGTTTGCTCATGATTAGAAAGTCATTTGGTTTAATGTCCAAATCTGCCATTCTTGAGACGAGATGCTCCAGCTTAGCAATGTGCATTGCCATACTGTTTTCCGGATCCCTGGCGAAAGATGAAAACTGCAGCTGGCAAGCATACTGAGCTTGTGTATTTCGCTGCTCAAACAGCTCATGCAACTTTAACCAAATTTCCCTGGAACTTTTGCACATGGACACCAAGTCACAAATTTTAAAATCCAGAGTACGAGAAAAAATGCCTCTCGCGGCTCTGTTCCCCTTATTGAACTTCGCCAAAACTTTATCATATTTACCAACGGATGCAGCATCCCCGGTATCCAGAACTGGCCTTTCTAGTTCTCCGGTGCACACCTCATGGGCGTATTCTTTTTCCATTAGCAGCCCCTCCACCATCCATTTCCACCTCACCCAGTTTTCCTGGCCTTGAAGTTTATCTGTGGTGAATAGCTCCATTATCGCGTGTCTGGGCCCATAACCTCTTGACAGAATAATTCGCACTTCAATAGTTATTAATAAAAAATTTATTAATAACTAAAAACATTAAATGGAAAATGGAAAAATAAGTTACATCAGGTAAATAATTCATAACAAAGAACAATGACTCGTTTCAAAAAAGAGAAAAGTAATAATAGCACGATTAGCACGAGCACTAGGTTTTTTTGATACAACAAAGCAGTATAGTTTTAGTTGTAGCGGTTCTTCATTTTAACAGTAATATTTAAAGGAATAAATGATTTTTACCAATTTTTGCCCCAAAAATCAAAAAGAGAAATTTTTTTTCCCAGTTTTTCAGTTTTTTTTTTTTTTTTTTGGAAATTATCTAGAGCAAGCTGGTAATGGCAATGACATCTTCCGCCGTCCCCATTGAATTTTCTCAAATTATTTGTTTACTATTCAACTAATATTTTTCAAGCTAATATTTCTTATTTCCTTAAATGAGTTATCCTCATTGATATTTTTTTACAAGTTTCTTTGGTTTCACGGAACTCTTCAAAGGTATTTAAGTAACTTTCAAAAGAATGTTCAACCATCAGGTTATTATTTGTGTGATTAAAAATTTACTCAATTGGTTTAAATTGAGCGCATTTGGCTCAAAACTAAGCTATTTCTAAATTTCAACAACTTTCCATTTCTTTGTTTTTATTGATAATTATTCCTGATTTTTAAGTAAATCGATCTTGACAGTCTTCGCATATACTATAAGCGTATTACGATTTTATAAAACAATAGGAAGGATAGGACTATAGTGTAAACACAAATTTAATATTTCATGCTCTAAATTTTCCTTTTGGTGACTTCTGTTTAATATAACGAAAACGTATGTTTTAATGGTGGTATTTACTAGGTGTTGTATCTCTAACACCAGTCACCTATGGTGATTGTAGAACTAACTACTTGAAAGTGCTAATTATAGTAGAAAATAAACTATTTTAAATTCCATGTAGTTATACACTTAAAAATATACACTATCAGGGGTTTGTCCAAGGAAAATGTATTACTTTATATAGGTACCTTCACAAATTTGCCTTGTGATAAATAGGTATTTTCATAAATTCAGCTTTAGGAAAAAGGTAACCTTCACAAAATTATACATTAAAAAAAAGTTCTTTGACAAGCTGTATTCTCATAAATTTAAAATTGATAAATCATTCCAAACAAATTTATAGTTAGTTTGGATGTTTTAATTTTCCCAACTTGGTACACAGATTTTCAAAAATTATTTCTAAATTTTCACAAAATAGGTTACTTAAAACATCCTTAACATACACCTGACTTTAACAATGTGTTTACTTAGCCCAAAAATATCTTATCCCCATTTTGTTAAATTTGGTGATGTGTTGTAACTTAGGCCTAACCAAGGTACCATACCTAATCTGAAAATCTTATTAATTCTCTAGACGCCAGCAAAAAAGAAAAATTTGAAGAGCTCGCTTGTAAATTTGATAACTAATAGAAAAAATGTCTGATTTTTTAAACGCTTTTATTAGACTTCTGGGCCAAGGTCACGGGTGAAAACTTAAAACTCGATTTTCGGTCACTTCCTGATATTCCAGGACCCTGAAACTTTACACATTGTTGTAACCCTCATGACACTCCAATATCCAATTATTATCTAATCAATAACCAAAGGATTAAGTTAATTAACGAGTATTTTTAATTATCAGAAAAACTGAAATTTGAGGCCCTTCCAAAGGGATTTTAGCTCCCAAAAAAAGAACAGTACTGTAATAGGCATAGTACTATTATATTCAACCATCAAAACGACAATTCTCAAGTAATTAAATTAATTAACGGCAAATTATCGCAAAAAATTTAGATTCTTGTACATAAAATTTCAGGTACTTCTAAACAATATTAAGCCTTGAAACTTTGCAGCATGATGTAATATTCATGACAATGCAATATTCCATTATCACCGAGTCAATAACTCTCTAATTACGCTAATTAACGAGTATTCTTGATTATCCGATTAACTCTATTTTGAGACCCTTAAAAAATATTTTCGCTCCCAAACACGGATCAATAATGTAATAGGCATAGTACTACTATATTCAATCATCAAAACGGCAATTTTCAACTAATTAAAGACGAATTTATGCAAATTTTTAGGTTGTCATTTAGATTCTTGTACATAAAATTTCAGGTACTTCTAAACGATATTAAGCCTTGAAACTTTGCAGCATGGTGTAATATTCATGACAATGCAATATTCCATTATCACCGAGTCAATAACTCTCTAATTACGGTAATTAACGAGTATTCTTGATTATCCGATTAACTCTATTTTGAGACCCTTAAAAAATATTTTCACTCCCAAACACGGATCAGTAATGTAATAGGCATAGTACTACTATATTCAATCATCAAAACGGCAATTTTCAACTAATTAAAGAAATTAAAGACGAATTTATGCAAATTTTTAGGTTGTCATTTAGATTCTTGTACATAAAATTTCAGGTACTTCTAAACGATATTAAGCCTTGAAACTTTGCAGCATGGTGTAATATTCATGACAATGCAATATTCCATTTTCACCGAGTCAATAACTCTAATTACGGTAATTAACGAGTATTCTTGATTATCCGATTAACTCGAATTTAAGACACTCCAAAAAGACTATGGCTTCCAAAACTTGTACAATAGCGTATTATATATATTTGAACCATATTCAATCTTCAAAACGGAAATTATTATATATAAATTAAGATTATTAACGAAGTTATTAATGAGAATTTAGAGTGTTTGGAAAAGCTTGGAAACACTTTCATTCTTTTTTCATGTGATGGAGGAATGGTAGTTTTGATATTTTTATTATGACAGACAGTTATGGCTATTTATTTCTTCTAGATTTCGCTTTCATTCAGATGGAATTATTTATTGCTCAATGCTCAAACAGAAATTTTTGAAAGTAGAAATGGGGACGGAAATACATAAATTATTTTGTATTTTCCTGGGAATTAACAATGTTTGAATGATTTCCGAGCGATTATATAACCTTCGCGTGTTGTGATGCATAGGTTACGCGTTCAGTAAAAATGAAATTAAGTGTGGTTTTTTTTCGGATTGTTTAATTTAATTTGAATCTTAATGATTGAGTTTCTCAAGATAAAATCTCTTAATTTTGGAATATTTTCCCCAGTAATACGCATCTGTTTTTTTTAAATGATTATTCTTTACAAATTAATTTTTTGAAAATAATTTTAAGAAAATAAAATAAAAGGGGTAATGTTTTAAATTCTTTAGCATTAGCGTATTTGGGGGTTCTACTGATCACATACCAACAAGTGGAATAAAATTTAAGATTTTAGGGAAATCTTAATGACTAAAAAGTAGAAAATAAAGTAAGTAAAAAAAAGCTTTTTTAAAAAAACGCTTTTATTAAGGTGTTCTAAAAATTCAAAAATAATTTAGTGAGTTTTGTGAAAATGTTCTAAAAAATCAAGAATAATTTATTTGGTTTTGTGAAATATTTTATTGGGGAGTTCAAAATACCTTTTCGGCAAGTAAAAAATAACTGATTTTCTGATCACTAAAAATAAAAGCGTGGGCGCTAGTAATTTATAATTTTACATAAAAGAAAATGTGAATATATAAAAAAGAACTAATAGTGAATTACTAGCGCCCACGCTTTTATTTTTAGTGATCAGAAAATCAGTTATTTTTTACTTGCCGAAAAGGTATTTTGTACTCCCCAATAAAATATTTCACAAAACCAAATAAATTATTCTTGAATTTTTAGAACATTTTCACAAAACTCACTAAATTATTTTTGAATTTTTATTTCTAGAAAAGATGCCAATTGATTTTCAAGGATAACCTATTTACCAGTAGAAAAATTATTTCTAAATTCTTACTACTTTTTTCAGGAACAAAACGGAAGTTGATAAAGAAGTCATCTTAGTTTAAAAATGTCTCTGTAGTCTTAAAACATGAATTGTAAACTGTTTTTCTCATTTGAGTTGCAGTAAAACTCTTCTTTAACTTAAAAAAAAGTGTTACGATTAAACAAGAACATGTTTTTTAGTGATCACCAATCTTGTCACAGATAAGTTGTTTTCCTGCATATTAGTGAAAATGCACGGAAAAGCCAACTTTCAGGTATTCACCAGGATACTAGTTTTTTCTGTTGGCGTAGATCCATAGTTTTCTGCTATATCTACATAATTCCATAGTTTTCACCTATTTTCCATGGAATTTGGAGGTTAGGATATTGTCCTTAGGCCAAAATATTTATTACTAATAACAACTTGGATTTGTTGAGTTTTTTTCTTTATAAACTTAGGCAAAAATTTCTCTACAACTGCCTGAATTTCCCCCAAACCTTGTCAGGTGTTCCTATGTATTCTGCACCCCGGAAACACCTTTCCTATCCCTTTTTACTACTATACTGTATTTATTTGAATAGGCTGCTGAAAATATTTCTATCCTCCACCATCGAATCAGTAACCATTGCAACTCTCAACATCAAAGCGACAAAGAAGGCTCACTATTTGTTTCTCACCTTACTTCCATAAAAATACTACAAAGCAACTGTGCCTTGTCTTTTACGGGAGGAACTCAATTTTTAGAGAACTTTTCTCACTGAAATTATCGAAATAATTTCAGTACAGTAGAACCTTGATTATCCGACCATACCGTGGAGATAAATAATTAGTCTAAGATTATCATTTCTAACTTCATGCATTTTTCTTAGAAATGGAATGCGTGCAGCCTCATTGTCCATTTTGTTCCAGTAGGAATTTTCTGCCATTATCACATTTCTGATATTTAAATCTAAGATGTTTCATTATTTTCCATAATGATTATACTTCTCCAGAAAAATTTATTATCTGTTTTAATATTTTTCTCATTTTTTTTACTATTGCAGGGGTCATTCCAGACTTTTTGTGAAGGGTCCGGTTTTCGTAAAAACTGTGAAAATCTACTCATAATTTTTTGAATTTGTAGTTAGCGTTAATTAGTTTTTAGCCAGGAGCCTGTTTTTGTGAAAATAGGGTCCAATATTTGAAGTATGAAAAAAAGGGTCTGTTCAAAGGCAAAAATACTTTGTGAAGGGTCCGTTTTTAAGGTAAAATGTTTTGTGAAGGGTCCGTTTTCACAATGAAATATATTGTGAAGGGTCTGAAAACGGACCCAAATTTCTTCTAAATAGGCCCCTGTATTGGATATTCTACTCTATCATAAAATTCATGTATTGTCCGATGCTCAATGTCAATATCTTTGTCAAAGTCATCCAATCCTGTCAAAATTTTAACTCAAGGTAGTTTTTTTTTGAACAATCAAAATATTCCTGATGTTTTTCCTTCTCCAAAAATTTTTAGTACTTTCTTTTTGAGATCCCATATGCTTCAGTGGTTGGTCTTTGTGTTGCGATAAAAACTACTTTAATGGTGGCTTCTGATTTTGAATTAAGAAGCTCCTTTAAGCAATTATACATACTGAGTACAATTTTTTTCTAATATTAGGACTGCAACGATCCATGATTACAAAATACACGAGGAAGACCTTTTAAGAATTACTACTTCAAGATACAAAATTAACAATTATGATCAAGACAACGATTTGACGAGTTAATTTTTCATCAGTAGACACTACTGTGAACCAATCAGAAATCTGCAGCTATTGCAATGTCATCGCTGTTTTTTTGCCTAATTTACCACTCCAAATTCTGATTGGTTTACTGATAAAATATTAACAATTCCCAGTGATTATGTGCATTAGACTTTATAGAGAGCCTCAACTGCTGTAGGAAAAATGTAATCAATGCATCGGTCACTGAGGCTGTACAAAGAGCATCTATGGTTACACTTCTAGCAAGGGGGAAGCACTATTTTTCAGCGGCCTATTCTAAATGAATAGAGTATAAATAATCAGTCTATCATTTTGGCGATCAAATGTCTATTTCATACTCTTGAAAGTATTGCTCAGAAACTCAGTAGTACTGTCAATAAAAAAAATTAAGTAGGTAATTTTCAAAATATTTTTGTTTGCTTATGATTAAGAATTAAAATTTTCAAATGATGTTTAAAAGTAGTGTTTAAAAGTTTTGTTTTGATTGGATTCAATACCTTGTTTTTTAAAAAAATATGTATTCCAAACCAGAAACCATATCTTAAGTACAAGAATCACAGCTGTTATTTTCGATTCAGCACTTTAGGATTAGCCAGGCACTAAAATCTAAAACCAAATGTTCTGATGAATCATAAAAGTAATCAAAATAAAAAGGAATATGAATATCTCAACTAGCAGTGTTGCTTTTAATTGTTTTATTATGTGTAGTAATTATAAAATATTGCCAATAAATTTGGATAAGTGATATTTGCACCTGCCTAAATCTTTATTTTCTTACAACAGTAACATAGCCATTAGTTTAGATCAATATCTAGATTAAGAGTCGGTGAGTAAAGAAACTTGAAAATTTTTATAGAGGTTCAGAAACCTTGCAAGTTATCTTGTTGGTAAAATTAATCTTTCTTTGGATCTCTTTAATGCTCTCTCTAGAACTACAACCATGCTTTTTATAGGTATGGGTTGTAATAGTAAAATTACTGCAATAACTTGAAAAATATTATAGTATTAGCTAAAAATATTAATTTCTTTAGATGTCTACTGGTAATTCAGATGTAGAATTAGATGAAGATAGTGATGATGGGGGATATTATGATTATTATAACAATTATGAAGATACTGAAATGGAACCAACAGATCCTACAACTTTAGATCCTGAACATTTTGAATTCACTTGCCTCACTACAGAAGATGTTGAAAGGCTTTTCAATGAATGTGTAGAGAGCTTGTGTGCTTCTTTACCTGTAAGTTTCTTTACTTAATTTTGGTAATATACTTAATAAAACTTTAAATTGCTAAAAAGTTTCTTGTAAATGTTAAAAGAATTTAAGATCATAAGTATGTTATTAGTCTTCACTCTAACTGTAAGCGGAAATATCTGAGGTAAGCTTACACACCCAGTAAATTTTGAGGTGCCTATTTAAAGTCTATTAACCTCAGTATTTTGCACAAACAAGTTTTCTGTTTGGTAAGAAAACCATGTGGTTCCAGTTACAAAGTGGCATGTGAAAATTTTGATACAGTAAAACCTCAGTGACTATTACAGCAACCATCTCCTGTTCCTAAAAAATCTCTTTAGGAGGGGGTGGTCGGTAAGAAAGGGTAACTTTAAATTCAGAAGGGGATTGCTTTACATTAAAGCTCTGAAAACAATTAATTCCTGTACCAAATGTAGAATAAAAAGGTACATTCTATTAATATAAGAAAAATATCAGTATCACTTTTTTTTTGCCATGCATTCTGCTTTTGAGTTAGAAACATTTTATTCTTATACATTTCATGAGTATATTATAGGTCAAATGTACCCCTCTGTGCACTTAATGACAAAGTTTTGTGAGTAATACTGAGCCTGCAAAGAGAAATGTAGGGGGTCAGTGGTTTGTGCAAGGCAATTTTACTACCGTTTTGCGGTACCTTCACAATTTTACCAATTGATAAATAGGTACTTTCACAAATTCAATTTTAGTAAAAAGGTACCTTCACAAATTAAATTTTTGAAAGAGATTTCTATATAGGAAGCTATATTCTCTTAATATTTAACTTTTTAGCCATTCTAGACTGAATTATCTTTTGTTTTTAATGTTTAATAATTATTTACATGAGATTTTGAACATATTTTCACAAATTCACTGAAAAAGTTTCACAAATTACCACTAAATTTTCACAAAATAGGTACCTCTTGAAAAAACCTAGACAGACCCCTGGGGGTCCTCCAGCAGAAAATTTTTAAAATTTGACCCAAAATGTAGTGTTATGACATATTTTTGGACATTAGTTGATTCACACTTAGAGGATCACTCATTGTTCCCCTCAGAGTTTTCTAATAAAAAAGTACATAAATAGATGTCAAAAGAAGGAGGGTTGAACCCCTAACCCTGAAACCAAAAACCATAAAAGAAATCAACTGGCCGTGGGGAGCCTAGTGGTTAAGGCATCGGGATCGGAGGGTCCCGGGTTCGATTCCCGACACCGCTGAAGACCCACCGAGTATATGCGGAGTACGTGCTCGTTAAATCTGTGGGTCCGAAAGTCCTGTGCTCCGTCATGGCGCAGTTTACCACGGGTCCAGGTGTCTGGAGACTATTTCCCTCCCCTTCAGAGACATGGCAAAATTGAGGAGGTGGCGATAGATGGTGGCGACATCTATCATCCGAGGCTTAAGTCGGACTCCTGCCATTTCATGGGCCTCACTTTCTCAGGAGCCGCACCCCCTTTGCCTTAAATCCTATCCGCTTTGCGGATGGAGCTTGGATATTCCAAGTGGCATAAGACAACAACAACAACAACAACAACAAATCAACTTGCATATTTATTTGAATTCAGCCTAAAAAGTTCTTCTGGGATCACTTTTTTAAGAGGGCTTTCTTCTTATACAGTACTCTGGTCCCTACAAGTAATAAACTGGATGTAATCCTGTAATTTCAATATGCAAGTTAATCAAACAGAAATTTGTATTGTGAATTTTATAAGTGTGAGCAAAAACTTAGTCACTCCATAAAGTATTCGTGCTACTAACAAATTTGCACTAGTATACCTATTATAGCAAAATTCCTTATGCAATATCCAAACAAAAATTAAATCCAAACATAGTATGTTATTCAACATTATAATCTACCAGAAAAGGGCAAACATATCAGAACAGTTAGGAAAATTCCAGACTTTGAAGGATTTTCATTTTTATCATGGTTTTAAAATTTTATGTTTTTGGTTTTGTTGACTTATTGTATATTTAGGGTTTTTAAAATTCTAAATTAAAAAGCACTAACATACAAAAACAACTGATTATAAAAGAATTACCTACTTTTTTATCACCCAAAAGTATGGTATTAAAATAATATTTATTAAAATTAAATAAATTTTTTACAAGTTTTCTTTGAGAAGAAAATTAAAATATTTTAAAAATAAAACTTAACACCTAAATTATCTCTACCTGTTAAATCTGCTGTAATGTTAAATAAACACAAAATAACCTAATAAAATCCCAAACACCCAAAGAAAAAAATTACCCACCCAGGCTGAGTTAATAAAACAGGATTTTTAAACCCCTGTCCTGAGCTAGATTAATCAGCTCCTTTGGCATTGACGGGAGCTTATAATTTTATACAATGTGACACCTTCTCGGCTCAAACCTAATTTTTAATAAACTTTTGAAATATTTTTTCAAATTAAGTAACTAAGATCGATTCCAGATTATTTTTCTCCCCACAACTGTAGCCAATAATGATAGTTGATCTAATCTGGAAACCCAAACCATGAGCAAGAGAGAACTGTCGTTATTTTTAAGATGTGAAGAAAAGTTTTAGTTAAATCCAGGTGTGAAAATCAAAGCAAAAAGCTTCACTGCTCCTAGGGTTATTGGATGATTGCTGGTGTTCCCAGTGGTATTGATTTAGTCCTCTTTTTGGCATTAATGAATTGACACTTTATTTTATTTTTTGACACACTGTGGCCCATCTAAGGGCCAAGCAGGGGAAGCAAATTTGGTAGACGTTTTCCCCACCACTAAAACACTAACATTATATAACGTTTTATCTTTCTTATGATCTAAACTATAAGATCTCATCGTTCTGACGATGCTTGAGTGAATCCACATTTTGCATCATGGGTAGGCTTACCATATTTTCTTGAGCTCAACCCAGGACACTTTGTTGACCTATCGGTTCATCAAAGATTAAAAACTAAATAAACACCCAAACTAAAAATAAATTAAACATTTAAACTGAAATAACATACTTTATTTAATCATTTGTACTTTTAACTTGACATCACTTTTTTCAAAAATTCTTTGTTAGATGTTAGATTTAATAAAATCATAAAATTCACAACAATTAAATTCAGAGTTAATTTTCACATTTAAAAGGTGTTTGACAGTACAAATAGAGAGTCTGCCCCTTTCAGCAGTCTAAATATGAGTAAAGTAAAGCCGTAGAAGTAGGTAAAAAAATGCAGTTCAAAATTTTTTATCGAAAATCTCACAAAAAATTTTGTCCGGTCATAAAATTACAAAAACCCAGGACACATTTTGGGACCCAGGACATTTCCCAGGACAGCCTCCGAAACCCAGGACTGTCCTGGGTAAACCAGGACGTATGGTAAGCCTAATCATGGGCTCCCTTACTATTAGGGGCTTCTGTGGAGTCACGTGAGTGCCTCAGAAGTTGAAAATCTACACTTCTTTGCTGACATCTTCTACCACAAAAAATTGCGTGAACGTCCTGCTAAATTAGGATTAGGAACGAAATAGGCTTTTCAGCAATGCAATTATCCCAATGTTAAGTCTATGGCTGTACGAATAACTTGTTTGGGCTTTCAAATCACTTTTTTTTAATAATTTTTTTCTAAATGTTCTGATATTTTTTGTTAGATTATAAGGATGAATAACATACTATGTTAGGATTTAAATTTTGTTTGGATTTTGCATGTGAAATTTCGGCATAATATGTTTACTAGTGCAAATTTGTTGGGTGTACGAATACTTTCTGGAGTGAGTGTATATGCTTTTATTTAGCTATATGTGATAGAATTATTTTTGTTTGCAATCCTGTTTAGTACTTTTTCCAACCTTTTCTCAATTTGTTCTGTGTACCTACTTTTAATGACTATTATTCTGTTGTTAATATTTAAACTTTTTTGTAGGTCAAACCATCTTTAGCTAAGTTACTTCTACATACTCATAGGTGGACTACTTCAGAAATAACTACTGCTTATAAAGAAGATGCTTCCAAGTTACTAATAGATTCAAGAATTAAACCTTTAAAACCTCCAGAAGTTGATAGTCAGGTATTTTATGTGAATTCTTGAAAATTTATTCCACATATTAGTTTTTATTTTTTTGACTTGATAGAGCAGTATTTTTTAAAACATTAACAATACAGTTTCTTTGATAAAAAAGTGTACAGTACAATCTGGTTATTGTACAGTATTTGGTACATCTTTTGACTAACTGAAGTTGCATTTTTTGGTTTTAAAGTAATGTTAAAAGAAAAAATAAAAGGAACTAACAGTAATTACAACAAAAATGTGCTCTATTTTTTTATATGGTTATACAGGATGTTTCTAAAAAAATCCATTTCATGGCTTTTATTTGAACCAATGTCTCCTAGAGTCATGGAAGTAAGGTCTACCCCTACAGGGTTCCCACGGGCCTTGAAAATCCTTGAAAAGTACTTGAATTTCATTTTTGTTTTCAAGGGCCCTGGAAAGTACTTGAATTTAGTGCTAAGTCCTTAAAAGTCCTTGAATTTTATTTGAAATATTTTATTATTTTGGATTTCTTTTCAGTTTGAACATTTAAAAGTTAATTTTTTATTAAGTAGTTAAGTTAATATCCTGTTATCATCTTAAACACAGATGGGAGTTTTTAAATTGTAGAACAGGTATAACTTGCTTGGCTACTTTAATTTTTATGTTTGACTTTCCTAAAACAAGTGAAATTTAGTAGTATGTTTGAAATCCCTATAAGAAAGGTTTTTGAGAGAAGTTGTGTTTTCTGAAGTAGGGGCACTGAAGAGAAGATTTGTTGCTCGTAAATGACTTTTCCGCCTTTCTATGTTAGTCCATGAAAAATTTAAAATGAGCCTTAAAAAGTCCTTGATTTTTTTTCCTCAAAAAAGAGTGGGAACTATGCCCTAGGTAAGTGACCATAGAGAATCCATTGATATGACTTACAGTGCCCCTAGCAGCAAAATAAGAAAGTTGTAAAAATTAATTAAAAAACTATTGGAGATAGAACAAAAACTTAAATGGAAACAAATGTTGGCAATATCATAAAAAACGTGCAGAATTTTGTTAATTTTAATCTAGTACTTAACTTTTTGAATTTTTTCCCCTTGTGTTGTTTGAATAATTTGAAGTAAAGGCACTTGTGAATATTTTGCAGACAATTCGTAACTCCAAAACAATGGCTTGCTCTGTGTGCCTGTTGAGTTATGCCGGTGAATGTTTCCGTGGTTTAGCTTGTGGACATTTCTTTTGTAAAGATTGTTGGTGTACTCATTTTGAAATACAAATCAATCAAGGAATCACTACAAGTGAGTGTTAAAGGCTTGCTTTATGGTTTATAAACATTATCATTTCATTTTAGTTTTAAACCTATTTTTATTGCGTTTTTCTTTTATAAAACTAAAGAGGAACTCTGAGGTGAAAATTTGTGTGTAGTGTAGTGTAGTGTGCTGTGAGCGTTCCTGTAAAAGATAATTAATATTTTAGTATTTAGGCTAAACTGACTGTATATTTTAAATTTGTCTGATCAGTTCATTGTAAGAATTAGACATTGGATTGGTTATCACATTAGGTGTCTATTTCAAGGGAGCTTGGCAAGTTGAATAACTGTATTAATTAAGTTAGTAATCATTTGCAGAGAGTTTTGATTTTGTCGAGGGTATGTTTCTTACACCAATTCATTGCTTTTAACATTCACCTTAAATTGGGAAATTTGGAAAAGAAGTTAGGATTACAGACTTAAAATGACCTACTCTATCAATTGATTTTTTTAGAACAGAGGGTTGTAATTCCCAAGTAGTTTTGCTAACAGTAAAATTTGTGTGCTATTTAGGTGAAATTATACTTAAATAACTTATTTCTAGGTATGGAATGCATGGGGCAGTTATGCTGTTTACTAGTCCCAGAAGATTTTGTACTTAATATTTTAAATAGATCTATATTAAGAGAAAAGTATCAGTTATTTTCATTTTCTGATTATGTAAAAGTAAGTATGATTTATAAAATATGTATAATTCTGCTTTTTATATTTAACATAAGACAATTGTGTAAAAGGTTGCTTTTTTTCTATTTAGAGTCATCCAAATTTGAGATTCTGTCCTGGAACCAATTGTAGCCTCATTATTTTTGCCAAAGAATTTCAAACAAAACGTGTTATTTGCAAACAGTGCAAAACATCATTTTGGTAAGGTTCATGTTTTTGTCATGGAAGTAAGAGTATAAAATGGGAAACACCCTAGTTCTTGGCTGGCCTAAGAGTAAAGAATTAAACGTTTAAACAAGAAAAAAGTTTTTTCCTGACCCTGTTTTTGTGTGATAAAATAAAAGAATGATAGAAAAATATCTTTATATACATTAATGAGATAAAATGTTTTTAAAAAATATTTTTCAAGCAATATTTATTTTAAGTGAGTAAATAGTATAACCCAGAAATTTTTTGTAAAATTTATAATGCATTGCAAGTTATAATACATAACATCACTCAAAGTTGCGTGTTTTTTACAGCTTTAAATGTGGAGCAGATTACCATGCGCCTACCGATTGTGATACTATCAAAAAATGGCTGACTAAATGTGCAGATGACTCGGAAACAGCCAACTATATTTCTGCTCACACCAAAGATGTAAGTAACATAAGATTTTTGTTAAAATTTAATTTTATTTTACTAGGGAGCTACTGCCCCCTGCTTAAATAGTTAAAAATTGAGATTTTTTTTAGAAATTCTAAAAGCTTATTCAGAATCCTCAAAAGAAATCAAACACTTTGATACCAAAAATGTGTTATACCAGGGGTCGGCAACCTTTTGAAGCGGAAGAGCCAAAAGTTACAATTTACAAAATTTCCTAGTTTTTAAAGAGACACTAAAAATTTTCGTTAAATATTATATAGTATTTGCTTATATATATATTTGATTTTTGATTTAAAATAAACGGCTTTAAATACGGAATAGTATAAAATGTATAAAAAGTAGTAAATAATATTGTTATAAACCCAAAAGGGGGGTCTAGGGGTCCTCCCCCAGATAATTTTAGAAATTTTACCAAAAAAGTAGGGTTTTAACTCGTTTTGGTTCGAGCCCACAGGGGGGGGGGCGGGCAATTGACCATCAGTTTCCCCTAACTTGCTTTTGAGTTATGGTTTAAGTTTGGAACTGGAGATCCGCAACTTTACATAAAAAGAGCCACATGCGGCTCGCAAGCCGCAGGTTGCCGACCCCTGTGTTATACAGATCAGTAAATCAAAAGTTTTTCCTCTCGAAACTGATCACCAAAAACCTTTTTTTTAGAATAGATCTAATAAGCTCTTAGTTTACATGGTCTTGGAAAATAAAAAGATTGTGTGTGGGGAGTCAATTGATGTAATTATTTTGATTTGTAATTAGTCCTTCTGTATACTCCTTTCATCTTCTTTTATTATTATGGCAAAGAAGGAAATAGAAATAAAAGTTAAATAAATTTTAAAATCTGAATCTGAGAAATAAAAAGACATACTACACTAATTACTATTAAATTTAAAATTGAGGTCTGAGACGCCGGACTCTCATCAGGGGGTTCTTCCAACGTCCCACACCCCTGATGGCCTTTCTGAAGCCACAACAAAATCTGACAAAATCTTGGGTTAATTTTTAAAAAATCTTCTTGTATTTATGAGAAATAAAAAGCTTTGCATCAGGGCTCTTCAAATAAATTGCCAACCCCCCACTGTACTTTTTTATGCAAAATTTTCATTCACTATAAGTATAAAATGATCATGTAATGTTTATTCTAAAACCCTCTTTTTTCTCCTAATAAGTGTCCAAAATGTAGCATATGCATAGAAAAAAATGGTGGTTGCAATCATATGGTAAGTTATTAATTTATTGGAATATATTAATTAGTATATCTTTTTGTGTATGATGCTGCCAAACAGTTAATGAGTAGGAAATTCCATTGATGGTTAAATGGTTTCAGGTTTCAAGAACATAATGTGATTTTATGATTTTAAATCTTAAAGCTTTTCTTAAGAACCTAATTTTATGAAAATAGGCATGCAGATTGCAGAATACTGCATTTCTTTGGTTAGCATGTTTAACAGACTGCTTTCAGGACTGAAAATATGGAATAAGTAAATTAAAATTCCAATTTTTATTTTGTGAAATGTTTGGTTACCATCTCCAAAGGCCACAGACCCGGAAAATTGTTTTATGAATAGTTACTATTCAATTCAGGCCATGGAAGTTTTCATGATTTTATTATGAAACTGTTTCTAATTTGAGATCTTTAAAATTTTTACAACAAAGTGACCCATTTTATTTTAGCAATGCTACAGCTGCAAGTTTGACTTCTGTTGGATGTGTTTAGGAGGTAAATATTCTGATTTTTATCACACTTTTCAATAAATTATTTCTTGATCATTTTATGTAGTTTGTATCTCTTGCAAGTTTTTTATTGCATGGGCTTTATTCAGAATCTTTTTTTTTCATTAGCTCTGTAAATTGTAGTTAATTCAAAGTGCATTTAATTCCAGTTTTCTTATGTACTAAAACTTTATCAGTGAACCCGGTCCTGGGAATCAAACAAAATAATTATTTATGATAAAAATATCCTAATGAGGCTAATGACTGAATTTATGTTAGTATTCCATCCCATCTAACTTTCTTCATACATTTTATATTACAACTTTTCATGTACTAATTTGGTTTTAAAGCAATATAAATACATTTGAAAACACATTTTTGTTTTCCTATAGAGGTTGTATTTTACATTTATATGCATATTTTAAACAGGGTTCGTACACCTCCTAAAATTCCTGGAAAAAACCTAAAATTTGCTTTATTTTTCTAAGGCCTTTATAACTACTGAAAATTATGTTTTTCTCCCGAATTTTCCCACTAACTCCTGAAAAACATCTATCCAAGAGCAAAACGAAGTTTTATTATCAATTTGGCGGAAGTAATAGTTTTTTAAAATTAATAAAATTCCATTTAAATGTGAAATTCTAACCTCTTGCAATTCTTTGTTCCATACTTCAGTTTGAATTCATTCTGCTCGTAACATAAAGTTGTATAAGGTTAATAAATATTCACTCTACCTCCTGATTTTTTAGTAATTTACTCCTGAAAACTCCTTAAAGACTCCTGAATTTTACTACATTTGATAGAGTATGAACCCTGTTTAAAGGACATACTTGTTACATAAAAGACCTTACATACATTTTAAAGTCTTTTAGCTTATCATTATGTATGTTTTTTTTTATTAATGTAAATATTTGGGCTACTGTGTAATCTGAAAACCATTCATTTCCAGATGTATCTATGTAAATAAGTTTCTTCTATGCATTAATAACATTAAGGTTTTATTTAAGGTTAAAAGTAAGGAATATTTTATGAAGTTTCCTCTTACTTCAACAAAATATTAGTTAATCTTTTAGATTCTTAGGTTCCTCTTTACATCTGTATCAATTTGATAATTTTTTGTTCGAACTTTAATTTTGTTTAGATTGGAATAGTCATGGCAGTGAGTATTATGAATGCAGTAGGTATAAAGAAAATCCAAACATTGCTAATGAATCTGCTCATGCTCAAGCTAGAGAAGCTTTAAAGAAATACCTGTTTTATTTTGAAAGGGTAAGCTTTAAAGGATTTTCAAAGTTTCCTCCTCTTTGTTTGAGATTATTTTTATCTTTGACTTGAAATGTTTATTTATGATATTCTATGAGAGAGATAAGAATTTTTAGACAGTAGTGAATATTTGAAATTATTAAAGCTAACTCTTTGTTAAAAAAGTTTAAAGATAAACTTCAAAAGCAGAAGTACTTTATAGTGGTCTTTTTTCTTTACAGTGGGAAAACCATGCTAGAAGCTTACGATTAGAAGAGCATACCCACCAAAAAATCATAAATAGAATTAATGAGAAGGTAATGGCCAGTGAAGGAACATGGATTGATTGGCAATATTTAAGGAATGCAGCTTCCTTACTAGCAAAGGTAGTTATAAGTTAAATTTAACTACATACACTCGGACTTGGAAAAAGTGCCCGAACCTACGAACCTGGTTCGGGGGAAAGCCCCTGCCAGCTCCATAGGAGCAATACATAAGGTTTGGGGAAATTCTATTAGGTTCGGGGGAAGGTTACAACTTTTTCCAGGTCCGCATACACTCCTTTTAGTTTATAGTAACTATGTATGCCAGTCAAATAGTCAGCAACTCAATCTGTTAGCATTTCAGCCAACCAAGAAGGATATCTTTCTGGAAATCTTTTAAATGATTAAATTAATGATTTAAATGATTAAATTATAAAAATATAATTTCTATGTCTGAGGCTTAAACTACTCACATTCAAACAGAAATGGAAGTATACCTCTCTTAAAAGAGAGCAGTCCTTATTTTAAAACTAATTTCCATACATCACCTTTACTTTGCAGTAATGAGAAGGCAGATACAGTTTATGCTTATCCTCTAAAAAGACTTATTGCATAGGCATTTTGAACAGAATAAATAGAAACCATATTGTTTGTCTTAGTTTAATGTTTTTATATATTTTTTGATCTTTATAAATTTATTTTAAGTATTGTTTTGTTTAGCATTGATGGATAATTATATATTTCATACCTTGTTCTAATCTTTTAAAAAAAGAGTAAGATTCAACCACGGCTTACTAGATACTTATACAGGCTAGCCGAGTACGGAAATCATTGCAAATCCAGATGGCAATACTGGACCAACTGGCAAAGCATATCCACAGTGTTGAAGGCTTGTAGCGATCCAAGCGGGAAAAGTTGTCAAATGGTTTTCATTGTTTAAAACTCGGCTAGCCTGTATAAGTATCTAGTAAGCCGTGATTCAACTATAAAGTTTTGACTTAATATTTAAATTACTTATTTTTTAGTGCCGGTATACATTGCAGTATACCTATCCATATGCTTATTACATGCAAAGTGGCCCAAGGAAAGAATTGGTAAGTTCTCTTACCCAATGAAATGTTATTAAATTATTTGATTTTTAAAAGCATAACGTTTCTCATTTTGTTTTGTAAACATTATCATCTGTTAGCAGCTACTAAAAAGATTTTTGGTTCACCAAAATGTAAATCAGTTTGAATCTTATTAGTTATGAATATGCTGCTGTGTAGAATATAAATAACTATATTATAGAATTCACTAACAATATATTAGTGCAGTGCTGCAATTAAAATTTTTGTGGCTCTACCATGAAAAAAGGCTGACTTAATGGTTGATTTCTTAATGTTAAGCTTTTTTTTCTTGACATGAAATGTTATTTAAAGTAATTTGTTTTTTAATGTCTAATCCTAGTTTCATTGGGAATTTTATGTGAATTATTATTAATTTACTAATATACATGGTGTTGTATAGAACTACTTTGTGTGTTTGTTAAAGTATAGTAATGATTAGAATTACAGCCTAGATAAGTATTAAAGAAACCTATATATTCAAGAATATATATATATATATATATATATATATATATATATATATATATATATATAAACTAATGAAACTGAAAATTAATTTTTCAGTAGGCCTTAGAACTTTATGTATATGAGCATGCATTCTTCAATTCAATTGCTCATATTTATCCCTGTTGAACAAACAAGCTATAGTAATACTAGTAGTGAATTTACACGTGTGTAATTTTGTGGCCTGTGGCAAATTTAGTTAGCATATCACCCACAAAATGACCAAGTTAAGCATACCTGTTATAAGTAGTTTTTATTTAGAGATTGACTTAATAATTTTTTTATTTGTTGTTGCATAAGTGTTTACAGGTTTTCTCACATTTTTCTTTTCAAAATGCTAAACTCATAATATTTTCAGTTCGAATATCAACAAGCCCAATTAGAAGCTGAAATAGAAAACTTATCTTGGAAAGTTGAAAGAGCTGAAACAACAGATAGAGGGGTAAAAACTTTTTACTTTTATTTACTAAAGGTTTTGTTTTGTTGAATTTCCATACTCCAATAAGTTCCTGGAAACTAAATGGCTAATTATAGAAATCAAATCAAATCAAAGTCTGCCTGGGCCTAGTAGCCCATCAGGCGGTGCCCATCTCCGTTTCCATAGCCTTCGGGCCTGGGGTGCTAATTACTTAGCTTGTGTCCAGGCCGAGTGGCTAGTCCGATGCTGGACCCCCAGTTGATTCCCCAAGCAAGCTTGGTGCTCATTTTATCGACCCCAAAAGGATGAAGGGCTGAGTGGACCCATGACCAGCTACCCAAGCAGAATCCGCAAGGCATCGAACCCGGGTCGGTAATGCTCGTAGCCAGGCACGCTGACCACTACACCGCCGCAGCCACATAATTATAGAAAACTACTAAAAATTACTTCCATGTTATAAATATTAAGTTTTTTTTTAAAACAAGTCTGTTTAAAAAATATAGTTATTTTTTCTTAAATTTGTTGCATTATTAAAATTAGTGATTATTATTAAAATTAATAACATCATATTAAAAAGGTAGTTATAAAATAACTTTAAGGTGAATTTATGGAAAGATCCCAACTTAAGGCCTCTGAATATTTTTTCAATAGAAGATATTTAACATAGTTATAAATGTTAAAAAGTGTGTTTTCAAAAGTTAAATCACCTTAACAAAATTGCTTTCCTTTGAAAGAAATATTTTTAAGTATCAGAAAAAGAGTGTCTGTCATTAAATAAAACTCCCAATTTCTTTCCCCCCCCCTCGTATTTTAAAAAGAGCATCCAAATTAATGTTAGAAGTGTACAGGGCTTGATTTCTAGAAATTCAGGAACTGAAACAGTAACCCTCTATTGGCTAAGTGGGAGTATTTCTAAGTTGGATAATTGTAGGGTTTATTCCAATTCCTAAAAATAGGTACTGGAATGCTGTTCCAGCTCATTTCACTAAAATCAAGCCTAATGCTAATCAAGCCTAATAGGTTCACTAAAATACATAAAATTAAAACCTATTTTGTTACAGGAGTTAGAAAATCAGATGGATGTTGCTGAAAAACGAAGGACTACTTTGTTAAAAGATTTTTTATCATGATGAAACTTGTGCTATAGATGATGAATGTTTATAAGTATGCAGCATTCTGTATCATCGAAATCTCCCTTGGATTTATGATTTTCACCCACATAAGAACTCTCATTTTTAAAATTAAGGAGTATTTTTGATTGTTAATAATAAGAAACAGTCTTGTGTTTTTTAAAAGGAGTATAAGTATTGAATATTGTAAAGATGTTTCCAATTGTGTATCTAAATTCATCATTTGAAATTTTTTCCCATCTTTAAATACAAGACTTGAATATTTCACTTTTTTTCCCAGAGCCGTATTTAGGAATATGCAGCAGTTTAAGGGGGCAGGTTTTTTTAATGGGGGAAGTGCAAATCACAGCCTATGAAAAATTTTTGTTGTAGAGTTTCATTTTAGGAAACAGGTTTGGTCAATATATATCACTCGATATATATTAGGATATTTATAGGCTGATATATCATGATATTTATCCAATAACAAAATCAGCAATTTTCAAGCTAAAACCTTCCACAATTCATTTTTGAGTACTTTGTTGACATTTAAAAAATGATATGAAAACTTTTTAACCTTGTAATTACAGTTAAATACCTATAAAATTGTAAAATCATGAAGTTAAAATATAATATTTTATGAAACATGATCAGATCTTAACAACATATACAAGTTAGCATAAAAAATAATGTATTTTAATAGCAGTTAAGATTTTTATTTTGGCACATAGCATTTAACAGTGCTTACAAGTTTTTATTTTCAAATCTTACTGTTTCTATCGTATTATTTTAAAAGTAAATAACCACAATTTGTTTATCTATTTTGTAATAACTGCTTTAATAATTTTGAAAAATGAAAGAACTATTGATATTTTTCAAATCATGAATGAATAAATTGTTCAATTTATTAGTTACAGTGAAGCCAAACTTTTACACAAGCAAAAAACATTTTCTTTGAAGCAGAAATTAAATTATAATATGCATGCATAATAGCCCATTGTAGAAGTCTATGTTTTTTTTTTTGGAATTTCCCTGGTGCCCCCACTCATACAAATACTGATTATAATTATATGCAAATTTTCAGGTCCCTAGGTCAATTTATGACCCCCGCACACCTCAAAAGTAGTTTTCCCATGTTAATGTATAGGAAAAATATTGAAAATATCTTAATTTTTCATTGTTTTTAATTTAATGAGCCTGGACGCTATCCATACTGAGTTAAAACCTATATATCACCTTTGGGATATCTTGGGATTATAATAGGATCTTGGGACAACGGTATCCCAAAGGTAATACATAGGTTTTAACTCAATATTGAAAGCATTCATGATTATTAAATTAAAAACAATGGAAAATTAAGATATTTTCAATATTTCCCTTATACATTAACATGGGAAAGCTACTTTTGAGGTGCTTAGGGGTCAAAAATTGGCCTAGAGATATGAAAATTTTCAGGTAATAAAGTTTCGTATTTGTGTAACAACATGAGAGGGGGCACTTGGGAAATTCCAAAAAGAATTTTTTTTTTGCAATGGGGTAATGCATAAAGTTCTCGGTACAATAATATTTTCTTGTAATTTTTAGCAAATATGCTATGGGTAATTAAGATTTAATTAAAAATTCTCTTAAGTAGTAAAACTTTGGTTTAGACTAGCATTAACTTCTAATTAATAAACAGTATTTTTCTAGTTAAATCCAAAAATATCGGATAAATATAAAAAAATGATGTATGTATTTCGGATATATATATGTATAAAAATGTATCCAATATTTTGATATTTACCAACCCTGTTATAAAATAATTCTGAAATGTGAATTATAATAGTTTGATTATCTTAAAATATTCAAATAAGTATTTTTAACACACTTATAGGATATTTCATGTTAATCCTTTGGTATTGGGGTGGTAATTAATGCTGAGGGAGAGATAAAACAGAGAAGGAAGCTGCGAGGGAATAATAGGACACCTGGCACATATCCTAAATACGGGTCTGCTTGTTTCAATTTAAAGATCTGAACATTTAGTTTTCCTTTACTAGTATTTTCTCTAATAAAATGCTTTTTATAGGTTATTTTCTTGATACAATGAAAAATAGATAAGTAGATATATGTGTAAGTATATTAAAACCATATGCATACAACTAACTCTTAATTAAGAATTTTTTAATGAAATATATATATTTCCTCTTTTGATGTATTAAAACTCTTCTGTATCTCAGCTAAGTTAAATTTTTATTCTGTTATTGTGAGTTGCATATTCATCAAAGTTAAGATTTAAGTTGATATTTATCTTGTTCCTTTATAATCTATGAAGATTTTTCTTTATAATCATATATTTTTAATCATATTCATTACACAAATTTCATCTTTTAACATTCATATCTAAAAGAAATTGTCTGTAATATCTGTTAGATTTATTTTTAAAATTAACTTGGCAGTTTGTGTTTTAGGGGTATAGATATTGAAGTCCTAGGTAAACATCATCTTACAATTGCAATGCAACTTGGACATCTTTTAATTCATAGTTATCTCTAGGTCTTTAAAATTTCCTATTAAACCAATTTAAAGAAAAATTCGGGACAAATCTAAACTTCTTTCATCATTTCTTTCTTGATATAAATTTTGAGTTAAAATTTCTCATTGTTAACGAAGTCATAACTTCTCTAGGAGAGGTTAGGTTAGTTTCAATATGGCATCAGTCCTATTTTTTTCTGACAAAAAGAAGAGATAATTATCCAAAACATTTGGTAAGTGATCTGCATTGTAAAAGTTATGGTACAGAATATTTTTTATATGAAGTAAACCACACATTCAGAAGAAGAATTTTACAATTGTTGAATAGAAACTGTTATTTGTTTTGTAGAAACCCCGGAATTTAAGTTGAAAAAAGAAATATCATGAATTCAAGGTTTTAAGTGTTTTTTTAGCCTCAGATTATCTAAATTGTACTGGAGTTTTATTTAATTACTTATCCTTTAGTTCTTTTTTTTAGCAATCTATATCCATGGTATTAAAGCATTTTATTTACTTTATTGTATTTAAACTTGAAAGTAGATGTACAATTGCAAATATTTCTTATAATAATTCATTTCCTGTAATCTCATGTAAAGTATAAAAAGAAATTAACTGAACTACTTTCCCAAATGTTTCTTTCAATTGTGCTTGTAAGTGAAAAAATATGTCTTTTCTGAGGTCACTTGTGTTGAAATTACTTGTTTTCATGTGAGTTGTTTTTTTTACATTAGTTCTAGATTTTTACAGTGGTATTTTTTTTTGTTACATGCATTGTTTTAAAAGATGTAGGAGTTTACTTTCTTTTGAAATAATGAATTAGCAATTTTATGTTTGTGTATAGGATTGTTATTAATGAACAGTAATCCAACTATGTTACCTTTGTTGTTTTTACTTGTGTTTGAATTTTTTTTTATGTTCATCTCATTTTGGCAAAGTTTGTAGGGATTACAGGATCAGTTGATCCTAAAAATGTATGCAGAATATCTTTTAAACATTAACTATGTACACTTTGTATAACTCGGTTATTAAAAACTTCACAGCTATATGCTGTCATTGAAGGTTTCAGAAAGCATGATCAAAGCTGCTTTTTTGCAATTAGAAGTTAGTTTTTATAATCGTAAGAATGTAAATATCTAAAAATATTGTGTACATTTCTAATTGAGTCCTTTCTGATACTAATTTTCAGCTAAAGTCATAAAAACTTCTGTCAAATAAACTTATTTTCACATTGTTTTTTCTGTATATCATTTTGCATCTCATCTAAAAAGTAACTAAAATGTTTTATTTTAAAAGACTTAACTGTAAATTAACCAAGTATTTGATGCAAAATGCTGCTTGTTTAATATGTTAATGAAATTCCATCTTATGCTTGAATATATCTAAGATTGTTGACAAAATATGTATATACTTATTGTACAGTGCTCAACATTTCTTAAGTAAATAAAATACTGCTCATTTTTCCATAATTAGTTGATTTAATTAATACGAATGATAATATTTAGTTTTTTCTCAATTATGAAATTAGCTGAAAGTTTTGATAGCTCTTATTTAAGTTCACTTAAATATCTTAGATTGATTTTAGAATTTTTGTGTAATCAAACATTATTTAGTTTTATTTTTAATTTGCACTAAAAAATTAAAAAACCCCATCAAATTGATGTACAGTTTATACTCATTTTTACAAACGTTAAGCTGGTCCTGAACATACACACAAAGTTAATTTCAGTTAAAATTTACAAACCATAATTTTAAAACGCTTTTTTTACAAATATATTTCTACACTTCACTCCATTTACTGCCATATTCACAGCCATCAGCGTCGGTGTTAAATTCTTGGTCAAAGAAGGATTCCACCAATCAGAGTCAGCGAAAAGCTAATTTTTTTTTCTTTAGCTCCTGGTTAACACTGACGCTGATGGCTGTGAATATGGCTGTTAATTGACTTCAACATGGGCATAGCTAGGTTTCATGTTAGGTGGGGCAAGGATACTTACCTTTGCATACATAAACTTCAAGGAAAATTATGTGGTATCTAAATCTAAAAGTATTTGTCAAATCTCATTGAGTTAAATTCAACAAATTCTATTTTTTGTCACAGGGTGAAACTTTCGTATGTTTGGACTTTTAAAAAACACCAAGCTTTAGGAAAATGCACTATTGCTTTAATTAATAATTTAAAAGAGAATAAAAAACTGCATGCAATTATTTTCTTGCACATCTCTTTTAAATTTGATACAATACAAACCCCCAAAACTATTTAAATTCAAATCTTTTTCAAACCTTTTTCCCACAAGTTGCCACTCAAAATTATAAAACAATAAGTCTGTTTTTTATGTACTTTATTAAGGATTACAGGCAATGAACCACTAGTTCCATTTTCGACAGTATTCTTAGATCATTTACAAAAGACAAATTTTACGATAAGCTCATTTCAAAAATTTTTGGCCAAAAGAACAAATTATCAGATGCTCCAGATCATAAATATTTTCAATTTAAGTAATTTTTAAAAATTCATGATTAAAGCTCACTTGATAAGCAGTGTTTTTTTTTAATATTTTCTCTTTTTTTAACCTCCTTTCACTTTAATAAGGGAAAGAAATTATATCAGATAATAAGAACTGAAAGAAAAACATAAAATTTCTCTGCTTGACCAGTTTGAAAGTAAATAATCCCCTTTCTTGTGCCCCCTTGAGATATGTTTCTGGGTAATTGTGACATTTTGAAAACATACACAGGTAACACATCTCAAATAAATATTATGTACAATTTAAACTTTATAAAAAGTAGGTACCTATTAACTCTATAGTAATGCTAAAATACTAATTAATTACACTTTAAACACCCACAATTAACCTCAACTTTAAAAATCAATTATTTTTATGAAATTTATTGATATCAATAAAATACATAAGACAAATTAGAACCTTTACAGAAAAATCATACCGATTTTTATTTTTCAGCTGATTCAAATTGAGTAAATTTTCTGTAATTCAATGTTGTATATAGCTATCTCTCCTATACTGTCAAACAAAATTTCAGGAAAACAGAGCTTGCGTGGAGATTTACAGGTTTTGTAAACACTAACAATGAAAAGGGCTGAAAAGCCCCAAATTCTTCATTAGTTACACAGGATTGGTTCTTCGTACAATGAATCAATAGCTGATGAAGAGCTCAAGAGGAGGCATTGCGAATCCTTATATTCAATTTATTTTAGTCCCTTCAAGCAGATGGCTACAGAACCAATTTACAGTAGTGTTGACACAGGACACTAATATCACGGTTTGAAGGAATACCTTCAGGATGACTAATAAATCACTCCTTTGGACAGCCTGGCCCTCCCTAAGCACACAAAATTTCTTGAAATTCTCTGGTCAAGAAACTTGGTTTTATGGGGAAATGAAAATCTCAACCCCATCCCCTTTCAAAACCTCTATTGAGACTCCACTGGACACTTCAGAGTCCATTCAAGCGTGTCTATAAGTGGGAGCTTTCACCTGTCATTGGTGATATACAAACTTGATTGTCCACACTCCAAGATTAGAATGGGGAGGTGGCCAAGTGGTCTGTCGACACCCCTGTTCACCAATAATTATTGTATCTTCCTTGTGAAAATGTGGTCTTTTCGGTCTGGACTTGGGCCTCATAGTTGGCTAGTGCTTTCAGCGCGAGTATAGGGAGGAAACAAACTATCTTCAGATTCATGAGAACTCTTCTCCTTCGCCCCATTCACGATTGCTTGACACGTGACCTTGGTCAAAATTCAGACATTACTCAGCTAACTTTGAAAGCAACAAAAAGTGCTAGAAAAGTAATTTAGATATGTAGATTTCAGAAAAGTTTTTGAAAAAAATATACCAAGCTGAGAATTTAGGGGAGGGGGGAAGCTGACCCTCCCTGGTTACACCCATGGACTTCAGTCTAGCACAGTGGCGGATCCAGGGGGGTGGCACTCTGGAAAGTGCCCCCCCCCTTGGACCCAAAAAATCCCTCAAAAGTACGAAAAAAAGTCCCAAAAAGTACTCAAAATGAGTTAAAACCCTACTTTTACAGGTCAAATTTCAGAATTTTTTCTGGAGGAGGACCCTTATACCCCCAGCGGTGCCAAAAGGGGATCTTGAGTGATACTTTTAAGAAAATACCCAAAATTTTGACATTTTTATCAAAATGTAAAGGTGATAGTCTGAAAAAGTGCCCCCCCCCTTGAAGCCTTGCTGGATCCACACTCGGTCTAGCATGATAACTTTTCATGAAATTCCTGATGTGGGCTCTGCCAGGTGATAGAAGGTATCTTTTTGCGGCACTTGCAGAAATGAATCAGTTTAAGATTAATTTAATCAAAATAGGGAAAGGAGAGCATTTAGTAAAGTTTGTTCTATGTACATCATTAGACCAGTGTTTCCCAACGTGGGGCACACGCTCCACCGGGGCATGGACCACCAGGTTTTACTTACTTTCCAAGAAGGGTTTTTGGGAAAAAAGACAAAGGAGGCATGGAAAGGAATGGCTTTGGCGGGGCATGGACCAAAAAAGGTTGGGAAACACTCATCTAGACTATACCACTATTTGTAGTACCCAACTAATACGTATAATTTTAAAATGGCTATTTTTTTTAATTCTCTCCTCCTTTGGGAGAATGTCTTCATAATCATCTGAAAAAAAGATAGGTTCAGTAAATGAATTTGTAAACTTTTAAAGTAATGAAGTAATCAGTCTCATAATTAATTTTTTTTGCAATTTTGCACATTATTTGGTTTATCTATTTAATTTAGGTTTAATTATCTTTTTTCCCACTGAGGATGTCCTCCGAAGCAGAGGACGTAACATGGATTTAAAGTGCTAAAGCCACGGCCAACAATCCCTGAAAATGGATTAATAAATTATTTTGTTTGCACAATTTTTTTTATTAAAATGTAAAAAAAATTGTGTGTGACTTGGTGTACGATCTAAAAAACTACATTATGAGAAACTTACTGCTAAGCTTATTCTAGGCAAGATGCAAGAATTTCTAATCTTGCAAAGCTGGTAATATGAACTAGTTATTTTGTTATTGAAAAACTAACCATTAATTTGAAATCCTGATCTGTTTGGCTAATTTAATGAAAAAAAAAATACCGTTTTTTAACTGATTTATTAAAAAAATGGCTTTCCAATATTTTTATTATGTAAATGACTTACTTTTTACCCTTTTTTTTTAACAATGAAGATACTTTATGGAGGGATAACTTTTATTGTTTTAAAAAACGATCCATAACATCAGTTAATTATTTGGCATTTACATTTATCACAAAAAGCAATTCTATTTACAAAACATTTCAACAATAAAGCATATGTACATGCTTTCAACTCAATACTCTCTTTTTTACAATAAAGAAAAACAGGAAGTATATCAGGTATCATTTTGACATTTCAACTCAATAAAATATTACAATTTATCAACATGAAATGGAAGAGAACAATGACAATATCAGTGTTAGACAAAATTTTGTACTAAAAACAAGGAGGTAATTAATTACCTCTAACATTATGGCAAGTTAAATATACAACATCAAAAAATCTTATGGCAATATTTTATGGTCAGAGATAAAGTTGCTACAGTAAAACCTGTCATCCATAACAATACTAATTAGTGTTAGTTTGCAATTTCGAGTTTGACCTCAGAATCTTGAGATCCGCGTAAAAACCAACCCCCACTTTAGCATGAGAAAGTGAAAAGAGAAGTTGGATTAAATTTTTATTTCTTTTTCGTGCTCCTATGGACGAGCCACCACTTCACTATGATGAAACAATTAGTACTCTTATTAGTGATCATTATAATGTGGGGATCGTAAAGAAATTCTACTGTACTTTCAAAAATTCTTAGCTAATACAGGTAATTAAAAAAGTAGGTTGGAAGTAATAGAAAAATGTGAGCATTTTAACTGATAGCAAATGCTTTTAAAATCCAAGGGTTGTGCTATAAACAAACTTGATATTGTATTGATAAATTTTAAAAAAGACAGCATTCAATCATTTTAATGAAGATCACTCAAAGTAATGGCTGATTACTTAAAAATTCTTTACTAAGTTCTAGGTGGTATGGTAGTCTAACCAATTAAAATTCAGGATTTATATAAGTTATAAAAGGACAAACATGTACACAAAAATGAATATATGGCATGAATTCTCAGAATGCAGAATTAGAATTATCAACTCTAATTTTCTTTGGCTTGGCAGCAACAGGAGGTTTCTTCTTTTCTGGAGTATGGTGAGGTGTTCCAGATGATTTGTTCTGAAGATTTTTCTTTTGGACTAAAGTAGAATTAGTAGATTGAGATGCCATGTTATGCAGAACTTCATAGAGAGCAATAGGTGAGACATCTAATTTCAGTAAGTCCAGAAGCACTCTAAAAGCAAAAACACTTTATTGATTCAAATTTTTAGCAAGTAGCGACAAAAACAAGTGGCACCCAGGTACAGCTTTAGAAAGAGTCATCCAGTCGCCATGTTTACCCACAGCTCAAATTATGACTGACTCTTAAGCATGTTGCTGTGGGATCTGTGGTTACACATGGTGACTGGAGGACTCATTTTAAAGCTGTTCAGAGACATGGGTGTAGCAAGGTTTCATGTTGGGGCAAGTATACTTACCTTTGCTCTTGATGTTGCGAATACTAGTGACTAGGGTAACTAGTACTAGACTAACTAGTGACTAGATAACTTAACAATATTTCCCAGGTCCCCCCATACCCCATGCATGGCTTACTAGATACTTATACAGGCTAGCCGAGTTTTAAACAATGAAAACCATTTGACAACTTTTCCCACTTGGAGCGCTACAAGACCTACCTATATCACCCACCTCCTTCAACACTGTGGATATGCTTTGCCAGTTGGTCCAGTATTGTCATCTGGATTTGCAATGATTTCCGTACTCAGCTAGCCTGTATAAGTATCTAGTAAGCCGAGCCCCATGTCGAGTACTTTTACATGCTAAATATTGGGGTACTTATACAAAGAATTTGAACTTTTGCACACCTAATGTAAAAATATGGGTAATGAATGTTAGCTTAAAAATGGAGGGTCTGGGGGTCCTTCCCCAGAAACGTTTTTAAAATTCGCCCCTCAAAGTAGTGTTTTAGCTCATTTTGAGACTCTTTGGGCCGAACAGAACCATTGCTTTATAAAAGTTTTTTTTTAAAAAATTAACTGAGAATTTAGAGGGGGGCAGCTGCCCTCCCTGGCTACGCCCATGTTCAGAGATCTATACATCTAATATTACTATTTTAGCACTCGAAAAAAGCCATATTTCGAGTATATTTTTTGAATTTAAAATATACAAAACTTACAGCTTTTGAGAATGCTGACCTTATCAATGTAACAATAATTTTTATCTTATTATTTTTAATTAATCATTTAAGAATGTCAGGCCATAAAATTAATACGAACCGGAAAACCTGCGAATCAATAGTTATGCCACTTGCTTTTACAAGCTCATACAATTCTTGATCTCGACTCGACATACTCAGCGCAATAACTCAATTCTTAATTATAGAAGATAATATTGGTTGATATTTATAATAGAATGAAAGAAGGACTATTAGAGAGAAAAGGTAGCAAAGATGGTCTGTGGGATGGACATTTTCGCGGATTTTTTTTTATTGATTTTAAATTTGTAAATAACATTAACACGTTGCCATCGGAATAGATAAAACAAAGAAAGTCGGTAAATTAATCGGTGCTTTTTATGTACGTACTATAGAGCATTTTCAATCACATGACTCTGCCTAACAACGGCCTTAGCAACGTTGTTTTATTCCTCCAGTGACATCATGTGCGAATGCTGCTATTGGATACTTCTATGTCCCGCCCCTAACAACAGCCTTAGCAACGTTGATTTTGTCCTCCAAGTGACGTCATGTGCGAATGCTCTATAAATTTATTGAAACTTCTGACTTAAGTTTACATTATTTTGAAGTATTCACATTTTTAACTATTGACCAACAATAAAGGCCGGGCAAAATAAAATCACAAAATCAAAAACAGCGGTAGCTGTGGACAGCTCGAGCTCGAGCTCGGTTTCACGCAGTTCGTGAGTATTTGTGTGTTTGTATTTGTGTTTACGTTCTTAGCCGCGCAGAATTTGAATTTGCAAAATTTCATTACTTGAAGTGAACTGCATGTTACTTACCTTAAATTCTTTGTGAAAAGTTTTTTACTTTAATTTTCATTCTTTCACCTTGGTGCTTTAAAAAAAATAAATTAAACTTATTAAATTGAATCAATCGGCTAAACCGTATAAAAGCGAAAATTGGAATTCGTTTTTAAGTAGCCTACAGTCTACACAATTGTAATTTGTCCTTATTTAACTTTTATTAATATATCTTTAATCCTATTCTGTAAAATAGGCTTATTATTCTTACCATAATTAGCTTTTATTAATAATTAGCTTTATTATTCTAAAACATTTTGCTTGTAAGATATGTAATGTTTACATTTATTGCATGTTAACTAGTTTTTAATATTTTTCAGTCTTAAAGTCAAGATGCTGTCTGTAAATCATGTGTTTGCCGAACCAACTGTTGAAACTAGAAAACTGAAGTCTAGTAAGTTAATTTTTTTGACTAATTATTAATTTATCTTCATTTTTGCATCATTTTCTAAATTTAAAATTTTAAAAGATAGTTCAAATAAAGTATACAGTGGCATAGCCAGAAAAAAAGAGGGTAAGTTAAGTAAATTCATTGTAAGGGGCTTCCAAATAGAATTCTTGTTGAACCATCTTTTCATTCAGCAAATTCTCAATTAGTTTTCGGAGTTTGAAAAAAAACATATTTTAACTTTCCTAAAATAAACCAGAGCAGACTATAAAAGGGATTATTAGGCACGCTGTCTTAAGAGGCTTAAAGACCAGTTTTTGCCAAAGGGCTGTACTTTGTATTACATTACCTGTGCTCAAGCATTTCTTTGCTGAATGCTTTGTGATCCGATTGAGATGAGCTCTATTTTTTCACTTCACTAACCCTGGAGACCCCACTCATTCACATAAATAATGCTACCTAAAACCTAAATGAAAAATACTGTTTCTCTTACACATTCATAAAAAAACTTCCCCCTAAAGAAACTGTCCAGAAAATAAAATATCAACATTTGCTGATTTTACCAAAAATATAATAAATCAAAGATGAAGCTTGAATATTTATATAATATGTAATAACTCTAAAACTGTAGACTAAACTGCTATTACTTTTCTGTTTAGCAGAGGCAATAATTTAATCGAACTGCTATCCTTAAAGAAATATCCTGTAAGTGCTAATTTTTATTGTCAACCAAAATTTTAAAATGTGTACATCAATCTGACCCTGATGAAACAATGTCTGATGGGAAAACTTTCATTTGTGATCTATTATCAACCTGTTGACAACTTATCAGACAGTAGGTTCTTGGAAAATGAAATATGAAATCTCCATGGATGGAAAATATGGTAGTTAAAAATATATAGTTACTATTTACCTATATATTGTTTTGAAAAGTTGTATATTTTTTTAATGATGGTTTTTAGGTTCTACACCTGGACTTGGTTTAAAGAATGCTACTAACAGCAATTCACGATCTGTTTCTGAATCTGGAAAAGAGATTAAAAAAACACAATTTAAAGTTCCAAAAAAGATCAAGACTGATCCCAAATCTGAAACTAAGACATTGGTAATAAAAATTTATTATTACACTGTATTTTTTTTTAATAATTAGTGTTCCCTTTTTTTTCAAATTTAGGTGCACACAGTGCAAACTTTTTTATTTTCCATTCCAAATGTTTTAAAGTTCACATTTCATGCATGAATATGTAATCCCTAGAGAATATATACTCAATAATTTTACTATACAAGCTGTTTGCAGTTCAATTCCAATATCTGCCTCATTAAATATGGCCAAACTGTTTTAAATGACCAGATCAGAAATATTGCTAAAAATTGCAAATAAACCTATATTATAATGCATGGTTATATGAATAACAATAAAAATTTGGTGATTTTTGAATATTTGGTGCCTGAAATATTTTTTTTTTAATGAGACATAACGTAATTGAATCCTGTATACCTTGATAATTTTTGTTATGATATACTGTGGTTAGAAATCTTTCTTTCTTGGTTTTGTTTTTCACTGAACACAGCTATTAGCTATGAACCAGAAATACATCTATGGTAGCAATTTTTTGCAAAAGAATCCTCTTGAAACATTTTGGACCAGTTTTGGAAAAAAACAAAGGACAAATCATAACATTGTAAATACTTGAAGTTGTTGAAATATACGAGGGTAGTTTGAAAAGTTCTCGGCCTCACCCAGAACACGAGCTCTAATTCGCGCGAATTTTTTTCTCCTGTTAGAACAACTCTTCAAATGAGCCTAATTAAATTTTTGGGTTGTTCTGATCAGAATTCTGCTGTCGGGAATTTTTTGAATGAGTTAAGGTGAGCTTATTTTCAATAATGGAGAAAAGCGAGTATCAAGCTGTTATAAAATTCTTTTTAAAAGAAGGGATATCCCCAAATGAAATTAATTCTACGATCGTAAATGTGTAAGGAGACTCTTTACCTTTGTTTTCACCGTGAAAAAATTAGAGTTGAAGCTTTAACATGGTTGCGAGAGTGTTCTTAAAGAACCATGTGGAAAACGTTCAAAAAGAGCCGCCATACCGAAAATCGTCGAAAAGTGCCCTCTATGATTTTAGAATAATGATAAAAGAAGGTGGGGACATTTCTAATAGTCTAGGGATTTCAAAAGAGCGCAAAAGTTATTTTTTGCACGAGGAATTGCGCTTGAAACCAAGTTGGACAAGATGGGTGCCGCGAATCCAAATTGTGGCTCAAAAATGCATTGAAATGACGACTTCATTGCGATTTTTGACGTGATTTACACAAAATAAAAGCGTTTTTTTACGTCTATATGCAGAAATAGACATAACTTAGAACTTTTAAGTAAAATAATAATCAATGCAATGGATAAAAGTCAGTTTTTCAGCACCAAAACGTGCTATCGGCTGGAAATTTCGTGGCGTTAGAATTCTGGGATTTCAGGGAAATTTTGTCAATGGATTTCAAGGAGAAGGGTAAGAATATAATAGCAGAATACTTATCTAAACTGTTGATGAGAATACCGGAGAAAAAAGACCCATTTAGCAGATTAAAATGCCATTTTTCATTAGAACAGTGCTTCTGTTAACAAATGTGTTTTTGCGGTGGGAAAACTGGGGGATTTGGGTTAAAAATTTTAAAAGCACCTATCCTATTACCCAGATTTGGTATCTTCAAACTTCCATCTCTCCTCCAAAGTGAAAACTTATCTCTCTGGTCACTGTTTTTCTTCGAATTAAAAAGTAACTGTGAGATGAATAGGTTTTTTCACGAAAATCTAGAACAACCCCAAAAGAACATAAAATAAGACAGGATTGTCGTTATAAGAAGTGAGGCGGCTTAAAAGGAGGCAATGTTGAAAAATAAACCATTTTTGAAACCATAAGTTATCATTTTCATCGTCAGGCCGAGAACTTTTCAAACTACCCTCGTAATATAAATATTTTAAAACAATTTAATTAAAGACTAGAGAATTTTACACCATTAAATTTTTTCAAGTAAAAAAACTGATAAATCAAACAAATTTGTTATTTTAGCATTTTGTTATAGCTTGTTCAACAATTTAGCTTTCCCTAGCTTAAACACTGCTATGAACTATTTTTCTTTTACCTCAACTAAATTCAGAAAATTTAAATTCAAGGCAAATATTAAAATTTAAATTTGTTAGAAAAATAACTCTTGGAGAGTATTTAGAAAAACACATTGTTAATTTAAATCCTATCTTAAAAATCTATGTGGATTTCAATATATTGTTACTGCCTTGGATTTGTTGAGTTAATAGTTTCCCTTATAATTTCGTTTACCAGTAATGTATTCCATAGTCAATTTTCTGCTAAGAAATTGCCGAAATATTTTGAATGCCAAATATTTAATTATAGTCGAATTTTTAATGTTTTCATAAATATAATTGTAATAATTCAATGTAATATTTCAATTGTTTGGTTTGCAATTTTCGGGATTGAAAACAGCATATCTTTTGAATTGGATAGATAACAGAAACATACCTTAAAAAATAAACCTTTGGTTTATTTTTCATTCCTTCAAAGTAGGCATTTTCTTTTTAAAATTCTGAATTTTCCTTTTTTGAATGAATTATACAATTTGTTATATTGTTCATGAGAAACTTTCCACATTTTTTCTTTTTTTGCATATTGGTAGAGAATAGCTGTTATTTTAAGTAGGGACAAAGGTTGTACTTTCCTTTATAAGATCTCATTATTTTTGCAGAAATTTGAGGATGAATGTTGGCCTGAACAGGAAAATAGATGCATCTATGAAGAGCCAGAGGGTAAAGCATTTTTTTCATACACAACCATTGATTTTTGAAAAAACATTGTGTGTTTTTACTACATTATATGTTTAATTATGAGACTGATTACTTCATTACTTTAAAAGTTTACAAATTCATTTACTGAACCTATTTTTTTTTCAGATAATTATGAAGACATTCTCCCAAAGGAGGAGAGAATTAAACAAACTGAAATAGACTGCTTGTTTAAGATGTGTAGTTTAAAAAGGTCTGATGATGACGACTTTGATATTACATGGCCAATATTTGAGGAGGAGCCAATTGAAAGTAAGTCAAAGTTAAGTAAATGTCATTAATGTTGATTAAATGAAAGTAAATATTGTTTTAGGGAATAAGTTAAAGTAGACTGATGTAATAAATTTGAGTTTACTGCATGCTAGAAAGCATACTCATATTTGCATTTCAAATTAAACTGTAAAAGCTAAAATTGTTTTTAAAGATTATTAGTTTAGAATGATATTTTATTTTACTGGACACAAAAATTATGTAATTATTTATAGTTGCATTTTAATTAGATGTACACTCTAATTTTGTTTTGATTTTGAAAAATGCCTCAATTCTCAAGCATTTCTTGTTTTGAAGAAGTTTATTAAAATAGTCTTTAAAATTTTTAAAATGCATATGAAATTGAATGTTCTAAATTCATCTCCCAATAAAAAAAATATATGTTTGATCCAGTGGCGGATCTAGAACATGAGTAAGGGGGGGGCTAACTTAATCTGATTGAGGATGATAATGAAGTAACAAGCCGTGCTTTTTACAATATTCATTAATGTCTTAAATATTGAGGGCAGTGTTGATTGTAAATGAATAGTATTGTTAAATATAACTTAATTAATTAGTAATTAAATTAGTTAATCATTAAATATATCCAAATAATAAGGGTGTGTCAACCGGGAGGGTTTTTTTTCCGATGATTTGAGTCAAATATTTTTTTCCAAGAATATAGATCAAATGTGAATTTTCGTGCACTTAAATTTCAATGTTTAGTGAATAATACATCCATCCCGAGGCATAAGGGGGGTTTGGGAGAACCTCCCCCAAGAAAATTTTTGAAAATTTGACCCTAAAAAGTTGTGTTTTGACTCATTTTTGGTCATTTGGGACTCTTTGAGTGTCACACGAAAAAGATGATTTCTTGTACTCGTTTTCAAAGGAAAAAACTGTAAGATATAAGAATTTCATGGGGGTGGTTTGAACCCCCTAACCCCGTCTCTATTTTAACAGAGTAAATGTTTTGTAAGAGACTTATTGCATTAGACCTGTAGTGTCTGACAGTGGAGTTAGGGGTCACCACCTCCGCCCAGGGTCGGTACTCCTTGAAGCCCCTCTGCGAGGAGAGATAACGGGAGAGGAACGGAACTGAGCGGAGGAGGGACAAGTTTATAAAAGGGGACGACCCCTGATAACGAGGAGAACCTGTTAAGACACGCTGGGGAACGCGTGTGGTTCAGGAGTGATTTCACGGAGTGTAGTGTGTGTCGCGTGATTTTGGTAGTGTTTTGTTTCCGGAAGTATAGGAAAGAGCAACAGCGGGAGAAAGAGCGCAGGGAGCATGAGAGGGAACAGGATAGAGAACAGCAAATAAGGTTAAAAGCGATGGAATTAGAAGATGGGAGAACAAGGGAGAGGGAGCGGAATGATAAGCTTAGTCAGGAAAGCATAGGTTCTAAAAGCAAAAACTCTTTTATTGAGTATGTTAAATTGATGAATGGAATGTTGCCTGATATTCCTAATAGGGCAGAAGAATGGCCCTTTTTCTTTCACGAAATGGAAGAAAGGTTTAGTTTGTATGAGATACCGGAAGAGTATCAAGGGAAAATAGTTTTGCATTCGCTGAAGGGGCAAGTGAAAAGTTTAAATTCGGGGTTAGGTAATCAAAACCTAGAGAAATATGATTACATAAAGGATTTGGTACTGCAGGAATTTAGGATAACCCCTATACAGCATAAAAAGAACCTAGATTCTATAGTAATGAAACCTAACGAGACCTACATACAATATGCAATTGAAATAGGGGCCGCGTTGGATTTATATCTAAAATCTAGAGGAGTAAAATCGTTTGAGGCCTTTAAGAATTTAATTGTGGCAGATAAGATAAAGGATAGTTTACCCCCTAATTTGAAAATGTACATACAGCTAAAAGAAACTGAGACTTGGTTCAAACCGACCGATTTAGCAAGGGAAATAGATAATTACAAGAGTGCGATAGTGGACGGTGATATGGGAGGAATGATTTTTAAAGAGGAAAATAGGAATTGGAGAGAGAGAAAATATCCGAATGGAGATAAAGGGTTGAGCTATCCCCAAAAGCGGGAGGGTAATTTAAAAGGAGCGAATGGGTGGGAGCAAAAACCATCCTGGGAGGAAGGGTGTTTTATTTGCAAGTCAATATATCACCGAAGGCGTGATTGCCCTCAAAATAGAGGACGGGATGGAGAGCCCGGGAGCCCGAAAAGAATCAACCAAGTGGCAGTACCGGGAGCCATAGAGGACCCCTTGGTAGCAAGGGTGGAATGGGTAGGAAAAGGTAAAGGAAGGTTACAACCTCTAAAGGAGATACATATTTGGATAGAGGGTAAGGAAATACCAGCAATTATTGATTCTGGCACCGAGATTTCGGTGATACAGTCCTCTTTGGTTCCCGGGTCAGTAGGAAATGGAAGGGGAGCGATAACTTTGAGGTCGGCTTTTGGAGAGGAGGTGAGGGCCCAGTTATGTACCATTCCGGTGCATTTGAGGGAGGAGAAGGGCAGCTTATACTCCCGGGTGGATACATTGATGGCGGTGACAGACAAATTGAGCCCCCCTTGTTTATTAACTCCCGAAGCATATGAAATGCTGATTCAGGCTGGGTCTACGGTTCCTTTACCTGAGGAAACGGGAGGTACGGTAGAAGATGAGTTACCAGACTCACCGGTAGTGTTCAAGGTAGAGACGGGAGAGGGGGAAGAATCGGGAAAGGGCGATGAGACTTTGAGAGTTGAAGAGGCTGCCTGTGTTAGGGAGGAGCAAGAAAACTGTGAGGCATTGGTGGAGCGAGTTTCACCCCACTTGTGTAGAGTGAAGTTGCCTGATAGCAGGATGCAACATGTTCACGCGGATAAAGTTAAAAGGTTTTACCCTCGGGTTCAGACGATGGGGATCAATTTTGTGAATGATAGGGACTTAGGGGAAATATTTCCCACCCCGTGGAAAGGGAAAAGGTTACCAGGGGAGATAACGAAGAGTCTCATCCACTTAGAAAATGGGAAGAGAAGGGGACTCCTGAACGCGGTCACCAAAAGTGATGAAAGTTGTCCAATGGAGAACTCCGTTGACGTGGTCAATTCCATTGGGCGGTATACTCCACAGCCAGGGCAGCCCTTCGCGGTCCAGACGGACGCGAGTGCAACGGGCAGTGCTGCTGGTCCCAGCGGTACAAAGAGGGCAAGATTCGTCCCATCAGCTTCGTCAGCCAAAAAGCTGACGAAGGTTCAACAGGCCTGGGCCACCGTGGAGCGGGAGGCTTCCGCCATGGTTTGGGCCCTCAAGAACTTTGAGACCTGGATCCAGACTGGTATGACTTTTGGACCAGTATTCCGTGTAATAATGATTTGGTGCATGGTCTTTAGTAATTCGTTCATATTGTATCCCGGAGAGCAGCCATACGTCTGTTTGATTTTTCTTGTTGTGTGTACTGTATGGTATTTTGAAGTGTATGTATGCTATATGGGATTTGGTATATCTAACTGTCAGACATTTTCTTTTGTCAGATTAATAATTAGGGTAATTAAAATCTTGCCCGGGAGGTGTAGTGTCTGACAGTGGAGTTAGGGGTCACCACCTCCGCCCAGGGTCGGTACTCCTTGAAGCCCCTCTGCGAGGAGAGATAACGGGAGAGGAACGGAACTGAGCGGAGGAGGGACAAGTTTATAAAAGGGGACGACCCCTGATAACGAGGAGAACCTGTTAAGACACGCTGGGGAACGCGTGTGGTTCAGGAGTGATTTCACGGAGTGTAGTGTGTGTCGCGTGATTTTGGTAGTGTTTTGTTTCCGGAAGTGGATATTGTCTTATTATAATCCAGAGTGTAGTGAAGAAAGAAGTCTCCCAATAAAATTTATTTATTTGGGACTTGTGTGGTAGTTCTTCTGTGGTGTTGTGGTGCATTCAAGTCTCTACAAGACCCTTTTAAAAAGTGAATCTTATAAAAACCAGGGAGTTAAAGATCTTGCCGAGGGGCTAAAGCTCATAACCTTTAAGATGTGAAACAAATCTATAAAAATGTAAGGGGCTAAGTATTTTGGAGGTTATGCTTTGTAAGGCTTAGAAAGCTCATTGGAATCTACAAGTTCTGAATCGCATTTATATTAAAGTGCTGAAAGCTAAAGATCTTGGAGGGGGCTAACGCTTTTAGGCTAAAGCTCATTAAATTGCGAATTAAATACTATAAAACATCGCAGGGAGACTAATTCTTTATGGGGGCTAAAACTCATTGGCCCCTTTAAATTGTGAATTGAATCTACAAAAACTCAGGGCCTTGTAGGAGCTAAAGATTATGGAAAGATGCATAAGGGTTAAAGCTTATTAAATAGTGAACCAAATATATTTAAAAACGCAAGAGGGCTAAAAGCTATAGAGAGAAAGAAGAGCTATATAGAGGGCTAAAGCTATAAAGAAAAGAGGTAAAGGCTATTAAAGATCATGGAGGGGGCTAATGTTTCATAGGGCTAAAGCTCATTAATTTGTAACAAACATAAAAACGGAAGGAGGCTAATGCTTTTAGGGGCTAAGCTCATTGGATAGACCCTTTAAATTACGAATCAAACCTTCAAACATGCAGGGGGCTAATAATTTGTAAACCTCTAGAAATCCTTAAATAGTGAATGGAGTTTATAAAAATGCAGGGGCTAAAGATCTTGGAAGGGGCTTAATGCTCTGTAGACCCTTTGAATTGTAAAAAAAAGGCTACAAAAAACTGAAAAAAGTTTAAAATTTTGAAAATTTAAACAAAATTTTCTAAAAACTTAATTTTTTTTTCGAAAAAGTTCAATTTCATGTAGTGTAAACTTAAGTCCCAAGGGGGGGGCTATAGCCCCTATAGCCCCCCCCATAGATCCGCCACTGGTTTGATCTAATAGTCTAAGAGCTGGATGCATGGTTTGCAACATGGCTTGGTTCTTGAAATATTTCACCTGGAATTTATTCGATTGATGCTGCCAACAGAAAACCCAGACAGCCAGAAGGCAAAGTGGAAGCTTAAAGCTCAAATGTGCAAAAAAATGCTGACTAGGTCATAGTTGAAAATTGGCATACGTACAGAAGAGTGAGTAAAAGTCAGGGGTAACACAACCAGAAAGCTAAGTGAAAACTGAAATAAGGTAAAAAGTTTGACTACAAAGGGCTGACAGAAGGCATCCAAGTTGCTAAAGTTTAAAATTTATTGTTTAAAAAAAGAAATATTTACTATAATTTCTAATTACGACTAGAAAGTAATAATGTAACTATAACAGTAGTAAACAGTCAGTATGCAATTTGAATTATTGCAATACAATGTTTAGTTGTTTACTTTTTCTTTTTAACAATAAATTTTAAACATTTGAAACATTGGTGCTTTCTGACAGCCCTTTATCTTCAATTTAGCCTTCTGGCTGTGTTACCCCTGACTTACTCACATTCTTTTATAATACTTATGACAACTTTCAGCCATGATCCAGTCAGTTTTTTTTTAAGAAAAAATTTGTATGTTTGACCTTCCTCCCATACCCAAGCCTGACAAAAGGGGGATAGTGGAGTTATATGCCTGGAACCCAGAGATTATCACATTGAGTACTAGAAGGATATCATTTTGAATACTTTGGAAATTATTTTGTTCGCCAAATATGAGTAAATTTCCAGTTTTCAAGGGGCATATATACAAAAAGTGTCTGGGGGGTACCCCCAGACTCCTAAAAGAGTTCATTATAGAATGGGATGATAATTTACTAAAATTTCATACACAAGATAAGTAATTATTTCAAAGGATCTTAGGCATAACTTTATTTCTGAAAAAGCTCATCCCTGGGTGTCACTGTCACTCAATTGTAAACAAGATCCAAAAAGGAGTTAAAAGCTTCTTTTTAAGGGTCGAATTTCCGAAAATTTCTATGGATTTCCCTAGACCCCTCATGATATTATAATCAAGAAAAATGAATTTTTAAGTTCATCCAGATTCCAATCTTGCCTAGAAATGTTCTAAAAACAACATTTAGCCTATGCATGTGTAGAAGTACTTAAGAAAATTTTTGCTGCCCTTCCCTTGAACTGGGAGCTTGGACTGGTGAACTGGAGAATTATAGGTCACTGGGAGTCAGGTTCTCAACTTTGTCCCCGGGGGCCAGCTTGGCTCTCAGCGGCCGTGCCCATGCTTCAAGCTTCTACTTAGCCTTCTCTTCTGGCTGTCATGCCTTTTAGTTTTTCAGCATCAAATGACTCTGTTCCTAGTGAAATATTCATGAACAACCATGTTGCAAACTGTATCCAGCTCTTGGTCTATATTTGAACACTTTTTTTTTTGTAAATGTAACTACATTTTTTCTTTTCAGTTTGGAGGGATCCCATCCCATATCCAATCAATTATTCTAATTTATATGACAATTCACTCTTGGATGATGTGGAACTGCCAGACTTTTAAAATTTTATGTCCTTTTAAGTATCATTATAATGTTTAAAAATTTATTTTGATCTTGTATATTGTGGTATTTCCATTTTGTAGGTGATATAAGTGTAATAAAATTTTTAATTTAAGTCTGGGCAATGTTTTTTTTTTGTGCAAGTAAATAATTTTTGAAAACATGTATAATTAATATTGTAAACTTTACATTATAATTAAAGGTTACTCTAAATAACTATAAATCCCTTCAAAAAAAAGTAAGTTTTCTATGATCTTAAAAATTATCAATTATGTAATTTACTCCTATGTTAGCCAGTCCTTTTTTTGTGACCCAATAATTCTTGAATGGGAAAAGTTAAAGCGATAGCAAAAAAGGGTAATCAAAAATACACATTTTTAAAATATTCTTATGGATAGTCAAGAGAATTCACCCTTTGAAAATGTTAAACTATTTGTAGATGAAAAAGTTACAGAAATTTTGAAAACATAGAAATTTTATTGAAGTTATAATGCAAAAACTTAATCAGTATATCTTTTAAGCATTCAAATTATGTGGGTATTTTTCTCAATTCAATTATTAATCTAATGTCTTGAGAAAGCACCTGTGAATTTGGATAAATATTTTGACCTACAAAATTAGACAGAGTAAATGTTTTAGCCTTGTGGCAAGTAAAGTTTGCAGGCCTGATATATAAGTAAATTTTAGTGAGTATTTGTAAGGGATAATGAAACAAGAGAAACTCTTTAGTTCACAAGACTTCACTGATCATAAGTGTAAAGAATGAATATAAAAAATGAATTAAAAGCATTTTGTCACATGTTTATTACAAATAATGAATTAGAAATAATTCATTTCTGTTTCATACAATCCATCAATATGTATAATGAAGGTTTTACATAAATGATAAAAAAACTGTTGAGCAATATTTAATAATGGCAGTAATTATGTAATTTTCAAGATTAACTTCTTAGATACACAATAACTGTTTTTCCAAATAATTGAATAGGTTTATTCAAAACTACCTAGAGTTCAAGATGAGTATTTACAATGACCTTAAGATGTGAAAATATTACCCATTGCAATAGAGAGCTTCTACAGTAACTGAGACATGGTTGAAGACTAGGGCGAGCGCGCACGGGCGACTTTTGTCACGGTGACAAAGACAAAAACAACGTTGCTAAGGCTGTTGTTAGGGGCGGGACATAGAAGTATCCAATAGCAGCATTCGCACATGACATCACTGGAGGATAAAAACAACGTTGCTAAGGCCGTTGTTAGGTAAAGTCATGTGATTGAAAATGCTCTATTGTTTTCTAACATTGTAAATGATATTTTTGATACTTGTAATCCTGGTCGCCGTGACTTTAGTCACTCGTGCGCGCCCAGCCTGCTGCAGATAAATACAGTCATGGGGGAGGGGGGGGGGGGATTGTGTAAACATTTTGTTAAATCTAAAAATTTGATCTTTATCTCTCATATAAAAGCCCACGTCACTCACTGACTCACTGACTGATTCTGGAACGCTCGCACACTATGATGCCATCTCGCAATAATAATCATAATCATCAGAAAAATATAAAAGCCCACGTCACTCACTGACTCGATGCCATCTCGCAATAATCAGAAAAATAAATAAATAAAAGTAATTAAAATTTTAAAATAATATAATAGCTTTTAAATAAATATCTTTCAAGAAAGTTGGTTTACTTAATAAAGGTTAAAAAGTTACTTTTAGGGAAGTTGGTTTCTAATTCAACAATAATAAATTATTAAAGTTAAACTTCTTATTTAATGTATAATTAATAGGAACTTGAAGTAGTAACGAGCGAAGCTCGCATAAAAGGCTAGCCTAGCTGTAAGACCCGGCTTTGCCGGGTCGTAACAGCTAGTTTGTTATAAAATTGTACTTTTTTCTATCTTAATTTATATAATTGATTATTAAAATATTAGTTTTTGAAGTATTATATCGAAGTAAATAGAATGATCATGAGAATATTTTTCCCATTTAAAATACCCAGGTTTTAAAATGATCAGTTTTCCTAACCTTTTTCTTTTCCAATTTTGGAGGGTGTTATTGGAATTTCTGGGGGGGGGATAGGTAAAGGCTGTGTAAGCTTCCGTTTTAGGGGTCTTTTTCTATGATCAAAAAAGAAAATTTTGAATTTCGAGGGGAAGGTTATCCTAAATCCCCCTCTGGCTATGCCTCGGATGGGAGATGCAGAATTGCTCATTCTCAGGCATATTTTCGGCTTGGGATTGGTCACATACCATACTATATTCTCCGGTTTGTGTGCTTGATCTCAAGGATCCGCTTATAAACCTTCGTCAAGTAAGACGGACACAAACAGAACTTTTACTGGCGCAGAGAGAGAAAATACACCCAGGGGCGAGGTAAGAATCGAACTTACGACGGAGCAGTGCGCAGAAGTTAAAATTTTTACCATTCCAAGTGGCATTAGAAACAAACAAAACTTTACCTCTTCTTCTTCCTTATCCCTCTGGTCTGGATCAGACCACATCCATAAGATAGTTCATTTTTAAACACTCCAAAACCAAACCAGGATTTTTATAGAGTTCCTCCTTCGCCAGTCCAATGCAATCCAAAAGATGTTTGGCAGTGCACAAACTGCTTGCGTAGTGGGCTGCACGTAATCCCATTAGGCCACCCCGGCTCCTATTTTTGGCTTTCTGAGGGAATTCTTACTTTCTAAAAAATCTAGGGTATCCCAAGTCCGAGTGTTTTGTTGATACTGCATTATTTTGCAACTTTAACAAAAAGGTTTCTACCGTGTGCTCAAGCACGCCTAGAAACTTTTCTCGATCTACTATAGGCTTCAAAACCTTATTACTGATGTTGGAGTACTTTGATAATTTTTTCTTTAGAGCAAAGCCAGCACAACATTATCTGTAATACCGGCCAAATTATGCCAACTTCTCAAAAACAAAACAAAAATCTATCATGGTCGATTTCGCCGGTCAAAAGGTCGATAGAAATTATTTATTATCGCTTTTTCATGATTTCAAATTAGTTGCTTCAAGCACCATCTATTGCAGGTTTGTATAAAACCTGTAAGCTGCCTTTTCAATTATTGGCAAATCGGTGAAGTGAGCAGTTCGACATTTTCTCTTTCAATTGGCAAATTTTTCTGCACATCGTAAAGAAGTTTGTCTAAAAATCTTTTAAAACTTAATATAATCTCGCAAATTTTTAAAACAGTTTCAAACTATGGCCCGAAGGTCGTATGTTGTGCAGTTCTGCTCTAAAGTAAAGCAAAGCAGCTAAATTACCTTAACGATTGACCAGTATTACACCCTCCTTATTAACAAGGGTCAGTATCCATAAAGGAAATGATGTGGGGATAAAAGTCAGTGTTGTTTTGAGGTGCCTCTATATGTTCTGAGTTGTCAGTATCGAGGAAGGCCAGGATGTGTCGGATAAAAAACGGGATTATTGTTTATGAGTCGCCTCAATGCAATGAGTTATGAAATACCTCAATGAGTACCTCATGATATGCGAGTGGTCAGTATCGAGGAAGGCTAGGAAGTGGGGTATAAAAGACGGGATTGTTATGAATTGCTTCGATGAGTATCTCCTGACATGAGTTGTCAGTATCGAGGAAAGCCAGGATGTGTCGGATAAAAAACGGGATTGTTATGAGTTGCCTCAATGCAATGAGTTATGAATTACCTCAATGAGTACCTCATGATATGCGAGTGGTCAGTATCGAGGAAGGCTAGGAAGTGGAGTAAAAAAGACGGGATTGTTATGAATTGCTTCGACGAGTATCTCCTGACATGAGTTGTCAGTATCGAGGAAAGCCAGGATGTGTCGGATAAAAAACGGGATTCTTATGAGTTGCCTCAATGCAATGAGTTATGAATTACCTCAATGAGTACGTTATGATATGAGTGGTCGGTATCGAGGAAGGCTAGGAAGTGGAGAATAAAAGACGGGATTGTTATGAGATGCCATCATAAGGTGGTGCGGCCAAGGAGGGAAATAGGGCGCAAACAGATCGGGCTGGATACGAGACTCCTGGTGGTGCGCTGCCCATTCCATAGGAATCCCATGATGAAAGGGCTGCTCCATCATCATCATGGGCCCTGCGTGTCTACCCTCGTGATGATGGCCATGGTGGTGGTGGTGATGGCCATGGTGATGATGACCGTGGTGATGTTGCTTGTGCTGGTGGGAAAGCATTTGGACGACGAGGCCCGCTGCCAGGATGTGAGCCAAGTCGGATTGATGGTGGTGGTGGTAGCAGTCACCGAAGGGGCTCTGGAGCACCAAGAGAAGAAGGCAGAGTTTCCACAGAGATTTCATGATTTTTGAGGGGCTGGAAAATTGAATTGATGACTTAAGACGGGGGTAATTATAGTGGTACACTAGATTTTCGAATTTTTTTATTTACCTGTCCTGTTTTTTTAGTAGACAAATTTCTGGTTAATCTTATTTTTTAAGTAGCTTTTGAAATATTGGCATTTTTGTACTCACAAGGAAAAGTTCCCAGGCTAAACTCACAGAAGCTTATTCACGAAGCTAGAACTTTTAATCTGGGGTAGTATTTAATAGTAACCAAGTCAACAATGAAAGCATTCATTCTAAGACACAGCCAAAATTTAAAAAACTTTTCCTTATTTATGAGAGAGTTTTCATTTTAAAAGTTAAGTTTTTATAGAGAGGCGCCGTGGAAGAAATTTTAGTTTGTAGGACAGCTACTTGAAAAAGTTTGGGAACCACGTCAAACTCATAGATTATATTTTCTTGTACTACTCAATCAATTTAAATTTTCTTTTTGAAGTTTTGGATTATTCGAACTTTTTATTGGTAGCCCCTTTGGCTTTGAATTATCCAAGTTGCCGTTTTTAGAAATTCTGATAGGCAAAAATATGAATGCTAAGATTATTATGCCTATAGTACAATGAGTAAAGAAGGACTTGTTGCTTTTTCTACAATTTTTAAATTGGTGAATTCTTAAAATATTTGACTTTTTGGCTTAGAGAATTACGGGTTACAGGATTAAAAGTAACAAAGAACCAGGCTCATAAGCAAAAATAGTAGTACATTTGAAAATAATGTATCCCCTTTACCTGTGATGTTCTTTAAACAGTATTAAAAATATTATTAACGAGGGAAAACGGTAAAAACGGACTAATATAGAAAATATTCGGAAAATATTAAAGTCCTTCCCTTAGAAGTTTGGTGAAGAAAAAGGATTGAAGAAAGTTACTTAAATTTATTCTGGCCATGTCTGTTATCTTCTTCTATTACCATACTGGACCCACAATAGACCATTTAATTAGAAATTGCTTAATAAAATACTATGATCCATTCATCAAACTAAAACAAAAACTGACAAACTTTTAAAGATACTTTAAGGTACAGAGATAACCTCAGGATAATTAAATATTATTAAAAAAAATAAGTCAAATATTGTAATAAAAAAAGCCTGCAAAATGGCAGTAAAACAGTTTTTAATTCTTTCAGTTGTTAATTAAAAGTTTACTTAAGTAATTTTCAACTGGGGGTGCAATAAAGAAATGTAGTAGTAGATATATGCTGCAAATTATCCCATATTTGTAAAAAACCTCGCCGAAACCCTGTTCTTATTGGTCAAATTTCAAAAAACTTTCTGTTTGACTTGGGGCTTTGTGTCACCCACAAAAGTATAAAATTTGGAAAGTTATTATTAACCTCTATTGGCGTAAATGAAATTTATAGTGGAAAAAATGTACTTAATGAATTAAAATGAGATTTACATCAAGTGGAGGAAGGGGTCCTATGTGTTGTGTGACAAGGGGCAAGCGGGGGCTCAAACTTTTTGACATCACACTTTAAAAACTTTAAAACCTTTTACACCACACTTTACCACACTTTACTTTACACTTTACACACACTTTTTTTCTTACCACACTTTAAAACCTTTTACTGCTGCTACGACAATTATACCGAGGTAAACGTTTCTACCATCACTAGTTTTTATTTAACAGTAATAAACGAGCTACAACTAATTACCAAATAAAAAACAATTAGTATAAAATAAAATTTAAAGCATTGAATTCGGGTTTAAATTTAAAATTTTGAAAGGGTGAAATTACAAAGGGGTCTTGGGTCTGAGAAATGTGACAAAAGAGGAGGACGGAGAGGATAAAAAAATCTAAACTTTGGGGGAAGTTATTTCTGAATGGCCCTTAACTAACTCATGGTTGACTTAACGAGTATAGGGGAGACTGTTACCTTCGGACAAATATCACGTTTTAATTTTCCTAAGACAGATAAAATCACATTTCGACCAATTAAAGTGCTCAACCTATTGTCAAAACCTGAGTAAATAGGGTGATATTTTTTTATTTAGCTCAAATTTTAAAAATTGGATTTTTAATCAATTTTAATAATTTAACAAAATTTGTGTTCATTCAGCCTGTTTTCCCTATGGACAAGTAAAGTACTTTCAGAGCTTAAATGATCATTAGGAACTTGATTGATACTTGTCTTAATTAACTACTGAAAATACACAAATCAGAAGGTCTCCAAAGGTCCACTTATGGTGTCCGTAGGTACAGCATAAGGTGTTTTGGAATTCAAAATTCTATAAAAAATAAAGGGAATTGGGGGGGGGGGGGATCTGGCGACTTCTACCATCAAAAATAAATAGTCAAAATCTTGGGGATTCACCACATATTTCACGTTAGCAACTAGATAGCATCTGTTGAGATACAATATAAATTAGGTGTACGAAGGTAGAACTGGTTCTTATGCACATACAACTGTCTCCCCTACGATTATAATAAAATTGGGAGGAATAATATTCAGATATTTTTATCGCTCTGCTGGATGATCGCATAGCGCATCAGTCAATTAGTTCCAGATGAAATAATACTCCTCCTGATTGATTTTGAAGAGAGCTCTAATGATGAAATTTCTATTTTAAACAATATTAAACGATATTAAATATTGAGGAAAAATCAGCTTCATTGAGAAAAGATTACCTACTCATATTTTGCTGTTCTTAAGTTTTCTTTAAAAAAACTATTAGAAAGCAATCAAAAAGAGGATTAAGGTAGCGTATAATTCTTTCATGTGGCCAATTAAAACGTTAAAAAGGAAGCTGTGATAATTTATCTAAAAAAAATCGTATTCCATATTTCAAAACAAATTTCAAAATGTAATGAAATAAAATTGAATTGGAGTTTGTTGGAATATTTATCAAAAAGAGAGACGTAGGAGAGACGCTTGATTTTTTAACGTTTAGTAAAAAATTCGCAACTTCATGAGTTAATATATAATTCCCCCTCACCAAAAAAAATATATTCCTTTACTATCTTATTATTTATTTTTAAATAGTAAAAAACACTATTTTAGGCAGAGGAATCTCATTAGCTTCTTTAAATATTTATTATCTTTAATTTAGTTTTAACAACATAAGGGTGCAAGTTTATAAGTTTTTAAGTTATATTTTTATGCTTAAAATTATCTAAAATGAGATCTCCCAAAATAGAGAAATTTTTCTCTCATCAAAAATACTTATATAATAAAAAAACTTTGAGTTTTATAAAAAAATGCAATTTTATCAAAATATATGGTTTAAAATAAATTTTAAAGGCTGCTCAAAAATCTTAGTATTAATGACTTTTTTATGTTCATTTCCAAATTTATGGTTAAATGGTTAAAAATTATTTCATAACATTAAGATTTTAAAATAAAGGAAATAGGAAACATCTTTTGACAGGGCTTCATGAATGTCAAGAAATTTACTTGGAACAATAAAAAATTTCTCTTTAATTTTTCAAATTTTGATAAAAAAAATAGTTTACTACCATCAAAAATAGTTTTTATTTAAGTAAACTAACTTAAATAAAAAATTACTCTCTGGATAAGAAGAAAGCATTCTTGAACACTCATCCAAAAAAAAAAAAATCATTCTATTCGTCAATTAAAAGAGCATTGGGAGGGGCTGTACTTACTCGATTTGGGTATCCGAAGAAATGAAAGCTGGGTTGAGAGAGCTTCACCCTATATAGAACACATTAGTGAAAAGCATCAGTTCCTGAAGCTACCGCGGGCTCTTTTTTCCTCTTCGGCCCACCCAAGCGTTCCGAAGGTTTTGGATGGCCATTTCTTCCCAGCCCGTTTTCCCGCCCTTTTCCCACCCAATCCTTTATTTCCTGGAATCCCAAACCCTTGGTGGAAAGTGGAATTTCCGTTCCTGATATCGTCGACTTGCATCATCGATGTGAAAATTGAAATCGATTTCTACCATTCCCACTTTGAAAATACTTAACATCGTATCGAATTGATACGAAAATGGAACTGTAATTTTATTAAAAGTCCATTTTTCCTGAGTGGGAACGGGTTGTTAATGGTGAAGTATTGAAACGACTTCCTATTGAGACCTCAGTAACCTGTGATCAAAGGATTATGCTCTCGGAGATCTTTTGATAGTAGTAGTTATAGATTTCTGTTTGAGATGGGAATTGCTCAGGAAATACAGATAAGGGTGCAATATCAGTTAATGTCATGGATTGACAAGCCGTGAAGGAAATGTTTTGACCCATCGCTGCTCGATTGAGTTGGGACTTATTTTTAACATCCACATTTGATTTAGGAGAGAAGCGTTTAAGGTTCTCTAACTTTCTCAAGTTGGAGAAATTTAATGGAGAAGGCATTGGACCTTGAAGACATCAGTTTTTTATTTGCCACGAATGATATTAAAGTATGTAAAGCATCGTGATAATCTTTTAACCTTTTATTGTACCAAAATTTAATAATTTTTCATTTTTATTAGTTTTTAGCGGTATTTGTCTAAAAAAGGTTTAGTTTATTCAAAGTAAAATGTTTGAAAGGGAAGCGATAGAATTAATTAGTTAGTTAGCTTAAAAATTTGAAAAATTAAAATAGGTACTAATAGCTGTTTTTTTTATTTTTAAAGGTTTAAACATTTTTTAATCACACTTAATTATATTAAACTGAAATCTAATCTAAAAGTGTAGTATCTAAAGACTGTAACCTTGATTTAAAAAAAATAAATTATCATTAAAAGATAATATTTTTGAAAATTTTCAAAAAAAATTAACGCTTTGTTGAAGGATTTGGATCAATTTTAAATACATTGCATACTTAAAGTCCTTTCAAATAGAAAATACGCGGAACTTGAATATTAAACTCCAACATTTTTTATTCGATCCAAAGTCTTGAATAATTCGTAGTTTTCTCTTGGTCTCTTGAAATTTCTATTAGATCAATGTTAAAAAATCGTGGATAATTCTAAGTTTAACTTCTTTAATTCGAAGATTTTCTCACAAAATTTTGAAATCATAACGATTTTTTTGCCATTCATCACTATCAGAAGAATCACGAAAGGAACGTTGGGACTTTTCCCAAGAGAGTTTCAGAATGAACAAGCGCCATGTCTTTGTGTAAACATTACGTTCAGAACGAGAATTTAACGATTATTTTGTAAAAAAAGTCTCTGACTGGTCGAATGATAGAAAATAATGAACTGTAGAATGTTGTATGTAGAAGATGGAACTTTTAGTGGTCTCTTCAGCTTTGAATTATTCAAGTTTCTCTAAATTTAAAATTACTTCTGATACTTCTGAGGTTGTTTTTTTAAAGTTCTTAGTTTAGTTTAAATCTTTTTAGTGAAACTATTAAGTATTTTTTTAAAACTAAAATAGTAGTTAGCATTTATAATAGCCTATAAAGATATTTACCACAAGTCCCAATCAAGTATGTTATTTAAAAATATTTTTTAGTAATTTTCAAAAGTAATAATTGTGACATATAAAAGAATGCCAACATCGAAATTATGTTTCTTGAGGGTTGAACAAAGAAAATTAGATTCTTTCCACACTTCTAACATAAAGGGACCAACGAAAGTTTTTTTTTTGTTCATTTGAACTAGACTAGATAAAATTCGATAAGCCTAAATAATTGACCGCTTTAAGGTCTCCTAAATACAGCTCAACCTTTAAGAAATTGATGATGCTAGGATATCGTATTATTTAGCTTGTGTCCTGGTTGAATGTTAATAAACAAATTTCTTAAATGTCATTAATCTCCTCAAATCTTAAAGGATAAAAAAATAATTAATAGTTGCTCTTCAAAAACATCCTATGAAAGCCGAATCCACGATTTGTGAAATCAACATGATTAATTGTTCAACCTCTCTGCTTAGTTAAGCGTAACTTCACACGTTAAGTTTGTCATGCATAATAGTTAAAAAATACTCTCGAAAGGAGTAAGCATATCTTAGTCAAATCTAGTTACAGATAGAATTGTATTTTTAGTTCAAAGGCAAACAAAAACAGTCGACCCAAATAAGATTCTTTTTAATATACATTGATGTTATAATTTAATGGTCAGGTTTTTAAACGACAGAAATAAAAAGTTTACTATAAATGCGCCTTTGATTCTATGGTTTACCTTTATGGATTTATAAGGAGTCAGATATTAGAGAGGCTTTTGTTATTTTAGAAATATTATTTGCTTCAAGTTAGCAATTAGCCCAAGGGTCTGTATCAAGTCAGGATTAAATATCCTTAAATATTTAAAAAAGAGATTTTTATCACCTACAATTTCTCTTAATAGTCTTTCTTACAGCTTTTCGCCATTTAATTAACATTTAAAATACTTAATGGTCCGGTAAACCCCTCCCCCCGAAAAGAAGGTCTAGTTACGGGGCCTGAGAATCATCCATCCTGATATCAAGTCTCTGAGGACACAAAACAAGCGTTATAACTTATAATAGGTAAGCACAGATTATTAAAATGAAAATTTGCAGTTGGAAGTATGTATCTAGGGGAAATATTTTAGGAAATAGCCTATATTGTTACACTCTATTTGAAACACCCTGTATAATATAAGGTAGTATTTATGTACCTTGCCTTATCTCTAATTTTGAGTTTGAAAGCCGATGCCGAAACCAATTTAGTAATCTTGACCAAGAACTTGAGAACACATAAAACCGAGTAAATCCGTTAATAGGGCTGTAAAAACAAGAGTACGTGTGAAAAAATTCTTGCCCAACGCGTTGTTTTTAAGACACTTAACGGCTCAATTCAGAAAACCTACTTCAAACTTTGCTCCTCCAATTATACAGTTAAAGGGTTTTGTACCCAAATGATGGAGACTTTGTCAAGGTGAAGCATCTTACTTACGTTTTAAATGGTCCATAAAAAAGCCTTGTAAAATGGCAATGAGGAGTTAAAAAAGCAGGTCGTCTTCTAAACATATATCCTTTTGTTACATTCTTTCTTTTAACTGTGTGAAAATCGATCTGTCTTTAAATTTAAATGCACAGAAGGATTTACCCCATAATAATTTGAATGACACATTTGGAGTTTTCTTTTTCAGATATTTATTGGAATCAGAAGTGTTTCTACTAGGAAAAGAAACATCAGAGTATCTTTTCATCTTAATTGCTGTAATTAATTCATAACTTACCGTAGAGATAATCTCATAACTCGTCTAAATCGTTTTTATTCTCAAAATGAGACTCGTCGATTTGAGGTTGAAGAGGGACAATTTCCAATTCCAGGGGCGTCAGTTGCTGGCTGGGGGGGGGCAAGGATTTTTTTAAAGCTGTGCTGGGCCTAAACCAAACTATTGTTTTTTGGGGATTGACTCAACATCATTTTTAAGGTACACCCAAACCAGTTTTAGAAAACTTAAAAGTAGTATTTGAATTATGATGCACAAAATGTCAAAATTTTATAACTCATAATCATCACGATTCGTTTTACGCCAGTCTGGCGCATAAGGCCTTATTTTTAACTAATTTTATAATTACTAATTAACTAATTTTATAATTACTCGAAGTAAAAATGGGGGGTTTGGGGGATCCTCCCAAAAAATATTGAAAATTTACCTATAAAAGTAGTGTTTTAGCTCAATTTGAGACCTTTTAGGTAGCATCCGAAGAGAACGGTTCTTTGTAAACCATTCAATTTTCAAGGAAAAAAATATAAATGGACGTCAAAATTTCAAGGGGGGCTGGGGGTCCTCCCCCATAAATTTTTTTGAAATTTGTCCCTTTAAGTTGTGTTTTATATAATTTGAAACTGGGGAACACGCGAAGGATAACCGCTTCTTTGTAAGCGGCAGAATTTTCAAGGGAAAAAGCTACGTATAACAGACTTCAAAATTTTGGAGGGGGTTTGGGGGTGCTCTCTCAGAATTTTTTTTTAAAATTCGACCCTCAAAAATACAATTTAACTCATTTTGTGACTTTTTGGGTTACACTACCCGATGCTCCTTGTACGTTGCAGAATTGTCAAGGGATTTGATATTTCACATAAAAGTGGAAACCTTGGGGGGTCAATTGCCCCCCTGTCCCCCTAAATGACGCCCATGTCCAACTCCTAACAAAATTTCAAAACTTATTCTTTGAAACGTCCAAAACGAAAAGTTTATCTTGAACAAATATAATATTCTAACCGTGCTAATTAAAGATATAATGTTCATTTATTAGTTATTACTCTATTTCTAAAAAAACATCGTTTCCATGAAACAACCCTTAAATATCCTAAAAGCTAAAAGTGCTCCAATCTTCTGCTGAAATTTGGCTTGTATTATATTTTTAACGTAATTACTTCACAGAGATAAAACAGTTTATCAGTTACCATACCACAACTAGCTCTATACTTATAAAATTATGAAATTTTTTGATTAAAAATTGAGAAAGGCCAGGTATTCAATAGTCTAGTTCTTGGTTTAAAGTCAAGTTCGTGTAATTTCTCTTGCCCGGTTGGTAGTTTTTAAGAGCATTCACCAGCACCTGGGTAAAAGTTAGAGGACATCTAATACAAATTATTGTCTATTTACGTTTCTTCATGAATCACGAAAATTTTTTGGAATAATCATAAAAAAGTCATTCTAAGTTTCTTAACCTCTCACAGGAGCAAGAAACTCGAAAACTGGATGAATCATTTGCCATAAATTCGAATGGGAATTGATACTTTTCAAAACCTGGCATTACTCAAATAAATATATCCCTTTACTTTAATATGATGATGATAATAAACAACTCAAGTACTGTTCATATTTCAAAATTGATACATTTTCTACGATTCCCTCATCCGTAGTTTTACCATAACCTCTACTTGGTGGAACGCGAAACCTGCACACACCCACACTGCTACAATTATTTCTTCAATGAAATCTCGAAAAACCACCCGATCTTGAAGAATTCGCACTCGGAATACAAATAACGAGGAAAAAAAGGAAGAACGCGACAAAATTACCCTCATCACTCTCTTCCAGAACCCCAGCTGTCAAACCACTGTGAAAACGACAATCACGTTCTACGAAAGAGGTTGCCAATTTTCAGGGAAGGGTGGTCACAAATAACCCAAGGCATCTCTTCAGATGGATATGGCCTTTCCAATACCAAATATTCCATACAAAGAACAACAGTTTGGTTGACGCTTTTCAATGTCCGTTGAATGTGGTGAGGATGGAACAATCCATCAAGACATCTTGTCGAAGTTAATCCTTTCTGACGACTCAATGTGGTTGCGGTTATGAGCCGTAGAAATTATCTCCTCAAAGCTTTTTTTTGGGGGAAATCATGGGATTTTTTTTTCTGGATCAATGTTTTAAAGAGGAGGAAATAAAATGTAGAAAAAATTGTGTCTACTGTTTTCGAACAGACGAAACTTTATTTGGAATCAAATGTTCTATGAATTCATGATTCCTTTAAAAATTATCCCCGCTTTTCATAAGATAGTGTTGAAGCATTTTAAGAAAAAGCTGGAACCTAAAATAGAATTAAGTATGAGCGAATATTAAAATATTTGAATTCCATCGTGAAATTTGGACATGGGTAGCGTTTAGTCCTTACATCTATAACAAGCGTGTATAACTTATAGGGACCATGTTTGGAGGATTACTAACCTTGCTGAGGGTCAAAATATTTATCTTTCACCAAAAAATTTACTATTTTGAATGTGTATGCTGAACTTCGAATTTTTAGTAAATAGTTAGAAAACTGTAATTTTAATTTTAAAATATTTAGCTTTAGCATTCTTTTTGAACAGTTTATTACATCTGAATTATAAATGATTTCTCAACATTTAAAACCTTTTGAATGGTGCTTAAAAAACGCAAGTAACACTTTGATTTCGAGAAATTTTAAAAAATCTATAAAAACACAGAAAAAAACAGAAAAATTGTTTTTAATTACCTGTTTTTTTTTAAGTTCAAAGATTGACATAAGATTGTAGGTTGAATAGAAAAAAAGTGAATTTCACACAAAACATCATGGTGTTTTTTTTTAATTTCACTTCCCTACAACAAAGCTTAATTCTTTTTTACACCTTTTTAGATAACTTTTCCTCTATTTCTTCTCCAATTAAATACATTGGGATTAAAATAGTTTTAAGATTAATTTTTGATCATGAGATAATTTTCAAACAGATCAAAAATATTTATCTATAACAAGTCGATCATTAAGAATCCCAAACGATTAGTTTAAAAAAAATCATTTAAAGAAACTTATCTATTTTCTAAGCATGAGAAAATGTCTCATAGAATACCATAAATGAGCCATATTCTGATTACAGCTATTACTTAACCTTCCCGGAAAGTACAAAATGGATAATAATCAGCCAAAAGGAAGAAATATCGGAACCAGATACATTGTTTCCTTTCATAAAGTTCTTGCGTGAAAAGCAGCAATGATCATTACAGGGGGAGAAACGTCAATTAATTCAAAATTTTTCACTCGGGTGTATTCAGGAACTTTCAAGTGTAGAAAAAGAAATAAGTTAAAGGCGCTAATTATCTCAGTTGTCTCAAAGACATTGGTAAGTCAGTAAATCGAACACCTTATATCTTTCCTTGAAAGTAAAGTTCCAAAATTTGTAGTTTTTTTTCATGTCTCTTTTTTATTTCCTGCAACTTCATGCACAATTTGCGAGACTTTGTTTTAAAGAAAATAGTGATAAAGAGGACATTTTTGTCAGCTTCGTTCAATTCAATGGTGATTACAGAACCATTGGAGCATTTGCTAGAGACATTTTTAGGATCTTCGATTTTGAAAAAGTAAATGAGCAGTATATTATGCACATAAAAAACTTAACAATGTAACAAAAGAAAATTATTTGCTTGTTTTCACCAATTCCATGACGATTACTTTGGGGCATTTACTAAAAACATTCTATTGTTACTTCCAATTTCAAATTGTAATTCACTATCAAATTTTGTTCAATCATAAAAAATTTCTGCATTTAATAATAATAAATTCGTCAGTTTAAAAAAAAGGAATATTTTGGGCACTTAAGTATTTCCAAGCTACGCTGTACATGAGAATTTTAACAAGGAAAAATAACTACTCTAAATAAACTATCGCTCTTAGAATTGAGTGATTGACAACAGTTTTTCACATATTTTTTTATATTTGAGATGAAAATTTTATGTTTCATTCTTTCTATGTTTATATTTGCGCTATAAACTGAGGAAAATATAGTTTAACTTTTGATTTACCCAGTGGATGGTTCATTCAATTAAAATTCACCTCAATTTCATTATTTTTTATATTTTTTTTAGGTTTTATATTGTCACATTTGTACTTAAAACTAGCTAAATATAGAAAATTTCATTTTTAATGTTTTACTACTATTGCATGGTTCTAACTTCTTCTCTTAAGTTTGGAAAAGGTAATACCTTCAGCAATTTTTCAACTGTTCAGAAATTGGGTGAGAGTCTTTGAAAGACTACAATCTGATTATTTTTCCAAATTAAAAAGATTATTTCAATATACTAATGATTTTAAATAAAATTTAAAACAATTGTTCAGTGAAGCATAAATGGTTTTCGTTATCTCTTTCAGTTGTACCTACGGACACTAAATTTTAAAATTTGGAAAGAAACGGAAATTTGAATTGGTCGTTGGAAGTAAACAGATGGCTATCTATTTACTAACGGGAAATTAGATATTTGAATTAAAATTTTAAATAAATATATTAAGTTTACTATTTTTAGATGCTCAAAGTTATTTTTTAATGCATCACTACATCAGTGTTTTTCCTTCCCTTTAATGATCGTATGATAAAATGGGATATACGTGCTGAATTCCCGTGAGTTTGACTATTTAGTTTTGATATTAGAAGTCGCCAGATCTCTATCCTTTTATTCTAAATGTTTGAATGCAAAAACACCGTATGATGATGAACCTTCGGACACCATAAAGCGTTGTACCAACGGGCAAGTTCTTGATGTGTCTGTAGCTAATGAGCCTTTTTTAATCGGGTTTCGTTAATATGAATACATTTTAATGGATGTTAAATAATTTCTTTCGAATGCCTTTGTATTTGTCGGCAATTATATTCCAGTAATTTTTATATGAAAAATCTAACTTTTTGTGATTTAAGCTACTTTTTTTTATTCTAATTTGCATTTAATGTGTAATGGTATAAAATCTGTAGTTCCATAGGTACTATCCCTTTCCGGTAAGTTTATGACGAAAATATTAAAATTTCTGCTGAAGATTTCTGAAAGTTAATACGCATCACCAAATATTGGCCAAACTTATGTGTCAATCGAATTACTTTACAGTTTCATTTGAGTTTTGCAAGATATTTTGGATAAGAGTAAAACGATCAGATCAATACACATGATCAATGAAACTTTTAACCTTAAATTTTGATTTGAAAATTCGATGTGATTTATGTATTTTTGGTAAGAAATCAAGACATGTATCAATCAAGTTCATTTAAATGATCATTAACGCTCTAAAGATACTTTACATTAAAAAATCTATTTCCAATTTATTACATGGGAGAAATTTTTCATTAAGAGGTGGTAAAGCGGGCCTATTTGATACAGCAACAAATTTCAAACTAATTTTTTGAGTAGAAAAATAACTTTTTCAGATACTTTTTTTTCTAAAAATATCTAAAAGGACTCAATTTTCTGAAATCAACTAGAAAAAGAATATAAGTTTGAGGAAAATTAAAATTGTAGATTTAATTGTAAATTTTTGTAGAAATTCAATTTGTATCAATGGGCATTAACTGTGGGACAGTGGGATACATTGCTTGGAGCACATTGATACAGTGATTTAATTGCTCAAAAATAGTAATTAATAAAAAATACTTGGGAAAATAATAACCAATCTTTTATTGAGAGAGGTAGGTACTAAGTCCTTTTATATTACCGATTTTTGAATATAGCCACAAATTCTTTTTTAACAATATCTAATTAAGGAAATAAGTTGCAATTTTCATGGAGATAATTTCTCCTGAATTAGTTGAATAAAATTCAAAGGCATCTTTGTCGAAAATCATCCAGAAATTAAAAATTGTGACACTAATTAACTGGTTAGTTTTTTGCTATTATTTTGGCATTGGTTTTAGCTAATGTATTTTGAAAATACAGTTCTTGTTACCCGTAAAAGTGCTGACTGAGATCTTCTGAGATGTTTCCTGATTTATCATTTGGTCTTGTATTTATCAACTACATTTTCTTTTAAAAATTGTAGATGTACACATAGCTACAATACAAGCAGTTTCCAACCTCAAACACTTGATAAGATCCGAAGATTCGAAAATTATCATAAATATCCTTCACTGTAGATCTAACTTACTCGCTAATGTTTTTTTTATTTTTTGCTGAGATCTATTCATCTTCCAATGCAAAATATGGGAACTTTGATGTGTAATGTGCCTCACAAGTGTATCAAAGTACCCCACATCAAAGTGTGTCAATTACCAATGGTTATTTTTAAACAAAAACCTTTATTTTTAAAAGTATGCAAATTTTACTAAAAATTTAAATTTATCTCCCATTGTTTACAAGAATGAACTTGCTTTTGGAATTTACAGATCTCAGTATTCAAAGTAGAATAGCTTCAGAAAGATTTTACATTTTACTTAAAAATTTACTTTTGGAAATTTTTGACGAAGAAAAATTAGTTCCATTTATTAAAATTTACTGTCTTACTGCAGAGTTAATGGTTTCAGATATGTTTATGCATGCAAAGGCAAAATTAAAAAAAAGACCTAAATAACCTTGATAGTTTTTGAGATATTGAAAGTGTATCAATGTGCCCCTAGTATCAAATCGTCCCGTTTTCATTTACATAAAAAAATCGTCATTTTTAACTTTTTTCAACTAAAACTTCACTATTAAAGGATGTTCCTAAGTATAACTGGATCTGTCCGTAGTTTGAACAGGTTGGTGAATGGACCCAAATTTCATCAAGTTATTAAAAATTAAATTTCAAAATTTGAGCTAATAAAAAATATTAATTTACTAAGGTTGTGACTATAGGTTGGGCACTTTAAATTGTCATAATGTGATTTTATCTGTATTAGAAAAATTAAAACGTTATTTTTGTCCGAAGTTCAGTTTTCCCTATTACTTCAATAAACTTTAAAATGAAATTATTCAAAATTCCAGACATAATTTTGATATTTGTGAATGAAAATATGTTATATTATCAAAAATGTATGATTTGAATTCCATATTGAAGACAAAATAGTTTTCACTTATGACATAATTACAATGTTAAATACATTGTGAGTCCTTCACATACAGTATATACATAAATATTTAATTAAACCTAAAGCAGTAAATCTTTACTTAATTTAAATAATTCCGTTTAAAAACTGAAATTAATTTCATTTATCATATTTTATAAATCATATTTTTATTACTTTTTAACTGCTTCAGTTAACATAAATAACATAATCCTTTTTAAAGTACTACGTTATAAAAATCTATGATTAACCCCTATTGCCTATTTTAATACTAAATCTGAATGCTTACTAAATATTATAGAGAGTGTCTGTATTCCACTTAAAATAATTACTTATGTCGCATCAAAAACTGTCCAATAGAATTTAAAGCAATGCAACATCAGCAGCACAGGACCTCTAGTAATAATAAAAACATTCAGACTTCATTTATCTTAATGTAAAGGATAATTTATTTTTAGGAGTTCCTTATATTATCTCTTACAAGGAATAGTAATTCATTTTCCCTTCACACACAGAAAGAGTCCAGCTTTATATATAAATTCATATAAAATAATATAATTACGCTGGTATATTTGAATGGGAAATTTATTCCACCTTATGAGAAAACAACTCGGATTTAGAAAAAAACATCGGAATTCGTTAAGTAGTTACTTGATAACTACATCTATTTCAAAAGAAATAGTGCATGAATAGTTAAAGCTACTCAAATCGTTATTTTTTCGTAAATCTACAGAAGTGTTGTCATTTTGAAAGCATCATTTGTCATATTGTCACACTTTAATCATCTTTCTATCTTATTTATCATCTGCTATTTGACAAGTAAACTTAATCTAAATTTATTTATTAGAAGAAGAGGTGCCGGTTCATTAAAGAAAAAGTGATTTTTCCAAAACCTAGTTTTTTCTGTTGTTTCACATTCGTAACTTAAGAAAACCAAAGTTTAATGTCTCTAATGGGCACTTTACATGTTTTAATCTTAATGTTTAATTTAGCAATAAATTCCTTCTACTTTTTTTTTTTTAAATATTTGTAATCTTAAATAATAAAAGTTCCAATCATAAACTTTGGCCTGGAGACTAGTTTAAAAATATTACAAAATTTCTATAAATTAATTACACAAATTTAAGGGGATTCTCTTGTTTATAAAGGTTCTGTAGACACTTTTTTTTCAAAGAGGAGGTTTCAGTATTCTGCCTCTTAGCTCTTAATATATAGATGAGTTACTTATATTTTTTTATTCATATTATTGAACTTTTTAAACTTTTCTTTTAAAATTTCCAAGCAGTTTATAGTTTTAAATGTTGTTTCTCATTTTTGTGTGCCATTAAACCAGGAGGGTACAGATTGAATAAGTTAATTATTTTTAGATCATAATATTGAATTTCACAAAGCTTTCATGTAAAAAAAAATTATACTGGATTATTTTTCAATATTATAAAGTGTAAAAGGTTAAAGTGTAAAGTGTAAAGGTAAGTGTAAAAAAAAGTTAACGCTTTCTTTAATTTTACATTCTAAACAACATATTTTCAAGTTCAAATTATTCAGAAAAGGAGAATTAGTATCAGCTCCTACTCCCTGACATGAATTCATAGCCCCACTTCACCAATGTGGCGGGATTATGCGTGTTATGGATTTTGTATGGGGCCTTTAAGAGTATCTTTAATTATGTAAACTGATAGTACTGGATGAATAAAGTTCGTAAATTACACTTAAGTATAGATAAAATTTTATGCAATGAGCTTCACTTAATCTTACAACCACGTGAGCACGTGAACCCCCTGTGAAAACTAAAATCGAATACATTCGACTCTGCTTAATGTGATCACTTTCATACAAGAGTAGAATGATAACAATATCCTATTGATAAGACTAAGCGATTTGAAACTAGAAATTTTCAAACAAAGAGAAACCGAAGAGTACCCCGACTACTTGCTGAAAGAATATTTGAACGTACAGCATCGCACTGCAGATTCCAGATCGCACAGATTTTGTGTGAAGGGGCTTGCGTTTTTGAGGCCAGCTTGCTTTTTTGTGGTCTGGATTTTTTTTCAGCTAATTAGAAAATGAGATAAGTACCTACTTTTCGTATAATTATAATATTTGTATCAACTAATTTTTAGTAATTAATTCTTTTGCTATTGGTTATGGATTTTTTAATATGACGTTGAGTAAAATTACAGTTTTTGAACTGAAGCATCTGCATTTTTCACAATTGTCGGTGGGCGAAAATTTAATTAAGCATTTAAGACCAAACTATCATCTGAACCTTGTTCAAGTTACCAAAGATAAAGATAGAGACTTTAAATGAGAATCTAAGAATATTTATGACACATAGAAATGGATATACGGATGTGAATTACCTAACAGACTCTTTTTGCTTTTCTTGTCTCTTATTTTATAAACTCAATGGTGAATAATAATGACTTATCTATACAGTGAATATAAAATAACTCATGCTTGTAAAATTTATTTTTCGTGACCAATAATATGAATAATTATAATTGTGATTTATTTCTGAGATTGCTACTTAATTGCATTTACAAAATACAATTGTGAACCCCTATTTGAACTACTTACGCCACGAGCCGCCAATGCAACCAATGAACCCGTTCATTTTAAAGCTGTGAGCTAACGCGGTTTGATAAAGATCAAATGCAAGATGTCTCACAGAATCGTCGTCTTCAGTGACAGTTAATACACATTAAAGGATTAAAAATGTTTCTAACGCCTTAAGAGGTTATCTACCCACTGTGAAGAGGGATTTGTTTTCATTTGAATTTGAATCCTCATTTGCAAATGAATAAAACATTACGAAGCTGTACTTCAAGGGCAAAAACAAAGCAGAACTGTATGCAGCATTGCAGCATACCGGTAAAAGCTCAAAATTAGTGCTTTGAGGCAGCGATTTCAATTCCCTCTTACGCTTCCTTTACCGGGTAGCAAAGGGATGAGCACGTGATTATGACCAAAGAGGCGTGAAACTACTTGCATTCACGACACCTGTCAAAGTGATTCTGGATTTCGATCCCCACGCCATCTTAAAGACCGAAAGATTAACCCACTTTCGACCACAGCGTTTCGGGCAGTTAGCTGGATTTTCGATGTTTTTTTTTTAAGTGTGAGAGACCCTAAGAGAAAACCACATTTCACAAAACGAGTTCTAAATGTCAAAATACTGTTGTGGGTTGGGAAGAGGTTCAATGGTAAGTCGAGTTATTGTCGAAGTTGAAATCTAAGAATGATAGTAGAGATAAAAAGATACAGATAGAAATGTGAGGTGTTCGTGAACGCTAAGAGGATATATAAAGGGTCCTTCTTCAGAAAACATGCTTTGTCAGAGATAAAATTTCTTGAAATTGAATTTCATTTTTTAAGACCACTTACGCTATTTTTAGAGACTTGACACCTTTTGCAAATTAAAATGACTAATGGTACAACTACACTTAATTTATTTTCCTCAAAAATATCATTTTTCCAAAAACGCCATTCATGGAGAAATTCTAGCTATAATTTGTGTGTTATAACATGTAACAAGTTAGTTAATATACCGTGGAGATAAGGATGTTTTTAAAGAGTAGTGAATCATCACAAGTGGTGTCTGCTTAATAGCTATTCTTAACGTAATTTTTTAATATATTTTGAAGATCTTGTACTTCACAGGAAATTTAAAGCTTTTTAATTGAACAATAACCTTAAATCTTTATAATCTCTTTCGTTCAATGTAACAGAGGAGAGGAGGGTATTATGGAATACTCTTTCTATCTTTAAGAATAACCCTACTGATTTTAAAGAAAAGGTCACAAAATCATTTAATTACATACTATAACTAATGATAATTAAGTGTCAATGGTGAAATAAAAACTTATTTATTTTGTTGTTATGAAAAAGTTAAAATAAAAAAAAGTTAAAAATGGAGGGTAATATGGAATAGTCTGGTAATATGGAATAGTTGTTTGCAGCTGTAGAAAAACTGATTAGACTTCGGAGAACATAGTTAACTAACTATAAACACAATATTTATAAAATTACGTTCAAGTAGTCTTGTTTTTGAGTCTATTTACAAAAGTCACGAACATAATCTTTTTTCTCTGCTTCAGTACAGTCAAGATGATCCCATAGAGAACAGTTAATGCATTGAATCCAAATTTCTCATCCTCTTTGATCTTTGGAGAATTTTTTGTTACAAAAGATACATTCAGCATCTTTGTTTTCCGGTTCTATTTGATGGCATTAAGTCAATTTCAGATGATACATCAGAGTGGACTTAGTATTCCATAATACCCGACATGCCATCTTGGATTATGAACCATTTTACAGTCGGATAAAACACTGATAGCTAAAAAACGACTACAGCATAAGAAACTATTATTCTTTTAGTGCACATTATGCTTAACAACAAAATTTAAATCTCATAATTAGTGGTTGGTTAAAATGTTTGAACCTTTACCATCAAAAACTTTCGAAAATCCAAAAACACACTTTGTTTTGCAGCGACCGTAAAGACAATACCAAGGTGTTAAATCTTGATGCACTGCATCATTGGAGTCTTTCTTAAGTCTTTCATGGTATTCCCATGTGATAGCAGTTTGGGAGAGGGCTGAAACCTCGACATTCCATATTACCCGACTTTTCCATAATACCCTCCTCTCCTCTATATAATTTGAATTTAAAGTGTCTTTTTATAGGTCAGTAATATAGATATATGACCTATAATATAATTTATAGGTAATGGAAGTTTTTTTTTTACAATAAGTAAATTGTTATAAAAATGTAAACATTAAAATATGACATACTATCTCCGATAAAGGAATCAAGCGCTTTTTAAGTATTAAATTTAAATAGTCCGTTTTATATAATCGTTTTTAAATTTAAAAAAAATTCAGTAACTCCTGAGTAAAAAACTGAATTTTGGGATAGAGAACTTAATCTAGAAATAAATTGAATTATCCGACGTTATTTTACATCCGTATTTAAGAAACTAAAGTACATGCCCCCTTTAAAAATAAGTTTGTAAATTCAGGAAGCAATTAAAATTACATGTCGGGATAATCTTTGTTCCCTTCGAAATTCAAAACTTCCACTTGATATATACTCTTAATTTTATGAAACAAAAATACATTTCTTAAAAACGTTATAAAATCTGATAACTTGAAACCTTTTGTTAAGAAAGTTGTTAAGAATAGTGAGCAAGAATCGGTAGCTAAAACGTGCATAACCTATTTATGCTTAGCTTTTTGGAAAGAGTAACTTTGAATCGAATTGAAGCAACCTGAAATTATGATTTTAGTACACACTACTAGGGAGTTACCGCCCCGTGCTAGCTATCGTTTACAGACCCCAGTTATCTGCGTACGCAGGACCTTTTAGATCGCTTCAAAATCCTCACAAAACCCAGCTCACTGAACTTAACTCACTTTTTATAAAACATAATAAAAAATTAGCAAAAGAAACGTCAGCTAAATTTCCAAACATACGGCACAAGTTATCTCCATGAATAACACTCTTTTAAAAGTTTGAATATTTATTAACTTTCTAACTTATAAATAATTTAATCAAAATGTTTTCTTTAAAAATATTCAACACGTCTATTAAGAACTATTGTTAGACAAAGTAATGAAAAAAAAAAAAAGGAAACCAATGAATCTTTTTAATTCAATGTTCTACCGTCTTGTAGATCGTTAGTATACCTTATCATTCATATTTTTGCTTAAACCCAGACGTGTTAACAGTACCTTTTAAGTCATTGAAAATAATAAGAGAGAAAAATACAGGACACTCAATATTTACAATTAATTTCGATAATTATCAGACTAAAAGTTTTAAATTTCAGACAAAATGTGTGAAATTTTAGTATGAAATAGCGTATTTGTTTCATCATGAAATATGGCGTCAATTGGTTATTGTGATTGGTTGCATAATAAGTTGTTTGACAGTACTTGCTTTGTAACTGCGACATTATCCGTAATCTAAAAAAATGGAAATATTTTAAAATTAAGAATTTTTTAAAAAATCCAACAGGCTTACTGACAATTCTAAAAAAGTCCGGACATTTTGTTACCAGAAATGTGTCCTTCGGATGAGTAATTAAAAAGTTTTTCCTCTGGAAACCGTTTACCAAAAACCTTTTTTTAGAATAGAGAGACTGCATGATGATGCATTGTTTAAAACCACCCGCGAAAATGATTGAAGATACTCATATTTGGTGTCACATTTCCCGTTATTAGTCGCAAGGGATTTCTGTCTTGCATTATGTAGAAAAAGCTGATCTAGCACACTGATTATTTTGAAAGAACCCATCAGAATTTGAATAATTTCAACCCTTTCTCCGTTTTAAGGAGGATGTAAGTAAGGGGTCATTCACATATTATGTCACTCATTTAGGGGGTCCTGTATGTTTTAATGTGACAAGGAGGAGGTATTCGTGTGCAAACTTGGTGTTTAAATGTATGGTTATGAGCTATTTATTTATATATTAAATTTCATGCACCAATAAATCCATAAGTAATTTTACTGCTTTAGATATATTTGGAAACTTGTGCTATAGATGCTTAAATACAAATCACCTGCTAACGAACAGGTTTTATAGTCATTGTGTTGATTGGTTGTCGTGTCCATGGAAAGTTAGTTTCATCATCTTGTATATTAATACATATATTTTTAATAATAACTTATCTTATACTATATCTAAACTTGTTTTACTGGGTAAAGTAGTTTAGTTCTTAATTTTTTTAAACATAACTAATTTTATGAAACATATTAACAAACAAATTCCTTAATAATTTATTCGAACTCAGATTAGTCTCTAAATCGCTTAGTACACAAAGGCCACATCGTTATAGACTACAATCATTCTCTGGAAACACACAAAGGAACGTTTTTTTTTTTTAAATTTATAGTAGGATCATCATAGCATTAGGTCAAAAGAACGCCTTTAGTTATAAGAACAGTTCAGATACAACAGTAAATGCATTTTTTTTGCAGTAATCCACTGGGCGTAATGAATGGTTGCCTGTCAGGGCATAGGTGCTTCTACTCAAAGTAGGGACAGCTATTACTCATAAAAAGTTTATATTTACAATTATAACAAAAGAGGTTGGTCAAATTTCAGTGACGATTTTCAGTGACTTGATGAAAATTGATCAATTGATCATATATGACGAACAGCTACGCCGGAATGCTCCCTGAAAATAAAAGATTTCTTAATTAATATCGGTACTTAGGATAAGCCGGGTGCAAAACCCAAGTTTATGAAAAATCATAAAAAAACAAATATTAAAATTTAAGAAAAAAATTATTGAGGTATCTCAATTAGCAGTTTTGCTTTTAACTTTTGTTATATTTTGATGTGAAATTTGTAAAATTTCGCCTATATTATCCGATTGGTGAGATTTGCGCCCTGCCTATCCTAAAGTACCTTAATTTCTTTGATATGGAAAGGTATGCCATTTAGACCTTTTCCGTTTTAAAGAGGATGTAAGAGGTCATTCACCAATCCAATGGTATACCAGTATACTATTATAAGGCCTATATGACCCTACCCCTGAATGCGACTCTGATTCCTTGTAATTGTGAAAAAGTTATTTGTACATTATTTTCTTGTTTCTTATTAAAAATTATTGCTATTTTACCTACGGATGTTATTTCAATTATGTGTCCTTTCAAAATAAGTAAAGGAGCCAAGAATAGCTAAAAGTAAAAGATCTTCATAAAAGTTGTCCTGATTCATTCCCTTTTGGTTCTCTTTTTTTACTTGAAAAATTAAATGGTATTTGAGGTTCGGATGGGTGAAATGGGAAATATCTTATACTCCTAGTTGTGAGGAGCTGAGACACATTAAGGAAATTGATGCTCTGCTCGTGTTATACGTATACCCTTCCTGGCGCTACCTCAGTTAACAAGGCACACAATTAGTGGCACAATTCATGAATAGAGATCTAATTCATGTGCCTAATTCATTTATTAGGCTCAATTCATGAATAGGGTGAAGCAGAAAGCTTTGGTATAGGCTAGCTCTACTCAAGAAGAAGTACTTATATAACATACTACACTCCCTGGGACTCGTGGATCTTTCCAAACTTTGTATGTCTCCTTGCTGGTCACCATCTCCAATCCCAAAATCGTGTCTAGGAATATAACTATCCCCAATGTCTTTGAACGGCTGGACATAGAGTTCCCTTCTGTAGTTGTTCTCAGAAGTCTGTTGTGAATCCGGTTCTTTACCACATCACACTTGTTCTCGCTCCGGAAGACATCAGGAACTGATCTGGAGCGTCGGAGTGGTTTACCAAACTTGGTTGATGACGGTTCTTGGTGATAACGAGGCTCTCCTTTGGCCAATTCGTGCTTCGCTTCCTTTTCTGTAACTCCTTGTTCTTTTGTTTGGATTTCGAGTTTTTTTGGGGGGATGGTAAATGATAAATTGGCGTGTCTATGATTTACTCTCTGTAATTAAAAATAATTATTTATTTTTTATATATTTTTGTGAGGAAACTACTTGGTAGGTTTCTTACATCATACACGAATTTTATTATTTGCATGACAGGAATTATCCCCTTAAAAATGTCTCGTAAGATCATTGATTCCATCATGTTTTGTTTAGTTGAAAAGAATAAAAGGAGAACGTACTAAAAATTTTATTAAGTTAATTTTGCCTTGAATACTTTAAAAGTAGCACCAAATAAGAATTAAAAGTGCAATCAGCTAAATCGAACAAAGAAATGGTGATCCGGTTGATAGAGTTGCAGTACAGTTAAAAAAAAAATTCAAAGTACTCGTAATACACAAATTTAGAATCAAATACCTTCAATGCATAGAGTTCAGGATCTTCCCACGCCTTGTATGAATGTTTCGAAGTCATAATTTCAAGATTCAAGGTAAGGTATTAAAACCTCTAGTTAATCCCAAAGATTTAGAAACGTTTATTTTTGAGAGCACATAATCTTCATCCACTGTTTTGCACGATATTGGATAAGATAGATACAGTGTGGGACATGCTACATGCACTTAATATTTTAAAGTTGAGACAATTCCAACTTATTTAAAACAATAAGTTTATAACAATATATAAGTTTATAACAATATAAACAATAAGTTTAAAACAATAAGCTTATCGGCTGAAGAATATATTTAAAATATATTCAAATATATTTCCTGGAAAAAATACTCAGGTTGGAGGAATCTGTTTTTATTTTATATTCGGAATTCTTAAGAAATCGAATTTGCTTGCATTGCTAAAATATTAACTAGAAAAAGTGAGGTGAATTTTTATATAGAGCATTCGCACATGACGTCACTTGGAGGAAAAAACAACGTTGCTAAGGCTGTTGTTAGGGGCGGGGAATAGAAGCATCCAATAGAAATATTCGCACATGATGTCATAGGAGGACAAAAACAACGTTGCTAAGGCCGTTGTTATGCCGAGTCATGTGATTGAAAATGTTCTATAAGTACGCACTATTAATATTTAAGTTTCACTTCTTTAGTCTAATTTATTTTTTAAAATTTAATTAACAATGAAGGTTTAATGCTTAATACTCCAATGTTTATAGAGCATTCGAACATGACGTCACTGGAGGACAAAAACAACGTTGCTAAGGCTGTTGTTAGGTGCAGGGGCACCCGTTGCTAGAGCGGTTGTTAGGGGCGGAGTCTTGTGATTGCAAATGCTCCAATAGAAGCATTCGCACATGACGTCACTGGAGGACAAGAACCCGATGCTAAGGTCGTTGTTAGGTCCGAGTCATGTGATTGAAAATGCTCTATAGGTAACTAGTGTATTTTTACTTTGGATTTACTCTTTCTTAAAAAATGGTTACATTACTCTTCATTAAAATTAGATTAAAAAATCAGAAAAGGTTTAGAAAAGAAAATTACAGAAAGTTTTCCATTTTTGTATCTTAATGTTGAATTTCCATTAAGCATCTACTTAATATTGTAAACATGCTAAACATGTAACTATTTTTCCAGACCTTTGAAAATATTCATACTTATAAATGATTTTTATAAAAATATCAGGGTAACATACAAAATCCTTTGAGGTAATATTTATAAATCCAATTTAAAAGTTTATGCTATTAAGTTAAAAGTTAAAAGCTATGTTGTATTATAGTTCATATTTTACACTTAGTTTCTTGATTTTCTCAGTTTTAAATTAAGAATAAGTTTTAAAGTTAAACAAAATTTGTGAAGTTGTTAGTTTCTGCATTACAAAAATAGACGAAAGTTGTAGTCTGGGTCATTTGACCTATTATATATATTTTTCATTCGTTCAATATGATACACTAGTAATGTTTTTAAGGACAGCTGATATTTCAATGTAACAAAACCATGAAAACTTAAAACGAAACAAACTACTATAGTTCTCATAATTGAATCACTTATTTCAGAAACATGTCAAACGCCAATTTTTTCAAAAATGAGTTTTTGGTATCATATGATTCTGTAGGGGTAAACGCACATTCTAGTGTAAGAATAATAAAAAAACGGAATTTTAAAATAGTTTTCCAGCATCTTAAATTTCAGCTTTAGTGCAGGAACATGTCAAACGACGTCGCTTGACTGGTTTCTGCACTTAAATTGCGGGGAATTTCGTTCATGCCGTCTCATCTACCGCTTTTGGGGCTGCAGTTTGTTATTTAATCGCATACAAAAACTATATGCTATTGGAAAAGTCATTCTTTAGAGGTTAGGTCCATCAAGCCAAAACCCATATTTTTAAAGTTTTTGTACGAATCTCAAGACTGGACGTTTTGGTACCTATATATTTAAAATTTCCATACTTGTGGCCATTTATTACATCCATGTGATTAATATTTTGGATTCATGAATCTCTTCATTAAAAGTGGACATCAAATATACCCCAGATCATAATATTGAACTAATTAACTAATTTTGTAGGCTTTTAAAGCAAAATTGTTTTACTGTCCACAAAGTTACTTCTAAACAACTATATAATTGACTTCAAAGATGTCTATATTAACATTTTGAATTGGCTGACCACTATTTTTGAGTCTAGAGTTGAAATCATTTATAAAACTAAGTATTTGTACATCTAATAACCGAAAGAGAAAAAAATAAGAACTCTATAATAATTTTATGGGTTAGTATTTATTTTGAAATGCTATTTTCAACTAATATTCCCACTTTTATTACCAAATCCTTAAAAGAATTAGAGTTAAACTATGAAAATAGACTTGAATACTCCGTTTATTGCAGAAACCTGTCAAATGCAAAAATTTCAATAATTTTTTATGCAAAGAGTAAAAATGTTAAAAAAATTCTTTTTGTCTATAAAATACCCAAATGAGGTCTACTTTAAGAAAAAAATTACTAAACACCTTCATAAAAATGTAGTGAGCTTCTATACAGTTTTTCTCGTTTATCTCATAACAAGAAAAGTGGCGTTTGACATGTTTCTGAAATAAGTGATTCAATTGTAAGGAAAGTCGATTTTTTTAGAAATTATATGTAAGATTTAATTTTAGGGAAGAAAATATCCTATTGCGCATAATGTATAAACTCAAGAGTATAACAGTGATATTTTTCAAAGGGGATGTTCATAGATAATGTTACACTTTTTACCCACCACATTTTCGATCCCTCCCTATGGGAAAGGCCAAAGACGAATCATTAATGTTGAAGGTAATGGATTTACTACTGTTGCTCTGTAAAATATGAACACACAGAAGTACCTACAAACACAAAAATTTCAGAGTTCCCATTGAAGGAGAATAACTACCCCTGTTCCTAACACAGCCTTTACCTTTAAGAAAAGATTTATATGAAGGGGATGCAGTACTAGTAATTCAAATTGCTGAAAGAGACTACATGGGAGGAAATTATTCAGTTAATTCTTCTGACGTTTAAAAAATATAAATTACACTTATAACTTATGAAAACGGGCTGAAAACTTATGTCTTTCTAATTATGGACATGTAAAAAAACTATTTTTTAAAAATATATTTTTATTTTATTAAAAAGAAAAATATTATAAAAATATTTAATATAGTCCATATTTTTTTTTTTATAAAACGTCACCAATAAACTCTGATAAGTGAGATTTTCGCCCGGCTCAAGTCAAACAAAAAAAAATAATATAAGGGTTTAAGGGATTCTTCCGAAATAGTGTGGAATATTCAGCCATATTAAACATCTTTTTACTATTTTGAACAATGGAGCACAGCAGAATATTCAAAAATTCACCATGATTTCTTGTAGTGCTGCTCTCTAGATAAGGAAGATACAACTAAAGAACCAAATTAGATACAAAAAATTAATAAAATGAAGTGTGCTACCATCTACTGACAGAAAGCCAACTCAAACAAAATAATTCAGTATTTTGTAACCTTGCCTTATTTTTCCTCTTCTCTTCTCTATCATGTCAAATATAAAACAATTAGCTGCAATGAACGGCCTTTCACGGGTGGCAAATATGACATGACCCTTAAAAATTTCATGCTTTTTAACCCATATAGTTACGGTTATTTAGTCCCTGAAAAATCCAGGCACTCCTAAGGGAATAAATTTATCCGGTAAGTAATACGGTTGTTGTAAAGATCCGGTTGTACCGAATAAAACTTCCAATATGTCCCGATCAATAAAACCATAATTATTTATTAAAAGGTAACTCGAGACGGTATAGTGCTGTCCTTTAAAAACTCCACACCAAAATGTATCCTAAAAACAACCCATAGAGATTTTTTAATTACATAATTCAAATAAGTTTAACTTCTGATATACCCTGTCTTTCTATGCCATTTAGAGTGACAGAGATGTAAAAACAAGAGAACGGTTTATTATTATTATTTTTAAATGTCTAGTGTAATTAAAGAAAAGTAATAAAGAAGTAATGAAGAAAGTAATGTCATCCTCATTCCTATGCCTAACAGGATTTTTCTATTTTTGCTGTCTTTTTTTTTCAAGTTTCCCAGTCAATAAATAAGCGAACCTCATAAATAAAAATTATTTAAAATCACCAACTTTTCCAAAACCTACATAACGTAATTCAAACTTCGTTACTTTCTAGATTATTTTAACATCTTATTCTTAAAACTTTCAGTTAGAACTTAAAGTTTCAAGGGTAATAAAGTCTTAGATTAGAAAATACTGTTAAAAAAATTTTACGCTTAAAATTGTTTGGTTGTTTTCTTTGCAACAATGCGAGGTTGATGTTAGACAATTTTTTCGTACTTCATGGACATCTTCCTAAAAATCGCTATAAAAGCAGAGCAGTCAAGGTTTGTAAATTTTTATTTTAAACTGTCTATAGAGAAAGAAAAAAAAAACCCTGATTGTTAATTTTCCTCTCAGTAACTAAAAGAAGAAATTTTTAGATAATTTTTGACATTCCACAGTAGTTTTTGCAACGTTAACTCAAGAACTGAATATTTAATGTTTTAAAGTAGTATTCAATTTTTAGCAAATTAATAAACTATTGAGTAAATGCGATAAACAATGAGTGGTTATAAATCCTGAATAAAACGGATACTTTAAAGTAATACTTATTAATAAATGTAATTAAGTATTTAAAAGGTTAAGTACATGAACTTCTTGCATACATAAAAGTTAGAAAAGGGGAATCTTAAACTTGTTTTTGTGAAAATAAGCTATAAAAGCAAAAACAGTGCAAATCCTTCCCATTTTACTCCCTTTACTTTTTAAATCGTCTATTAAAATAATTGATTTTATTAAAACAATTTTGTTAAATGAAAAATTAACATGTTTCATAGCGGAAGTTGCAAAAGGAATTATGTTTCCATTCAAATATGATGGATGGAGTATATAAATTAGTCACTGGATATATCATACTGGAGATAGTTTTATTTTTATTGGCTCCAAAATAACCCTGCTTACTGATTTAAAAATTCACATATTTTTAACTAATTGAAAAAGATTATCTAAGTTACTGTACTTGGTCATTTTAGTCTCCAACTTACCCTTTTTCAATTTCATGTCTGGCTTCCGGCTATAATCTTCTCATGAGTAACACCTATTTTTCTTTGAAATTGTCCCAGTAATATTTCAAAGAAAAATAAGTTTAGCAGTATAAACTACTGTTACTCTACTACTCCTCTACTACTGTTTTAAAATAACAGTGCATAGTAAAATACTGCAACAATTGTAAAGCTGAACTATTAAAGCAACAATAATATTGATTAGAGTTAAAAACGAAATTTAGGAACATAAAACGAAAAGATTCTCAACAATGTAATGAACACATTTTTCTTGGATTATTGCTAATCAATTACATAATATTAAGTCTTTACTCATTGTTGCTTATAAAATATACGTCAGGAATTCTCTATTGTTTAATTTAACAATGCTTAGTTTTAAAACATATTTTAGCTGCTTTTGGAAACATCATTTTAATTTCCTTGTGTGAAATTTATTTTTCTTTGAAATAATATAGATACGGTTTCAAAGAAAAATTAGACTTTACACTTTTTATTGAGAAGAGATAAAATATAACTTGTCAAAAGAGATGCGGGAGAGGAGGAATGGAAGAAATATATCAACATTGATTAAAAATCAATATTTAATTCTGTGTACCAAATTAAACTTAAGAATTGTTAAAATTACTTTGAGTAATGAAGAAAAATATGCGTTTTTTAGAGTATGGAAAACTGAGAACTTCATAAAAACCTGGGACATTATACCTATAAAAATGGTGGTTCCGCATAAAAAATCATGAACAAAATGTGAGGGCTAATCTTTGGTTTTTAGTTGTTTTGTAATAAAATTAGCATTTTTAAAAATTTCAAGGCCTTTACGTCACTTGTTGTTATTGTCCGAATGAGTTCAACTTTTCATACATTATACATATTTACATACATTGTGTCATTAAATTTTACCATATAAATAAGAACTATCCCTAGTATACAGCTATTGCTTTTACTGTAACAGTTTTCTATTAATTAAAAATAGGAGCATATTTTGGAGGGAACCTCTCTAGAGCATTGTTTAAGGAAAACCTTTCGTTTGAACACATTAACAGCTGACTGGAAAATGCATTAAAATTATTTTAAATAAATTAAGTATTAATTATTAATTATTGGTAAATATTTGTAAAATATTTGTTTTTACTGCTTCAATACTATTAAACAACAACAATAAAAAATACAAGGAGAATATTCAACTATTTTTAAAGATCTTGAAATTATTGATTTTCCCCGATAGTATTTTTAGTCTTAGTAAAAGTTTTAGCTAAATACACGAGAGTACATTACTTGAGATTGTCACATCATAATCGTGTAAAACAAATCCATAGCTTATTTTCTTTTATTAACGCGGTGAGTTTCTTTATATTTACTATGATATACAATAAGTCAGATAAGAATGTCCCAACAAGACAGCTCTGAATAGAGTTCAATAACATTGATTTATTGGAATAATTGCTCTTTTGACAAGAATTCTAAGTTCCTTCCTTTGATTCCTTTTATAAATAAAAAAAGGTCTTCGACAATTTTCATTTTTTTCCATTCTGTAATAAAATTATTTTATTCTTGACTCTAGATCTCGGGGTTTTGGTACTTTTTACAAAATTTTTTGATGATGAATAACAATAAAATACCTCCTGATTTTAAAATGCTAGAATTACGTTCATTCAACTACTTTAATTTTGTCCTTAAAACGGATTTTTTAAAATAATAATCTATTTAAAATGTAGATATAATTTTTTACAGGTGTAACTTAATTTGCTAACAGAAAAAAGAGGAATTAACAGAAAATTTTTAATTTTACAGAAGCTAAATTAGCTTGTATGCTAATTCCTATTTTTTTTTGCCAAATATTTAATTTTTATCGATTTTACTTAAAGTTATAAAACGATAAAACCAATGCCTCTAAAGCAGGAAATTTGTGAACATTTTGCATTTAAAATTTATTAAAATAACATAACTTAATAATTTATTTAATTTTATATTTTACTAGCTGATATACCCGCCTTTGCTCGGGGGAAAAAGGCTTACCAAACTGTGTGTTAAAATGAATAAGAATTATTTTCTTCACTTCAATTTCCGAGGAGTTATTTAGATACTATAGAGTCAACTGCTTTCCCGCTAGGATTCTTTTTTGATGGCATACTACTTCTTTAAGATGTAAAAAAAAACTTTAAAAACCCACCTGTTTAGATTTAATGTGTGAAATCCCCATCCCCGTTTTTAAAGAGTAATTTTTCAGAATAGGAAAAAAGTCAGGGGACCTTCTGAACCCCCCTTATTTTTTTCTCTTTAATGTCCTTTGCTCCCTCCATCCATTTCTGCAATTGGTATAAACTATAAATGTATAATTGAGGCAAATTTCTCCGCCTTCGCTTCACAAAATAAAGGTATATTATTGAACAGCAATTTCTATAGATAAAACTTATTTCCCCCTCATCCCGCTAAATTTTTATAAAATACAAAACAATTAAATATACATACTTTTTTAAGATTTTAAACAAAATCTTTAAAAAAAACCGGTTTAAAATAAATTAGTATTTATAACCATTTTTTAATAATGATAATTTTTTTTAAATCAGGGGGAGACCCCCTGAACCCCCCTTGCTGATTTATCACCAACTCATTCATTGAAAGAAATTTCAAACATGAAATAAAAGTAAACATCATTTGAAGCGATACCAACTACTGAAAATGCCTCTGTTTGATTTGAATTTTGCTGGAAATACTTAAATTTGATTAAATAGAAAAAAGAATGAAATTTTTCAGTGGAACGGTTTTTGGTTATCATAAAAAAATTATTTAATCATCAAAAATTATTTCTTCATCAGAGCTTTAAAAAATTCACCTGTTATAAAAAATTTTTAGATAAATATTTCTAACAATAGAGGTATTGCGTCACCTGAAAGGAGCAATAACCGTTATCAATTTGAAATTGAAGGATGCGCATAAGGATTTAGAAAGGGGGCAAAAAAGGCCCCTTGGAATGCTTTGATTTCAAAAATTCTTTTTCGCAAACCTTCTTGGTTGTGTGAGGAACAATATGCTAAAATTTCATAACAATCACATTAATAATGTGGGTGCTAGGATCCAAAAACTAAAAACGGGAGTGAATATTCAAACCCCCGTGCACCCCTTTCAGAATGGAATATCGAAAAATCCAGAAATTACTTTCTTTGAAATACTCTCAAGAAGGTATTACCAACAGTTCACTTCGTAATATCGATTTCTCGATACTGTTTTCTTCAAAAATGTAAAACTTGGTTTATGCTCAGTAAAAACGGGTTTTTGGAATTTTCAGACCTCTTAAAATTCGAATATCCAAATTCTGAAAAATGCCTTTCTAGATATTGTTGCTAGGTGCCTTCCTGCGAAATAACAAAGATCTGGGGTCATTTGGGACGCCGCTGGGCTCAAAAACGTCAAAAACGCTCCAAACCCCCCTGTGGGTCAGAAAAAAGAAATTTCGAAAAATCCCTTCTTAGTGCGCGTATACACCGTAAGGTCTTTGACCCTACCAAGTTTCGAGTCTTTAGCCCCGGTAGATTTTGCTGGGCGTAGATGAGTGAGTGGTAAAGCTCTTTTATTATTATAGATTAGGTGTTTCTTTTGTACTGGGGGGGGGGGTAAATTTACTCATGGATCGTTAAAGGAATAATTTAGTTCATTAAATAAAATGATTTGATACAATTTATTTTGAATGATTTATTCATAAATATAAATAATTAATTGTGAGCCCGCTGTGCTTATTGACATTTGACCGAAACAAATGGAAGTACCTATAGGGTGACCACTGACAAGTTGTGAATACGTGATATCTAATTGCACAAAAAACATGTCCTGGAACACCGAAGTAATTAATTGTGAAAATTTTACTCTTTTTTAAAAATTAAATTCAAAATAAATGCATCTTAAGATTTTTTTCATATTGAGGGTTAATCATTAGAGTTTCGATAAATGAGTTTTGATTTTAAAAATTATTATTAATTCTTATTTTTTTTAAGATACAAATAACTAAAATTGGTCTTCATGCCTTTGAGTAAGGAGGGGAAAGGCCGAGTACATTGAATAAATTGAACACATTGCATCAAACTAGATGTTTATTTTTTCATTTCAATCTACATGTATTTAAAACAATTAGTATTATACAAAACACAAAAATTGAATAACACAGTATTTACAAAGGATTTAAGTTTGATTATACTATATGTATATGGGGATATGCATGACCAGAAGGCAATAAAAAGGTTATATATACACATATAATACAACATAATAGGTTATATACAGCTATGTACAAATTTTCTAAACCCATAATGATTAAGCAAATAATACGTTTTGTTCTCGTATTGTTGGAGTATCCTCATTATTATTTCCATTATGGATTTCAACTCATGACTTGCATGGTCTGGTTTAGAAATGGAATTAAACATTCTTTTTATGTTATTAAAGCGCCCCATTTTGGGCGATTTAAAAAAAACATTGTTAAAAAGTTTTTCTACACAGGCACACTTTAAAGGAATAACAACATTGTATACGTATTTTTTTTTTTGAAATTAATCTTTAGCAATATAGCCCCTCATTAAAAGGCATCAAAATTTTTTTAAGAGAACAAAGATTGATAACATTTGCATCAGTGAAATCTTGAAACTTTTAACAGTTGTCCTGAACATCCATTTAGTAACATAACATTTTGCTATCTATAGAAAGCGATGTTATTGCAAACCTTTTAGTGGCAATCTCACTGTAGTATTTCCCCTCTAGAATTCAGCTTAAGTAGATTCAATTAGAACTAGTCAAAATAAAAAATACTGAGGCTTTCAAAGAACCCGTGAAAAACTATATTGGAATCTTAGAGTAGAAAGGAAAAATTGCATATTCAGGAACCGTAAGAAGTACTAGTAAGATACAGACAGGACTAGTTGTAGTTTGACCAGATGAGAACAGTGTTCGGATACAACCAGAATCATACCTTGTCGGAAGCACGGAATCATGCTTGGAGGACGAAAAAAAAGGAACGACCCAGATTCATACGATTACATTTAGAAACTCAAACTCTCAAGCGTCATCTCCAGCTATGGACCAGATTCGTCCTTGTTAGGACTCATCAGCACAATTCACATCAGCACGGCATGCCGTGCTGATGAGTCCTAACAAGGACGAAACTGGTCCATGGCTGGAGGTGACGCTTGAGAGTTTGAGTTTCCAAATACTGTCCGGTTACCAGTGGTAATGGTTGAAAAACTCCTCTTTTCATTACATTTAGACTTCACTCGGTTATGTTGGCATTTATACAGCAGATGAAATTGCTGACCCTTTTAGTGATGAATCACAGCACAGCTGTTTAATGACGGAAATTAATTACTTTTACCTATAGTCACCTCTAAATAGGTTCTATCTAGAGGTGACTAAGATCTACTCTGAGGAACAAGTGTTAAATCTCATACTACATCAACTTAGCCTCATAAAGAGTAGGTTTCCACTTTATGGGTCCCTTGGAACGCCGGTCCGAACGGCATGGGGTGAACCATAGGCATGGAAGCAGCGGCGTACGGGGGACCGGGGTGGCGCGCGAGGGGTGGCGGGTGATGAGCGCCGAACGGAACTCGCGGTGGCGGGGGGTGGTGGAACCTGGGAGCGTGGTGCGAGCCGTGATGGTGGTGGTGGTCCTTTTCGTGGTGTACAGGGACAGGGATTGGGATGTAGATGGGATGGTGGTGGTGACCTCCGCCGCCTCCCTTCTTCTGGAGCACTTTGGCCAGCACGCCTGCTGTGAGGAGCGTCTCCAGTTGGCGCTGATTTCCCTTGTGGTGGTGGTGGTGGCGGCACGAGACTGGTGGAGGGAGGTAGAGGCAGCACAGGAGGGATAGTGCCAAGGTGGCGAGGAGCGTCCGGAGAAATACCATTGCTGGAAAGGAAATCGATGGGTGAAGTTAGAGAATTAGAGGGACACAAAAATTAAGAACTTTTAACTGTAGAATTTTTTATGTATTCGGTTTTGTTCTCAGTGAAACTAGATTTTAGAATTTTCTTTGGGACTCATTTAAAAAGATAGTTCAAGACTATTCTTTACTATGATATTGCAACACCAATTCCAGAACTCCACATTTTTTTAATTGGTTAGAAATTTTTAGTGCTCTCTAAAATGATTGAAAAGCGACATTTATGAAGAGTCATGGACAACTGGGGATTTGAGGCTAGTAAACTACTTTTAAGAGGAGAGGTAATCTCGAACTTTGTTGAAAGCCCTTTTATGAGTAATCTGTAAACATTTGTGAATAATCATCTGTAAGTAAAGCTCTATTTAACTACCCACACCTCAAATTTAAATAATATTTAAGAGTATTGGGGAAGTAGGATTCTGGGGAAAATGACTTCAAAGACAAAGGACTCTCCCCTTAATCATTCTATAAAATATCGGTACATTTGTAATAAACAATGTAGGAACTGAAACCTAAATAAATATAGTAATATAAATAAAGAATATAAATAAAGAGTTGATATTTAAAGGATCAAGTTAAACAATACAGAAAAGATTTGAGACTTTGGAGACAAGAGATGCAAGTTCTGGCATATGTTTGTAATCAAATACTGTAATCGAAATTTCACAAATTTTGTAAAAGATGCTGAAAATTTTATTGAATTGGAAGTCAAACGGGCCGTGATTCAACATAAATACAGATTATCTAATTTGAAAGTGAAGTATTAGGGAGGAATGTGATCCTTGATGCTGTGTGAATGCTGTGGTTCCTTTGGGATGTATTTGCAATTGTCTTTTTTCTTTTCTTTTAATTATGTGTAAACTATTGTGATTCTTCTTTAAATTTTGTAATTTTTTTGTTTTTTGTGTTTGTTAATAAATTGATTGATTGATTGATAAGGGTCTTTAGCTTTTTATTTAGGAACAAATTTGTAGAAATTATTTTGGTAGTTTTGACTGAATTTTTAAATTAAAGAGTTTAATTGCCTTGAATACAATGATTATTCGGTTATAATCTTTTAATGAATCAATTTCACTTTCAAGAACAGTTTTATTTTTAGCTAAAACTAGAACTTCACCAAACCTCGATCTTTAGTTCTCCCCTAGAGGGCAGCACCACCGTAAAAATGGCACCGCTCGGTCTCCTTCTACTAGAAAAAGATTTACCTCTGCCGATTTTACAGGAAAAAAAAATAAGGAACGAAACTTTTTTTTTTGCATCAAAACCATGGTATCAGGGAGGAAAGTTCTATGCTTACTAATAAAGTAATACTAAGTGAAGTAGACATGGAAAAAATTTATTTTAGAAAGATATGTTTGGCTTTAGTATATCAATTGAAAGCAGACAAAAAATAAAAATCCTCTAATTCCCCTTTTTATTATAAATTCTCTATACACCCTCTTTCTCCCTGTGAATAATATAATGCAACATTTCAAAAATCAAATAATACTATCATATATCATAAAAATATTTATCCTAAGAAATGTTTCTTCATAATATTGTTAAAATAGTCCATTAAGACTAAAATATTTAGAAATGTGTTTATAAGTTCTAAATGTTAATAAAGAAATTAAAATAATAAGTTAGGAGATGTCTTCTTACGCTAGGTGTCAAAATAAAAAACACATGAATTTAAATGAAGGATTATAGAATTTTTTTTCATGAACGAGAAAACTAGTAAATCTTAGAAAATCAACCGTTAACTCTACTGGGAGAAGGAAAGAGTTTTGTTTAGCATTAACTAAAGTTACTACTAAAAAATGTGTAAGTTGACATTGAACTTGCAGTGATGTCTTAAAAATTCCAAACTAAAAAGTTAAAAGACAAAAGGAGATATCAAATATATTTTTTGGTTTGCTTGACAATAAAGGACTGGTTTTTAGTGAGAGTATTATTTTCTGGTTCCCGGAAAGTTGCTGTTGCTCAAAGAAACATATTTTTGTCCTCGTTATTTTTATACCTTCCGAGAAAAATAATTTTGGTTAGTGTATGAAGAAGATAAATCTTCATATCTTCGGCCTTTTTTTTTATAGATTCGGGGTGTGGAACTCAGGTTCTTACCCTGTTCCTTCTTGAAAGACATTTTACTCATGCTTTTTACATAACTAAAAATTTTAAATCCGAAAACTTTTTTAATAAAAGAAAAATTAGTGATTATTTAAAAAAAAATAAAAAAAGACTTATCATCTAATTTTAGAAAATTACATTATTTTTAAAAAAAATTTGTTAAAAACTCTGCAATTTTAAAAATAATATGCATACCTTGCAAAATAAATTTAAATTCTTAAATAACAATTTAAAAATTTAAATTTATTTTTTAATAATTTCATACAATATTATTCAAGTTTAATTATTATTATATTTAATTTAAAAATACTAATTTCAAAAAGTACTAGTAACAATCAATAGTTAACAATCCTTTACAGTATCGAGAAAAAACCTTTAATTCAGTACAAGTGTATGAACAACACAACAGTTAATTCATGACCATAAAAAAGTTCCATCTCTAAACAGCAAATTACATCATCACCGACCCATAAATAAGTGAAAGCCTTTTACCTGGAATATTCTCGAAAACAAGGTTCTACCTTATCTCTCCCTCGACAAGAATGAAAGAAATGAGAAAGTAAACAATGAAACTGAATTTCTTAAATCAGCTCGCTTTCCTTCTTCGCTTTCTGTATGCCCGATCAAGCTTGTTACATCTCCCACAGAAGAGTTCGACTTAGCCGCGCGCTCTATTTTCGTCCCGCAAAGCCCATTAGCGGGAGATTTCGGAGATGTTGGGACAATCCTGAAGAGGAAACGTTTTAAACTAACATATTACGCGTAAATGAGGGAGCTAGAAGGATATTTTGCGTGCGAGGCAATCACATGTTTTTGGGTTCATTAATCTGGAATATGATTGGGGAGGTTGAATCTGGAGGAAACGACCTGTAATCCTTGTAATCCCTGCCCATTTGGAGCGGATTTATTTTTAGGAAATGTTTTGGCTGTTATTTTATGGGTTGTGGAAATTGGTGGTTTGTTAGGTTCTATTAAGTTACCAGCTTTGATTGTTGGGAGCGGAAGAAATTTAAAATATTGTGTGTGGAAGCCCTTTTATATACCCTAAAAAATTTCTTTAGTATTTATTTTATTTTGACAAAATGATTAAGGATTTGGTTGTTATGTACAGTCGACTCCGCTTAATGTGATCACTTTTGTCCAAGAGTAGAATGATAACAATATCCGATTGATAATAATAAGCGATTTGATACTAGAAAGTTTCAAACAGTGTATCTCGATTGTTTGCTTTAAAATCACAACTATTTAGTCTCAAATGAAGTATTTAAAACGATTACCTAGAATGTATTTTGCAACATTTACTTTCTTACAGAAAAATATGAGTGAAACATATAACACTAATAAATTAATGACTCATTTGCATGATTATGCATTAAATTTGGCCTTCAAACGGGAAAAAGGTGGTTTTTAGGGGATTTCACCAGTTTTTGATAACATTAAGCGATATATGGATAACATAAAACGATACATCTAAGTATACAAGCAAGTAAACGATACAAGTAAGTTTTGATAACATTGTCTGATTGATAACAATGACTGTGATCACAATAAACGGATTCGACTGTATATATTCACAGGCAGGGAAAGGTAGACTGAGCTTATCATCCCTTGAGTTTCTCGATAAAAAGAGAACCAAGTATGGTTGGGAACTAATCAATGAGGGGTCTCGTGTTAGGCTGACCACTTAACAGGGAAATAGGCCTACACTTTCCACTACAGGACCCTTGGTAACGAAAACGAACATGTGCATCATAGGCCTTGATCTCCGCATGGGCTGTTGCGCCAATTAGTTTAGTTTGTAATGACGTAGTTTTTTTAAAGTTCTATACAATCAATAATACAATAATGTTTGAGTCTTTCTTGCTATAACAGTTTTAACTTCTGGTATAGGGGATTGGATGGTTTGCTTACGTAATTGTAAGAAAAAAGTTTTGTGATTTACTTAGTTTTGCTGGTAAGAAAGAAAGGAGGGGTTCAAAAAAATTTCCAACAATTTATGATAACTCAATATAGAAAACTTTTTAAATACTAGTAGTAGGTACAGTAAAAAATAATAAATTAAAATCATATTGAATATACTGGTGCCTTAAGCAGTTTAGAATTAAAAATTCTATAGGAAAGATTCACTGAAAGATGGGTTGAAGCTTTAGTTCATTACCTTTGTTCATCTCAATAGCTCATATTAAACCAATATGAAAAAACAATGAGAACTCTTTTTATTTTAAAGTTTTTTCCTTTGTGGATGATTACATTTCTTATCAATGCAAATTTTTAGGTAAGGATTTGATTCTCTTTAGTTAATATGTTTCAAAACATAAAATTTATATTTAGTGATAATGCAATTAGGGGACATCCATAAATTACGTGAGGTGATTTTTCGAAAATCTGGACCCCCCCTTCCCCCTTGGTGAGATTTAGTGAGATTTTGCTGGACTCCCCTCCCCCCACGTGATATTTACATACAACTTTTTAAAAATTATTTTCCTTTCTCATACTTAAAATACAAAGAAAATCGTATAATTTCTAACTTAAAAAGTTGACGTGAGATTTTAATCGACCCCCCCTCCCCCCTTGGTGAGATTTGGTGAGATTTTTCCAAACCCCTCCCCCCCTTTTTGACCTCACGTAATATATGGATGTCCCCTTATAAGGAATATGGTTTTCATGTAACAGAAATAATCAAATCAATCAAACGCAAAAGAAAATTGTGTAGAATATAGAATTTATTTATATACAGGCAAATAAAACCCCCCGAAAAATATGTCATTTATAACATGGAAACATATTAGGAAAATATGCAGTTCTTAAATATTTCAATGAACTTCAAAAGCAAACATTATTTCCTTAAATATCTAAATTTCAATTCCTTTTTGGCAACAGCAGGCTTTTGTTGTTGTTGACGATTAACTGTGCTCAAACTTCAAACTTGTATTTTACTTAAAATAAGTATTAAATTTCAAATATTATTTAATTTTATGAAAGAATAACGTGCAATTAGGCACAGGAAACTTTAAATAGTTAAAAAGTAGCTTCTAAAAGTCTGATAACATGTCTGACCCTGTCTGCAGCGTGTGTAATGAGGATATGAACCCTGACGTGATGTTAACTTGCACGGGGAAATGTAAAAACCTCTTTCACTATACATGTGGTGGACTCACTGTGGCTGCCTTCAACAATCTGTCTCAGAACAAAAGATCTAAATGGATCTGTGTCGCATGCAGTAACGTCAGTTCTGCTAAAGTCTCAACAAAAGGTGCCGCCAATGATGATTCTTCAGCTACGATGAAATCTCAATTTAGTGAGCTTAAAGATCTTATCACTGCAAAATTTGCAGATCTCGAAAAATCAATAGAGTTCAACAATTCTTTAATAAACGATCTAAAGGCAGAAGTAAAAGCTCTACAACATACTAATAAAAACCTTCAAGCTAATAATGAAAGACTCTCAAAGGAAAACGCCGAAATCAAAAATGAAATCAAGAATCTTCAGTTTGACGTAATTGAACTAAAGCAGTATTCGAGAAGGACGAACCTGGAAATTTCTTGTCTCCCTGAATGTGAACACGAAGATCTAAACAAGGTCCTCTTAAAGCTAGAAGATATTTCGGATATGAAAATGATAAACAACGTGACAGCAGCTCACCGGGTACCCAGCTTTAACAAAGACAGACCCAAACCTATAGTGGTTCAATTCATCTCGAAAGAAGTTCGTGATTGTGCATTAAAATCCCTAAAAGCTTGCCATATATCAGCAAACAAAGTCAATGAAAGATTTAGTGATATGCCTATATTTTTCAACGAGCATCTAACCCCTGAACTCAAATTCCTATTCCACCAGGCCAGGAAAACTAAATCGGAAAACAGCTACAAGTTTTGTTGGGTTCGTAATGGGAAGATCTTCCTTAGAAAAGACGAGTCTTCCAAAATTTTAAGAATTAAATCCACTGATGACCTGAATCTTCAATTGTGAACAATCTTATCCTTTTCCTACTGTTGATGGTTGTATTTTATTAGAAGACTCTTCTGAACTAAAAAATTATCTCAAATCCGAACCAACTGGCTGTAAGTCAAATATTATTATCTTACATCTGAATATACGTAGCATTCGTGCAAATTTTGACAGTTTTATTTCCCATATCTCAAATTTTGTTGATTTTATTGATGTCATTATTTTGTCAGAAATCTGGATTTACAGTGATGAAATTGATTTTTATGCAATAGATAAATTTGAATCCTTTTTTTGTTGCCGTGAGATAAATCGCTCAGGTGGAATTGTTGTATACAGTAAAAAACATCTGAATCTGATCGCATTAGACATATGTTTTGAATCTGCTGAAAGTATATTATTATACAGTAATTTTTATAATCTGGCAATCTTATCAATATATCGATCACACGCCTTTAAAATTGATCATTTTACTAATGAATTAAAAAATATATTATGTACTCTAAACCAACCTAATATTATAATAATGGGTGATCTCAATATAAATATACTAAACAATGACAATGATACTAATGAATACCTAAACTCCTTATCAGCTAAGGGATATCAAAGCTACATTAACAAACCCACTCGTGTCAATATTTCTTCAACATGTATTGATCATGTATTTGTAAAATCCAAAATTTTTACAGTTTCTACTGCAATTTATATTACTGACATAAGTGATCATTTTATGACTATCTGCAATTTAAACAATTCTATTTTATCAACTTTAGACAAAAGTAACTCTGATACAAACAAGCAAACTTATATTAACTATAAGCTAGTCTATGATTATCTACTTGGTTATAGTTTTAAATGGAATTTTTCTGATGATCTTGATCTTCAATATCAAAATTTAATTTTTAGATTTCAAAATATAAGAAATAATTTTAAGTTCCCTAAAAGAGCCTCAAAAAACCATAAAAATGATTGGATCACAGAGCATATTTTGAACTTAATTCATAGAAAAAGTAAGCTTTTTAAAAAAACGAGGAAACATCCTTGGGACATAGTTTATAGAACTGCCTATAGAACAACTGTTGCCGAGTTAAGGAGTAATATCAAAGCTGCAAAATCAGAATTTTTCAATAATAAGTTTAAAAATTGTAAAAATATGAAAGACAAATGGAAACTTGTAAATGGAATTTGTAACATAACTAAACCTTCTAATCTACCTCAACTGGTAAACGACTCTGATACAGCATCTAAATTCAATGAATATTTTTCTAATTTAACTCTAAATTCATATCTACCACAAAATGACTACATCTCCTATATCCTACCAAGTTTAAATTCATTTGTATTTCTTCCTGTGTGTGACTACGATGTTATTAGTGCAATTAATTCTTTTTCAAATATAAACTCTACTGATTATGATGGTGTCAGCATAAAGCTGGTAAAGATGTTTTCTGTAAAAAATATTGGTTTTATAACAAATTTTATTAACTTATCAATTAGTTTATCCTATTTCCCAAATTCATTAAAAATAGCTACTGTTACTCCAATCTTTAAATCCGGTAACAAAAACCTATTAACAAATTATCGTCCTATTTCTATTCTCCCTACTTTTTCTAAAATTATCGAAAAAGCATTATCTAATAAAATGTATAATTTTTTATTTCATACTAATTTCTTTGCTGAAAATCAGTATGGTTTTATTAAAGGTCGCAATACGGAAATCGCTCTCATAAAATTCACTAAATTTATATACAACAGTATCGATAAAAATAAGAAAACAGTGGCTATTTTTCTTGATATATCTAAGGCTTTTGACAGTGTGAATCATTATATATTAATAGATAAATTGCAATATGCCGGTTTTAGAGGAAACATTTTAGAATGGTTCATCTCATATCTCTCAAATAGGAAACAAAGAGTAAAAATAAAAGATTCCTACAGTGACTTTTCCACAACAAATCGTGGCGTTCCACAGGGCTCAATATTAGGACCATTATTATTTATAATTTTTATAAATGATTTTTGTAAATTAAATCTTTTTGGTGAAATGATAACTTATGCAGATGACTCAGTTCTATTATATTCTTGTCATGACTTAAATGAACTAAAAAGACAAATTGAATCTGATCTTATTTTAATTAGAAAATGGTTTTTGTCAAATGATTTAACTCTTAACTTAAATAAAACTAAATATATATATTTCACATTGCAGGAATGCTCTATTGACTTAAATTTCAAATTTCACAGTAACACCTGCAATGCTATTCAAAATTGTAACTGTTATTCCTTGCAACGCGTTAATACCATTAAATATTTGGGTATTCAAATAGATTTTAACTTGAAGTGGAAAACTCACATAGGTGATCTATGCAAAAAACTACGCTTTATTTTAATTAGATTTCATCACTTGAAGAATAAGTGAATAAGTTGTTCTTAAATACATTATATTATTCTTGGTTTTATTCTCTATTAAACTACGGTATTATTGTCTGGGGAGGAGACTACAAAACTAACTTATCTCCATTAATCTCCCTTCAAAATAAATGCTTTAAAATTTTAAACTACAAACCTTCGACACCCAACCATTTAAAATCTATAAAACTTCTACCTATACGCTACATTGCTTTCTTTCGTATGATTTATTTTTTATATCGTAATAAAACAATATGTGAATATAAAAATCAAATTTCAGAACGGAGACCTAATGAAATATACCAAATACCGCGCTTCAATAAAGAAATCTTCCGCAAACATATTTGTTATTTAGCACCTAAATTATTTAATGGATTAACTTTAGACCTACAAAACATCTCAAGTAATAAAAAATTTAAGAATTTGTTATTTGATTTCTTATTGGTCATTGATGATTTAGATGTCTTTTTTAAGTTATAGAAGCAACATGTAATTTTAATGCCTATGCTGTTTTGCCATTTATCTCTTTGTATTTGTCATTTAAATTGTGTTATTATTATTTTTTTTTTTTATGTACATATGTATTGTGTATTAGTTATATTTTAAGACACTTTTTTTTTTCGATTTTATTTCCTCATCTGTACTAAATTTGCTTGTAATAATTTTTTTGGTCAGCTAAATGGGCATGTGCCCCAGTCTGACTAATATGCCTTCCCCCTATTTTCGATTGTATCGCTTTGTACAAAAATGAAATAAATTATTATTATTATTATTATTATTATTATTATTATTATTATTGGAAATCATTCGTATTTACTTATTATTATCACAGGGTATTTAAAATTCTCGAACAAAAAAATTCAAATGATTTGGTCTTAAAACTGCTTTGCACCGGGTGAACGATCTTTAAACTTCATCATGATTGGAGCGTGATGGAACGATGCCATTTGGAGTAATAAGTAAACGAGTAAAAACTTCTTTTCTTTTCCTTTCAGAGATAATTTTCTTTGATCGTGACGGTTGGTGTATTTATAAATATGTAGAAAAAAATGTGTAGGTTTTTGTAAATAAAACGAAATATGTAAGATAAATCGATCAAAAATAGTATAGTGATAAAGTATTGTATTTTGAGAACACCTGGTTAAATCACCTAGTTCTCCAAAACAGGTTAAAATAACATGGAAATCCCAACTCTAGTAATTACATTAGAGAAAACTGTAAAAAAAGTCAGACACGATGAATGTAAATGAATATTTATAAATGTAATAAACTAAAAATTAGACATTTTCACTTATGTTTATTAAAGTTTAGCGTTAACTTTGAAAGTAATTAAACTGAACCTTTTATCTTATTGTCAGTAATTTTATCGATTTCAAGAAACACAAATGTTAAAAATGGTAATAAAAAATAGTTTCAGAGATCCCAGTATAAAAAAGCCTCAAGAGATGGACGTGGAATACACACAACTCATATATACTACAAAGAAACATTGAGGCTTTTAAACCTCACTAGAATAATTGTGTCAGCTTTTAGTGATAGAAAAAATATCTCCTTCAATTTAAAAATAAATTGTGGTATCAAAAAAAAAAATTAGATATAAATTATTACTAATTTTCTTGCTTTTAATACCTTACACTTTTCTTTAAATTTTCATAGCACAGGCAAAAAAAAAATACAGACAATTATTTAAATTTCTTTCTGAGTCCATTCCTCCTTGATATAATTTTATTTTAATAAGTTAAAATAATTTACAACTTCTCCCCTTTTACTGGTAAATATTGTATTTTGCTTTCCAGTTTATTTTAAAAAACTTTCAAAACATTTCCAAACATAGATTTTGCCACAAATTTTGGGATTTATGAATTATGGAAAATTCTGTCGAAACCTACTAACCGTTTTATCAAAGGATACATCAGTTTAAATTCTAACACAAAAGAAAATGTAAAGAGATCTGCACTATCGTACATATTTTACGAATGCCCTTCATTAATTGTTTTCTTTGCACCTAATGTCACTATGATTAAAAATTATATACATTTTAAGTCATCGAGGTCTTATAGTATTTAGTTTTGGTGGAAAAAAAATGATCACTAATTATCCTTCATGATTAGAGCAGTTGTAATGATAATTTTCTTCATTTTGTAGTATATTTTTGTGTAGAATATGAAGCCTTAATGTATTTTATAAAAATTAACCTAAAAACTTTGTTGTCTCAGAAACTTTATGCCCAGAACCTTATCTTCAAAGATATTTGGAGTTACTTTTTTGTATTTGTTTTGTTGTTTTCACAAATTATCTTTTTTCTACTATAAAAAAAGTTCAAAAGATTCTGGGAAAAAAACATGAAATGTTTTCTTTTATTAAGAAGAAATAAAATTGTGCTTCAATACAGAAAAAGAGGCTAACTTGCTTCTAATATTACAATGTACATTTTTTATCTACATATTAATACATAAGTACTATACAGATTACAGAATTCATTCTTTCCAAATAAACTCTCCTAGAATTCAAACCAAGCGCATGGAAAATCATCCTGTGTCTGATGAACAAACATAATATACATCTTTTCAATGCTTAGTTGGTAGAGTTACAGCAGTATTCATCACTAACTTGACCGAAAGTTAATCTGGAATCAAGTTTTTTCGACAGCTCTGATTGGGTTTAAACTTATGCCCCTCTTTCAGTAACCAATTAGAAGTTTTGACTCCAGGTTAACCTTAGATTAGGTTAGTGATGAATACGACCGTAAGTTGTGATGATTACACGGAATCTTGAACTATGTCTTTGGTAGAATACGAAATACACGATTCCAGAAGTGCACACGACGTAATTTCACACGCACGATGAAACTGCGAACTTTTTTAAGCGGTGAATGATCACTAGTAGGAGAACACAAAGAGTTCTCTACCTCCCATGGGACACCGGCCTTACATCCAGTGAATGAAATCGCTAACTTTTTGAGTGGCGAGTGAGTAATCGCCTCAAAGCGAGTTCTTTACCTCCCGTGATGGTGGTGACCGCCATGGCCATGGTGGACCATCACTTCGTGTCCTCCACCTCCATGGTGAACGGGGTAGGGGATCGGGATGGGAATGGGGTGGGATTGGTGTCCGTGGTGGTGATGCTTCGACAGCAGCTTGGCGAGAATTCCTGCCGCCAGGAGGGTCTCCAAGCCACCTCCACCGCCGCCTCCACCGCCCATGAAGTGGTGCGCAGTGGCAGAGGACTTGTCAGGAGGTGTTAAGGAAAAGAGGATCAGAGAGGACAGTAGGCAAGTGGCTATCAGCCGCAGAAGTTTCGTTGAAAAGTCCATGGTCTGAAAGAAAAGAGATTTAAAACAAATATTTTCTATATGGGCTTATCTTATTAAATAGGCATTCTCAGAAGTTCTAAGAATCGATGCGATTGAAAACATATAGATATCGAACTGCAAGTCATCTTTAAAACACGTCAAAATTGTTAAATTCCTTTCTATGCCTTCCGTTTTGAATTTTTCGTCTTTTTTGCTATTTTTTTCTGTTTTATTTAATGTGTTTTAAAAGTCCCATTTCTTATATTAATTTAAAATATTCATTTAACATATAATAATTGTTGGTTGTTTTTGTTACCCAATGTAGTATATACAGAGCTGTTAGTCTTTCTTTAAATGTTGTCCTTGAAAGTTTAAAGGTTAGGTTACTCTAAAAATTTTGTGAATTAAAAATTTTCTTCAGATATTTCAGCTTTCTAAAATCTGGGTGAAATCTGTGAATTTCATTTGGGACTTTAAGCCTTTTTGAGGAGTTTTAACAAATTTCTTCGAGTGCTAAAAAAGGTTTTACAAAAAATAAATTAAAAAAAAGAACAGTTAATTAAAAAAGAGGGCTAATAAGATCCGAATGCTATGGAAGATAGATGCATTATACAACAGTAAAACACAAATGTCACTTCTCTTTGCATATGATTATAAATCTCGGAAGAATGACTAAAAAAACACATTGGAAGTTAATAACTGTAAAGTAATAAAATGACAGCACATTACCATTGTAAAAAATACGAATGTAATTTTACAAATAAAGAATTTCTCGAAAGTTTCAAAACTTCACGAAGCGTCCTAGGTTAAATTGAAGAAAAACATTACCTTTGGAGTAACAAGGGTCAGGTTGGAACCCTACAAAATTGTTTGTATGATAAATGATGTTAAAATGAAAAAATGTTTGAAAATTTCCAAAATTACTGAATACATTTGAATAAAAAACTCCACCATAGCTTTTGGGATTCAAAGTAATAATTCTTATGCAATGCAATCATCATTCGTAACTCTAAAAGTTCATCAAATATGATAATCGACTGATGTATCTTTATCCAAAGAATTCTTAATCTTAGTTTAAAATCTTTTAATAAAAGCAAACTTTTAGATAAATCACTTCAGAGTTCCTGCGCTTAAGAAACCTTTACCAGGAGCTGTCTTCGAAACCAAAAAACTTAAGTCAACACTACCAATCACCCACTTCACCATTCAAAGCATCCATCACAAGATCTTTTTCAGACTTACTTTTCAGTGGAAGGTGTGTATCCCTTTTCAGGTGCTACCTTTGAATGATAATAAAAAGGCCGAAAAACTGCTTAAATAGTGTCGAAGCGACCCGTCTCCGGTCACCACATTTCCTCCACAGTCGCATCTTTTTATTTTCTGGGCGTCCCACAGCTCTCATTATTGGCAGACGCATATACAAAAAAGATGAGCAAGCTCCTTCCTTCACAGTTACCTCTTCCTGCACACGCACCTTTTTTGACGACTGACACGACTAATTGTCCCCTTGCATGCGCGGAAGAGAATTTGCGGATGGATGTTCCCTGAGAGGATCATCGAAGGACCGCTTAACTCCATTTTACTGTAGTATACTCTTCTTCTAAACAAGGGTTTCCAACCAGGGAAAAGGGGACCCCAGGCACCTTCGAAAATTTAGACAAGGATGAAACATGACTATTTTAAGTGAGTTTTACCCTCTTTTAAAGAGGTTAGTTTTTATGAGGGAAACCCCTCAAATCTCCTTTTTAGCATAAAACTACTAGTAATAATTCGAAATGAATTTTGATATAATATGACTCAAAAGTTCAGAATATTCTTGAAAATTCTGTGGCCTAGCAAAGGGGATGAGATAAGTTGAAAAACTACTTTTAAGAATCAAGCATGCATTAGAACGATATGAACTGTATTTTTTAAAAGAATATTTACGAACCCCCTGAAATAAATTTCTTTACAACACTCCACTGTTTCCAATCATCGATCCCTTGATCTTTCAATTACTAAATAGATACATTTATGTTTTCTGAAATAATGTGACCAGGTTTCTCAGTCTAAAAATTGAGACATTTTACAGAAAAGGGGAGGTCAGGAGCTCAATAAGTTACTGAAACGGAAGAATTTTAGAATGCTGAAAAGGGGTGAGAAAAGGTATCGCATGAGAAATAAATTTTTTATGAACTTTTGTTTCGGAGTGGGGGTTAACCCAAATCATATTTAGTCACTTATCCCATTAAATGCTATTTTCGTATAGGTATTCATTATGCAGTCAGCAGCATTAAAAACTCAATAAATGTGTCCAGGAGAATAAATTTAGTAAAAAGTTAAACAGCCCAAAGCCTTTGTAGTTCTAAATTGGCCTTAAAACAAAATTATTTCGGGAATTTTTCGGTAGTTCTATCAATTAACTTTGTATTCATTAAAATTTCCGATGTTTAAAAATAAACAACGAAAAAAAAACCAGATTCTCAAATAATATATTTAATAATTGAAAATAAAAATTAACAGGCCACTGGTCCATGTCCATTGGTGTGAAGTTAGTCGTTTCGTCAACACTTTTGGAGGGCTACATATTTGATTGTATGGATTTGAGAAAATGAAATGAGTTCTATGTCTTCATAATGAAAAATTTACTTAAATTGGACCAATGATCGGTTAAATATGAACCCTATTTGGTTTAATAACTTCTTAAAACGCATGGAGCGTTGATCTTTTCAAAAACTGACGCCCATTCCTTAATTCTTCAGAAGAACACGGGGAGAGGAAAGGAGAAAGTGAGAACTCCTCATTTTGTGCGTGCAGAGGAAGAAGCTGCTGCTGAGATTTCCTCTTCTCGTTGTTGTGGGATAAAGTTGAGAGAAGATGCAAATTGAAAGATTGTTTTTTTGCGTGTTGTTTTGCACGATATGGGAATCGAAGTAGGATGTTATGAAATGTTTTTGAAGCGAGCTAGGGAAAAATTGATTTAATTTAGGATGGGAGTTGTTGTTCAACTTTATGCTTTAAAGTTGTTAGACTTTTGCTTCGGAACATTTTGATCACAAACTGGTGAAAAAGCAACTTATTTTAGGGTTAGGAAATATTTAGAATTACAAAATGTTTTTTCGTAGAGCCTTCTCCCACAAGAATATAAATTAGCCTTCGAGAAATGCTTAACTTTCGGAGGAAAAATACTACTTGATGCTATAAAGGTTTTCTGGTAAACGAAATTCGTGATATCAAGTGAATGAATATTACATAAATTTATACAGACTGACTTATTAGGTTATTCAAAAAGTTAATGTTGTGATATATTTCCGGGGTTAAACCCTTTTAAGAGCAAATTTCTATCTACCAACAAATTTTATTTTCCACCTATTCAAATTCAGTCATTTTTTGTGGACTCACTGTATATTAAGTTTCATAGTTAAAGATTAACTCTTTTCAGATATTTCTCGATATAATTAAGAATGGTCTATTTCCATTTCTTAAATATTTTCAATTACAATGCCTTTCTTGATACCCTGTTCCTCAGACTTTATAAGTATCATAAATAATTCCATTGTATGTATTTAGGAATACATACTGCGTGGACGGAAAATTTGGAGAATACCAATTTATATAAAGTGTCCAATTCCCTTTGAAGAAAGGCCAAAAGGTGCAGAAAGAATAAGAATTTTTCAATGTCTTTACTTTTTCAAAATAGTTTGGTTGCCTTATCTAAGTAGTTTTTGCACACAACTTCTAGAAATAAATTTTAATGGAAGAAATGTCATAAAATAAGTTTCTGAATAAAAAAAAGAATTGAATTAGTATACATCTTGATAAGTAGATAGCAGCACTACGAGAAATGGGAAAATTAAATAATTTAAAAAGGGTTCTTTGAATTTGAAGTGTTTTTCACAGAGCCTGTACTGTATTAAAACATAACAAATATGTTAATATTCAAAATAATTTAATTAAAACATTTTTTTAATTTGTTGAATTATTGAATACATGTTAATATTTTCTTTATTATTAAAAAAAAAATATTAATTTTTAAAGTAATTTTAATTTTAAAGTTTTTCAAATACACATTGGGGAGAAGGGGGCACATTAGGAAAACACACGTTTCTCTATGTTAAATTCAATTTAAAAATATGAAAAAATATCAATAGGTAGTTGCATTAGTATACTATCTTTTGCCTGAATTTTCATACCAATGGGTCCATTGAAACCCTTAGCTTTTGTAAAATTGCCTGCTTTGGAAGGTGCAAAGTAAAGTTTCTCTTTTTATTCGTGTGAAAATTCAATCAAGAAAGTTTTTAAAGTAGAAATTTTACCTTGCATTCTATTGTGGTATCAATAAAGTTCAGTTTAAAAAAGTCAGTTAAAAATCCCTTCTAGTTCCTTTTGTTGATTTCAAAAGATTTTTAGACATCCGTTATAGAATTTTAAATTTAATTGGTTCATTTATTTGTTGTAAGTATTAAACTTAAAATTCAAATCTTTTTGAATTTCCCCCGCTTTAACTTATACGATAGAAGTTGGATAAGTTTTATAAAGATGATTTTCTGTATAAAAATATGTTTTATTTAATATTCTTTAATGTATTGGTCATGTTTGCCCTTATTTTCTTAGCCCTTTTGGTTGAAAGATAAAGGTTGAAAGATATTTTGTTAAATAGTATTAATTAGTAAAATTTTAAACTAAGTTTTCATCTGATTTAAGATATTGTATATTAGTTATTCTTTACCTAAAATGTTTCACTTATCTCAGAAACATAAGTTGATTTATTCTCTAAAAAGGTAATTTAAAGATTTGCAGTAAAGCTACTATCTGTTAATTAAAGTTAAATCATAACCTTACAGGTTATGTGGCTTAAACAAAGTAAAAAAGACTGAAAGAAAAGTTCTTACAAAACATCTTTTATCTATTTATTAAGTATATTGAAGGGTATTGAGTTGCTAGCTAGCTCACTTTCCTTAAAAACTGAACAAAAAAAATATCATTGATTTTATTAATGGGCAATTTATATATTCATTACAAGTTTTCTGTAGGAGTACTTTTTCTTGATGAAAAAATGTTTTAAGTGTAAAAAATTCTGAAACTTAAGAAAAACACCTCTGAAAAGTGCCAAATATCCCGTTTAATTCATTGCTGTAAATGTAAACTTTAATGTGCAATGAATTAGGTAGATTCTAAAAATATATTTTGTATTATTTATGCAGGCGTTCAAATGTGCCTCTCCATTGGGTCACATTTGAATTCTCTGAATTCTCTAAATCTATCCTGAATTCTCTAAATTATCTGAATCTCTATGAATTATCTCACATTTGAATTCTCTGCCACAAAGAGTGGCAGAGAAATTTTGAATGACTTTGATGGTGCATTTAATATCTGTATGAGAAAATTTTGTGTACACAGGTACCTTTCAGAAATTTAGGACCCTTGCGATTTTTTTTGAGGTAACTTAGTAATAATTTTGCATAATTTGTAGTATTTTTTTAACATCTAATGAAAAATTTCATAATTGTAAAATAATGGTTAGTAGGAAATTTAATCTGGTTTGTGTTCCTCAAGAATTAAAATTTCATTACTTGCTTTATGGAATATTTTCTAGAGGGAGAAAAGCTTAATTTTTTCCATCTGGTACACCAATTAGTAAAAAGTTAAGCGTTTTTACTAAATATTAGCCATAAGAGTTTTGAATATTTTTTTTAGGGTAGTGGCACCAATAACTGGCACTTTAAGAGCAATTTTTGAAATAATTAGCTATTCCTACTTACTAAAATTATCCAGGAAAAAACCTTTTGTTCCGAAAAATTAAATGAAGTTTCAATATTTATTTAGAGCACAATTTGTTAGTCTAAGTAATTTTTTTCTATTTTTAAAATATTTTTTAAGTTGACATGGTCGAAGCACCAGTAACTGACACCCTAGGAAAATTTTGGAACCAATAACTGACACCTCCTGAACCAGTAACTGACACTTTGAAATACCTTTAATAAATAAGCTGTTTTTTGTATCCTACATTATTTTTTTTAGCAAACATAATGTAATAAAAAAATATTTTATTTTTTAAGTAATTTTACAAAATATGAAGGAAAATATAAGGCAATAAAGGGTATTTTAAATCAAAATACATTTAAAAAGGGCCATTTATGGGATATTATAAGACATACCATATTACTATATAAAAATGATACTAAGTCAAACAATTTCACATTAATAAGAATTTATTAATAAAAAATTGTACACAAATTGTATTTAAACTAAATTATAAGTACAAACAAAGCTATGAAAGTTTTCTATCTGTTTTCATAAAAATAGTTGATTTACTTAAATAATTTAAATGTTACTTTTAGGAAAGTTGGTTTCTGAGTATTTAAAAAATGTAATTACAAATCGTTTGTGAAAATGATACATTCTATTTCCTACCATCTAATGATTTGTTACGATATAAGCAGAATGAAAACACCGCTATATTCCAATACCAATAACTGACATAGGGCAGAACCAATAACTGACAGGGTGTCAGTTACTGGAAAAATATTAAATTTTAAAAATTAAACAGCACAATTTTATTCTAAATAGCTTCCACCATATTCCCTAGAATTTTCAAGCAATTACCTTGAATTTCACTAAAACACCAGTAACTGACACCCATGTCAGTTACTGGTGAAATTCATTTTTTAGATCCAGTAACTGACACCCCATTTAAAATAAATAAAAAAATATTTTTTTACAAAAATAACTCTATGGCATGAATTTATGTACTATTATCAGATACATTTCAGGTTAAAATAGGTTTCAAAAAGAAATTTTGATTAAATTAGACCCTAATCAAAAATGTGTGTCCTTAATTTCAGCCTTAAGCCAACCTCTGAAAATCGGAAGTTTCTTAACATGAAATGGGAATTCTCAATTTATTAAACTTAAAACCCCTTGGTATAAAATAAATACTGCATAAAGTTAAAGATAAATGTCTAAAATATTAAGAGAGACCATGATTTATTTCAAGTTCACAATACAAATCTTATTATTATGAATTAAATCTCAAAGTGTCAGTTACTGGTGCCCTGTCAGTTACTGGTGCCACTACCCTATATATTTTACTTTTGATTATCATCGTAAAATTTCATGAATTTATTTTTCATTGTCTCTAGAAACTCGGTTTTAAATGGTAATTGATATAATTAACAAAACATTAAATAAATAACTTTATAAAATTGAGATTCTATTTATTAAACTTTCTGTTTAAAAGTAAAATCTAAACGTAAGTTTTAAATTACTGGTTCTCCACATTTCGGATACGAATTGCTTGATGTAATTATTCCAAGGGTTATAATAAGCTTTGTCGGCAACTATTGAATAGTATTCAGATATAGTATAATCAAATGTATTGGTTGAAAAGTACTTTGCTTTGTTGTTGTTGTATTAGAAAAAGTTGTATTAGAAAGATTTTGAACTTTGAATTTTCCCTTGAATATAATTAATAATTTATCTTATTGTAGCAGATCAAATGAACACGGATTTCTGGTTTACAATACCTTTAATATAAAATTTTACGCTTGAACTTTAGATCTTCAACACCATGCATCTTCAACATCTGCATTAAGATTTTATTAACAGTTGATATTTTTATTGAACCATAATTAAAATATATTTTTTTTTGTGCTAAAATGCAACAATTAGTTGAAAGAGGCATGAAGCTTTGTAGTTTTCTTTAAAATATTACATTAAAAAAGTACAACTTTCATTAATTATAAAAAACTTATATTAGATTATACAAACATAATAAGATTAGATATATAACGATTTTAGAAGCGTATCTCTTCATGAATACTGAGGTGCACCATCCATAGTAATTTTTTTGTTTTTGTTATTATCATTTTTATTGTTTTCCCGTTTACCCCATATAATCATTGCACTTCATTCTATTTACACTTAATAATTATGAATTTCATTTTTATATGGATATACCTTGGTTGCAGAGAGCAAAAAACCTTCAAGCTTCATTTTTTCATACTTTTACGGGCTATAATTTTTGCATAACGATCTTGAATATTCGTTAAAATACTTATCTTATTTTGATTACATATAGATTCTTTTTCTAATGGAAAACTATGTATTTCCTTTTACCACCAATAATAAGTCAGTATATTTAATATATAGTGGTGAATTTAAGTGTAAACATAAGATTTTTATAATTAAATTTTGAAGTGTAGACTAGTTACAACTGTATAAAAATTAAATTATAGCATTTTAAACTATGTATTAAAAGTTATAGCAGCTAAAACTATTCTGTAATATGAGTAAAATATACATTTTAATACTCTATGTAATATTATATGCCTGAAATTTCGTTTCTCAACCAGGATTAATACTGAAATTTTAGTTGTCAGAACATGCAAGTTTGCTAACTTTCAAAAGCAATAAATGCCAAGTTTCTAGAGTTTTCTTTTCAATTTTTATAGGTTAGGTATATTGATAATGCAATGAAAGTTTTAAATGTGTGGTTTTATTTATTTGGAATCAAACAATTTACAAGTGAGTAAATTTTTCGAGGAAATGTGTTTTAATTTTGTTTTAAAAGGACATTTTTAGAAACGTATCTTAAAATAAAACTATATTAGTAAAAACGTGCAGAGATAAATTATAAATTATGTAATAAGGTGTGGTTCCACTTTAGTGAATAGCCAGGAGAGGAAATATTGTTTGTAGTTTGACTTTTTCCTTTAATCTCTTACAAAAATGGTTTAGATTCTATTTATAAAATTATTTTAAAGAAAAAAAAATATAAAATTTTGGTAAGCATCTTGAAACCTTAAAGTTTCATTGAATTATAAGTGGATCTTGTAAAACTTTTTAATGATACTATCTATGCATTAATTTCTATAAAAATGTTTAAGTAAACTTCATACTCAAGCTTTTGTGAATAAACATTTGAATGATTGCTTCACATAATCTAATAATTCTGAAACTTATATTTTTATCGTTTTGATACAAAGATGAAACAATCCAGTATAATTCATACATTTTATTATGAATATAAAATAATATCTCATACATGAAAATGAAGGTACCTAGGTACCATGGGAATGACTGTAACTCGACTGCCAATTGGGTTTCCATACGCACAGCTATGTAAGACCCATCAGCTTTTAGCGTCGATTACACGATGATACAGATATAGAGAGATGATAAGTTCTTTGGGGAAGTATTTACAGGGGTCCTTGATTTTATTCTCAAGGGATGCATGTCCAGAGAGTAATCTAGTGACGAACTTTGCTGGTGGATTGCTCTTTCAACAAGTGGTTTGTTCACGGGGTTCTCATAACATTTATACCAATGTGGTTATTTTAGGACACTTCATTTTCTTTGTCAGCAAAATTTGCACAAGTTGTTGGTGTATTAAGTGGGAAGCTAGGTATTTTGCCTTATTTCATGGTAGTTGAGCGTGAGAGCTTTTATGGAAATTTAAAGTAAGAACTTCTAGAATGAGTTAGTACGTACTTTAGATATCCATAAAAGCTAAGTATTTCTTTTCTTTAAAACTAGTTTCGTTAAAATTGCTTTTTAGAAAACGCAATCAGGAAGCTGAAAAACACTGTGCCTTAAAGTATACCCCAAAGCGTTATTGGAAACATAATAATTGCGAACTCAATAGAACAAAGAAGTTTCAACCAGTGAAGTAAAAGGGATTAAAATACAACTAATATCTACTGCTACATTTAGGAGGAGTAAATTGCAAGCCTTGTCAATCTCTTACGAAGCAGCAAAAAATCGTCAAATCGTAGTCTATTGAGAAGGCTTGAATATGCCACGCTATTAATGTTTTACTGATTGCTACTACTGTAAACTCATTTGGCAAAGAGTTAAGGGAACTAAAGGGAATCATCACTCCTTCATAATATTGCACATTTCCCGCCTCAAATTGAAAGAGCTTTATAATCCACAACCGTGACGTCACATACTCTCGACATCCATCCCTCGAACGCCTACGTGGCAGACTAGGGCATTATGAACAGAAATACTTTACGTACACGTATATTCAAATAACATTAAGCTATAGCCAGCTTAGAGAGTCCAGCTTAGTAAGACGGGTACCCTCCATATCCACCACCATATCCTGCTGGGCTGGCGAATCCGCCATAGGCAGAGGCGAGACCGGGATATCCTCCATATAGGGAGGATCCCAGTCCGCCTGCGTATCCGCCTCCGTAGGATCCATAGGGAGAGCTTCCAGCAGCTGCGTATCCTCCATAGGGAGGCATGGGCATAGGCATTTGCATGGGAGCTCGCTGCTTGTTCTGGTTCTGGGACTCCTTGTGCTTGGTGATGAGGGATGCTAGGATGGAGGCGGCCACCAACATCTCGGAGGTCTTCTTTCCGCCGAAGCCCTTGTTGCCCAGGCCTAGTAGGCCGCCTATGCCTGCCTCGGCCTGTTGGATGACCAGGCCGCTCAGGACCAGGAGGGAGTAGGCGAAGAGTACGAGGCTCCGGGACTGGTGGGACTTGGTAGAGGCCATTGTGGAGTTTTTGGTCTGGAAAGAATGAGAGGATTTAGTATTCGTAATTCGAGTATCATTCATTTATAAAACAATAAGCGAGGTTTGTATAATTAACAACTCTTTGGTGTACTGTCGGGATGAAAAAGTAATAATAAGTAGCTTCGAGTATGAAAGAAGTTCTGGATCGTTGGTAAAACTGAAGTCAGATTAATGTTTTCTCAATCGTAATAATAAGAAAAGGAATGAAGTATGTAATTTGTTTTGAATTAAAAAAACAAAGTGCAAGAACTTTAGAGTCAATAATCCAAGTGATACTCCTTTGAAAGGCGGAAACATTTTTCAAGGTTCTTTTTTCGAAGAGAACAAATTAGAGAATTTGTGAGCTAAGGTACTAAAAAACGACAATTGTTGGTCAAGTTTAATGGCCAACTCTCTTTTCTCTTGTATACATCTGCTCTGGAAATTTGAGGTCATCTATACTTATAAAGAGACAAAAGGTGTAAAGTTTACGTAGGTATCCTAACATCAACAGGTGGTGTTCCTGGAAAAGACCCCAAACATTTCCCGTCCTCAATCTGAGCTCCAACCGCTTTGAGCCCATCTCCTAATAAGGTTTCAAAGAGCCCCATTCCCTCAATTTACCTAATGGCAGCAAATCCCGCTTGTAACTTCAACCGTCGGAATGTGTGTCAGGTCCCGAAGGCAGGCGATGAGCCGTGAACTATTAGAGTGCGAGATCTAAATGGTTTAATAAATGCCTAAAAGGGTTCTTCCCCCTGGCCAGGCCTTGCCCCACAATGCGCTGCCTTTGTTTTCTCACAGAAGATCCCACGGGGTTCTAACCTTAATTCCACGGGCCTTCTTCTCACGTGGTTGCCATTAGGAGTGGAGTTAAGTTGTCATAACATAATCAAGGTCAGAGATTTCTCTCTCGTTTCTATGGTAACGCATCCGGCTCGCGTTGCTTCGTTGATCAGCGACGCTTAAAATTTCCAATTTGTTTCAATGGGGAAGAGGATCCATCAACAGTGTATTTGGTTGGTTTTAAAATTGTACTAAATATCAAGTAGGTCAAATAGTTTCTCCTGGATATCGTACGGAGAGCAAGTATTTTGTTAAGAGAAGTTGTTTCATGCTGGTTTTAAGGTTTTAGTACTGAACAGGAAATCCGTGAATTTTATTACTACTAACTTCAATTTTAAATAGGATCTGCAAGAAATTTATGCTTTGCAAGGAACATAGGTGTGATTCATAGGGAGATAAGATACATCAAACTTTGGGTTAGCTTAAGCAAGTCAGTTATTTACAGTGAAGACAAGATTTTCTACAGTAAGAATAAAAAAAACTTCGTCCCCATTTGTGGTTTGTATCTTTAAAGGTATTGACTGAAAGAAATAGAATATAAAACAATAAAGGTTCACAAAATGATAAAAAAACTGAACTTATATAGCGTGGGGATTTCAACTATATCATGCTTTAAAAGTCTTGAAACCCATAAGGAAAGCATTGAATTTTGATGTTTTGAATGTAGGTAGGGGGTTTATATTAATTAAAAATATTAACACATAACTATTCAAGTTTACAGGGTTAAAAAAGTCATACAGTTACCTAAACAATTTAAAATGATTATTAAAAAAGGAATAAAATATTAAAGCACCCAAAAAAAGTTTAACTCACTATTCCCTTTACTCTTAAGAAATTAAACAGATTCAGATAAAAAAAAATTATTTTATTAGCAAAATATTAAGAAATACTGGAGTAAGTATTTTCATTACTGATTCAAGATTTTAAACTGTATTGGTTTGAACTCAGTAGGTATTTGAAAATCGATTTTTACGACATATGATAACAAAACATTCAATTGGATCTTCACCTCATGATTACAAAAGACCCATTCTTTCTTTCTATACCCATTTTTATCTCCAAAGCCAATTTCATTAACTCAACCAGATTTTATCAAGGAACATCCATCGCTATAGCAGGAGAAAAAGCCCATCTAAATGCAGTAACGCTACTTCTCCCATTTCTAAGTTACCAAAGGACGAAAAGAAAGTCATCGTCCAGCCCATCATCTTAACAAGGGGTTGGCCGACGACTGAAAGCGAGAGGGGAAAGTGGGCCACGGTGTTCTCGCTCCACTAATCGGGGGTTGATGTTCGAAGGGTCGGTCATCTCTCGGACCTAAACTTAGAAAGGGTTGACCGAATCTTTTTCCTTCCTTGGAGTTCATTCCCTCCGAAGGGGAGGGTCTGTTTTTTTGTTTTGTCACGATCTGGGTTACACTTTCTCCCCGTGAGAAAGTTTCGAAAGGGAAGACCGGGAAGTGGATGGGATTGGGTGGTAACGGAAAGATTGGCCGATGAGATTTTTTGATGCTGTTGGGGAAGGATTGTTTTTTGTTTTGGAAAAGATTAAATTTGTATAGTGGTTCTTGGGCTTTTTTTGGGTCTGGGTGTCTAATCTTTTCTGGGTGCATTTGGAGATGTTGAGTGAAGCACCGAGAGTATAGTTTCGGATCCGCTGCTTTAGAATAAGCAAGTTTTAAATATTGGAAAGGATTATTTTGCCTAGTTCGAGGAAGCTAGAATACCACCCCTTCCACAGAAAATTAATAGCACTTTTTTATTTCTGTACACTTACACTTTTAATTCACTTTTCATAAATTAAACTATAATTAAAAATGTAGTTTTTCCCACAAATAAACAAATTTTCAATCGGAATAAATTTTCTTGATGTTTTATTTTTGAGCTCATGGCATATATCTGTATTTAAGAGCTATTTTTTAATTTCATTTCTGTTGATTTTAGTTGAGCTTTAGTAGGTTTCATTGTAAAGGAACTTAATAGAGAGTTTAAGCCTATTTGGACAAGAGAGTTCGAGGTAAATATAAATATTATTAATACCTGTTTATTAAATAGATTCTAAATAATGTCATACCATTCATAATTATATAATCTTTAATAAAAAGTATTTAAAAGTTTGAATTTCTGTATTTTAAGTGCTTATTTTTTTAACAGTTTAATTTCATACTCAAGCTCTCTGTGGCGTATAAAAAAATATTTCGGGAGGGGCCCAAATATCCTCTGTCTAAAACATTTTATCATTATCAGGCCAAAAGCTAGATTTTTGAAACCGAGAGACGACCGAAAATTATTCCTAATCCATCTACCATGCATATTTAATAGGTTTAATGCTATTTAAATACATTTTAGGTGTAATTTGCATGTTAATGAACTTAATATGAAAAAAAAAAATGTGAAGGATAGAGTTACAAGTCTAAAAGGAGGGTCTAAGGGTCCTTCCCCCAGAAAATTTTCAAAAATCCCCCTTTTATATACGCCACTGCAATCTCTGTAATTCTAATCCAAATAAGCACAGAAAGCCTTTTAAAAAGAGATGCGAGTAATGAACATACATGTACAAAAAGGATCCTTAATCTTAAAAAAGAAAATTCTTAACATAGAGTTTCTCCTCATTCTTTAAAGTTAACCTAATGACCATGCAGAACAGGAAAGTAGTTTCATTAGCCCCTAAACGTCACTTTTTTTTATTGCGTTTTTATGTACTCGAGGGCGAGCGAGGTGAAGTTTATGGCGCTAAACGCTGCTCAAAAGAATCGACTCTATTTTAGGAGAAGGATTCTTTTAAATATGGGGCACCAGTGATGAAGCGGAAAGTTCATTGCCATTCCGAAATTTTCCTCCATTAAGCGCTATGAACATTAAATGCGAAGTGAATACAAACTTCGAAATTAACTTGGGTGAGGCATACTCTGGGGATAAAGTTCAAAAGTAATTAACCCTTCTACGGTACCCATTCATATGGTAAAACCTATACTAAATGAGAAGTAAAAAAAATAAAGAAAGGAGAACAGAACTTAAAAAGAATAAAACCTGTTATTAAATATTTTCTTCTTTGTTACCCTAAATCTTATCAGATAGAAAAAAACCATTTGGATCCTAAATTTTTCTCCTAAAGTCAATCATTTTAACTCTCAGTAACAAAAATACAAACCTTTTCACTAGTATTAGTATAAGCTATTTTATTTAATAAATCTATGTTTGACATAATTCCTATATTTTATCAGATTTATAAGAAAAAATGAAATATTCTACCCCAATATTAGATTAGTGGTATGAGGATCCCCAATCCTGGTACTCCTGAATATCGCATCATATTGAGAAGGTAGGATGGGGTGACATCAAGAGCACTCCTGTTTAGGATAACCCAGAGCGGGAAGCCATTCGTATTTACCTTCTAATAATGTATAATTTCTACTGACAAGTTCCCCGGGTCTCAAATCTGCATTAACTAACTTAAATTTTTGCCATAAAACTTTTCTTTCTCTGACCTCTCTTCTTTACAGTGACAATCTTCTTCGTGTTGTGTAAATGTTCTTTTACCATATTAATTTATTTTTCAGGAATTGAATTTGCTGGTAAAAAAGTTTAACTTAAAAAATATTTATGCTTCTTAATTTCTTTATTTACTTTGATTTAAATATTTATTTTATTATATAGTGTATGTAATGTTATAGGTCTGCAACGAGATTTTGTCGCTTGGCAGCCCTAGGAGAAACGGGACTCTGTACTTTTTTGGGGGGTGGAGGGAAGTGGGATTGGCGTACGCCCGCCCGCCAACTTATTCCTCTCTCCAGAAACTATGCCAAAGTTGATGTTCCAAAGAATTGCGGGTTTCGCATAGAGTTCTTTTCTTTGAAAGTTGAGACCTGTCTTGGTGGTGTAACTTTTAGTTCATTAGAGGTTAAACTTAAAACTGTTAAGCGACTGTATGCATGTTATATTTAATAATTGTTTCCATTAAAAATAAGTTCAATCGACTTTTCTACTTGTGATAGGATACATAGTGCTGTCTTTAAAAAAAAACACTTTTTTATTTTCCTTCATAAAAGTTTTTTTTAAAATATAATTAAATAAAAAAATATAGTGTTGTAACGGCTCACATCCTTCCCAATATTTTAATGCCTAGTACTTTTAATTCCAACTCTCGGTTACAATTTGGCAGACAATCAATAATTAAAAAAAAAAACAATTGTCCAAAACAAAGTGTCATCATAAGTAAACGTCCTTAGATAAAGGGTTAAAGAATGATTACTTTTCGTTGCACATCTAATACTTTTTTTTAATTCTTTCGTTTTACATTGAGAGCATTTTCTTATAATAAAGTACGATTTTAATGATTACGAACCACAACATTTCAGCTTTTTTTTTGTTTGAGAAGTTCATTACTTAATCTTTCAATTGCATTGATTTTATGAGTTCACGGAAATAGGACAAAAACAAAATTTATTTAATCCGGAAATATCATTGCCTTTTAATAAAATAATAAAGTCCCACTCGTTTAAAAGGATGTTTAATTTTTATTAAAAAATGAACTAAAATTATCAATTAGTAGTAATTGAGGCTTATGATACATGTTTAAAAACTATTTTTCAGAGCGAAATACGAATATTCTTTTTAAATTGAAAAAAAAAATCAATTAAAAGTTAATGCTGATGTTAAAGAGCTTATGTCAGTTAAAAAAAAATATTTTGTTAACTCTTTTAAAATTTGAAACTTTACGGCAATAGTGAAGGCCCCCTCCCCCATAAACACATAGAGGTCCGTATTCACCTAAGGTAAAATTTTATTTTTAAGAGGCCCTTTAAACGAAAGAAAAACGTCCATTCTCCGCGAAACACGCATAGCCCTCGGAAAACTCCGACGTAATACAATCCCCCCTCACTTGCCAAGAAAAGCGCAAAAGGGATCTTTCTAGGAACCCCGAACCGAAATGCTCCACGCGCGGTCCCCAAATCGGTGTGGGCTCTCCCGGGGGTCAGGGGAGGTCAAGAGACAAAATCTCGTTGCTGCACTATAACCCTTTCTTATATTTAAAACCGTAACTAAGAGTCTAATATCTGAATAATTGACATTTAGAATTTACTAATACATAATAATAGACATTTTGAGTACAAATATTCAAAAAGATAATGAAAAAAAAATTGAAAACGACTATAATATTTAATAAACATATTACAATCGTTTTAAAACTTAAATTTTACTTTAAAAAATACAATATTTTTACATAAATTTCTACTATGTTTCCCTTATTGCAGTTTAACTTTAGACTAAATTGCTTTAAATGTCCAGACTAAATATTATGACAGTCAATTCCACCCAAACCCCCCAAACCTTATCAATCAATACTTCGTGTAAGTTAGAAAAACTAGATTCCAGGTCGTTGAACTTAAAACTGAACTAGAAACATTCCAATAAAAAGACTTGAGTTTGATACGAAATCAACAAAATATTATGCTAATGAAACTACAACATACACCAAAACGGAACTGTTATTAAAATGTTATTAACCATTAACATAAAAAAAATCCTAACCTGATAAACTAAACCGTTCTCAATGTTCCCCTGCCAAAACTCACTTAGCAAAGTCAAAATAGAAAAACTATTGGCTGTCGGCAGCTTTTTAAGAAGCGTTGCCATTCTCAAATTATTTATGAAGCGATTGTTATCTGATTCGATTACTGTCTTGAGAGGCATGTTCTGAATTCGAATGAAGGCGCTGACCCCTTTTAGAACTCTTTAACCCCCCGGGGTTCGATCGACCTCTCTCCAAGGGCATGGCTTAATTAAAAGCATTCTTTTAGACAATTATGATTACATCGTCTGATGCTGTGATCATTTGGCTTGGATCTCGGGTATTGGGTTACGGATGGTTCGAAGAAAAGAAGTAAATGGAGTGCTTGTGAAGCATAACGAGTAAACGTACCGGGTGTGATGTATAAGAGAAGAATAGTTATGAAACAATGACATTTATACAGGATAGGAAAATATTCAGTCTTTTCATCGGCAAATGTTCATACGTACTACATAAAATACTTATGAATTTTTGAAATTTCAAGTAGAAAAACATGTAAAAGAGCATGAAAAGACAAAAACACTTGATTCTCTCTTGTGAATTAGGTACTTTTTAATTTTCAGAAAGTTGAGCAACCGGATTATTTTTTTTAACATTTTTCATATGTAAGTGTTTTGTTATTTATAACCTCAAAAGAAACAAATATGTGAAGAAAATTTTGTTTATGAAACGCTTTTCTTTACATAATAATCTTTTAACATAGCACCTACAACTACATTTTTTGGATTAACACTTATGGTAATTAATAGTCTTAAACATTTTATAGAAGTATTAAGTTTTATTTATTTTAAACAATTCTTGAAAAAATTAAGAAAAAACTGTATTAAATCTTGTGATTTGATCTTATAGAGTTTCACGCTTTATATTAGAATTTAAAATTGAAAGTGGTAAAAATATTAAAGAGGTTTGGTGTTACAATTTTTTACAATTTATAATTAAAACAAAATTTTAAATTTAGTTTTTAAGGGTAATGAGTAATGATTATTTATAGTTCGTATTAATATAATCAGACGATTTTGATAAAAATGTCTCTTAAATGTTTTAAAAATTGGTTACAACCCTCAACAATTTTTTTGTACAAAAATGATTCACCTGTCGATACAAACAAGTTAAGATTAATACTTCATCTAAACAAAGTAATGTAGTTTTCCCTAATTTGATTTTTATTAAGCTTTTTCAAGCGTACGGATGTTTTTAAACTTTGTCAAATGTAAAACTTATTTTGTATTAATTTGCATACATTAAATAATAAAACATGATTGAAAAATGATCAGTTTTATGAACTGATAATTTTCATACCTTTTATTAATGTTTTTTAATGTTTGATGCTGACTTGATGTTTAACTTAAATGCTAATAAAGTGTAATCAGTTTTCGATGAACCTCAATAACAGGAAGGCGCTTTTCATGCTGTTACAAACTAATTAAATAAGTTTTTTGCAAGAATTTTTTCAAAGAAACTATACTATATAAAACATACTATAACATTTTTGGTTAATTGTTTTATACTTTTTATCACAAATAATTTGTTATACTCTAAGTAGGGAGATATTCTAGCTTTATACCTTTACTGTAAAATTTCTAAATTTTAAACATATATGTTTTAAATTTCCAAGAACCACTAGGGTATTTTGACTGCTCTTTTATATTTTTGTTTGAATAATTAAACAGAAACCAAAACCAATCCATCTAAATAGATTTCGGAAATAAGTGATACTTTTATACAATTAACTAAAGAGGAGTATAGAATAATATAAGATCTTTGAAAACATCCAAAACATAATATGCACATAAAATAATAGTAAAAACAATTAAAATAGGGTTCAGTAAAAAGGTGGGCAAGGAGTAGTTCTTCATAAACACATTTCAGGCATATAATCATATATGTTACGAGCAAAGTAATATACAGGGCATTATTAACAATTCCCGAAGTGAGGCAGGCAAAGTGATAAATTCTAAATAATAAATGTCATTGAATTTATCACATTGCTCGTCTCACTTCGGACATAATTATCACATTACGCGTAACATATGCATTCCTTGCTATTTATGAATAACATTCAATTTTAGGAAAGAGTTTATAAATGATGGAAGATACTAAAATTTTTTATACCTAAGAGGTGGGGGGGCTAATCAACTTCATTGTTTCTAAGCATGTACTTAAGCTATTTTTTAGTTTCAACGATTCCATAAATAAGGTAATGCTAAGAGACAAGAAGATAGTATATTCGTGAGAAGCCTTATCTTTATCGTAAGAGTACTTCAAGAATTTGAACAAATATAATTTTTAATGGAGCTATTTCTTCTAAAACTGAAAAAATAAGCCAAAAAGGCTAAATCAAATCCACATGAATTATGCTATTCCCAAGAAAAAGAATTCCTCCCCTATTATTCAGAAATCACTCAATAGATAGATATTACAAATAAAATCATAATATTCTTGTGGTGGTATCCCATCCAAAACTAGACATTCAGTCAAATGGACTAGGATATTTGCAGAAGTATCTCAAAGAAGCACCGGATCAGGTAAGTTCAAGGAAATTAAGGTACCAAATTTTCTCAATGTATAAAAATAGAGGGGAATTTAATTATAAAAGTGTGAAAACAGTGATATGAATTACTCCATGTATACGAAACTGTAAGAGCACCCCAAGGAGGGGCCAACTGCTCCGAAATACCACTTTCACTTCGTTATCCATGCAGGGGATCAATGTACCTTCATTGCTTACCTGCGGAGGGTAGAAAACCGCTATTCCTTGTAGTTGAGACGACGCTTGGTGCTCAAGTGCTGGCAAAAGTGAATGGACCGAGTCTTAAATAGAGGCGAGAGCCGGCGCTTTCTAGGTCAGCAGACTCTGGCCGTGATGTAGGGCATCCGCGCTTCAAGTTCATTGCTGTGTGTGTGCTGTACTCTTCTTTCGCTTGGAGAGGGGCCGGAGACAAATCAAATGAGGGAGAAAGGGCTTCGAATACCCGGAGAAGAGTGGAGACGGACCCTGGAGTGGTACACTGACCCTTGGTTTGCCGTTAGCTCTGTCTATCCGGTGGTCAGTCAGGAAACGAGATTCGTACTAGAGCGGGTTTCTCTGTTCATGCTCAACCAAGGGAGTGGTTTGGGACGGAATGTCTTGAGAAAATTGGTCTTTTTAGATTGGTCTTTAAGTGGTTTTTGAAAGTGGTCATTCTAAGTGGTTTTTAAATCTTAAATGTATTTTTAAACAAACTTAATAACTTAAAAAAAAAACTTAAACTTAATTACTTATAAACTTAATAAAACTAATCTTAAATGTATTTTTAAACTGTTTGGGCGGATGACCGTAAGAAAAATACTGGGAAGAGTCGGGAAAACTCATCCTTTTTTTTTTAAATAAATTGTCTTCAATAGTAATGAAATGTGTTTTATGTAATCTTTTAGAGAAATCCATTAAATTCATGGGCGTCATTTAGGTGGGGCAGGGGAAGGTTTTCACTGTTAAGTGAAAAATTGCTGCATGTCTTTTGAAAATTCTGTAACTTCCACAAGGAACATTGGATTTAACCCAAAAAGTCCCAAAAGGAGTTAAAACACTATATTGTGGGTCAAATTTCAAAATTTTCTGGGGGAGAACCCCCTAACCCCCTCCTGACCTTGCCGCCTGTTATACAATGTTTCTCCCTTGAAAATTCTGCCGCTTACAAGAAGCAGTTCTCTTTGGGAACCAAAGAGTTTGAAACCCCAAAGAGTTTGAAAAGGAGGTAAAGCACTGGTTTAAAAAGGTGAATTTTCAAAAAAATTAATGTGGGAAAATCCCTGCCCCATTTGAAAATTTGACGTTTGGAAATTTGACCAAAAACTGAAATGATGCCCCTGTTTAAATCTCGGCAAAACAGCGAAGAAAAATTTAAGTCTGAGAAATTAGATTAAAGATATTGAAGTATATTTATAAAAGAATACAAATGGTTATATAAACAAAGAAAAAAGAGCTTTAAAAGTCAAGGAAAATTAGGAAAACATCAATAATTTAATTTTGGAGCCTGTTATTTTTTCTGCTGTTATGCGTAAACGAAATCAATGACAAAAAGGACCAAATGAAAACCAACCATAATACCATCAGGGTACTATGTGCATTTTGATTATGCAAATGATTCTTTATATTCCAAGTAAAGGAAAACAGAACGATTTGATTACAAGGGGCACATTTGTACACTTTCAATATCTCAAAAACTATAAGGTGATTTTCCCCCCTAAAAGTTGCCTTTACATGCAAAAACATTATATATATCTGAAACCGTTGAACTCTGCAGTAAGTTAATAAATTTTAGTGAAAGAAACTAATTTTCTTTTCGTCTAAAATTTCCTACAGTAAATTTTTTAAGTAAAATGTAAAATCATCCTGACGCTTTCTACCCTGAAAACAGAGACCTGTAAATTCCAAAAGCAAGTTCATTCATGTTACCAATAAGAGATTTATCAAAATTTTAAATAACATTTGCTTTTTTTAAATTAAGGCTTTTTGTTTAAAAATAACCATTGTGGCAAATTGACACACTTTGATGTGGGATGCCTACTTGATTGCATGGTACTTGGTACACATTGATACATATCAAAATGCCTGTATTTTGCGTTGGGAGAAGAATATATCTCAGTAATTAAAATAAAAGTTACATCTACAGTGAAGGATATTTATGTTTATTTTCAAATATTTTGGTCCTATCAAGTGTTTGAGATTGGAAACTGCTTGTATTGTAGCTATGCGTATTTCTTTGATTTTTTTTTATCTTTGAATGTTTAATGGAAAGTTTGTGGTTTATATTAAAAAAACGATAAAGAGGGTTTAGGATATCTCTCACTAAAAGAACGGTTATTATTTTCTCAAATTTTTGTTAGTAATTACTATTTTTGAGGAAATAAATCACTGTATCAATGTGCCCCAAGAAATGTATCCAACTGCCCCACTAGTGAAGCACATTTGATACAAAATTTAATTTTTTGCAATTAGTCGTTATAAATATTTTAAATTTCATCAAACTTATATTCTATTTCTAATTGGTTTCATACAATGCAGTCATTTTTAGATATTTTTAGAAAGAAAAGTATCCGAATAAGTTATTTTTTCTACTCAAAAAATGAGTTTGAATTTTGTTGTATCCAAATAGCCCCGCTTTACCATATGTGTTTATATAGAGGTTTAAACTCTACTATAACTATTTAAAAAATACTGATATAATCTGGGGTATATTAAACAATTCAATTACTTTATACTATATGCCTTTATGTCAAATTTACTTCAATTAGTCTCTCAAATGCAGCTTTTCCATAATTTATGGTATGAAAAATCTTTGTGTGTTATAATAATCATCAATACGTTTAGGTTCAGAGTTATTCCTAGGATTTTTTTGGAGGAGTAAAAATACTCTGACTTTTTCAGGAGGAGTGAAATACGGAAATAGCATTAACTACATATACAAAGACAAATTTTCTATTAAAATCGCTTATTTTTTAATGGAAAAATTATTATAGCATTATTATTATAAAATGGCTTATTTTTTAGCAGGATGTCATTGGTTCTAAAACACAAGAAAAAGTAAAAATCTTTATTGATTGCCTGTCATTTTTTATTGTTTTCACTTTTTAAAGCTTTTTTAGAATCAATGACTTCCAGCTACTGCTGGGCGCCATAGTCGTTTTTATTTGTTTCCCTAGGGGTGGGTTTAAAAAACCCTACAGATGGAAGGTACTGAAAGGTACTGAAGGTACTGATTCACTTTCGCACTGATAATATAATTTTAAATTTTTTCTATAGGTACTATTGCTCCTCATTTTTATTCATTATTAATTCGAAATTGTGCTGTTTCATGTTATTGACCTTTACGTATTTCATTTCATAGTAGGATATTATACGTATATTTTTCGTGATACATAATCCTTTTATATATAACTTAAAATTTGTGACGGATATATCCCATTATTAAAGTGAAAGTTCAATAGTTATAAATGATTTACTTGAAATATAAGTAAGGTGGAAATCAAGTTGTCTCCAGAATATACTTTCAGAGCCTAAAATGGAATCATGGGAGTACTTAAGAATTATATACAACGAGTATCCTTTTTCGATCGAATTTGGCATCATAAGAAATAAAATACCATTAAGAAATTTATTTCCTTATATATATTTATGTTATCTATATTTCAATGATTTCTTTATTTTGATGATAATTTTCGGTTAACATTCGGTTTTATGCGATCGGAAAATTTTTTAATAATTCTTTAGAACTATGTCCTTTGGTTACGCCTGTATGTTTCACAAAAGACATCATGTAAAAATGTAGTAACGATATAACGTGTATAAATAGTTTATGTGTAAACATACAAAGTAAAAAATAGGTAAAAATAAAATGCTTCGATCTTGATTCCCGTTTTCTTTTAAGCAATAACTTAAAATTTTGAAAGAATATTAAGCACGTATTTCTCTCATTTCTTTTAAGATAATTGGACTTTTTAAGTAAAAAGTAGTGCTTCATTCAACCCTAAAATTCATCTGCTGAGGTAGTTATAGAAAAAGTTTTGTTAAAGAGTAATTTTAATAAACATAAAAGCAGATGTTCTGACAAAGAATATACCGAATATTTTGGTACCTCTCTATACGGCACTTATTATTCCATTTTTAAACATTTTGACCATGAATTTGTGAAGTACGTATAAATCGAGGGTAGTTTTTTTGAAAAAGTGATTGTATAGATTATACTGTTCATGGATATTTTTTTGTATTCTTTTGTTCTTATTGAACTTTGTAAATACTAAAGTCATTATTTACATTTTTTATCATCATGCCTCTAAAAGAAATCTAATAACTTTATCGTAAGCTATAAAACAAAGCTGTTTAAGAGGTAATTTAGATAATAAAGGTCCAAGTCAAAACTGTGAACGAAAAAAAAATTAAAACACATATATTCTTGAAAGCATCGTTTATAAATCAATGACCTATCAAAACTACAATCCAGTGCTGATAGTTAATTACACCAACCAATAACAAATACATTCTAACTAATTTCAATCACGGTCAAGTTCCTTTCACCTGTTCCTCGCATTTCCGATTCTAATTTTTCTCAATTAAAGAATCGGCAGAACATCAGCAGGCCTAATAGGTTAATCGAGTGCTTCGAACAAAAAGTTGAATCGAATGTCGAATTATTTAGGGTATCCTCGGAGAGAATGAAGATAAAAAAAAGGGATGGAGGAAAATGTCTGCCCTTGTTGTGGCGGTGATGACACATTTGACTTTCGCGTCTTTCACGCTCGTTCGCTTTTTGTTGTCCCGAAGGCAGGCAGCTTTCTCCTGTTCGGAACATAGAGTCATTATATCAAGACGGTACCTCACTGCCAAGCCTCGACAAATTTCCTTTTTCACTTGATCAGTGGAACAGCGATTTTCTTCAGTTCAAACCAGTGGGTCCCCAACTCGAAGAAATCAGCTAACCACTTAGCCTATTTTTAGTACCCAGGCGCGGATCCAAGGGGGGCACTCTGGACAGTGACCACCCTTTGGACCAAAAAAAGGACTCAAAAATGAGTTAAAATCCTACTTTTACAGGTCAAATTTCTTCAGTATCACTTTATTCTTGGGCCGCTCCCTGTTCTTCAGAATCACATTGCTCTTGAGCATCTTTTTCAAATTTCCTCTTTAACATCCGAGCTATTCAAAATAGCGTTGCTTAAAAATCCGCCCAAATCAAAAACCAACTTGGACGGTTTTCATTGAATAATTTGCCATTGTTTTGTCTCAAGTAAAAAAAAAAAATTGTCGGTCTATTTTTCCGATAATTTTTACAAGATAGAGAGCGATTTTTCTTCTCCAAAATCCATTCGTCCTATGTTACGGAATTAGTTTTTGTCCACGTATTATGTCGACACGTAGTGTTTCCATATCATTGCTCTATCTTTATATAATACCTGAACGATTCTGAGCGCCTTAAGAGGACTCTTTCTGGAGCACACACATATACTTTCGGAAGGGTTTTTAACATTGTAGAAAGCGCTTTTAGACGTGGTCTTTAGGAGTAGGGATGGATTTTTGTTAAGATGCTGTTAGGTTTAAAATAGTAAGTTCTTTTTTAGTCATACTAAAACTTGGTTATTTAGGACACCATACTTATGGAAAGAGCACACATTAAAAAATCATTGTTTTTTAATTTATTACAAATTTTAAATTTGTTACAAATGTTTCAGAACTTAAAAGCATTAGTTTTCTCAGATTCTAAGATACCTTTTACCTTGAGAAAATAAAATCTTGCAGCCTTCGATTAGATTTAAAAGAATGATGAATCGAAGGAGTTGTATGGGGTTCATAGTTCAGACCCCTTATCATTCCCTATATATTTTTAGTCTGTTTTTTTTTAAATAAAATAACAGAATGTTTTTGATAGATTTTTTCTTGTATAAAAAATCCCGGCAGTTTAAGTTTATGATAAGAGAATAAAATCATTATAAACACTTACTACTCCAGAAAAACTTGGAGTTATAAAGTCAATCAAAAACTCATTTTTTGACTCCTTCTTTAGCTTTTTAAACTTCGAATTTATTTTCAAATTTGAACCTAAACTATGCCTTTAGAAATAACATATGAGCATTTTATATACTCTTCAAATATACTTCAGTAAATTACTATTTATCGGTAGTGTTTTAACTAATAATTTTAGGACATAGTAGTAGTTTTAAAGAAATCGGGAAAAAATCTTACGAGAAAATAAAAACTACCTATTAAAATGTCTGCCTTTTATTTATGTGGATCCCAGAACACTGTTGAAACAATAGTTTTATTTTAATTGCCATATGATAGAATATTTTAAAGAAACGCCAGATCCTATTTTCAAGCCATATATATTAGCTGGTATCAAGTTCAAAATATGTAATTTTTCCAGTTGTCAATTGATAGTAGATAATAAATGAAATTGTCTGACCTTGGTATCAATTCGGAAATTCTTAGACGTCTTACCACAGAAAAACTAGTTAAAATGATCGATGTTTTATCGGGAATTTTAATGCGATTGAGTCCTTTTTAAGGAAGTTCACAATAGGTATTCTTCTGTGACTCTCAAGTTTCCGTTTTGATTAATCCTTTTTATGTTAATGTAGTATAGGGAAAGAACGGAGCGGATGAGAAACTTCTTTAAATGGCTTAAGGTGATTAAATAATAAAATTAAATTATGATGTTATGTGGAATTACTCGATCAAAGTAAAAATTAACACGATTTTTATAAAGGACGTTAAAATATAAAAAATGAAGCTTCAATCTTCACTGACTTTAAAGGTCCTAGAGTGGGAAAGGGTTATGCTATCCAAAGAAAGAAATGCAGAGGGAGTTTTCCAAAGAAAGAAATGCACTACCAATTATAAGAAAGCACCTTGCCTAAAATTTGTTTCTATACTAAATTATATTTTCTTCAAAGTAATGTGGCTAAAGAAGTTTACAAGTTTTGGTAACTTTGGGTGACACCTGGCTTAGATCGCCACATCTTTGTTGCAAAATTTTCAAGGGAAAATCCAAAATAAAAACAATCATAAAAATTTCAAAGGGGGTGAGGTGAACCTTATAAGGCCTCATTTAATACAGCCATATCTACTAAAGAAACTTATTAGGGTATGAGGGGACATGTATTAATTGGTCTCTTTTCAGTAATTATACATTACCTTTAAAGTTTTATCTTTTGAGTAAATTTTTGAAAATTTTTCATTAGCTCCATGCTATAAAATAGGGGGTCTAGGGATATTCCACTCTAATTTTTTTTTGTTAAATTTGACTTTTAAAACAGGGTATTAGTTCATTTTTGTAATACAAATTAATTTTCAAAATAAAAAGTTTGATCAACCAAGTCCAAATTGCAAGGGGAAAGAGGTGTTTAAATACACCCCTGGTATGACAAGGCTTTCTCTCGTTATTAGTTACGCCAGAAATGCTGGGAACGTCTATCTCAGAATGAACCAAAACATTTTTTTTTGGATTGCCTAAGAAATTAAATCCAGTTCGATTTCAGTAATGAAAAAGGTCACGCAGTACTCGATAACACTCAGTTTAAGGTCATTCCCACCAAAAGAGAGAGAGAGAGCCCGACCGAGAGCTTCTAAAAATAACCATCCCTCTCATTTGCATGATGCTTATGGGTAATGAAAGGCCGCGAATGACAGACAAATTAATGACAAGCCTCCGATCCCTCCACGCCCGCCACTTGAGGGGCGACCGCGGGCGACCAATAGAACCTTCCAAAAGTCTTCTTTCATTTTTTTTCCATTCCATTTGGTCTGGGGAAAGGGCTTCCTCCTGCTGTTCCCCCCCCCTACTCGTGTAATGATCTGGTATTTCAGTATTAAAAAAAAACTCAATTCAAAATCGTTTGGGATTTAATTTGCATATTTTTTTGGAACGCCGCCTGGTGTTTAAATGAGGTTTCAGTGTAATTTTGAAAAAGGAATTATTGACCCCGGGTTGTAATTTAGTCTTGCCTCATCACTCAGTTTTCAGGAGTAAGTATAACGCTAATGGGAATATATTTTAAGGTTTAAGAAAGGATCAATCAAATTTAGTCACTTTAGCTTGAAACATGTTTCAAAACACCTTAATGCAAGCTCTACTACGTTAAATATACTGTGCCAACCAACTGACGTATTTAGATCACTAGACTTAAGTCATGTGGAGTCGTGAAAAGAAAGATACGTGTGTTTCATGGTAATTTTTTTTGTATTTATCTTATTAAACCTGATGTAAAAGTTGCAAAAGTTCTGAAGGTGGTAGAAATGTATTTGGTTAAAACATTTGTGGATATAGTCATTAGTTTTAAAATCTAAAATATACTACTGAAAACTATGCTTAAAAAATTTAATAATACAAATAATTCAGCTTTATTAGAGTCACCTTTTCTTCAGTAGATAATGGACTATAAGTTGGCAATCTAATCTATAAATATTAAAGAAATTAAGTTAAAAAATAAAAATGTAACTTATATCTGAGTTCCTTCCAAATTTAAGGGAAAATGAATCAGTCAAACCCCGATATGTATAATAGACCTTATTGAAAAATAAAAACTTATTACATTTTAATGTTTTCAGTGTCACATCATCTTAAATGTTTTAAGATATACGGAAAACTTTTATGCTTGAAGATAGCACAAGGTTCCACTGTTATATTAATATTTCTTTAGCTCCCACCACCTGGTGGGAACTAAAGGATATTGCTATAGCAATTTTTTTTATAAAGGTGGCTCACCTTTTTGGAAAACTATTTAGGAAATAAAACTTAGGCGTGCCACTTCTGGCTTTTTCCAATCTATACCAAAAAATATAAAAAGAAAAACTTACAGATTTGAGCAAAGTATGGTTCGTGGATCAAGACTGGCACAACAAATTTAAATGTGGCCGGCGTAGTTGACTGGATTTTTCCGTTTAACAGTCAACCCCTAACACAGTCTTTCTTGGGGAGCGGGCCACACGTTGAGAAAAAAAAAATTACAAATTTAGGAAATTTTCTAAATAAAAATGTACTGTAAATTACTTCGTATAATTAAAAAAACCTCCTGAAACCCGGTTTTCAATAGTCAAGCTAAAAATTAACTGTTTTTGGAGGGTTGTATCCCCATTTCTTGTTATATGTGTTACCAAAAAATGTAAAAATTTTTATGCGCTAAGGTTTAAGTTCTTACCTTTAATTTACTGGAACCTTCACTCTTGTTATGACCCTTCAAACTAATTTTCCACACGAAAATCTCAGGACTTATACAGGGTACATGGCATGAAAAAAAAAGAGGTTGTGATGCACTGCTTTAGCACATGATTATTGACATTGGGTGGGGGGGTTAATTATAAAAGTTCAGCTAATCCAAATGAAAGCAGTTAACTCAAAATGTTTTTTTGTAATTATTTTATCAGGCATTACAATTTAAAAAAAGGAAATTTGCTAATATATTATGGTTTAACCATATTTATGGATTTGAGTTATTAAGTGTTGACCAGAATGATTTTACGGGGTTAGTAAATATCCCCTTGATTAACTTTGGGAATCTCCTGATCTGCTTTATCGATGATTCCATTCCAAGTAGCCCAGGAATATCAATAATTTACTGTCGAGCATTTTGAGGGATTTTTTATTTAATAAGAACAAAGTTTAAAAATATTTTGTAAATCTATTCGAACGAAATAAACCTAAAAAAAGTGAAATCGGATATTTCTCCTTTTTTTGATAATCTATGCTAATGGCTAGAGAAATCCAATACTACAGCCAATGTCGATATTGGTCAAACGACAATATTGACAGGACGATATTGGTTTGTGTTTTCGTGCTACCTGGGGTGGAGTGACCTTTGTTGCACGTGGCCGGCATCGGCAGGAGGGAGGGTGGTGGATTGAGAGCAGAACAAATTGCGGTGAGAATGGGTAGCGGATCTTCACCAAGAGATACATTCCTCAGCCAATCAATCGCACGCTTCAAGGGTTCCACGGTTGCGTCATGTGCCAAGGACGTTGCAAGGACCCGCTTCTGTCGTACAACTTTCACTAATCTGTAGATGCTTTCTTTTTTGCATATTTGGTCGCATTGGTTGACGTATACCACTGGAGGATCCGGAACAGACAGACAAAGGCAATGAAGGATTAGGATTGGTTGAAATCCTATCTAAAGTGTCAAACTTCTAAATAATTTCTGCTTGGAAGAAACCCCCCCCCCATACTCCCTTTTATAATTGGAGCACCGTATTGAACGTACGTTTTTTATAGATCTTAACTAAAAACGTTCTACAAAGCTCCCGATAATGGAGGGAGGTTTAGAAATTATTTGGGAACGTATTCTCCCCGGGGCTCGGAGGGTGAAAGTGCAGTTCACTGTTGACATTAACACATATTCACTGTTGAATGGATTAATTGATTTATTTACGTAACATTTTAGAAACTATACTAGACTCCAACGTTTCTTTACAATGGAGAAATAAGCTGACTGAGAGCAAGCGAAGGAAGTAGTTCCCAGCAGCACTGTCCGAAAACGGAAGGAAATTAGGTACTTTATTTTTAAAATATGATTAGTTTTTTAAGTCCATGTATATATTGGGTCATAATCTTTTCGATTTCGTGGCGTAGTACATTCATTTAGAATTGGCGCGCTAGCCAATGAGAGTCTGTTAACTCAATTTTTCTTCCGCTCACTGTCGAGAAAGGTTGTAGTCTAGCGTAGTGTGGTCTTACATTTACAGTAAGCCTACATTAAAAGATATAACGTCCGAGTCAACAAAAGAAAAATAAAGATTTCCAGTGTAATTTCGAGAACCTAATTTAAAATGGTACCTTTTAACCCGTTATATTTATTGTTTTTAACATACATAACAAGTACGTTAAAAATCGCACAGTGAAAAAAACATCCGGTAAATTGGAAACCAGTGAATTTAAAAGTTAATAGTTCTAGTCTTTACCACATTGAGGGAGTTATTCCAAACTCTTTGAACTTAGTTAACGAGATAAAACATCCTTATCGTAAACATTCCTTAGAACTGTAATTCTGATCAATGAATGACACATTTTTCATACGTATTAAGTCACTCGAAGTCTCACAAGGCTTCGCAACGGTTCAAAAAGAAAACAGGGAAAGATTAAGCCGCATATAAGTAGATAAATAGGGCGATTGTGTTCTGATGTTTCTTTGTAGATCGGCTTTTGATCAAAAAGTTAATACTTTTTAATGTGGATAACAGATTTATAGTTTTTATCACCATTTCTTAAAATGCAGTTTAAGAATTTATTTTATAGTCACTTTCACAAACCCTTAGGTTCAGATTTTTGAAAAGATTTTGTTATTGCACCTTTTTTACTTATTATTTATTCTGTGAAGGTGTTTGTAAATATGCTAGTAAGTTTGTAGGAAACTAATTCTCTTAACACGCACTTCAATGGACATTTTCAAGAACAATGAATTGGCCCGTTTTTCCCAGTCATGCGGGAAGAGGACTGAATGCGGATGCAACATCTTTGAGAAAAGTGATTATGATCCCATTTTGGAAGTTTGATCATTAAATCCGTTCTGCAGGATGATCGAAAAGAAAGAAATTATTTTTTCTTTAAAGTAACATTCATGTTCCAAAATTCGATATCAGTCAAATAAATTATAGAATCCGTAACAGTTTTACAATAAATAAATTAACACATGCGTTAGATTTTAACAGTAATTTTTTAAACTCTTCTACTATATGTATTTTAAAGAGAAAAAGAGAGTAATTTTTTCCAGTTAAAATTTTTTTTATGAAATTGTTTGTTAGGTTATACGAAATTGTTTTATGGCTATTAATACTTATTAAAGAATTAAAATGTGCTTAAGTCCATTCAATTATTTACACTTATTAATTTAAAATAACTGAAGCAGTTTCTACTGCATAAACTTGTTTTTATATTTTTTAGAGATAGATTCGTTACTTCTTGATTTGTGAAATATAAGCCTCAGTTATTTTTCTGCTTAAAAATTGAGGTTAGATAAGAAAAAAAGGTAAGATTTACCATTAAAATGGGAGACCATTTTCAACTTTTAAGAAAATGTTGATACAAAAAACTCCAAAACTAAAACATACTCGCACATTTTTGTTACATTTATAATTAAAACTATAGTTTCATATATTATTAAAAAACCAAAATAGGTTGAAGGGTTCTTATATAAGGGGATATTACAAAAACATTGGTCTAAGAAATTGTTAATTAATTAAAACATAAGTTAATTAAAACAATCGTTTTTCTTTCGAAAAATCTTTTCGTTTTTAACAGGTGTAATGTATAGATATAGAGAAAAAAGTTGATTTGTGTTTTAAATTGAAAGAATATAACAATCATTCAAATAAATAAGTATTTTATTGAATAAATACATTTGTGTTGAAAGCTATTTACATCACAAAAATAATCATTTGCTACTATCATACAACATCACTTGGAGGAAAAAAAATCTTCCTACAAATGCAACATATTCACAGGCTTTGATAGAGTTGTGCTGTAATTACGTTGACTAGTGCTTTCCATTATGTGGCATTTGGAAACGCTATTTAACGCTTGGAATCTGTGCTGGGTCATTAGATGAAAGTCATGTTTCATCTATGAATATTGAGCTTGAGTTTGGCTTTGTTCATTCTACTATTCATCAGGGAAGTAGAAATTGAGTGAAAGATTTATAAAACTAATATCTATTTTGAAGTTCACTAAAATTCTAAATTAATGGTCAGTTTGGAATTTTAGGTATTTTGAAGTGAGAGAAGGTGAAATAAACTGTTCTTTAAAAAAGAAACTGAACAACTATGCTATTAGTATTGGATAAGTTAGATGTTTCTACAATGTGAAGATAAGAAGCGCTCTAAAATTATATACAACGCAAAAGATATGGCCACTTACATGTTTAACCGATGATAGAATTTAGAAAATTAAGATACAGTTGTTCAATATCTTTTCATAAACGCAAAATAGAAGGACTTTCCATGTAAGAATTAATCAACCATAAAAGAATGGTTTAAAATTTTCGTTTATACCCCTCAAATTCCAAACATAAACTTTCGTTATCATATGAAAATAATTTTGTCAATAATCATCCAATTTTATACAATGGGAAAACGATATTCAGGGGGTTTCAGGGGGGCTTTAAAGGGTTTTTTTTAAGTTTGGAAAGAAGTATGTGAAAAAAAAGGTTGCAATGGTAGAGTCCAAGCCGTAAAGCAGCACACAAACTCTATCACAAATATTGCCCAATTTAAAATAATACACGCCACACTAGACTCTCTGAGACCCTTCAATAGGGAGCATGAGGCGGGTACCTGGCAGCAGGCTGGGCGTACATGACCTGCGGGTACATATGAGAGGCGGCCATAGCACCCCCGTACAGATGATGGAAGGGAGCTGCTTGCTGGACGAGAACCCTGGAGCTGCCGGATCCGTGGTGGTGCCCGTGGTGCTCATGGTGCTCGTGATGGACGGGGACAGGAATGTGAATGTGGTGCTCCTCGTGTTTGTGGTGGTGGCGAAGGAGTTTGGCGAGGAGGCCAGCTGCTAGGAGCACTGCCAGTCCGTTGTCGTTGTTTTGATGGTGCATGGCTTCCACCAAGGGACAGATGAGGTGGCAGGAGAGGACCAGGGTGGCCAGGAGGACGGAGTGGAGCTTGGTGGCTTGCATTGTTGGGTGGCTGCTGTGGGGAAGAGAGGGTTAGTGGGTTGGATTTGGTGGTGGGGCATAATGAAAATGATAGTTGGAATTGATGGTAGCAAGTTTAATAGCAGTGGATGAAGTGAACTCTTGGCAGTGGATTGTTGGTGGCTAGTTGGGAAGATAAAGTTGGTTTGGTTGATTGTGGTTTAATTTAGTGTTGGACGCAATAGAAATTAGGGAGGTCAAATCCTCGAGTAGTTCACCCTTCTGTATATGCATTTGTAGTTTTCTAATGTGCTTAATGTATTTTATTTTACAGTCAAATTCCGATATACTATTGTTGTATGAATAAAGAGCGTACTTTAAAAAACTGAACTCGGCTGAGCTTTCTTCCACTTTTTTATTTCTTCTTACAAACCTTCTTTTACTGCTTTTAAGTTTTAGGATGCTGTAACTGATGATGTTTCTTTACGTTGTGTAAAATGGTGGGCTGGTGTTTACAACGTTCAAAATAGCGGGAATTTCAATAAATAAATGAATATTAAATATTTTTTACTTATGCCACTTCTACTTTTGAAAAACTAGCCTTGGGGAAGTGAAAATTCTTGACTAGAACACGTATAAAACTCGGTAAGTTTTGTAAACCTCCCTCATATACTAAAGTTATTATCCCTCACTGTTTCTCTCTCTCTTGACTTCTAACACACATTTATATTCCAAATTACAGTTCACTTCTTTTAATGTGATCACGGTTAATGTTATCAATCAGATAATTTTATCAAAATTGATCAGTCCCAATCCTTCCTAATTGGTTCAATGGAAAATGAGCCGTTTTATACCATACAAATTTCGTTTAATAGGTATTATTAAAATTTGATGAAATCCCCTAAAAACCTTTTTTTCCCCTTTGTAAGCCAATTTTATTACATAAACATACAAAATGAGCCATTAATTTATTAGTACTATGTGTTCAATTATCCTATTTTTCCTGAGGAATGTATAATTTGCAAAATACAAACAAGGGGATCGTTTTAAAATCTTCAATTAGGACTACTTAGTTGTAATTTTAATACCAAACTCGATTTACACTGCTTGAAACTTTTATCAATTGGATATTGTTATCATTTCATTCTTGGACAAAAGTGATCACATTAAGCGGAGTCGACTGTATTTTCTTAGTCAACTTTAAATACTTATATATTATTCTCCTGTATTATTGAAGAATAAATAAAGATTACTAGGATATCAATACTAAAGAAGTTTTAAATAGAGCAATGCATTGTTGAATGGAATATAGTTTTGGCTGTCGTTGTACAATAACCATTATGAAACGATCCTGATTCAATTCTTTGATGAGACAAATACTTTCTCGGGAATGAAACGTGTTGACGTCACAGAAAACTGTCACACCCCATTGAATCCCGGATAAATGATTAAGTTCTTTTTGGTTCGTTGGCCTCCGCCGAGGAAAAGCAGCCTGCACGAATATAAGGCGCAGGACAGATACTACTAAACTCATTTGGATGGCTTCCCTCAGTGAAATCGAATCGATGCCAACTAACTCAACATAATTATGCTTCGAACTTTTTTGAAACTGGACGTCATGAAGGAAAAAAACCGCACCTGATTGGTCAGGAATTTTAACGATTTTGAAGTCGTTTGTAGCCGAGAGATAATTATACTAATTCAGTTTTGGAACAATAGTTGACTTTCAGTTTTGAAGTTTTGTCTCAAAGATATTTCCATTTTGAGAGTGACTGACCCGATGGGGCATTTGAATGGATTTATAATTAACCATACGCAAAAAAATTGAGGAAATTGTTTTAGAATAGAACAGAGCAAAGTTTTAATTTATAATATAGTTCATAGTGTAATTTTTAAAGATGGAAATTACAAATTGTGTATATACATTGATGAGATAAAGTTAAAACATTGAAGAATAAAAAGTAGTGTTAATCGTGGAAGGCTAAAGTAAATAATCTTTTAATGAAGTGGAACGAATTCGTTTTTTAGTGATAAAAAGGGAACAGTTTTGATATGGGAGTCGTTAAGTCATTGAGTCCGTTTTAGAGTCAAAAGTTGACTTAGGAGGGTCTGATAATCCTTATCTTTTAATTTAAACAACATCATATTAAAGAGTTTGTATCAGAGTGCTCGGAAAGGATTGAATCAATTATTATCAATTTAAAACAAACAAAGAATTCTTCTTGAATTGATAATGACCAACCTTGTTGGGCTCCATGCCTGTTGTTGGTCATTACTCTGTGTATTTGAATTTGTTCTATGGAAAATATATTAATTAGTAATTATTAGCATACATTAATTATGCTTATTCTATGATATAAGTGTCCTGCTGAACAAAATTTGGAATAAAAAAAAAAAGGAATTGCAAATAATTCGAAGACATTTAGGGCAGCTTGGTTGTCACTCCTAGATGATAAGCCGGGGCAGACCACCAACCTTGCAACCTTCACTAATTACACAATATCAAAATCACGTATAAGTTTTTTTGATTTAATTTTAATGGAACGAAAATTTCAGGAATTTTTATTTGAGTAAAAAATGTTACTTTAAAATAGTAAATAATGCTTATATCATTAAGGTTACATTACATAAAAAAAATCCTCAGAGCTTACGCTTCATAATTGAGTTCAGTGGGGTAATTCAAAGTCCGTGGCAATCCCCGGATTCTCACATATCCTAAACCGGCACTCCGCTCCACCTAAAGCAAAACAGACACGGAACCCAACCAACCTCCCGTTTCTTAGTGATCTATTTTAATCTTCGTCGGCACTCGCATCCTTCCATGCGGAACCAGAGAAAGCTGCTCACCCCTTTCATTCATTAAAATAAAAAAAAAAAATGTTTTTCCCGACATTTTTCTTCCGTGAATGTATTTTGTGGCAGCGGACACAACATTAAAATACGCGACTTCTTGTTTCTTCTACCTTCCTCTAATATGTTTCTGGAATAATAGGTGCTCACAATCGAAATCGCAAACCGCTGCGTGTATTGAATTGCAGTTGATTATTTCCTACCTTACGTCTTCCTCTGTCAACATCTCGTTACTTCTCTAGTTGTAACAACTATAATCACAATCCGCAGCGTGTATTGAATTATGGTTAATCCCTCACCTAATAGCCTCATATTTCCCTGACAGCATCTACGTAAGGAATAATTTCTCGTTGAAGAGAAATAAATTTATTGCCAATTTGATTGCCGAGTTCAAATTTCAAACTAGTTAAATTAGGAAAATATTTCCAAGAGATTTGGAAAGTATGGAAAATTTTAGCCCAGTTTCATGTAAAACTCATTGATTTTTTCTTGTTTTTATGAAGAATTTATTTTATATTTTCGATTAATCAGTCAGCAAACTTGTTGGGATAGCAAACAAACCCATAAATCTTATTTCCAGTGCCTATGGGGATGCATTGGGGAAGATATTAGAAAGGGGATGTACTGTAATTCAACACATTCTGCGTGTTGTGAGTTTGGTTGTGAACGGAGTAGACTTCGTTTATTGTATGTGAATGGAGCGGGTGGCTATTTTTTAACATCTTCAGCACGTCGAGAGAATAGTACTGATGGTTTTAATGTGTTTTTTTTTAGCTTCATTCATCGTGTTGGGGCCTTTTGTTTGCAAACCGAGTTCTTTGGATAGGTGTTTTTTTTTTCTTTTTGGGTTTGAGGTTGAGAATGAAAAAAAAAACGGCATTCAGGTGAGATGAAAGAAGGTATTGTAAATATAGAAGTGTGCCACGCAAGTGTAATAACTCAAGTTCAGGTTTGCGGTCAGTGCGATAAAATAAATCATTGTGGTGTTAAGTTTGAAAATTGGGATGTTGGAATTTATTTTGCGTTTAAGACATAATATTCATACTGTCATCTATAAATTTTGTTAGTCATCGACTTGATCGAAAAATAATGAATTTCTCTGTGTTTTTATAATTGAACTTTAATATTTCTTTTTTATTATTTGAAAAACCTAAATAGAATGAACCTTTTCATAGGTTTTAACGGCTCAATGTTTCACAGGATATTGTAAAAAATAAAAACAACCAGCCAGCGATAAAAATTAATTCTTTCTAGAAAATGTGAATCCAATATTTTACACTGCAACGACGAATATTTTAGTTTTAGTGAGGAGAAAAGTTTACATTAAATTATTTTTAAATGTTTCTCCTTCCATTTTTATTTTGGATTTTCTCCATTTACATGTAAAAAATTAAGAGTAAACATGAGAAGGATTTTTAAGAGAATAAGGAATTTGGTAAGTCCCCTGTATTCTACATTTCTTTTTTAGATGCTATGCATCTGCTAGGAAATTAGCAATTAGCTTAAAACATACTTAAACAGTATTATGTCATGAATTTAAAATAGAGTTTCCTTCCTCGAGATTAACATCGATATCTACCGCCTGTATCTATGCGCTTTTATGGTAAGAAAAAAGCTTATTCATTCAAATTATTATACAAGATTTATATATTCGGGTAAAGCAATAAGATAAAACCATCAAATGTGTATTAGTTTTTATCTATTCCTTAAACAAACTGAAAAACTGAATACGAACAAAACCATTATGACATTTGATAGATAAAAAAATGTCGAATCAAAAATCATCACGTAGTTATCCAGCCAGAAGTATACACTGTTATGAAATTATGTCACCTGCAGGAAATCAATTCCTGTGAATAAAAATTCCAAAAATGTCAAATAAAGGGAGAGTAATGCCTCCAGAGAAGAAACACAAACTATCTCAAACATTATATTATTGTTATTTAAAAACTGATTTTTTTCTCATAAGTTAAATTTTTTTTTAAATTATGACAAAATTAAGATAAAAAATATTAAACAATAAGTATGATTTCAGTAAATTTATTCAGCATTTCAAAGTTCTTTAAATTTAAAATTAAAAATTTCAAGCAATTTTACTTCTTTATCGAAATATTCAAACATCATTTAATTAAAATAAATTTCACAATCGTTCAGTTTTGTTATGTGTTTAAAAACCTTATCAAAACTATTAGTACACTACCTACTTAACAATACTAAAATGATGTTTTCAATCCTATTTTGAGACGTTAAAGGATATTCATTGTACTAATTTAAATGATCGCTGAAGCGTAAAATATTAAAAAAAGGAAAAAAATTCCTAAGATAATTATTAACTAAAACTAGGTTTTTGAAAAAATAAAGCCTTCATAATCAATTTTTCATTTATGCATTTTGTTTTCTATTAGCTCAACATCGTATGACATAAATGCGTTTAGAAAAGATAATATCGCAGTAATTGTGTGTGTTCCATGTCATCATAAAAAATAGGAAAAGACATTTTTGAAATTGTAAACCTTTGATGTGTGTAATTTAAGTTACTATTATTATTTAGATGCAAACTGATTACTGGTATGCATTTAACATTCAAAAGGTGGGGTTTTCACAACCTTCATTTCCTTCTTTCAGTTTTTCCTTTTTAAGTCTTTATCATGTATTTTATTGTGGTATACGTATTGATATACGAATATTACCTTTTGTATGGGAAATATAGAATTTTGGAATTTATGATGGCATAGTTTATTCACCCCTTACTTTACTTTAATCACTTGCCTTTAAAATTGTCATTCTTTGAGCAACAATTTGATTTGTTTCATATTCTGGATTTTAAAAACTTTTTCATGAGAAATGAAATCTCAGCTTCTGTTACCGATAATTCGCATATTTATTCATATATTATATACGCATATTTATATACGCATTGATATTTTCTTGGGAATTTAACTGCTTTATAGAATTCGAAATAAAGTTTCTATAAAAGACAAACTAAAAGAAGCGAAAAATGAATTACTAAAGGAAAGAACAAATATAAATAAGTTGAGTAATAATTATGAGTGTATAAATAAGATTCTTTACATTTCATGTTTGAAACATGGTAATAAAGAAGTTCAAATTTCCTTTGTTTAAAAATGTTTATCAGCACATAGTTTTAAAACAAAGAATCTTAATTTATAATGATTCTAGCAATAACTTGCTGAACAAAAATGTCAAAAGATTTTTAACCCTCACATGGATAAAGTTAAATTGCCTAAAGAAAAAATGAGTATATAGTAATGTTATTCTGTTTATTCTAATAGTAATACAGCAAATTATTGTCATTAAGCAAGAAAAGTCAGCAATTTTATCAAACTTAATATTAATTATGCAGAACTAAAAAATTATTAAAAATATTTAAACCGTTCAATATTTCATCGGACGTTTGTGCCTTAATTTTAAAAAAATCATAACTTTTAATGGTGCTGATTATATTAACTATTATTTTAATTATATATTACTGCGTTCTTAAAATAATTTTATGGACAACCGCAATTTTATAATAGACTATTGTGCCTTAATTTTTACATGTTTTCTCAATGAAGTTATTTTGAACTGAAAACAATAAATACTTACCAAATGAAAACACACCCTAGAATAGTTAACATAAATATAATTAAGAGTAATAAATAGAAAAATATATTGAAAAACTTGAGGGTATTTTTTTTTACGTTAGACTAATAGGATGTATGTAGTTAAAACAAATATTTCTCATAGTTACCCACTAACCAAAAATATTACAATTGAACCTGGATAACTGGAATCGCCAGGGACTGATATTTCCATTCCACTTATCTGGGCATGATTCCAGGTATTTATTTCTAGATTGTTATTTTGGAATATTCCATTGAACCAGTCTTTTTCCACATCGTGGTTTGGTAGCTAGTTATTTTTTAAATGAATATTAAAACTCAAGTATAAAAATTTATATTATACTAAATTTTAAATATTATCGTTATTGAATCTCAAAACTGGAAAACTTTCTGAAATCTCTTTTTATGATAGTTTTAATAATTTTAAACTTCGTAAACTTTTTTTAACCGTTTAATATATGAGAGAACCGTATGTGAGAAATACTACTTTTAAGGGTGAAAAATGTATCTTCACGATCAAAAATAGTATTTTTCTCACATATTCACAATTAATTCAATTCGTAACCAAACCATTACTATTATGTTCCTTATGTTTCACTTTACGACTGTTTTCGAAATTATGTCCGTTTCTGGCGTAAAACCCCAAATCAACAACAAATCCCACAGAAACCCCTCTTTTTTCCTAACTTTTTCTCTTCCAAAGCAATAAAAAAGCAGTTACCTCTTCGAAAGACACTCAAACCGGAGGTGTGGAACTATAGGAAGGATGGTGATTACTGATAAACGAAAGTGGAAGTGAACCTTTATATATGAGCACACATTTTCCATTTCCCACTTTCCCTTTCATTGGAAGCTGTCATTCCGCAGGATGGGGGAAAAGGTTCCCCTTAATCGTTTTGCGTATTCGTACAGGAAGGAATTAAGCCTCTTGATTTGGTAATGGGAATCGTATGGCTTCCTACAATGGGAAGGAGCCTCTAATGTAAGCATAGATTTCCTAAGGAAGTGTGAATCTTGCTTCGGGGGTAGTCTTTTGGGGGATGTTATCGGAAGTTGGGGATTATTTTGGGGATCGTCTCCCGAGGGAGGGATTTAGAAGTTGGAATCGGAAGCTGAAGTAATTTTTAGAGGAAAATGTCTGTTATTACGTTATTTCGGTAAAGCGTATAAATTAAGAGGGAATGGTAAGAAGAGTTTCATTATATGTTTAATGAAAGGTGTGTAGCGTTTTGAATTGCCTTTATATATTAAGGATTATTATAAGAGACTAAAATGTTAGTTTAACTATAATTTGAAAAGATTTTTCCGGATTCCATAAAAGAATTAATATATGGTTCTATAAAAAAATGTTTAGCCTTTACATTGTCATGGGAAACTCGCAAATTAAAATTTTTCTAATACACCATTATATAACCTATACTTTTGTTTTAACTATATTTTTTAGATCCTATGTTTATGAATTAATAACGTATACGGGTCATTCCACGTCAAATCAACACACTTTTTGGCATGACCATCTCGGATTTTCTTGAAATTTGGTACATATGTTCTACTTATAGAAACTCGGAAAAGTACCAACTTTCATCAAAAAATATTAATTGGTTCTGGAATTACAGGTTCGCAAAGTGGTCAAAAATGGGCCAAAAACGGACCAACATAAGTTCTTTAAATTGCTCTAGAGGATCTTCTAATTGGGTTATACAAATGAAGTTGGTGTCATTTTAAAGTATTTTAAATGTTCTTTTTAATGGTGTAAAATGTGGTATAAAATTTTGAAGAACAATACATTTTACAAAACAAAATAGAATTAAAAGTTTGATTTCTATCAAATGTACCACTTTTAAAATTTTGAAAAAAATTCCAGGAATAGTCAATATTATTCTAAATAATCTGGTAAAATTAAAGGATGGGACAAAAACGGGATCAGTGTCAAAAACTAATTAAACCAAAGTTCGATTTTTAAAACTAATTTTTTTCATTAATTGGATGTGAATTGAGTTGTATTTGACTGCTGTTGACAATTAGGGTCCCTGCACAAACTTGGTGTAGCCCGGGCTACATATTTACTTTATGTGCATTGTTACAATACAATGGCCTGAATTAGCATACAGATTGTAAATATGAAGCCCGGGGTACACCAAGTTTGTGCAGGGACCCTAATTGTCAACAGCAGTCAAATACAACTCAATTCACATCCAATTAATAAAAAAAAATAGTTTTAAAAATTTTTGAGGGGATATAAGAAAATTCGAACTTTGGTTTAATTAGTTTTTGACACTGATCCCTTTTTTGTCCCATCTTTTAATTTTACCAAATTATTTAGAATAATATTGACTATTCCTGGAATTTTTTTCAAAATTTTAAAAGTGGTACATTTGATAGAAATCAAACTTTTAATTCTATTTTGTTTTGTAAAATGTATTGTTCTTCAAAATTTTATAGCACATTTTACACCATTAAAAAGAACATTTAAAATACTTTAAAATGACACCACCTTCATTTGTATAACCCAATTAGAAGATCCTCTAGAGCAACTTAAAGAACTTATGTTGGTCCGTTTTTGGCCCATTTTCGACCACTTTGCGCACCTGTAATCCCAGAACCAATTAATATTTTTTGATGAAAGTTGGTACTTTTATGAGTTTCTATAAGTAGAACATATGTACCAAATTTCAAGAAAATCCGAGATGGTCATGCCAAAAAGTGTGTTGATTTGACGTGGAATGACGCATACCTTATTTATATTTAAATATACTGAGTAGTTTCTAAAAGTTTCAACTCAATCATTCAAAAGTACTTAATTTCTCACAAATAACCATTTATTTTTTTTAAAAGAGGAAGTTAAAACGCTTTGAGGGAATAACTTTACACGAGGATATTTCATTTTCCTGAGTAGTAATAGATTAATTTAATTGATGAGGTTGAAACTCTTCTGAGATTCTAAATCTGATGAAGATTTAACATTTCCTGCATCTCAAATTATTTACTGTCGGTTAACTGAATCTGTAAATAAATCGAAAGATGAAAAACACGCTTCAGTCATTTCATTTCTGATCACGAAACGCACCCGAAGAGTGTTTAATCACATGCAATGACATCCTCGGTTACACTCTACTGACTGGATGAATGGAAGACTTTCTTAAATATATTTGTAAGTGACTGTTCTAAACACGTGCGGTAGCTCAATACTTGTGAAGAGTGAGATTTAGTATACTTCATATTTAAATATAAAAATACATTGAGGTATCTATAGTATCAGTAATCAAACCTTGACCTCAGTACTAATATATTAATTGTCCTATATCTCAAAATAAAAAACCATAATGACGATTTATTCTGAATCACATATTGGAACATATGTGAAACTTTACAGGGTTTCTCGTAAGTCTTGTTTTAAATTTTTTAACTATATACTATACAGCTGGCATAAAATGCACTCTTGAACATTGGCGTTCCAAAGTTCATAGTGTAATGCAGGGCTAATAGGACACCCTTTAAAAACCATACCCGATTTCCCCGTCTAGAGAAAGCAGACTAAATTTATAATTAAAAGACAAGAAATAAGAAAATCCAATATTCCATTATCTACTCTTTGTTTTAAAGTACTAAAATAAAAATAGATCACATTCTTGTTTCGTGGTCAGGAAATTTAAGGTCTTTATTTAGTGCGTCGGGGCTATCCCACAAGAAATAGTTATATTTAAGCCTCTAAAAATATAGTTACGCATTTAGGAACGTATTGGAATACTGGATGGATTCGACACTTCAAAAATCTCTGGGGAGGAAACTCCTTTCTATGACTCCTGTAAATTCAACTGGTTGCATAAGTGTTTCTACTGAAACTGGAAGTACAGTACAAGTAGTAGTACAACAAACAGGGAAAATCTACAGCAAATAACTTTTCCTATTTTTAACCACTTCTATAAAATCCATGTTGAGAATGTAAATTATTGAAGCTAACACTTTTTTGTACTTATTTATTCGAACCTTAAAATTAAAATCGAAATATATTTATATTTAAACTGAAAAAACTATAAAAATCAAAATCCTTTTAGTTTCTTTAAGAAAAATTGATAGAAAGATATGAATATTTTTTTCTTTTAAATTGCATAATTTTGTAACAGAATGAATCTTTTCATTTTTTAAATTAAAAAAGAAAATTACCTTATTTCCAACCCTAATAACTGTTAGAAAAAAATGCGACAAATATTTTAATAAATAGCTCAAAACATAATATATCCTGTTAAAAGTATCAACATGTAGGTGTTTAACATTTTTAATTTTAAATAGGTTTAAATATTGTTTACATTTCTAAAATTAAAATATTTATTCAGAGTTTAAAGATTAATAGGGAGGTAGAGTGAAGATATCGTTAAGAGTTAAAGGTGATTCATGCTTTATCTTCATATTAAAAGTAAGATTCACACATTTCTCTATAAATCTGACAAGCATTAAGAAATTGAACTATTAATCACAAAAAATCAGTAAAACTATTTCCCATGAAAAAGGATTATAAGTCTCCCTTATACACACAGAATTTCCCATCTCTTGAAGTCTTCTTTAATCATCAAAAGATTAAAAAACAAACCTACTCATTACTCAGCATTTCAAAACCTAATCCTCAATATTCCCCTCCCAAATCTATAAGGCATTCCAAACATATTTTTCCGCGAGCATTTGAACACGATACCCGAATTCGTAACAACCCCTCTTACATGGCTGCCTCGATATTAAAACTTAATCGGTTCTCACGCTTCAGAATGAGGCTAACAAAACGGCGCTAAACTGTGATGCGGGAACGTCATAAAATTGCGTCCTGGTGATTTAGATCAGTTGAATCATTTTATGTTATGTTTGTTATGTTTTAAGTTTTTGTGTTTTAGTAAATTCCCTGTGGTTGAGGAATATCAAGTGTTTGGAAATTCATTAATTCTCAAGGACTAAAGTGTTTATCACTCAAAGTATCAAAATTAATTTTTTAGGAGGCAAAAGGTTTTGTAGGTTGTAGTATACTTACCTAGGAAGGGTTTCTAGAATCCACAGCCAAATATTTTGAAACGTTTTAAAATCTTAATGGGCTTTTTTATAACCTTAATAGCTCAGTTTTCAGGTTCAAATAAACAAAACAAGTTTTTCGAATAAAGATAAAGAAAATATATTTTCTGGATTCAACAAACTTATTATTTTTAAATTAATAGCATACTTAAAATGTCTTACCTTCACTTTTAATCAATAATATTTCTATAGGAAAAGAGTATCTCATCAAATTAGAAAGATAGCTTTTTTTCTTAAACCTCCCTAGTATTAAAGTAAACTTTCATCTGTAGTTCAATTTTTAGACTATGATTAAAGCGAAAACATTGAATCTTTCTGGAAATTATTTTTTTCCAAGGCAAAATTTCTAATTCTTATTGTTTTCAATAACTCTTAGAAGTTTAACTACTTTTTCAAATCATGGAACACCTAAAAGCAATGCAATGGCCTCGAAAATTAGAAGTTTTCCTTCATGTCAAAAAATGAACGGGATCCCTATTTTAAGATTTTAATTTAAAATTTCCAAAGGTTTTGCCCCTGCCACCACTGCTAAAAGAATATTTTTTTCTGAACTAAGTCTATTAAACTGTGACGAACTCAATGGAAGATCCCTAAATCACAAGGCGAGAACATGATAACCTTTAACGTTAGTCCCTCCGGGGCGGATTAGATGCTGATCATCTGAAGCGATCTTCTTCAGTGGTCTCACAGAGCTGATCCCTATTTCCCTGGATCAGTGAGGAGGGATCCTTTCGGTGTCCTTGACGTATTCTGGATTAAATGATGAAAGTATTTCGGTGCTACTGGGTGTCATATTAAAAGGGTTAAGTCTCGTGTGATTGTTTTTTTTTCTTCTGGTAAATCGAATAAGGGTTGGGAGAGTTAATTTAGGTCAGTAGATTTAATGTATGTTGGAGTGTTTGAAGCATAAGAAAGCTCCGTAAGCCTTGAATTTGGTAGGAAGAATTATGTATTAATGGATTTATTTGATTAAGTTGAATATTTTAAAGACTGTAAAATTTAAGAAGTTTTGTAAAAAATCATATATTGATTTAGTTTTTAACGATATTTTAAAATTTATTTGACTTGGTTCACTTTTAAGTTTAAGAAGAACAAACGAAAAATATATATGCACATGAATTTATTAAAAGCCATACGGCGTTTCGGGGATTCCTTGGATCCCCTTTGTCAATCAATTGTTTCAATTCAATTGACAATCAATTTCAATTGACAAAGGGGATCCAAGGAATCCCCGAAACGCCGTATGGCTTTTAATAAATTCATGTGCATATATATTTTTCGTTTGTCATTGACAAAGGGGATCCAAGGAATCCCCGAAACGCCGTATGGCTTTTAATAAATTCATGTGCATATATATTTTTCGTTTGTTCTTCTTAAACTTATAAGTTTTTGCACAGACTGTGGCCCTTTCGTCGTTGGTTCACTTTTGTTTACTATTTTGTAATTTTTGCTGTTTGCCCAAAATAAGCAATAACAAAATAAAAATCTAGTACGAATGTGTTGCAGAAGTTTCTTCGTTGTTATTCTTCATATTTTAGAAGATTCTGAATGAAGTTAAAATAGTTTTTTTTTTTACTTATATGAATTAACCTTTTACATAATTTTAATGTGTTTTTTTGTTTAAGAAAATAAAAACTATTTCGTGGTTATATGAAAGTGGGGTAGTCAAAGTTGAAATATGGGTTTATAGAGTTCTTAAAAACATAAAAGGAAAACACAATCACATTTTTAAAAGGAGAATTTAATAAAAATATGTTTTATGCAACTTTTATTTTCCTTCAATCCTTAAATTACATTAAACATATCAATTCATAAAAAATCTGTTGATATGGAAAATATAAATAATCGTGTATACGCTTATTTTTAAATAACTTGTAGCATATAAGTTTTATACAAGCTCATAAGGTGATCTAGTAATATCTTTTGTCAAAATTTTATTATTCCACCAAATTTTTTTTCCCAAAGCTATTTTATTTACTAATATTGTTAGGTAAATTCACAGTAATTTTTTTAAAAAGTTAATTATTTTGATTTAATAATCTGAACATTGCAAAAAGAAAGTTTCTAACTCCAAATAAACTCTATCCCTGAAATTTTTAACACTGTCTCTCTAATGAATTTTACCCAGATTAACTATCACATTTTATTTTTTTTTCATTATAAATTGGGGATAAGACACTTAGTAAATGCTTTATTTTCAGTCTGTTAATTAAGATGATAAATACAAAATAACTTTAAATCATTATTAACTTTTTATTTCTTTTTTCTATCACTAATTAGAATGCATACAACCACTCTAAAATACTAAAAAACATGAATCCTAAAACAAATTTATTACAGTAAACGTAAATTGACATTAAATTAAGTTAATTGACTGGTCTAATTGATGTTCAATGACGCTCTTTTTTAAAATATTGTGATAAGTGCAAATAGTGATTTGTTTCTGATTATGTGATTTGATAGGGTTTTTTTTGTGTAAATATGTCATGTTGTTTTTTTTTGTGTGTAAATAATTTTCCATTTAGCATAAATAGAAATACGTGAAAGATAACTGTGTAACATCCTTTAGTGTATTGTACTCTTAAAATTTTGTGAAAAAAGGAAGTTTGCTAAGTAATGGGTCCAAAATTTTACATATAGTTATATCCTTTAATGTATTTTGATTTTAAGAATTATATTCATAACGATGTCACTCATACAGTATAATATATTATTGATATAAATTCATAAGTCGCTATCAGTAGAATTTGATTAAAATGTTTTGTTGAGAATTTTTGAAAAAAAAAAAATAATGTACTCATTAATATTCAGATCCTTAAAAACAAATTTTACTTACATCGTTAAAAAAATTTAAAGGTTTGATGTTATTTTTAAGGGATGCATATCTTTTGTATATTTCAATCTAGGTAAGTTCTTCGTCTTTAACTCATATTGTGTCTCTCACAATTCGTTTATTTCTCGAAAAGTGCCAAAATTCTATAATTTATTTAAAGTAAAGACCATACTGATACATATAATTATTTTAACTCTGCATAGAATTTGATTTCTCTTTTGGTCATTGAGTATAAACCTAAACTCTAATGAATTTAAAAATAACAAATTATAATAGTTTTCTTATTCTGTAAGTATTTGAAGAATTATTTTTCGATAAATTACATAAAACTATAACTGCGTTGTTATTTGAAAATTAAGAAATTCATAGGAATTTTCATGTTAAAATCCTTTGGTTGTCAGAATTGGTTTTGTATACAGGTAATATAAATCTTATTTTCATCTCATCATAAATCTTATTATTAAAAATATATTAGTACCTTCTAAAAATCATTTATATACAAAAAGGTTTTGTTTTCTATTTATTTTATAACTTCATTTAAATAACATTAATACCTTAAATATTATTTATATAAAAAACTACTAAATTATTTCATTAAACTTTAATACCAAAGAACTTATTTCACATTCATTCTTTCTTTCTTTCTTCTTAATTTGAATATTTTATGAAACATCTTTACTATGTAAAAATAAGAAATTATGTGATAAGAAATGAAAGAGATCTTAACAGCCGCAAATGCATTAAAATATTTTTGGAGCCAAAAGTTATACCCTATCTTTGAAGCATTCCTGAAGCTGTATTTCCACAGGACAAACCCCGGACACATACTTTTTGGAATATTCCAAACTTCTATTAAATCCAACAAAGGCAGTTTCTCTCTTGGCAAACTTCTACACTCAATATTTCACCTATGGAGCTTTACTGAAATTTTGCTGGTTAGTCCTCAAGCTCAAAATGCTTGTTCTGTTGCCAACATTGGCAAACTTTGGGTTTGTATTGAAAATCTCCTCTTTAGGCAAAAAGGCAATCTGTTTGGTTCAATGATGTGTCGTATAGAGGCTCTCATTGCTGCACGTATGGACTACATAAAACACTGATTTTCGATATTTAATTTTGCGCCTTTGTTCTGATATTATTTTTTAATTTATTTGCATCTACAAAGGTAACCAGCTGTGTAAATTTAATCAAAATCGTTCCATATTATATTATTATAATGGTGGTAGAATTAAAAGGATTGATTTCATGGAAACTCTATCTATGATTTACCTAAGATCTGAATTCGTAAGTCAAATGAGAGAAAAGGTCAAAGTGTGAAATTCATTTATTATGATGAAATACATATATATTTGTACATAATATTCAGGCTAAAATATCATTGAATACAGATGATAAAAATAATACTAAGTAGGGTGGTCTAGTATGAAGAAGAGAGAAATGAAAATAATGATATGCATGTGATGATGAAGAAAAAATCCTAATACTACTGATATACAAAGATATGTACAATATTTACAAAAGAAGTTTGAGCGTATATAGTTGGGGGAAGAGCCTTGAAGGGACATTTTAACTGAGCTAGTTTCAAAAGGAATAGAAGCGCGTATATACGTATTCGGTGTATATTCTTTATTGTGTGATTAATGGGGGATGAAAAATGCAGAAAATTCTAAATGAAATTGAGCAAACTTTCAGCTTAGGGAGCTGTTTTTGTATCGTGTATTAGAGAATAACTATCATTGATATTATCATGACAGTTAGTGTACACCAAAATTTTCTCTGTTGAGAAAAAGAGGCAATCAGAGTAGTGGGGGAGATATCACGATATCAAACTAAAGGATTATTCCCCCCTTCCTTTTGTGTAAGGACAACTTAAGAATGTATGTCAAACACCTCTAATTCGGACCATGATTACGTATGTGAATAGTTGTCTCGTTTTAGAACCAAAGTGGGGATATTCCAAAGGTTCAGGAGGAACTAAATATTCACTTATACAATGGATGCAACTCTCCATAAAGGTAATGGAGAAGGCTTTACAGAATATGTTGGGGGCGTGTTTAACGCCCTTGCTAGAACCTAATGGTGGGGCACTGCTGGGGGTCCATAGGCCATTGGCTGAGGCTCAAAGCCCATGTAGGGCATGGGCGGGACTGGGTAGGCGTGGCTAGCGGCAGGGAGGTGTGGGTAGTCGACGGAGGAGGAGAAAGAGGTGGCCGCTCCGGCGTCGTAGGATTGAGCAGAGTACCCGCCCATGGCGGCAGGGGCGTGCATGACCTCCACGTTCCTGGATCCGGAGTGGTGGTGGTGTCCGTGGTGACCGTGGTGGTGATGGTGGTGGTGTCCCTTCTTGTGCAGCAGCTTGGCGAGGATGCCTGCGGCTAGGAGGAGCTCGATGCCGTGGTTGCCACGGTGGTGGTGGCCGTACACCGGGAGGAAGGTGTCGGCGGCCAGCACGATGGCCACGAGCAGAAGGGCGGAGAAGCGCTTGGCGTTCATGGTTCTGCAACGACAAGGGATGGAGTCATTCACCACTCAAACGTTTAACGGATTCAAATCCAGAATGTAAGCCGAGTGAAGCAGAGGACCCTCGCTTGTAGCTTTAGATTTTACAAGAATAGCAAATATGAAGGGTGTTCGGAATCAGTCGTTGTCCGGTATTATTCATTCTCGAGTGTTATACCACTACTCCCTAATAGGTTTAGAAACTCAATAAAGAAGTAATTAAGTAATATGGACATGTTCAAAAGGTAAATGAATCCTTTTGTGATTTACACTCTTCTGCGCTCCCAGTAATCCTTAAATCATGGTATAAAATGTTGCATACATTAGACCTTAAACAAATACAGTTTGACATTCCTTTATAGGTTCAGTTTCAGTCTTTCCCCTTAAAATAAGTGGTTTAACTCATTTTGAGACCTTTTGGGTTACAACACTCAAAGAGGATTGCTCCTTGTAAGTCCCAGAATTTTCAAGGTAAAAAACAGTGTATATGTAAAAGTACAAATATCGGGGAGAAGGGATGTACCCCAAAACATCTCCTGTCGAATATGGCCCTGGAGTTCTTTTACCCTTTTAGGGTTTTTTAGATAGCAGTCAGAAACAATTTGTCCCAGTTCATAAAGCTCATCATAAGTATAAAATATTTAAATATTCCTCTATTAGCAGTGAATGAAGCAGTACTTCGTTGAAGCACTCCTTAAATAAATGCCATTCAAAAATTAGTGGACAGCATATATCATTGAGGGCATTGAGGGTGTATGTAACACATCTCCTTCATACTTCTCTAACCGAGATATCTGCTTTACAGGTTGCAGGTTGAAGCCACTCTAAACAAAATCTCTCTTTTGTGTTACTTCACCCATTTTTTTAAACGGGTTGAGTGATCTTCACTGAGGAATCTCACATTTGCATAGGAAATCGGAGGAAAGAAGAGTGAAACGACAATTTACACTTTTAATTTTGGATGAATCCTCCAAGATGAAGATCAAAAATGAAAAGTCTAAATGAGCTGTTACTTTTGTTAAATCAATGAATGATCATCCATTGAACATTTTAGAAACCGTAACGATTTTCCTTACTTACTGTTTGAACATCTGTAATTATTTTTCTAACTTATCTGATAACATTAAAATGTTTAGTAATAAAAAAAATATCTCTATTAAGTAGTATCATAATGTAATATTAGGTAATATTAGTATATAAATGTGATTAATTCACTACATGGAATACCTTAAATCTCTTTTTCAATACTACTTTTGAAATACAAATTCGACAACATTTTAATTTGTCTTTCATTTTTTTTTTGTAATTTCTGCATTATGCAAGTTTCTATGTTAAATTAGTTTTAAACCACATGTAGTATCTTAAACTGGTCACATTCTTTAACTTCATCAGTTTGGACCTTATTAGCTAAATTCCTTTCCCTGTAAACAAATTCAATGCTTGGTCAAAGCTTTTTTACAAAATTATATTTGTTTTAAAATGTGAAGCTAAATTTTTAATTTTGTATTACTTTTTAATTTGTGTCATAAAACATATATATTTAACTTAAGATAAGTATCATAAAGTTTGATTTGAAACATATTTAATTGTTATAAAATATTATTAAATAATATAAGTTTAAAAATAATATTCAGTATTTAAAATAAGAAATAAGTTGAATTATAAGTATTATTTTCTTAAATTATTTTTACTATGTAAAATTAAAAATGAACAAATTATTTAACACTCTTAGATACATTGATAAATATATTAATTAGCAATAACGTATAAAATAAAATTATACATGAATTATCTCTCTGAATTATAGATATTAAAAGAAAACATAATGGTCAAAATACATAAAATCTTAGTGTTTTCTAAATCCAGATTTAAGGTTTCTACAATTTCAAAAGAAACCTATTAATAGGACGCAGGAAGTTATCTTGAAAACATACGTATTGCTAGTTACATTTTCATGTTAATTATTCTAATTTTTGTTTATTAATAATTTAGAATTTAAAAAACCTATGAGCTTGACTTTTTAAAGGAGTTTCATATGGAAAAAAGTGCATAATTAGAATAAAAACTTAGAAATACTATGAAATTGAAACTGTGAAACTTTAAAAAAAAGTGAAATATAATTAAAACAAATTTTAAAATTATTCATAAAATGTTAAGATGTTGAAAATATTGAGGATTAATTGTGGAAATGGGTTATTTATTATATTTTATAACTATACAAAAACTATAACTATATTTTAAACCAACTAAATAAAATCAAATAAGTATCTACATCAAACAGTTTATAAAAATAACATGTAATTCGTAACTAATTAATTGATTTTAAGAAATTTTTATAAATGCCCATACAATTTTTATAAAATATTTTTACCGTCGAAGCATGAATCGTCATTGTGCATGAAGGGGCATTTTCATTTTTAATTTATAAATGAAAAGAAAGGATTTTTAAAGATTTCAGATCATATAATTTTTAAAATATGTGTGATACAACCAAAACAAAATTCTAAGTTTAACTAATTATAATATTATATCAATGGGGGAAAAGCAGACTTGAGATAGGAAAGTTACAGTTATTAAAATTGAATTACCCTTTTAAAATAATCAAAAAATTACATCTTAAATATTGAAATATTAAAATGTCGTATAAAATCTTGTTATATGTCATTTTTTAAATTTTATAATTATAAAAATCCCTACATAATCTTAAAAATTCTAAATCACATTAACTAAAACCAACTTAGAATTTATAAACACAATAATTTATATAAAGCATATATTAGTACACAGTTGTAATTATTTTCTGAATTAATAAACAAGATAAAAATAAAGTCTATTTACGTCTATTTTCATATACTTTCTCATCCCGTGGACATAAACAAAAGAAATCCCAAACCCAATTTTATCAAATTTATTACTGTAATAATTTTAAACTAACCAAAGATTTTTCAAATTAATTTTGTTATTTACTTTGCCTAATTTGAGAATCATAGCATCCATTATCTTGTGAATAAGCACTGCAAAGCTGCTGTTCCCAACCACCCCTAAACACATTATTCTTTATATTCGTAACAATTCCGATTTTTTTCTCACTGTATATAGCACTCACTCACCTCAGTGTATCCGACAGCTGCGGTATCCGAATCGAAAGTGAATTGTTTGTTTTCCCTCTGCCAGGCTAAATAGAGGTATTTATACCGCCCACCTACGTCACGAGGAAGGTTGAGGGGTGCCCCCCCCGGCCACGTTCCGAACCGCCGCCTCCCCCGTGCGAGGGATTAGGGAGGACTTTCGCTTTCTAGCACCTTTCCCCTTGCCGATTAGAGGGAGGAAAAGGTTTTTTTCGTGGTGTTTCCTGCACCGATTTAGAACTGCTTCGCGGTTCGATTGATTATGGCGGACCCGAAGTTACTCGAGGTCCATTCCAGGTCTCCGGACGGTGGAAATGTCGGTTCTTGGGTAGAAGCGTCGTTTGTAATCATTTGCCCTTTAAAATGTTGCTAAATTGTTATTCCATCTAAAAATATATGTTAATATATTCCTTAATTTGCTAGATTTAAAACATAAACAAAGGGTTTCCAAATTACATTTGTACATCATACAAGTTATACATATTTTACTTGGATTTTCTAAAAAATCATTGCGGTTCGTGGTTTCACTTTTCACCATTATTATTCAGTGAATCATTGTTTTCTCCATATTAATAAAACCCGTCTTTAAAGTTTAAGAAGAATAATGATTCATACGAAAAAAATAGGTGCAGCAAGGGGTATAAATTCTTTCACTATGGAATCACTCTTGAAAGAAATATGATTAAGATTTTTTGCGAAAATTTAGTAAAAAACTTTCACTTTAGTTTTTTAATGCTCTTATTATAATATTGATCCTGATTTTCCCGGTAGAAAAACACATGAAATGACTTTTCATTAAATGTAAATTTCTTCCTTCTTTACCCTTTTATAATAGTCTCCCTGAACAACAATAACTGTTGTTGTTAATAGATTTCGTTGTTTATGATATTTTGTAATGGAACCGCACCTTTTGGATAAAATAACTTGATATCAGAAAGTCTGCTTGAAAATTTGTGCAGTTGAAGTTCTCAAATTCTCTATTCAGTTGCGAATGCTGCATATAAAATACATTTCCTATTCTTAGATTAAACAAAAAACACTATAAAAATATCTATTGACTTTTAACAATTACAAACTGTCACAAAAATCATAAATCCAAAAATATTTTAAATTTAATTTTACAATGGTTATGGCTAGATATGACATTTTTAATTAAGAGAGAAATTTGTTTGTATTTCACCGAGTATATGCGTGTTAATGTATCAGTAAAGAAATTCTTGGGGGAGTTGTTAATGTCTGGACTATATGATAAAAACAATTTCACTGTTAGGAGAAAAGTTATAACATAACTTAATTTAAGAGATGGAGTAAAACTATTTAAAAACCTCAGCTCAAATTAGTTAAGTATAGGTCTGAAGTAAGTAAATTTTACCTTAAAAAGATTGAGTATTATAATTTTGTTTAATTTCAACCCCCCACCTCATACTCATTCATTTCAATATATCTAGCTATCAGTAATGCAATAATAATTTTTTTGGTTAAAATCATGTTTGATAACATCATGTGTAAATTTTTTTCATTTTGTGTATTACTGTCCAAGAATCTATTTTTCCAAGAATTATTTTTCAAATCTAATTTAGACATACATTTTAAGACCCTTCTTTAAAATATGAATTCCACATCTAATTTATTTTGAGAACATATTAATAGTAATATATTTGCATAAAATTTATGTTTTTTATATTCTTTGCAAAAATTAAATTACTTCCTTAAATTTTTTAGGTGAACTGAATCTAAATACGTTCTTGAGATGGCATATATCTCGTGCTCGTATACTAATGATGTCCGTTGTTGAAAATGCTTTCTTAAAGGATATAAGTCACTAGGAAGAAGACTCGCATGGCTGATTTCAGTTTTTAGTTACAACAGAAATCTTTGTTTTTTTTTAAAAATATGCTTCATATTTCTTCTTTAAATTCCTGTTACTAAATAAATTTAATCTTCTCCTTCGTCTGATAGTATTGGTAGTATTACTAAGTAACAGGAAATGTGATTTTACTTCAATGATTAAGGTAAACTAATATTAATATGAATTTATTTCTTAATCATATAGTACATGTGTATAATATAACCTACTATACAAATTCTACATACATATTTACAATAGAATAATATAATAAACATTATAGAAAAATTATACAGAGATAGACTTGGAATATGATAAGGCACTTATCAAAATACTACTCAATACAAATGAACTCAATGAAAAATGATTTGAAGTTTTGAAAAAGAAGACTAAGATCATGTTTCACCATGACCTTTCATATAACTTTAAAAAATGTAGTGAAGTAGTTTACAAATGGGGTATCGAGCGGAATCTGGAAAACATTTATAAGGTTAGAAGAGTTAACCGTCGCTTCCCCTGCGTGTTTAAACGTTTGCCCTCGTTTTCTCAAGCCTTAATTTAGACGCAAAACGCTTGAGTAACTGAGTGTGGTCGTCTCGTAAAATGTACACAAAACCGTAGGAAGTATTCAGAAACCAGGAAAAAAATCAAGTTAGATGCATTACCGGTAAAACTTTCTCTCATTTATTCCTGAAAGATAAGATGTTCGCACGGTGGCAAACTGTAATGATTGGAAACGAAATTATCGGAATTCCCACTTCCTGAGATGCATTTGAATGCTTGAGAGAACATCGGAGCATTTTTTTTTTATCAGATTGTGCATTTTCCTGTTTTGTCGCGCATTTTAAGATTAAATAGCTTGATTTCTTTGTGGCGACCACATTAACTACTCAAATGTTCTGAAAATTCAACTGCTGTATAAAGGGGTGAATGAAAAGAACACGATTCTGGGTGAACTTTTGGTATGGTTAGAACCGTTAAGACTTAAAGGTTGATAATCACGATTACCAGAGGGTGTTATACTTAGGATGATGGCACGAGCATACTAGTTGTCGTTAGGGAAAATTAAGGCCTGAATGTTTCTGCCTTTCTAACGGAGCTTCATCTGTATTCTCTTTGAAATGTGCATCTACTGTAAAAAAATAAAAACTATGAACATAAATGCTTACAATTCATAATAATTACAAGCATTTCAGAGCATATGAAAAGCATTTGATATCGACTTTCTTCTCTTAGTGGAAAAAAGAAAGAAAGAATTTTTGGTGCCGAGCATAAAAGATTGACCAATATTTTTAAAATTAATTTTAGTATGTTGTTAGTTGTAGTGACCCCTTGCTAACTTCAAAGGAATCTAAAACCCTGTATCACGATTGATTAAATAAATTTTTTAGGGGTTGTTCGGTCACTAAAACACCATGCCCAAGCAGCACAAACGCTCAAGATTCGTCCAATTTTGTCGTGTATGACCAAATTTCGTTTACTTCTAGTTGCAGTTACGTAAACTTGACATAGTTGGTATGAGTTGTGCTACTAGGGTGGTCGAGGTTTAGTCGAATTGCGTACGTACCTTCCATCAGTAGTAGGCAGGTACGTAAGAGGAGGGTGCAGCAGCGTAGTATGGCCCAGCGTAAGCGTAGTCGTAGTAAGCGTTGCTTCCGTGCCCGTGGTGGTCATGGTGACCATGGTGTCCGTGGTGGATGACCTCGTGGTGACCTCCGTGGTGGTGAACGGGAACGGGGATTGGGATGGGGATGGGGTGACTTTGGTGGTGACCGTGGTGGTGTTTGTTCAGGAGTTTGGCGAGGATTCCGGCGGCCAAGAGCATTTCGATGCCAGAGTTACCGCCTCGGTTACCATGGTGATGGGCCAATAGAAAATCACTGGAAAGGAGGAGGAGGCAAATGCAGGAGGAGAGGAATTTCGTGAATGCCATTTTTAGGATCTGAAAATACATTGGATTTTGTGTTTCATTTATTAGTGATTTAAACAGCAATTAAGATTATTTATGCGCCATAGATAAGAGATGTTTTCGTAATTAACAAACCATCTGATGGAAATTTACAGATATATTGATGATTAACATTAGTCTATCGAAATTTTAATGTTTAGCGTCCAAAATTTCTTAGTGATTCGAATAAAGGAGTACATAGTAATAATAATAAGGAATAAACAATGGTTTAGTTCTTAAACACTTACAAAAGTATATACTCCTTTGAATAATTTGAAGATGAATGCGTTGTTTCTTTTCTAAATTAATTTAACTACTCAATACAAATATTTGTCTGGAAATTTTTATTTTATTTATCTTTTATTCTTTAAAAAATCAGAGAGAAACCTGAATTTTGGAAATAAATTTTAGTTAATACCAAAGAACAAACAGTATTAATGGAGAAGTATAAATTTGATTATTTAAAAAAATCTTTGCAAAGACATATGGGAATAATATTAGAATCTCCAATAAGACCTTATGTGATATTGATGTTACGGCTTGTTAATTTCTAAAAGGCCGTTAAACAAAAGACTGAAAGTATGGAATAAGCTTTTGGAAATTCAAAATTAGAGTTGTGAGACCCATAGTGAATTAATTTAAAACTGAATTGAAACTTTTGTAAGCTTTAAGGGATCGTTTGAATAAAATGCCGAGTAGCATTGGTCCCTTTCTAAATTTTTATAATCACATTGAGATGTATTGATTTTTGTGAAAAAAAATTATAGTTCAATGCATTTTAAATTTTGAAGCATTCTTATTTTTTAACTATTTAATTTTTTTGTAATGCAAATAAATATTTAATTAATTTAGTTTTAAATATTGTTTGCATAAAATTGAATTTACGGAAGTGTTGAGGAATTTTATAGTTACAAACTTTAAAAATCTTTAGCCTTTTTAGGCTATGGTTAAAATCGTATTTAATTGTGAGGGAGAATCATGATTCTTCTTCACAATTAAAGAAGTACATGATGAGAAGTCATGTAGTACTTCATAATTAATGAGGTACGTGGCTTCGAGTTACTTCTCAAGGTCAGTTTTAGAAAGTTATAAAGTTATTGTAGAACTTTTCCCTAAAACTCATTTATCCTGAAATTTAATTAATAAACTAGACCCAAAACAACTCAGAAAGAGCCAGATTATTTTAAAAATGTTGATAGATTTTTAAAAACATATGAATAAAACATAAGTAAAAAGTAAATAAATAGTAAATATATAATTAAATAAATTAGTAATACGTAACAAAAATTTAAACGTGGTTTTTCTTAATTGTCCACAAAGATAAGAAGACTGATGTGGAATCAAGAAATAACAAATATAATGCCATAAGACAATTTCCGCGTGCTTTGTATAAAAAGAACAATTTTCGTCCAATCGGAATAAAAAAAACGCTCTGTCAACAGCTGAATAAACCGAATAAACGATAAGAGAACAACAGTTTTTCCATTCCTTCAAACGATACTTGATTCTAATTCTAGACATTAATCTGGCAACGGGAAGACGAGATAGAAGGCGTGGGCGTTGAACTCACTTCACTTTCTCCTAAAAGGAAAAATAACTCCATGAGTTTGTATCATGCAAAAGCGGAGGCTTAAGTCTCAGATATCTGTTTTCATTATCCTGTTACTGGTTGGAACACTTTTGTCTCAAACCAAACTTAACTTATGGAAGACCTTTTCCCGTCGTCCATTTTTTCGCCGAAGAGAGAAGGATATTATTAAAGAGGCGGTGGCAGCGGTTAGTGAACTTGGAACGTGACAGCCAGCATGGATGATGGGGAAAGTTTGTTGCCAGGTTCAGTTTTTAATCTCGGAGTGGGTTGTCGGTTAGATTTACCGAAAGGGAAATGAGTATAAAAACTTGAGTAGAGCGAACGTGAGGACCATTTTTAAACGGGTCCCAAAACAACTCAAGTGCTCCTTCTAATTTGGCTCATATAATATCTTTCATGTGGGTGTACGTAGAGTTTCAATTCGTCGTGGTGAATCAAGATCAAATGTGGATTTAGAATTGAGAATGCCTTAGTTTCTAAGGCACTAAAATGAAAACTACATTCTATAAAACTGCAGGGCCGGTTAAAAAGGGGAACAAACCTGAAAAATGTAGGAGGGCATAGGGTCTGTGCAATGCGGTAGCTGGGAGCGCCCGAGCTTTTTTTTGACTTGGAGTATATTTAATATTCCTTGTAACTGTAAAAGGTCAGCCACTGAGTCAAATAAATAATTTCGTTTAACAACATAGATCTTCGTGTTTTATGTGGAGTTCAGGGGCCAACGCCTCAGGCCTAAGGTTCGTCAATGATTCACAGCCTCATTTTTTGGGGTAACTTTTAAACTTGACAAAAACTATACTTAAGTATTTTTTACTCCTTAAAATGGCCTGACCCCCATTTTCTCACCCATTTCACCCTTTATTCTCACAGTACTTTAACAGGAAGAAAACTATTATTTGGTCTTTAAATACGAACGTTTTTAGTTAATTTTACCTAGGATTGTCATTTTTTCAGAAAGATGTTAGACTATGTGCATATATCGGATGTACACAAACAACTAAAAATATAAAAGGGTGAAAAATTCAGTAAAAATATGGATAAAATTTTAAAGTTCATTTTTAAATTTAGATGCCCGCGTGAAAATTTTGTCAGGAAATTCATGCGTGACCCTGCTGGACTGTTACATCTTATACCTCTTTATACATGGCACAATATCACAAGAGGTTTTTTACAAAATTGCGAAAATCTTACTGTATACACTTTACATCCATTAGATAAATTAATAGACTCGATAAGCTTTATTCATTTAGTCTCAGAATTATTTATCATTAATTTGAAATTAGAATCGATAGTACATATTATGTAGGGAAGATAAGGACTTTCTCCGTACCAAACACAGGTATTTTTTAATGTCCTACTTCTAAAAATTTCTAAATAAACATAAGAAGATAAAATTTAAGATAGAAAGCATATATTATTATTAATGAAAAACAAATACATTAAAATGGATAGTTTCCCAAATTTGAATAATTTATTTAGGTATATTTTTACAGTAATCATAAAAAAAGCTTATAGCTGATTAAAATTTAATTTAAGTCAATTTTAACTTAGATAACTTATAACGGACGTATATTTAAAACTAAATTTTTCAACTACTTGCATACAGTGGTGTTTATAGACCAAATAGAGGTGTTGGCAAAGGCTAGGTCTCCTTATTTATTATTTTATGTTAAGTCCCTATACTTTTGTAAAAAGGCATTAAACGTTAATCCAAAAGAAGAAATTTTTTAATAAAAAAAAGAGGGGGATATACAAGAGACCTCGCGTATCAGAGGTCTTTAAATCTTAAAAATTAGTTTCCTAAAAAACTCCCCTTGGACGTGGGGAGTGGTGGAAAACGTGACCCTTGGGTGACAGATGCCGATGGAGATGCCTAGCTACACGGTGTCACAAATTTATTTTCTTTAAAAAAAAAACTATGAAGTACAACTTGAATTACTTCCTACAATATACATAACATAATATTGACAAGTTTATACAAGGATTGACAGATGAATATTAAGTTCTATTTTAAAAAACACACTAAACGAATAAAAATGCTACCCTTATTTTAATTTTAACGAGATTAAAGTTGCAATAATAGCCCAGTAATTTTAGGAGAAAAAAAGGGTCGATAGCTAAATAATTTATAATTAGCTGAAAATATCAGGATAAGCTCTCTATGATGTGTACAACCCGCCCTGAAAAGTCCCCAAAGATCCTCCGTCGGCGTCATTCCAAAATGGCGGATCAAAGATGGCCGCCCAGCATTTTTGCCGATATTTTCGCTCATATCTAAGTCAAAAATTAATATTTTTTAGTTCTGTAAACGGATTTATACTCAGGATAGATGCCGTTTTCGAATGAAATTTACATTTTTGCGATAAAAATATAATAAATGGTATGTGAAGGGATTTTATTCATGCCAAACTGCAAAATTTTCATTGTTATAATGGTATACAATAGTATACAGTTATATGGCGTGCTTTGCCATATAACTGTATACTATTAAAAAAATCGATCGGAAAAATACGATTGTTTTTAGTAGTCCCATTATTCAGGATTATTTTGAAAAAAAATTTTGAAATCCGCTGAAAATTGTCAGAGATATTCAATTTTTAGTAAAGTGTTGTGGTACGGATGGTATTGGGTAGTAAACGTTAGGAGTGGGTTTCGCACTTGATTAATAATTGTTTTTTTGGCCATTATCTTTAATAGCTTAGTTAATACCGTTGTAACGTAAAGAAATCATTATGGTGCATTAAAATTTTCTTACATAAACATTTAATTATCAAAAAGTTCATTAAAATTAATAAGGTCTTTTGGACCGATTCTATATTTCGGACCCTATAGTATAGAGTCACTGTTTTTTTTTTTTGCGTCCTCAAACAACTATTAGAGAACACAAGTGCTACGACATCTCTAAAATTTAAAACACTCTTGGCCCAATAAAAGATTCAATTCTCTTACTACATGCAGCTTCTGGATGCGATTCCACCTCAGCAATTTTTAGAACAGGGAAATCTTCAGCTTTCAAATTGATAAAGAAAAATCCAAATTAAATGTTTGTGTAAGAAAATTTATGCACCATAATGATTTCTTTACGTTACAACGGTATTAACTAAGCTATTAAAGATAATGGCCAAAAAACAATTATTAATCAAGTGCGAAACCCACTCCAAACGTATACACCCAATACCATCCGTACCACAACACTTTACTAAAAATTGAATATCTCTGTTAATTTTCAGCGGATTTCAAATTTTTTTTTCAAAATAATCCTGAATAATGGGACTACTAAAAACAATCGTATTTTTCCGATCGATTTTTCTAATAGTATACAGTTATATGGCAAAGCACGTCATATAACTGTATACTATTGTATACCATTATAACAATGAAAATTTTGCAGTCTGGCATGAATAAAATCCCTTCACACTCCATTTATTATATTTTTATCGCAAAACTGTAAATTTTATTCGAAAACGGCATCTATCCTGAGTATAAATCCGTTTACAGAACTAAAAAATATTAATATTTGACTTAGATATGAGCGAAAATATCAGCAAAAATGCTAGCCGGCCATCTTTGATCCGCCATTTTGGAATGACGCCGACGGAGGATCTTTGGGGACTTTTCAGGGTGGGTTGTACACATCATAGAGAGCTTATCCTGAAATTTTCAGCTAATTATAAATTATTTACCTACCAAACCCTAAAATTACTGGGCTATAAGCTTAAGCAAGATTTTAGCAAATTAAAACTGTAAAAATATCTTGCTGGTAGTGTTATTTGATATTTTTAACTTAATCTCAGAGAAAAGAGAAACGCAAATCAATTAGTACTTATGATAGCTAACAGATGGCAGCACCACAATTTGAGAGGAGACGTTTTTGGAGTTGGATCCTAGTTCATCTTGTTCTAGCTAAACCTGCTAGAGAGCAGCACGATTTTCCCGATTAAATATAACGATTAAAACGCTGCACAACTAATATTTTCTGGGTTTCTTACAATGAATTTAATGTATAGTTTCGAATTTTATAATTCTAAGCTTTTGTTATTGAAAATAGTTTGCTCTTTATTCACATTTTATCAGCTATAAGAGGTTTTTCTTTTGCTTTTTATTGATTAGATTAGATACTACAGTCAGTCTATTTCTACAGTTTTATAATGTATTCAGTTATTCGAAAAAAGAAATATATGAAATATCCAGACAAAATTGAATGAAGCAATGTTTATAAAATTAAATCTAGAACGAAAGTTATATCCGCAATTTAAATATTCGTTTTTACGAACTCGTATAGAAATTTCAAATTAATTTGTAAATTAATAAAACACAAAACACTCTCCAATCGGACTTCATTGGAAACGTTTTACAAATTCACCATAAAAAATCTAAAAATAAATAAATAAAAGCAACATGTTATTTGAGATGTTTCAATTGACTTTTATTTTGAAAGTTTATTATTTTTGGCGATTTATAATAAAACTTGTCATTTGCTCCCAGATAATGTCTAAGTACTCAAAAAATTAAAACTTTATGTAGGCATGAGTTTTTGTCTATTAAACTGTCCTTCTTTATAATTGATGATTAGTACAAAATGAAGTTAAGATGCATTTTTAAGTGAACTCAAAATCTAAATGGGAAATACTGTTAATAAGAAGTTTGAAATAGGAGTGAATCGTTTTAACGTTTCTTTTTCTTTTCAAAAATTTTTCAGAGATTTTTTAAAATTCTACTTAGTAAAGGGGAGTAAAAATCATCATTTTGCTCATGGGACTAAGTAAGGGACCAGTTTACTACTAATATAATACGAAAAAACATGAGTATTATCTTTGATGTTAAGGATCTTATTAAGTAGAAATAGTAAATAGGAAATTACAAGCAATAACGAAAAATATTTTCATTATGCATATTTCAAGATAGGTTTGATAAACCCATGATATAACAGATGTGACAGATCGTTGCTTAAGGCGCAACATGACATAACTTAGTTTCCTCAACTTTTTTTCGAAAAAGAGTTTGTTTAAGGCGATCCAACGTCAAATTTTGAATGAAGATGTAGTTATAAGATTTAATAGTAAAGCTAATTAAAATCTTTGATATAGTTATGCATAGCATAGCATAAATAACTGATGCTTAATTAACTTAACTTAATAACCAACTATTTTGTTTAAACTTAGACACGTTATAAATAACCTAAAAAGAAATTAACTTCACATGTGTTTACTAGCTTTAAAAGTTGCTATGATTAATACTCTAGAAAAGTAGAAAATGGAAATGGAACTGATAAATGTTAAATATACTCATCTTATACATTACCATGCATATGCATAGTACCTAACAGTAACTAAATAAATATTTAAGTAGATTTAAATAGACTGTGCTTTTTAATAAATAAACAAATGTTTTTCTATTGAAGTAGTAGGTAAAAAGTTCGTTATAAAAACTTGAAAGTCGATATAAAACCAAATTTTAAAGTATTTTTTAAAGATTCTTCAATGTTAAGTTATTTAAATATTTTTTTTTGCATCTTGTAAAATTAATAAGCATAATTAAAAAATAGGACATAAATAATTAAAAAGCTAATCAATTTTTTTTCTGAAATTCCAAACAGCTTTAAAATAATCGTTCATCAAATATAAATTTATAAAATATAATGTATTTTATTAGAATCTGAGTATAACTGTAAGGTACTTTTATATAAATAAAACATAAACTTGCTATAACTAACCATTGCATTATATCAATTTAAGATTATTAATAATTAAGATTATTATTAATTAAGATATAAATCAAAATTTGATAGCAATCAAGAAAATATTTTGTACGTAAAAGTTAATCTCCAACTTTTATAGATGCATTAATTACTGTGTGTTTAAAAGTGTGTTTTAAAAGGGGTAGTATTGAAAAGGGTGAAAGATTGAAAGATGAGAGTGGAAGTGATTAAGATTGAAAAATTATAAAATAAATTAAAATTAATGGTTTCATTTCCAATGTTAACAGAAAAATATTAGCCTTTATCGATTCATTTTACACAAGAAAATATTATATGATATTGTTACCACCACTCCAAAAACACGAATCTGCGAGGAAAAGAATAGCTGATTCGTGTTTTTGGAGTGGTGGTAACGATATGATGATATATGATATGATAAAATGCTATGACGCTCTCACCTGTAACTACAGGACCTATCTTAACTTAATAACTATAGTATTATATAAAACACACACACATTTTCCGAAGCACTATAAGTAACTTATATCTACTTAAAAATAATTCAACTAACTTTTGTTCCCCCCTTTTTTATAAATAGATACAGCATACTCTTTTCTTTAAGCACTAGACAATATCACCTCCTAAACTTAGTTCAATAAAATATTTAAACTAAAGAATACATTTCAAGTGTTGTTGAGATATGCACATATATTTGTATGGATTTTTAAAAATTTCTACTTGGTTTTTCATTTTTTGGAAAATAGGGATTAAGATTTAACCAATAAAATTGTTATAAATTTAACTTTTAATTCCCAGATAAAACACGAAAAGCCCAACTATAAAACATTTCTGGATTACAAGTTTCCAAATTATTCCTTACAGAATCTTTTATCCGATTTTAAAGTCTTACTATCAAGTTATTTTGTCGAATATAGAAATTATGTATTGACTCAATAAAATACTATAACATTTCTTAAAGGCATATTATAAAGTACCTCTATTGGATTTACCTTTGTTAAAGAAATCTTACCGTGTACCTTTTTATCATAAATGATAAGTACATAAATATGATACGGTATCCTATGATACTATCTTATGATACCTATGATTCTTACCTACCAAGTGGATGTTGATCAATGAAAGCTGGGAATGAGAATGAATGATGAGCCGGCACTAGAACTGTTTATATACCAATTTCCCTTTGGAACACCGAAGGATGGACAAGAAAGGGAAGAAGCTATTTCCTCCCCGTCATTTTTTACGATCGTCCTCACGTGCGAGGCACCTCCCCCCTGGGATCCTTCCCTTCCACGGTTTTGTTTCTGGGGGATCGCGGACGATTAATTGAGCGAATCGGCGAGGAAGTGTGTTCAAAATCGAATTTTTTCGTTTTGGCGGGAAAGTCTCCGAAATTAATTTGGAGGAAGAAAGGATGTTCTTTTGGTTGGGATGGGCTGTGTTTTGTGCTGAGGTGTCCGACGTCTGCTTGAAATAGAATGTTTGGTGGGCCGTGTAATTGAGGTTGGTTTTTTAATGTTTTCTTAAAAGAGAAAGGTTGCAATTTTCATTTATGAAGAGAATATTATTCCATTGAAATTTTTATAGTTTCAATAATTGTTCACCTATTATTCAGCGTTAAGTTTCCTTTTTGATAAATACCATCAAAACGTAAATGATATATTTCCGTTAGGTGAATTTCACAGTTTTTGCTGCAACTTCAGTTGATACTTCCTTATTTTCTAAGCTTTATATGGAGGTTATTTCTTAAGGCTATTAAAAGCTGCTCATGAATTACCTTTTTTAACTAATTTTTTCTGTACTTTTTTTTAATTACTTTGGTAATTGTTGCTATAACTACATCGATTGAGTGATGCCAGGAAAGTGTTGAAGTGTCATGTAAAATAAAACATTCTAAAGAATCTTATTTTTAAACACTAAGCCGATGAAAAAATGTTGAAATTTCTTATCAATAAGGTACAAAATTTTTAATTTCTATTTAATTTACTATTTAATGTTCCTTGTCAACAAATAATGATACATTTGAGTACGCCCAATTTTTTTAATTACGATACTTATTTATTTTTTAATTCAATGTTAAAGTTTTACTTTTAAAAAAGGCGTGAAAACAGTATATATGTGTCTTTATTTTATGCGAAACAATGGTTTTAGGATTCAAAACTATTGTTGATTGTCACTTTAAAATACTGAAAAAAAGGGCGTGAAATCAGTATGTGACGTCATTTTATCCGAAACAATGGATTCAAGCAACTGTCGATTTTTACTTTAAAATATTGAATTAACAAAATTTATTTAAAACTTTTAGTGTCGATTTTGAATACATTCATTTGAATACAGTTGAATACAATTGAATACAGTGTCATTTTGTAAAGGGGAAAATGCATTTGTTTTTGTTATTAAGAAATACGGGAAATGCCCATGGTGTTTGAATTTAAATAAAAAGTTGTACCTAATCAACTTAAAATAACCCTAATAATATATAATAATAATAATAATAATAATAATAATAATAATAATAATAATAATAATAATAATAATAATAATAATAATAATAATAATAATAATAATAATAATAATAATAATAATAATAATAATAATAATAATAATAATAATAATAATAATAATAATAATAATAATAATAATAATAATAAGTTTATTGGCAAAAAAGGCCAGTTGGCCCATACACCAAAATACAAAAATATCAGAGCATACAAATAAATGCAAGACAAAAACAAAGCATATAAAAAGAATAAATAGAACCAAAATACAATTACCAAAAAAAAAAGAGAAAAAAAACCCTCAGGAGTCTAAAGAACAATTTGCCAACAGGAACTGGTTCAACTTTTGAGCTGATTTAATAAAATTTACTATTGCAAAAAAATTCTTATGATTGTAAGTGAGGAAACCATTAAAGTTATTTTGATACCCAATAAAAGGGGAAAGATACTTTAATCTGTAAAAACGATACATAGGACAATATTAAAATACGTGTTCCCATGATTCTGGTTCGTCCATATTACAATATTTGCATTTGTCTTTAGGGTTTATTTTAAAGAGTTTTCCCTCGAAAAAATGGTCTCCTGATTTAATCTCAGTTGGAAAAGAATTCTCTTCATTGAAACATCAATTCTTGAGGTAATATAGTCTTCTATGAAAGGGGCTAGTTTTATAAATTTATAGTGAGGGTAATGTTGACTTTTTTCCATACTTATCATATCTAACTGTTTGTATTGATCAATGTAGCTTAGAAGGATAATAATAATATAAACTAATAATAATGTATATGTTACGGCCAAAGCCAGAAGTCCGGCCACTTCGCGCATTGGCCGGCCAATCCGCGAAGTGGCCGGCTAATTGGTCGGCCAATTCGCGAAGTGGCCGATTTCGGGCTTTGGCAGTAACATATACAATAATCTTACAATCAATATCTCTAATCAATAAAATCCATATACTTTCCATCCCATCCCTTTCCAAATCCATAGACTTTCTGACACACCCATAAAATGTAAGATTTTGAAATTACATCAATTTGTATGGAATTTTTTAACAACTATTTTACGTAAAATAAAGCTCAATTTCAAATTAAATTTCGTTTAAACGAAATATACATATTTTTTTATCTAAAGGAATTTTAATGAAAAATATAATTCATAAAAGGAAAACACGTGTTCAGGTTAATCAACTTTTATTGAAAAAAAAAATTCTTCAACGTGAAACTCCATTACTGCTGAATCGAGAGTATGGAGTGAACGCATGCTTAATGTTCAGAAATTGGTCCAGTAAAATGCTCACGCAAAAATAAGCTTATTATTTTGTGTGTCTGGCTCTGTAAAGAGCAATATCCTTTCCCATCTCATCATTTAAAAATAGGCCAGATTGTATATTAGGGGATGATATGATTAAATAAAGAATAACTTTAATATATTTTAAGACAAAACATTTAAAGGAAATTTATATTTAATGGGACACACACTTTTCTGGCATTTATTTGAAAAGTTGAATGGTAAACAAATTATTGGTGAAGATTAATCTGAATCCAATTTTAAAGAAAGATGGGAAAGTTTAATTTAGCTAGCTTTAAAAAGATGAGCAATTTACTCACTTTATCGTGAGAAATTCTTGCACGATGCGTGAGAAAAGATTTGAGTTTAACACCTAAATGTGTCAGGAATCATGTTGTAAATAGTTTAATACTTTAATCTGGGAAACATGATTACAGTTTTCTAGGGGAAGAAGATACATTTCTAATAGAGTCGAGGTTCAATACAGTATTTTCATAAACCCGTCCTTCTTTCTGTATCACAAGTTTTAACAATTATTAGGTACTTAATATTGAAAAATTTGTATCTTGTCCCTTGTTAATTTATTTGGCAAATAGTATACCGTCAAGGAAAAAAATTGTTTTCAATAAGAGGTAAAGAAATATTACAATTGGTCTTCACAGTTTCTTACACAACCGATCTATTTTTTTTTAAAATAATATTACACTAAATGGGGAATCGAAACACAATGTTAATTAAAACTTATATAAAGCTATATTCCTTGGGAAAAAAAAAAGATGTTTACCAAAACTGTTTGTTAAGAGCCTAAAAACAGGGAAATGAAGCTTTATTCTGGATGCTTTTGCAATGAACGTCAAGCAATGTTACGCTTTGATGGCAAAGTAAACAACTCAAGCGATCTATTCGATGGTTGCTCCCCTTGCATGCTTTTCGTAAAAAAGATTTTTTCAATGCCTTGTGAAAGGCAGGAGGTAATCACATGCAAGCTTTCTTGCTAAGAATATCTACTACTCAAGGAGATTATGTTTAATTAAACAGAGTTTTGTAATTAAAGGCCCAAACCTAAAATTTTTTACACTTTTCTTAAAAGAAAACCTAAAACAAAAATCAGCGTTTATAAATTAAACTAAAAATGATCTTGAAATATCTTTTTTACTTGTTGTTGTTGTGTTGTTGTCGTTTAAGACTAAGTGCATAAATTACACAATAAAACACAATATTTTTTAAATACTAAGAAATATTGATTTTGTATTTTCTAAAAATACTTAAGGTTAAAAAAGGTTAAAGACGTGAGAGTAAATTTTATTCACTAAAACTAAAAAGGACGTTCTGAGAAGAAAAAATATAGCTTAAAAGAAATATCAATCATATCAAGTTTCTTCAATGTTTCCTCTTTAGTCAGTTTGGAAAAGAATAATGTATGAAATTAAATTAAAAATGTTTGCTCGTACGAAAAAATTTTACAATGTGTTGCTCTTAATTTTGTAAATTTCTGTTCTAAAACATGAAGCCCCAGGAAACATGTAAAAATTTCATCAATAAAAGCTCAAAACTTATCTACTATAGAATACTGAGAAATAAAAATATTTATTACAATAGATGTGTTCATGTTCATACAAGCAAAAATATTTTAGATATTTCTTCCAAAGATGGAAGGTTCAGCATGTTGTAAGTGAGCTTTTATAAGGAGCATGAAAGTGTGGCATTGTTTTGGGGTTTTTTTGCTACACATCAAGCAATGTTACGCTTGATGGGAAATTGAAACAGCTGAAGCGACGTCTCCAATGTTTGACATCTAACCTTCTTGACGGATTTTTTCATACTGGAATTCCCTTTTATTAGCAACAGATAGGAAAGAAGTGCTGAAATAGTTTGTATTTTTTTTGTGTGTATTTAATTTATATTGCGGGAATACAGTTATTCTTTCACGATCAATAACTACAATTTTAAAATAAGCAAATGCGATTTAAAAATCTAAGGAACGAATTATACTACACCAAAATACTTCATCTGTTGTTAATGAATAATAAATTACTTTTTTTTTGCATGATTTGGGTTTTGGGTGTATTTTGATTTTAAAATATTTATAGAAACAGACGCACGAAATTTTTAATTCTTCAAACAAACTACTGCAAAAACTATTCATTATTTTTTGTAGCAGTAATTAAAAATTGTTTAAAATTGCTGAAAAATTGTTTGGAAAGGTTATGGTAGAGTGTTGTTGGGGGAACCAAATATTTCTTTTGAATGGGAAATTATGTACTTTAGGGATTTTTTAATGCAATACAAACTGTACTTTAAAAAATAAAGTTGTTTAAACGTTTAATATTCTAAATCCTTTCTATAATACAAAGAATAACAAAGAAAAATATATATGTGTATTTTTATTGCTATATAAATCTTAAAGTTTTGACGTTAAAAATTAACAAAATTTAAAAACCCTTCAATGGTTAGAGAGTAAATAAGCAATAAAAGTATAAATCTTCGTCTTCCGAGTATTATTTTGCATACCTAACCCATATTTCCACAAAAAAAAGAAGACCTATATAAAACTTATTTTGAATAAGTGTAAATAAAGCAATTAAATACAAATATTTATGCAAGTTTTAACTAGATATAGGTATATTTATTTTGTAAAATTATTTTGAGACTTTTTTTTCAAATGGTTCTAATTGTATTTTGATTGTAATAAGTCAACTTTAAAGTAAATAGTCTGCTTTTCCTACCTTTCAAACAAGTAGGGAAACTTGTTTTTAATTTTTATGGCCTATGCGTTTCTTTTTTCAGTTTTTATTTATTGTGTGGTAGACTGTTTAAACATTTCAGCACCCATAGCATTTTTTTTGCATTACGATAAAGCGAAATCTAAAATGAATGAATTCAAATTCAAACTGGTTCTTACTCGTAGTAAGTAACTGGAGATTGATTTCCTCTAAAACTTTGATGACTTCCTTGATCACTTTTATTGCGCTATTCAGATTTTAATCATTGCATCAGTTAAATTTTATTCCGGATTTCCTAAAATGCTTCTTACAATTTACAAAAAAAAGTAGGAAGTTAGAGCATTTTAAGGAAACATCAACCATTCATTAAAATTGAATTTTATATGTTAAAAATCATTACTTTTTTATGCTTGAACATTGAGAGATTCCGTTGGGAATCTATTTACAGGAAGTAGGTTTAAGATTTTGAAGCTGATCGAGACGCGACGAGGTGTAGTTTCTCACTCAAAGTGTAATAAAATTTCTGCGAAAGTATTGCATCATCATTGATCATATTAAATGTGATTTCTCCCTTGCAAGAAAATCGCAAATTAATCGTGGGTAAATGAGGGTTGCTGATAATTAAAATACCATAAAAGGGAGTTTTAAAGTAGCACAATACTTACATTATCAATCAATACTTTGTATACTCTATCAAAATACATAAAAAAAATTAGTTCAATGCAATGTTTTAAAAATAACCAACTTTTTAGAATACAAAGAAAATAAAAATGCTTACTTAATGTAAAATTTGGCTTGCTTTTGTTAGCATACTATTTCTATAGAAAGGAAGCTTCATATCAAGTTATTAAAAAAAAGGGGAGGGGGGTTGTTGAAAACCATAATTTTTCTAGCCATCACCTTACTATCAAAATAAGTGAGATTACCATTAAAACAATTCTTAGTCTTACCTTTTTATCCCCTATGGTATGGCTCATTCTTGCATGTTTAAGTTTTGTCAGACTCTATTTAAGAAAACATTCCGTTTTGTCACTAAAAAGGTAAATTAGTAAGCAATGCCCGACTACCTATTCTTTTTAAAGAATAAATTTAAGTAAGAGATACTTTTTTAGAATAAAGGAATAAGTTATCATTGATTTAATGTGTACCTATGGCCAAGACAACATCAAGTAGTATGAGTGAGATATATCACTTTTTTCTGAGAAAATAGAAAATGTTGTAAAAGATTATTTTAATTAATATTACAGTATAAGCACCATTGACCGTTACCTTTGGGGTTGTGAGAACTCTAGAAAGTGGATAATAATCAGTGGAGAATGAAAAAAAAAATATACAATACAGAGCTAAAACGATTGAATAAATCAAACTTAGGCATAAAAAGCTAAAATTTCTGAAAATTAGAAAGAAAAGGAATACTTTATACACTGAAAATCTATTTTAAAAAGCGTTGTAAGTTTTGCGCGTTTTGGAGTAAAATCGATTAAATAAAATTTAAAATATTTTATTTTTAAAGCTATTTAAAGATTTATAACTTTTAAATACAGCTTCAAATACATTCAATATGGACTATTCAATTGATTAATATCCAAAAAGGAATATCTATCCAATAATCAATCAAACCTTTGTTACCCTATGTTATCACCTAAATTTGTGAGAAATACTTTTTTATCCTTGAGATAGAAATAAGAAATTTTGGTGCTGCCATCTATTGAAATTTTGGATGAGAAGCTTTGTAGAATAAATTGGTATCTTTTTATAAACTTTACTTTCGAATTTCCTAGTAATCATCTCCCTTCCCCCTTTTATCTTTGTGTGATTTGTTTTCTAATATTATTTCATGAAAAATTAATTTTATCAATATTGATGGACTGACACTGTAATATTCGATCCTTTAGAACTTGGAAAAAAATATTAATTTCTTTCTTTTTATCTTGGCTGTTGTTTTTTTATCTCAATAGATTGCAAGAAGATCGTAAAGTTCGTTTTTCTGCATATTGTCTACTATGAAGGAAAAACGTGTTTTACAGGTACTAAAAGTACTCCATGGATGATGCCATGCCCCATGATGTCCTCCTACCAATATTAAGCTCAGGGATAAAAAAACACCCTTGGCTCATTCTACAAACAAATAAAATTAATGATATATTATTATTATTATTTGTTTGTTTGTTTGTTTTTATTTATATTCAGATGGAGGGAACCCAATTTTCAATCTCCTACCAAATTATTTTACAAAAGGTTTGCCAAGTGAATACCAAAGCTGTTGAGGTCGCCGACGCTGTCTTCGACTGCCTCGGTGCATTCTAATGTTTTACCATTTTTGCACATCATGGACACGACAACAACAACAAGTCAATACCAAGTTGAACTTAAGGCACTGTCTATTTGGACGGCAAATATACAACTAAACTCTACTCTTATTTCCACGGTAACGGATCTGATTGGAGATCACACTAAGCGCCGGTACTGCTACGTAACCGCGAGACCTACGGCGCATGCGCCAACTGCCGTTTTTGCCGTCCAAATAGACACTTCCTCAACTTAAAAGTAATTTTTTATAGCAGCAATAACTAGGATGGTGCCTTTCAGTAAAGGTCTAAAGGGGTTGAGGTACCAAGAATATTTGTATTTTGAAATTTTAAAAGGGAGAATGCAGATAATTTTATTAAAAACTGGAAAATGATTTTACTTTCCTTACCAGAATCCAGTCTTTCACCCAGGAGTCGCTCCTTGGTGTCTTTTTAAAGTGATTCATAACATTTAATTTTAATTTATTATTATAATATATATTATTATTATAATATATATTATTATTATAATATATATTATTATTATAATATATATTATTATTATAAGTTATTTATTATTTATATTATTATTTTTATTTTTAATTATTGTTTCCAAAGTTCCTTTCACAGCTTTTACAGGGTGTCCCAAAACCAACTGAACGATTTCAAAAATTAATAAAAATTAAACTAAAAGAGATAAAAATACCCGGTCTGCTGCTACCTTCTTGGCTGGTCAAAGAATTTTTTCTCACAAAATTTCAAAAATTCGTAGTTCACAAATATATTAACAGATGGCAACTCTGAAAATTCCAACATTAGGGAATCTCAATACTCCAATTCCCTATTTTAGGGATGTTAAATTTGTGGCAAATCGATTCTAGAATCGAATGGGAATAAAAAATACTTGAGATTGTACCTTGATTTTAATTTGCAGGGCTTGGTTTTATCAATAGATGCAATTAATTTTAAGTGTAGAACATAAAATAAAATGTTTTCCTCTGCATTTCTGTCGATAATTGGGGATTTGAGGACAGAATGCTACTTGATAAAATTCAAAATTATTTCCCTAATATGAGTTGATTCCTGATATAGATTATTTAAAGAATAAAAACCGATGGTAGGGTCAGAATATGTTTGTCACATATCCTGTCGCTTACTTAAAACATAACATGATCGACATTCCACCCAGATAATGTTATCAATCGGATAATGTTATCGAAATTGACTGATCTTATCCCGATCACTCTATTTAAATCAACCTAAAATGTATCGTTTCATGTGATCAATCTATCGTTTAATGTTATCAAGATTTCTTGAGTCTGTGGTATTTCAACACAAAAAATATTATTTCTTCTAAAGTACACCTCATTTTCAGCTGTTTTGTAGACTTATAAACTTTTAATTGCATTGTTACGGACAGTTGTATATTCTCCTTTGACTTGATCGGAAGTTAACCACAAGAGTACGATTAATATGACCGATTAATAAAAAGACTCCGATTTCCATTTTAAATCACAAGAGTTCTCTTTGTTCTTTATTGATGAAATGTTTTTTAGGATAACTTTATTATTTTGGTATTCGGTAAGAATGTCACAACCTCCCATATCCTTAAACAAAGCAGTGTGCCCGAAATGATAAAGTAACTCGACAGCAACGTTTTCTGACCGTTTGATCAATACGTGGAAGCAGAAACTGCGTCAACAGAAAGCCTGCTGGGTTGCTAGGAGGGGGTTCGGTACGCAAGTCGTTATAAAAAGACACTACGTATTCAAGGGTTTAACAAAATAGTAACATTTTTAAATTGACGTTCTTCATAGTTCTCAAAATTCAGACACCGCACTGGGAACTACTTTGTTTGTTAGTGATGTCATAGGGTCAGAAAACGTTGCAGTCGAGTATAGCTTCCTCTTACCGCGTACCGTAAAAGTACAGAAAATGAAAATCGCTTTTTATGCATTGTGATTAGATCCTCAAAGTTTAGGAGATTTCGGTGCAACGATCCCCATATTATAGAAATATCAAGGTATTATAATCTAGCAGAAAACCAGCATTATTATGTTGCTAAATCTGTGTTTTGTAATCAAATTTTGAAATAGACGTTAAAATCTAAAATAAACAGTATGAGGCAATCTGGAAAAAAATGTTAAATAAATTGGTTTCAGGATTATCAAAAAGTTTAAGTTATCATAGCGATCTTTCAATAGATGCGAAGTTCAATTTTAAATATGAAAATAAACGATAGTTTTAATAGCTGAAAAGAATGAAACAGTATTAAATTAAAACTATTCTAAAAGTTATTCAAAAATCCATTTTAAGTTTGATATCAAACTTTCTTAGAACCGGACCTTTTGACTGGAATAAAGGTTTGATTCCATGAAGTACATATTAAAAGATTCTTTATTCGATTCTTAAATCGATTCATCACAAAATTTAATATCCCTAAGACTACTTAAAATAGGGATCTGGAGTATGGAAATTCCCTAATGTTCGAATTTTCAGAGCTGCCATCTGTTAAAATATTTGTGAACTACGAATTTTCGAAACTTTGTGAGAAAAAATTCTTAGACCAGCCAAGTAGGTAGCAGCAGACCGCATATTTTTATCGCTCTTAGTTTATTTTTTATTAATTTTTGAAATCGTTCAGTTAGTTTTGGGACACCCTGTATTTGGAAACAAGATCTCCTAGGTTCATGGAAGTAAGGTCTACCCCTAGGTAAAGTGACTCAGGAGAATCCATTGAGGTGACTCAGAGGTTACTGAGTGGCAAAATAAGAAATTAAAAAAAAACTAAAGAAGGTACATCAAGAACATAAATCATGGTATTGTTTCTAATACTAAAAAAACTCACTGGAAAAATTCATGAAAATATCGTGAATATTCGAGGGGATATTAGCATGTGAAAATAGCACTTTTTCAGGCCTCAAAAAAAAAAAAGTTCGCAAATGCCCAATATTTTTTTAGTTTTTTAATTAAATTGTGTATTTATATATCTAAAATAACACACAATTATATAAAAAAAAACCACTGAATTTTCAAACTTTATCTTTTTTGAAGCCTGAAAAAGTGCTATTTTCTAATATCTTCGCGAGTATTCACGATATTTTCATGAAATTTTTCTGCGAATTTTTCATAACATTGACAACAATACTCTCATTGATATAAATTAGCTTTTCAATGAACTTTTTAAACTTTTTTTACTTTGTTGCTAGGGGAGCTGTAAGATAAATGAATGGATTCTCCAGGACTACTTACCTAGGGATAGACCTTACTTCCATGACCCTAGGAGACGTTGGTTCCAAATAAAAGCGTGAAGGGACTTTTGAAACACCCCGAATCATTATAAATATTCCTCTTCAGTTCTCATAATGTATGCAAAGTAGTTTTAATTAAATAAAACGTGTTTTTCTTTCGTTTTTTGTTATTTTTTAAAAATTAAATAATAAGTATGTTAACAAAATTATCCTAAAATATTTAAACTTTTTTTAAACAAGTCAGAGTTGTTTATGTTTACTAAAATAAAGCTATACAAATATTATTTAGAAAACTACTATACTTTAATATTACGTATATTTTGAATCATATTTTTTGCGAATTTAATTGATCAAAACAATGCATAAAGACTATTCAAATTTTCAATCCCTATAGTATAAGATATGGATTCTTTTATTCGTATACAACCATATTTATTTGAACAGTATATTTGTTTAAAAATAAAAAAAAACTATTGCGATAGATATTTTTATTGAACACAATAAGAGTAAAGAGCTATTTACAAGTAGGGTTAAGTAAACCCAAAGAAACACAAAATCATATCTATGTACAACTTAAGGAGATCATTTTATTTAGATGTCTTTGAGTTTATTTTTATTACGGTTTAAAAATCTTCGAAAGGATCTTTAGAATCCACGAATCTAAAGCTCTTACAGCTATTTTTAAGTAATTAAAATTTCACTTTAAATTAAATGCATTTATGAAATAAAGCTTTTTGTACTATCTAATGATTTAGTATAATTTTATCTTAAGACCTTTTTTTAATTAATTGGAGGTTTCAAACTGACCGAGTCCTTTTAATTCTTCAATAAATTTAAAGTAGCAAAGACATGTTCACTGTTCAGTGATGCTTTCCCTGAAGAGCTATTATAACTTTATTGTTATAATTCGATTAAACTCGTTTTTTGTACTCGATGGAATACTCCAGTTTTACACTTGTTTGAAACATTTTAAACTAGAAGTATTTAAAATTAACACTTCCGTTGCATAAAATTCACTGAGAGACAAATATCCCAATAAAGCTCCATATAACACATCAAAGACATCATAAGTACGAAAAAAAACTTTGGTTCACAACAAACTTCTCCCCTTCCAGATGACTAAATGATGATAAAGCCAAGCCGCCAGCAGCTTGCCAAAACTCGTCGCCTAGACCGCCAAACTGGCGATGATCCTCGCCGCATCAGCATCGCTCATGTCAGCCGGGATGGTCATCTCGTCGTCAGATCGGGCAGTGGCCTGTCGGGCCTCTTCTGAATGGATGTAGGCCGGCCTAGGGGGCCCTTGGGGTCGGTACACGGGCTGAGGGGTCATCTGGGGAGGGGCGACCATGCCCTGAAAGGGGGATGAGGCCGCAGCTTCCATGTACTGGTTCATGGAGGGAGATGATGATTGTTGTTGATGTTGTTGTTGTTGTTGTTGATGAGGGATGCTGTTGAAGTATTTCTTTTGGTGAAGTGGGGAGTTTTGGGGTCTGTGCATGTGTTGGTGCATGTGTTTTGGTGCGGCCATTGAAGTGAAGACCTGAAATTTAAAAATGAATCAGAAATGGATACTATTAGGGAAGTTAATGAGTGAGTATATGATGTCAAATGTTTTATTCTTCGAAATATTATCGAGTCAAAAAGGGAGCAGAGTAAATCTGACCGATATAAATTCTCTTTATCTTTGCCCAATATAGGGTCAATTTATTTTGTATGGACATCTCACTTTAGAGTTTCATATGGCTGTCACCCCACTGAATGGTCGGGTTGTAGTAAGATGTGTCCTGTATGTGAGGTTTCTGAACAAGCCAGTATAGTTCACAAGCCGTACGGGTCATATACAGGTATTGGTATAGTTATTTTTTTTTTACTTCTTTCTTTTTGATGTAATGGTTAAATTGTTTTTTAAAAAGAAAATTGTTCAAACATAAATATATGAAAAGCATAAGCACTCATGCACTGAGAAACAGATACTATCCTACTACACTTATGTGGTACACACGTCATAAGCAATATGAAAATCAGTCTTTTATTTCTTTTAATTACTATTTAAAATCTTGATGCTTATAAAAATAACAAATATTTAATACAGTTAATGTAAGTACTTGAAACTGAAAAAAAAACTAGCACTGAAATATCAAGAGAAATTTTTTTTGTTCAGTTGTGTAATGTGTATATTCGAATTATAGATCCAAGAATTTGAACACTTCAAATAGATAGTGGCTTAGAAATGTGAAATTCGTCTGTTTAAAACATGCTGATAAAAACTGCTTCTTTTGTATGAAATTGGATATCCGCACATGGTAATCTTCCAAGGTACCGCAACCGATGGTTCTTAAAGGAGCATTTACACTTTTGCGTTTCTGTTAGTGTCGGGCAATCCGGCATGATCAATTATGGATAAAACTGAGGCCAAAGAGATATTTTAATGTTGTCTCACTATACTATAATTCGTCCAATAGATCTCACCAGATTGCCAGAACACAAGGATTTCCTCACCTGTCTGGATTGGTCTGCGAAGAGCGCCTGCGTCTGCGCAGCCTCCTGCGCGGCTGCGTAGGTAGCCGCCATCTCGCTCTGCGCAGCCAGCAGCGTGGAGGCCTCCTGCGCAGCCAGCAGCTTCTTGGCTTCCAGCAGCCTCCTGGCGCGCCTGGCCGCCATCAGCTGCTGGCTCAGCTGCGCCTCCTGCGCAGCCAGCAGGCTGCTGCTGGACTCCATCTGCATCAGCGGTGCCCTGGCGGCCAGCAGAGCGCTCTCCTGGTTCAGCATGAGGTCCCCAGAGAGGTCGTTGAAGGGCAGGGTCAGCGACGACATGGAGGCGTGGTTGTCGAGGAGGTCGTCCTGTAGAAGGGCGTGGTGAGAGGGCATTTCGAGGGGGTACCTTGGGGGAGGAAAAATTTAATTATTAATTGTTAAATCAAGTAACAAATTAATTCAGTTATTAAAAAGTCCCTTAAGCAATTATTTTCAAGATGAAATCAGGAATAGCTTAAATGGTTACATACGAAAACGGGTATAACCCTACATGAAAGAAGAAGACTTAAAGCTTTTGGTCTATTAGTCCATCCCCCCCAATTTCACAACCCTTTTTCTTACAAGGTAATCATCTCTGCAGAGGATTAGAATCTGTTGTTGTAGAGTTTTTTAAAAGTCAGGAAACAGATAAATAAGCAATTAGATGCAAAAATATTTAAGGTTCCATGCCGGTGAAGGAGGCGCGCTTTAGGCCAGCTGGCCAAGTTCCTCTGAAGATACCGGAAAATGCCGTTCTAGTATGATGCCCGAGAAACGATATTCCGAGGTTACGCATGACAAAATTATTCTCTTGGGTAAAAGGTCGATAAATAATATTATTTAGTGACTCAATTGTGAATTAGTGTCATTTGAGAACATCGGACATTTAATATGTGTTTACTGTGTAGGGGGTTGGGATCATTTGAAGCACATTATTTGAAGTTATAAAAAGAGGATTTCCAAATAGGACTGGTGGAACGAGATTAATATGATAATATTATATCCGGGGAACTCAAATTTTCATTTTTTAGATTGATAATAATTTTGAAAAGTTTTATTGTGTAACATTATAAAATTTGTGTCTATGGTCCAATAGGGAAAATCTCTTACGTATTACTGAGGTCCGCTGCTTGCGTTTACTTGGCTACAATAAACCATACCATTACAGATAATTATTATGTATTGAATACATTCCAGAAGAAGCACCATCAATTAATCCAGTACAAAAATTGTAGTTCAGTATTAAGAGCAAAACCTATCTTTCATATTTTTAAGGATTATAAAGTTTCCAACCTTATGTGATTAGCCGGATATCTGTGCCCACCAAGTAAAGCGTGGAGTATATTTCGTCCAGGGTAACCTCCTCCATGCTTGGCACGATGGTTTAGCAGCTTGGCGAGGATTCCAGTCGCCAAGAGAAGCTCTACTGCTCCGTGGCCCCGGTGACCCTTTAGTCCAAGAAATCTCTGGGACTGGACTGATGTGGGGGTCGTCATAAATAAGAGCACTAGGACCCCTAAGGGGAGAAGCCTTCTTGCTTTCATTTTTAGAAGGATACTGCTGAATCCTGGAAAAGAATATCTAATTTTACTTGAGTTATTTGTATAATAAAGTAAAACTATTTTCAAACCTTTTTAAGTATCAATAAATTTAAAAATTATTGGTTGCGTGCATAAGTAAAACATACAAAGGCATTTATTTAAAAGGAAAAGTAAAGGTACCCTTTGTATTTGTTACTTGTACTTTGAACTTGTATTACTTTTACTTTAAAATTTTTATGGCTTGCAAATCAAAACAGAACAATTCTGTAAAAGGGTATTTGCATTTATCTAGGCATAAAATACAATTTAATGAAACACTTTATAAACATTTTCCCATTTCTTTTGTTACACTTATAAAATAGTTCTTATACCTACTATAAAACAGTTTACATGGTTGGTAATTTTGTAATTCAAGTACTACTCGGTACTATTATTACATTTTTACTCAATGTTAAATGAATTTATGACTTTTTTTTCTGCCTGATGTTTTTTTTCAACTAACTAAAGGGTTTTTTATATGCATGTAATTTTTATACACTAGAACTATAATAAACTTACTATTTAAAATTTTATTTTAAGTTCGTATTTAAGTATTTTTATTACTTTCAATCAAGATTTTAAAATTTCACTTTTTAAAAACTTTTCAAAGAAATTTCTCAAACGAGATAGTTAGGTACTTGTTTTAAAAATGTATGTCCTGAACCTTTACTGAAAACTTCACCATCATATAACTTTCAAACTACTCCATACACGTAATGCACATAATTTGATTCATGAAATATAGTATGCATTTTGGTTTCAACTTAGAAGGAATCGAAACTTTTCAAAGTTCTTTTTCCAACCAAAAACCCTCAAAAAGGAGGGAAAAACCTTCCAAAATGAAATGATGATACTCATCTTAGGCAAACCAATCAACATCACCCCAAAATCCAATGCATATTCATGTTCGAGAAAACGTTTAAGGGCGCCTTTCTCCCGAAGCGTGACCGGTAATGGAGCGTCTCTTTCCTGCAAGAACGCTCCAATTCGGGGTTCGGTCTCAATCCCGTTTTGGCCTAGTACACCCGTTTTTAATCAACCGTTCCGTTCCCATGGAAATGCCCGAGGAGCTCGCATTTACCTAAATTTGGAATCGGTTCTCTCCCGAAGAGCGTTTAAGTGGTTCCGCCAAAATGAAACCGTTTGGGATGTCGTGTGATAAAGCCAAGATTCTTTTTGTTCGGTTCAAATATGGGAATGAGTGATTGTGTGGGATTGGATCAGGGGATTTAACTTTGTTGTTACAAGAATCAATTACTTTTTGATGGATTACCTCTTTAGATTGATTTTTTTAAAAGTACGGCTTTTCTTATTTTAGATGTTACACGTGTTAAGCGTGTGGGTTTTAGCTTTTTGGGTACCAAAGACGAGCCTCTGGCTCTTTTGGTACTACATAATTAGATTATTGATTCAGTGTGTCTATTTTAGTGTGTTATGTTTTTGTGTTTATGTACGATTTGTACTGTCTTCTTGTTTCTATCTTGTTTTTTTTGTCCATGTCCAAATAAATTCTATTCTATTCTAATTGTTTTTTATAGCTGTGAACATCTTAACAATAAGTGAAAATTGACTTGAATTGCAAGAGTACTTAATAAAATAATCTGAAAGTTACTATATTTTATACTTACCATGTAATATTTTTATACATCAATGTATTAGGAAAATGTTTGGTTTCTTTGGTAATAAAGCTCAAGTTTTAGTCCAAGGAAATTAAACTGCTTGTCCATTTGTGTCGCCCTGGTCCTTTTCCTAGTTCAGGAATGGTTTTATAGCACTTATTTATTTTTAAGACATTATTGTTGCACCTCAAAAGGGTAAATGTACCAGAGGCGCCTCAAGGGAAAAAATGGATTTTAGACTGGTTAATTAAGGTTGATGAGTCTATTGATTTATCTATTTATTTTTAGTCCATTATGATTTTTATGAAGAATATACGTAATAAAAAATTTATTATATAAACCTATTTTCATTTATATTGAAGTATTGACTTATTTTACATAGAAATGATCAGAAAATGTGACGTTATAGGGAAAAGAAGTGTTTATTTTTATATTCACACAAAACATGTAAAAAATGTAAGTACAGTAAACAAAATCATTAAAAATTACTTTCATGCAAATTTTGAATGAAAAAAATTAAGAGAGTGAGGCACCTTAGGATTTTGGCAAACTTTGGGCCACTCCTGTTTTCAGATGTAATTTGTAGTTCTGAACTCGTGCTTATGGGTTATAATGAAGGACACTAAATTTACTCTTAACCGTGCTTTGAAACCTTTATTGTGTCTAGAGATAGTAATTATTTACATCAGTTTTCTTGTTTTGTGTTATACAAAGTTACTTTCACGTTTAATCTCTATATTCTAAAAAAAGTTTTTGGTGAACGGTTTCCAGACTTTTTAATTACTGATCCGAATGAAACATTTCTGGTATCAAAATGTCCGGATGTGAAATAAGCTGTTGGATTTTTTAAAAAAATTCTCAATTTTAAAATATTCCATTTTTTTTTTTAGATTACGGATAAGGTCGCAGTTTCAAAGCAAGTACTGTAAAATAACTTATTATGCAACCAATAACAACGACCAATTGATGCCATATTTTATGATGAAACAAATGTTTTCACGTTTTAAAAAAGTACTTTCTAAATTAAATATTATTCAAAGACTGATAATATTCTAAAAACTTACAGATATGCTATTTCATACTAAAATATCCCTCGGTAGCTCCCTAGTAGTTTTAAAAAACAGTTTTTAAATAAAATAAATAATTATTTTATAGTTATCATGCTACTATTAAAATAAGTGTAGCTATATGTTAATAAAATAATAATTTTTCCCAATTAAGATTACAATCCAAAACATCAAATTGGTCAATGGGACTTGTTCCAAAATACCACGCACCTCTCATGAGCAAATAAATTAAATTTTTATGGGAAAAAATAAATTTAGAGAAATATAATTTAGAAATTGGGTTGGAAAGTATCTGGAAGATACCTAATACCAGATACCTAATTCAGTGAAGAATTTTAAATGCTAAAATTATTTATTTTCCAGTTTACGATTATAAAACATAGCTTTCCCATCAATTAAAGGGCTATTGTAATTTATATTTTCAAAATAAGTAGAGTCTACATATACTTTTTTGTAATTATTTAAAGTGCCCCAGTCCCTACGTGTCTCACTAGTGGGGCCCTTTGGGACACATCAAAAGGTATTATTTTTTTTTAAATTAATAAATTCCTTAAATGCTATCATTGGCAAGGGATCCTTAATATTTGAGTTCTGTTAGAAAAAAAAACATGATTGCATAATACAAAATTTGGAAAATAATTTAATGAACTAAAAAACAGTTGTCAGAGGTTAAAAATTTAGAATTCACCCCGCCAAAAAAAAGCATACAGGTCAGGTCAAATAACCCACACAGCCCTTTGAGAAGAGATCATTGTATTGTAAAACTGCAGGAAATCTACACGATTAAATCAACATTTGAACTAAAATTATTTTTTAGTTTTTCCTATACATACACTTATTTTGTTTGTTACATTTGGGTTATTCCACGTCAAATCAACAAAGCACTCCACCTGACCCTCTCGGATTTCAATGAAACTTTCGAGAATTGTTCTCTTCTATGTTATACAATAAAAGAGAAAATGCTTATTTATTTCAATTTTCTCTGTAATTTTGTTTACAATTTTTTTTATGAAAACTTGGAAAAAAAATCTAACTTTTTAGTCTTTATCTTGCATAATACTTTATTGCATAGTCTTTATCTTGCATAATACTTAATCTTGCATAATACTTACCAATACTGTTTTTTAAACTTTTTATAAAAAAATCATGAAGAAAAAAATTTTGACGGGACATAGTCAAACTTTATATCAAATTAAACCTTGTGAAATTTTCCTCAAAACGTGGGGGGTGATACATTTTCTCGGTCAAATAGAAATTGAGTTATGTAAGATTAAAGAGCCAAGATTTGGATTTTCTTTTAATTTTCAAAAACATTTATTAAACAAATTACAGAGAAAATTGAAGTATAAAATCATTTTCTCATTTATAACATAGAAGCAAAGTTTCATTTTCTTGAAAGTTTCTTTTAAATCAGAGAGGGTCAGGTTGAGAATTGAAATTTTTGGTTTGATTTGACATGGGATGACACATTTAGTAAAGAATATAAATGTTTTAAAATGCACGTTTTCTAGCCGTTTGTTTAGTGACATTTTAATGTTTGAAATTAATAATTATAAAGACGAAAAATTGGATCAAAATTTTTATTCCACTTTTAAAAATCAGGCAACATTTTTCATAAAGAACGGATTATCCTTTGCCTAGCAGACAGAAAAAAAAACAATCATGTTTTAATCATGACTGAGATCATAATCTTTAATAAATATCAGTAATAATCATTTTTTGAGTAATTTTTTAAATAAAAAAAATATAAAATCAGTATCTTTTAGTTTTAAAATCAACTGAAATTCATTTAAAGTTGCAGCGGTGAAATGTGGAAACAAGATTTCTTGAGAATATTGATAGTGGATGTTTTTATTCTGTTTACGTTAATTTTCATACTTTATTACATGAAATTTGAATATTTGTAATACGACGTTTCAAAAAAAGTAACTATTTTTGCACTTTACAAGTTTTGTATTTCCTCTTATTTCATTTAAACTCACATTTTTCGAACTTATTTTATAAACATTAATTAAACACTCATGAAGTTCAACTACCTATGTATAGGAAATTATACAAACAAAAATATGGAGAGAGAACTTAAAGTATAAGTTTTAAATTTTTTATGCTGGGAATGTATTCTTGTGAATTTAAAATAAAATTAAATAATTCGAAAAATAATAACATTTTTTAATAACTAAATCAAAAACTTTATAATCTGGACCTGTTACACAATTTAGATAATATTTAACATTAACTTCTATAGAAAAAACTGAATATACCGAGGAATCGGAAACTTCATCAATTATATACCCAGATAAATGTTTTATTACAATAAAGGTAAGTTAATTTAAAGTTTAGAAATTTCATAAAGGTTAAGAAATTAGGTAGATATTTTTATTATTTTTTACACTGCAAATGCTTCACACATTTAAGAACACTTTTGTGCTCGAATTAACAACATTTAAGTTGTGTTGTTGCCACTTTAACACCTTATTGTGTTGTGACAGTGTTCTGATTATGCTTATAAAAAGTGTTAGAAATGCGTTCTAAAAATAGTTTGTAAAGTATGTTCTGCATGTTCTTAAATTTAGATCGAAAACACTATATAAGAAGACATTTTTTGTCTCTGTAGTTTTTTAGCAACACTACTTCAGCACTCTTTTCTTACACAACACAATCGCAATGAAATGAAATAAGTTTTGGTTGGAATTGTTCATTATTATGTTTACTTAGCGTTGCACACATTTGCAGTGAAATATCATGATTACGATAAATAGTGTTACGAATAGCGATCAGTGTTGAGAACATAATTTTAACTCAAGCATTTTTAGTTCTTTCTTTTGCTTATGTTTATCTAAATTGTTATTTTTTTTATTTAAATGTTTTGGTAGTAGACAATTTTTCTTTAAAATAGTAAAAGCATTTAATTTGACTTTGGTGTTGATAAACAAATTTACTGGACGAGTTTGAAATTATTTGGTGAGGCTTTTGATACAGTAATAATGCTTAATTAATGCTTAAATTATAAAGGATTATAATTTATTCAGTGAAACTAAAGAACCATACAGACGAGGTTGTTATAGGGACATGGAAAGTCAAAACAAATTAACTTAATTGTTTAGTTTTTTCAAAAAAAAACAAGTTGATTCAGTAGAGGAATAGGTATTACTGTAAAAGATTATGAACTTTAGTTAATAAATTCCTACAGTTCCTTTTAATAGATATTAAATAGTATGTATCAAAACATGTGTAGCAACTCTAAATCACAAAAATTTTACAAACTTCAAGACTAGATACAAAAGTTTAAGTAATCTTCTCACACATAATAAAAATGTAAATTTAGGTTGTTTCATACAATTATTTTAAAAAGTTTGTCGTAGAATGTTTAAAACACTTTATTAAACTACTTATATAAATTTAAGTTATCTTTCTAAACCTAAAAAATTATTTTTGTATCACAATTTAAAAACATTTTATATAGTCTGTATATTGTATTTATAAATATAACTGCAATGATTACACTTTAAAAGAAGTAGGTTTAATCAGTCGATGAACAAATATTACTCTAATACTGAATTTCAATACACACGAATGTGAATTCGTAGCTTTTTCTGTAAATACGAGGTTAAAATACGGATTAGAGGGCCTTACTAAATAACTATCATATAGCACATTTTATTTTAACTTTTATCTCTAACTTTTTCTTAAACAAAAACTTGCCAGTATTAATTAGTTTTGATTGAGTTACTTTAAATGTTCTATCGAACTAAGTTTTTATTAGAAATGATAATGGTTCATTAACCAGAATGGTCAATGAACCATTATAATTAATTCTGACCCTTAGTCATGGTCATCCATTCTCAACGGAAATAAAAAAAAAACCTTCATTTTAATTAAAAAATAAGGTTTCTTTTTTCTAGTTATTTTTTGAGAGGAAGATTGGAGAGATTCTTTAAGTTCTGTAAGTAACGAAAATAATATAATAGGGCCTAATAAAATAAATTTGAATTTCAACGATTAAACATTAAAACAATACACACTAATTTTAATGTATTATTTTAGTTTAAATCATAAAATTTAGTACAGATATAGATTTCCCGTTCGTCTCAGGGGAATGTTTGTTACATTTTGTTATTATTTAAAAATAAAAATGCATAACTAGGTTTGGATTTTTCAATAAAATATCCTCAAAATCTATTAGATGATTTTTGTAACTTTTGTTTAACAAATCATTAAATTCTTATAAAAAATAGTGCCATATAATATAATTAAAATAAATTTCTAAACCTCATAAAAACATGAACATTATTTTAACTCTTATTTTTTATATTGATATCAGAAACACGTAATTTTGATTAAGTTATTAAGGATTAATGTTAGGAAGGGTTCTTGAATTGTTAATAAAATTTTTACCTGGGTATCACAAAAATTAAAAATTATTTAGAAAACTTTTATAGAAATTATTTAACTATTTTATGGTTAGGTATAATGTTTAAATATCCCTAAAGCCTTTTAGGTAATTGGAAATAATAGCATTTTGAATATAAAAATATGGTTTGAAGAGTTGTAATTTGCAATCAGGGGGAAAATTATACTTTGAATGAAAGTACAAGTTGTGAAAGAATTTAAAAAACAAATAATAAAAACTTATTACAAAATGTTATAAATATTATATAACAGTTAGAAATATAGTAACTAAAATTCTAAATAATATCAAAAACAATTCTATAAAAAAATTAAAAATAATAAGATAATAAAGCATTGCCCAGCCACAATAAACATTTCAACCCATAAACAATATAACAAGTATAAAAATTAGATTAAAGTAACATTACCTCAAATCTATATTCGTGATTAGGACCATGATATCAGTATAAAACAATCAAATATATCGAAATCAATTTTTTATATCAATTCCATCTATTTTTATGATAGGATCCTAAATTTGATGTACTCACCTTGTGTCGCAGATATGTCAGTCAATCAGGGTGTGTGGGCGCGGGAAGAGGCTTTTAAGCGCGGGATGGTCACATGGGGGAGAGACGTCACTTTCTGTGCCTGCTCGGGTGAGCACACACTGACCCCGATTCCGAAGGGGATTACGATCAAGTTCAGTGTCACACTCAGACGCCGGGGACTGTTGTGAATGAACATCGCTCATTTTTGTATAAAAGTGCTATCTATCTTCTTACTTAACCCCTCCCTGATTTTAAAATTAAAATCAAACCTTAGTTTAGAATAGTTCAAATTTTACCTTAGGTTCTATGCTTGAAAATTAGTATCTCATCCAAAATTTGCGAAAGCGGTGGAAGAAGAAATGCTTCTTTAGCATTCTGTTGTGTTTTCTTTTAGTCCAACATTATAAAAAAACAGTTTTAATGAGCGATACCTCTAGTTTGATGAATTAACAATTTGTTGATATGATATTACGATTGTACAGAACGCCATAAAGCTCAAATAATGCAGAGTAGTTTTATGCCTGAATTCAGCTTAATTTCTGTTGTACCTCGCACCTGAGTGGAATTCCGGTGTCGCTTCTTCGGTTTTTTATAAAATAATTTCTTACCTTAAATTTTCACTAAGATGTCATAATGAAAAGAAAATAGGATATTTTATTTGTTATATTTTCACTCTTGTGAGTTATCTATTTATATATCACAGATAAAATAAAAACTATATAGAGTAGTCCAATAACCTCAGTGACGAAGCGTCCATGAAAGCTTCAGAAGTGCCATTTCACCTTTTTCCTATCTAAATAACTAGGCTTTGTTTGAAAAAATTTTTTTTCAATCTTTTCTTTTTAAGATTTTTTTAACACTAAATAAAAATAACAGTTATAACAGTTAACGCTAAATAACAGTTACAGGTAATAATACATTACCTATAACTGTTATTTATCCCGTTCTCAATCAATTGAAAATTTTCAGTAATATGTATTCTTAAGTATCTATTTTTTTTAATCAACACTCATAATAGTCAATAAAATATTTTATTAACAGACAGCGCACCTAATTTCAGAAAATACAGTCCATTTGTTGGACAATAGTATACTTTGCAACTTGCATAATTCGCAGCTATAGAAACCATTGAAAAACTTCGAATCATCCAAGATTTCGAATTGAAGACATTCCATCTTCTACCTGCAATTCCAGATTATCTGAATGGTTCTTGAAAAGATTACTTTCTATATCTTTCTACCTATAAGCGACCTTTACTATTCAGGAATCGTTAAATTGTGTTCTGAAAGCGTGGTTAACACAAAGACATGGTGAATGTTCATTTTGAAACTCTTTTGGAAGAGGGGCAACGATCCTTTTGTGATTCATGTAAGGATTTTATAACTATTAATGGCGAAATATCGTTATAATAATCAAAATTTTTATGAGAAAAACTTCGCATTATCCAAGATTTTTTAAGATTTATTTAATATTAAGTTTAAAGGACACACCAAGAAAAAACTTCGAATTATCCTTTTGCACTGTATTTTTTAAAGATTCGGCCTCTCTTCTCCCTTTTTAAGTTCCTTTCATGGATGGATTTAATGGGATCATGAGGGAGCTATGTCTCTGTTTTTTTTAAGATATTTCACTTTTATTTGACTAACGATGTTTCCAGTGCCCGTTAGCGACATCATGACCCCCATGGGAGTATTTAGTATAAACCCCCCCCCCCAACCTGGGACCTCTTTCTAAATCCCCCCATGGTCTATCTCTAAAATATCTAGTTTCCACATTGACTTTCATTCAGATGTATATTATAAAAATGTATAAAATTTTAACATGACTTTCCGAGTTCGTGCTCTTCTATCTAATTCCTTGTTAAAAAAAAAAGCGGATCACGACATCCCTAATGCTCCTCAAACGAAGCAAACCAAACACTTTTCCCTTCACTGTTTCCCACACAACACAGCTAACTACTCCAAGCACGTAGTTAAACGTAACAACTCGTATAGAAGCCATCGATAACCCATTCAAAACTGATCACACTTTACCCATCTGTCATCACAAGCACCCATGCATGGGCCCTCGAGGGCCCTTTTGTGGTCTACTTAATGGGATCAGGATTTCCGCTGTGAGGAATGTGCACACCAAAGTAACCAGGATCGAACGTAATTGTGATTTGAACAAATTTATGCGCGTGGATCTTTGATTCGCGGATTGTATAAAGAGAGCTGCCAGGGTTACATAAATTATGTGGCTTCGAAGGAATGTATTTTATCTTTTGGGGATTCTCTTCTGTTTCCCTTTGTCGAATTGGAATTTCTGATGTTTTATTTATGGTAATTGAATAGATTTTGTTCGTGGTTTTATTTTTCATTGTGGAGTTTTTCGCTTCAGGGCTGCGTTCTTACGATTTGAGTCACTCCAAAATTAATAGAATTTTAGACGCTGTCAAGTTCATGAAACTTACTTAATTTTCTTTTTCTTTTATTTACGAACTACTAAACGTAGTTACAAGCATAAAAAAAACTTCTATGGATAAAATAGCCTATCATTGTTTTAGTGAAATGAATATAATATTAGTTGAATAGAATGGAAGTATGTAATAGTATTTGAATGTTTTTCTTCCATATGCTAAATAGAAATTTTTACTTGATTTTGAACAAACTTTTGAATAAGTTTAAAATTTTAAGATTTAAAAGCATTGAAACTTTACAACAAATCTTGGTTGATAGAACTTCTTATTGCAATTTTTCTAATTGCCCAATCGTTAGAGAACTTAAAACTATGTTTTTATTCGAAAATTTACAACAACCATTATAAATACAATCAATGGATCACCATGCTCTTTTTAACAAAGTATAAAACTTGAATAAAAAATGGAATAAAAAGTCTTGAATAACAAACTCAAAGCATTTAGCTCAGTAATCAGATTTATAATATACATTAAAAAAAGAAAAAGATAACTTTAAAAAAAATGGTCTTTTCTTTCATTTTGATAAGGACAAAAATATTTACAAACCCTATTTTTTTTTTTTGAAAGAAATAAGAAAGAATACTGTAAAAGCGTAGAATGATTCAATATTCTGATTACTTTTCAGCTTACCTGAAGCGTTGACTAACAAGCCAACTGGTAATAGAATTCGGCTAAAAGGTATTAAAAGAATAAGTTCAAAAGTTTTATTGATTCAATTTCGTTAAATGTCCCGTTAAATATCGTCAAGTTGATTTAAACGCCATTGATTAAAATATCACGAAACTTTTACGGTTGTCATTGATATATAATTTAAAACATTAGTTTCCAAATTTTAGCAATATTTCTATTATTTGCTGTCTAAAACACCAAGACGATAATTAGCCGGACAGTTTACGGAATTTAACCGTTTTATTTCAGAGTGCAGCGATGGAATTTCGTTTGGTTTTTAGCTCAAACCGTACCAAGATTATTGTCACAATGAAATTGTCTTCACGTGTTGATTTATATTCAATAATTTTCAAATCAGGAGACAAAAGGATTTCCGACTGCTTCCAACCTAAAGAGGATGCACCATGAAAAAAAAATTGAAATTCACTTTAGAGGGCACGGGTCATACATTTAACAACAAGTGATCTTACTTTATTGTCTTGATAAAATTAGAAATAAAAATGTCAAATAAATTATAAAAACTTTTTGCAATTTGAAATGTTTTTATTTTAAGTTAATGTTGAGAATTTTCTAGTTCTTCAGAATATTTATGTGAAAATAATTTAAAAAAAATACCAGGAACTTATTTTTAAATTTCAAGTTATGAAATATGTTCTGAAATTACAGAAATTAATAGCATAAACTATCTTTATTTATTTTTCAGTATTTTGTTATTTACATTCCTTTAGAAAAAACTAATGGTATTAGTGTCACTTCCATTTCATATATATCATTAAATTATAGTTATACACTTACTTTCTCAATTCATTTTGATATGTTGCGAAACAAAATTTTATGTCAAATGCAGCCCTCCACAAAAAATTAAAGAACTTTAAAAATAAATCACTATATTATCACATTTATTTGCTACTCCCATAATATATCGCTCGTAAAGTTTCCTAACTTCCTGACTACGGATAGCCATTTTTCATAAAGATTAAATCGCCCATCTTAAGAAAACATGACAAACGCCGTCCTGTTCCAAAAATACTGTTACTCTTTGATATCTGTTTACCTTAATCCCGAGTTTTCCTTAGCATTAATTTTTTTACGAGGTCACGAAAGGAAGTTACTCGTAGTCACGCTTTTTTTTCATCACGTTTTTTTTTAATAAGGAAGTGAACTTATTCCATGTTTTGGGAAGTTTTTTTTATAAAATCTTGTTTTACTTTTTAGAAAAATCCTAATTTTGAATAATTCAGTGCAAACTAATTTTGAAAGAATAATTAAATAAATGTAATCCTAATTTTGAAAGTTAAATATTGTATCGTAATTCATTTTTACTATAGCTAGACGCTAGACGTATTCTATATATGAAAACTATATAATTTTGTTTTTCTCCTACTATAAGAAGAAATCATACCATTGTATCCGTATTTGAAAAACAGTTTAATTTATATAATTGGTTAAGTAATTCCTTAATTACCATATGTTTAATTTTAATAAATGATTATAATTTTGTGTTCACGTGCCTATTTATATATTTGTTAGTTTATGAACTGATGACGACAGGAAACGATTATTTGAACACTGGCCTCCAAGGTGGTGCATATGGATGAACCCTCGAGGGTCCATACAAACCTTTAAGGGGGTCAATGAGAATGAAAGTAAAATTTGAGGTTTATAAGGTCCAAAAAGGGGTCTGCAATCTTGATCCAATTTAACATAGTAATACTTAAATTTATGCATTAAAATTTCTCTATCAAAAGTTACACACCTCGTTTTTAAATAAAATTATAGACATAGAGAAATATGTAAATTCCAGACGTTTGTTTATGAGCAACAATGAGCATAACATTTATTCAGTGCTAAGGAATTCATTGTTCAATGAATTGTTGAGAAACTCTGATCAGTGTTATACTCATTGTTGCTATTATTACTTAAGATTATGAATTAAGATGAATTAGGTATCTATTTTAATGGAGGTTAAACTTATTTTTCTTTGAAATAATCATGCCAATTTCAAAGAAAAATAGGTATATATTAGAAGATATAGCTAGCAGCTTGATATAAAAAGGGAAGGTTATAAATTGGAGACTAAACTAAAGAAGTATGGTAAGATTTATAATCCTTTTCAAAACTCTATAGGTCAAGACATATTCAATAACTGTGTTTTATACTGAATTGTTTGCTCCATCATTATTTAAATTGAACTTCAACACTGGACAGTAGAAATCATAGGACTATCACTGGACAGTATACTGTCCAGTGATAGTCCTATGATTAAGGTGATAGGAGGTATAGTCCTATAGGAGGATTTAATTTTTTTAAACAAGTTTCGTATTAAAATGAAATTTTTTTTTATTAAAATTCATAATTTTCGGGCTTATAGGCCGTGTTCCAAAATAAAAAAAAACACCAAACGGGATTTTATTTTGGAACACGGCCTATAAGCCCGAAAATTATGAATTTTAATAATAAAACTGGCTGTGAAAATCGTCATGTTTACGAAATTTTTTTATTACGTAACAAGATGTTCAGAATATAATAAATTATTTTGAAATATTACTCATGAGGTAAGGTTAATAGGGGTAGTATTGGCTCTGTCTTACATTTAAGACTTAATTTATCTAATACATTAAAATACATTCTTACGCTATGGTGTAAGTTAAAGTATAAAAATTACACGGCTTGGCTACTTTGAGAGAGACTCCTGGGAAGGGGTTCATGTACGAAAAAAAAACATCACGGAGCAAAAAAAAATATTCAGAATCATTGTATTAGATGGTTGTGTAAAAGACATTTCAAAATTAAACTTAGGAAAAGGTATTTTACTTATACCACAATTTCATAAAGAAATTATTGTTTAATTCAACGAAATCCTATGTTAAGTGCAATATTTTTTATAAAAATGTAAAATTTAGTAAAACACCATGATTTAGTTAGCAGTATTCCTCCTTTTAAATTAACTAACAAAAAAAATTTATTTTATTCTTTCATAAAATTGGGGTGAACAAAATAAAATTATCAAATGTTCCAGTTATTTTACAATGATTTTTGTTTTTCATCTTTAATATTCAATACCTAATTTAATTAGTTTTAAATGCATAACTATACGTAGGTACATATAAAATTTTCAAAAATTAACCCAGCTGCCAGTTTAAAACCGTAAATTTTACGGGAATTTTTTTACAGTGTAGTCATAGAAAAAAAGTTACCGAGAAACATGATTCTATGATTAAAATGTCCATCCCTATATTAAAAATTTTAATTTATATTCTAAGGAAATACTTTAGAAAAATTTTTGCATTCTAAGAGTCAAGAGCTGTTCTAAACAAATGTCATTATAGTAGATGGAGGATTTAAGGAACTGATATTCTCAAATATTATTTCGTCTCCTATTTTTTTTTCTCTGAGGCAATTCGGTTTCTTTACACTCATTTTTACATCAAACTTTAAAATTAAGAATAATTGACATAATAACGATAAAAAAAGTATAAATATGTAAATATAGTTTCCTATAATGAACCACAATTATTCAAACAGAGTTTGTGGATGTTAAATGCAAATTAAATTATTGTTAGGAAGAGTAAAATTAATGAAGAATTAATCATTCACTGTAAGAGAACAGACATGTTTCAAAGCTGATTATGTGCAAGCGTAACAAAGTACTTTCCACCGCGAACTTTAGAAAAGTTATTAATATGCCACTAATGGTTAGAATGAGACATCAGACGTTATGGAAGATTACTCGAGAAGAATCATGTTTAGAATAATTTAGCTAGTAATTGGGATATTCTCTGATAGCTTTGTTTTAACTGCTAAAGCTGTCGAGGCTATCAGTGTGTGAAATGCATTCAAACAGTAACTACTTTTCTCAAAAGTGTCTATTTTTTAACCAGCTTAAAATGTTTTTTAACTGATTATAAAAAGTATTCAGTTTACAGATTTCACTTTTTCTTTTTTAAAAATGCAGCTTTTTTTTTGCTATCTACGTATATGTTTGAAAAGTTTTAACGAATGTAGAACAGATCGACCTTGAGTTAAATTTTAAATATTTTAATTTTTTTTTCTATCTACGTATATGTTTGAAAAGTTTTAACAAATGTAGAACAGATCGACCTTGCGTTAAATTTTAAATATTTTAATAAAATTGATAGTAGGTATATCATTAATACTTTATTTTAGAGTAGTACCTATAGTATCCGATATTTATCCTTTTATGCAGGCCTGCACAACTGAAGTGATGCAGGACAAACTATGAGAACTAACTTGCAATTGATCAGAAAAATCCTTTGAAATTCATTGTTCAAATGAGCCAATGTGAAAAATATTCTCGATTGGCCCTTCTTGCATATTTTGTGTAGTCCCACTTAACGTAGGTATATTATTCAAATTTATTTCAATTGTAATATGTTTCAAAATCTTCATTTTCCAAAACAAAACAGACTGATCAGTTCGTTTTAAAATTATACATTAAGCATATTTGAGGTCAAACTTCTCAAAGATAATAAAAAATCCCCTGATAGATTGTTTTTGCCTGAACAGTCTTTTAAAGCACAGGATCAACTCTTGGACGTCCTGTTTTATGCTACCTCTTTATGAGGTTTTAAGCTTCAGAGATTCCTTAATGGATTCAGTTCCGGTAAAATAACTTTGACTCATCTTGGGAAACAGATTGAAGCTAAAGTTGAGTTAGGAAAATGTGGTAAACAACGCATTACTGAAAGATTGTGTCTATTCGTGGGAAAATATATCAATTCAATTTGAAGGGATTAGTTCACAGTAGCTTTTGAGATGTTTGATTCAATTAACTATTGTGATCAATAATACATGTGGGATTTTTAAACTGATGAAATTATTTTCTTTTTAAGCTAAATCTACTGAAACACGCTTAGGGAGTTTTGTTTTACAGTCCAAATTTTAATGTAAGTAAGTTACTGTAGTTTTTATCATTCAATGAAACTTGATTTTAAACAACTAAATTAAAGTATGAAATTAAATTTAAAATTTGAATCTGTGAAACTTTTAATTGAAAATTGTATTTCCATTTATCTCATTGAACTAAAGTCTCTGTTTCTAAATATAAACATTCATAAACTTAATAAAAGAACAGTTCATATTTATAAATAAAGTAAAATTAATTTTCATTTAAAAACTTACTTGAATGTAACTAAATTATAGTAAAATTAAGGTGTATTGTAGGATATGCAATTAAAAGATTTATTTAGTACAAATTTACTTAGACACAAAAAATTAAAACAAACTTTTTGAAGGTTTCCTCGATTTTTACAAAAACTGAAGCCTTATTATTTACTCAATTTATACAAGGTATTTCAACAAGTTCGCCCAAACTCTGCACAGAATGATTCCTTGTGTGTGGAAGAAAAAATTTGCCCAGAGAACTTTTATTTTTCAGAAAATAGGATGTCACATCCGATAAAAACTTAGATATTTCGGTCCACGCACCGACCATGCATGTGTAATGGATATTTTCAACATTTTGGAGTCCAAACATAACAATAATAAAATAACAATGTTCACGTTTTCTAAAAACCTTTTAGCCTAAACCGGACGTGACATCATACCTTTTCTGTCGCGATTTTCTTGAAAACTAAGAGTCGTAGAAGTATTTTACTGGGCATTTTTATGCGCTCCACACAAGGAGTGCAGGGTTTGAGCGGAATTTTATAAAACACCCTATTTAGAAGAAATTCCATCGATTGAAGTTTTTGTGACACGAGGAAAATACAAACAGAACAAGTGTTTTGGCATAGGTTTTTTGGCCAATTCTGGTTTAGGTTTTTGAATAATGGCTATAAAAACCGTACAAAAGAATTCTACCTTATAAAAAACCATGAACTAAATATACTTACCTTTAAAAGTTAAAGCTTTTAATTTTCAACCTTTACGTTTTAGTCAATGGGACCTTTTTACTATTCCAAATTATGGCGGGGCCATACTTTATAGACTCTATTTCATACAATAAATACTAGTCAAGAAAATATTTTCGTTGTATGATAATAAACCCAAAACTTTTAATAACGTGACTGATACCCTGATAAGGCATGAGGCCACCTAGACTCATAAGGCCAGAGAAGCTCAAAATCGTGACGTGAAATTGTAGGCAAGACGTCATACTCTTTATAGCTTTTTTGGACAACAGCGCAACTCCAGTCTGAAATCCTGCGCTGTTGATAAGTGACGTCTTGCCTACTATTTCGCGTCACGATTTCGAGCTTCTATGGCTTTATGAGTCTAGATGGCCATGATAAAGGTCCCTTTTAAAACCTATGTTTATATAAACTATATAATTCAGTCAATTCCTTTTCACTTCTCAAGATATAGAATCTCGAAGGCTAACGAATGAACCCCTTCAAGAAGGTGAATGCTCGCCTTCCCATTGACAAAAAGCCATTGCACCGCCGCCATTTTTTCTCCAAATAAGTTTTCCCTTTCTCTTCGCGACGTTCCGACAAAAAGGAGTGAAACTTCGCACTCTGTCGCCCTAATCGTCAACTGTGTGGCACGCGTGACTGGATCTCAGGTGAAAGTGACTTCTGTTTGACGCCTGTCTCGGTCAGTCGTCAACGGTTATTGCATTTCTGAAAATAAACAGCTTTACACTTGGATGGGCCTTCTGAAGCTTTTATGGGACAGAAAGTGACAATGTGTGTTCCTTAATTATTCTTCTGGGAGGAACCAGCTGGGGTTTTTCCTCTTTGGATGAAACTTTTTGCCTCGTGCATACTCACATAAGTAACATTCTAAATAGAAGGCACATTCGTAAAGTTTTTTAAATTTAAATTGGAATGAACCTTAATGAACTTCGGTGGAATTACATTTTGAATAAAGATGGTAAAATTTATCACAATGTTTTAACAGGCTTTAAGGAAAATTTAAACAGTCATCCTGATGAAGTAAGATAACGTTAACGTGTAATGGACACAAAAGATTCGTGTTTAGACCATGAGTTTCCAACTTATGAAAGGTTGAACTATTACAGATGTAGGTGCACTAATTTTGGTGAAAACTTTAGTGAAATAATATTTTTTCACGATTTAACAGCATTCTAAACCTATGAAATATTTTTAAAAACGCTTTTTCCAGTAATTATGAGCATACAATTAAAGCTATATGTTATTATTTTTTCAGGGGGCTTCACAATCCACAAGAATTATAACGTGACCCGCCAGTTCCACACAGTTCCTGCCCTATCATCATCCTGGTGTAAAAAGTTCTGTTTTTAAAATAAATTACATAAAATTTCATTGTTTTTCATTACTTACAGTTTGGAAACTTTATTGCACGATGTATTTCTAAGAAGTATTTTCAAAAATATGTTTAATTAATGAAAACAATAATGCCTTTTAGACAGTTCAATTTTATAAAGTCCTATTTATTAACGTCCGTTATTTTTCTTATAAAATGCACATAAATCTTAAACGTTTAACCCAAAACTTTTGTTAAAAATAATGTTATCTTGTTTTTTTTTCTTTAATTTCATTACCTTAATCTTTTAATTGAATTAAAAACATCATTTCATAAATAACTAATTTTATTTTTCCTATATTTTTTAAAATTATTCTTTTTTAAAGTTGTGTGCAAAATTTTGAAGTATTATGAATTAACTTAAAATATAACACAAGTTTTGGTTGAAAGAAATCATAAATATTAATATATATTTTTTCTTCTGTGAGTGGGTCTTAAAGAATAATACAAAATTATGTGGAGTTGTTAAAAATGTATAAACATAAACAATCTCGTTTTAAAAAAGGATAAGTTTATTTTCATTAGAATGTTATTAATTTATTGTGATACTCTCACAATGAATATTTTGTAAATAACTCCCCTTTTTATAATTATAACCAGTCCATAATAATACTGTAATAAAAAAGCCATTTATTTTAAATAGATGTAAATAGACTGAAAAACCAATCCGTTTTTCCCTCTAAAGTATTCCTTGGTTTGAGAAGTTCAAATGATCTATCTCGGGGGAAGTCTTTCGTTAAAAGAAGCACAATCTCAGCTGATCTTGAATCAGTCATACCATCCAATTTAATGACAGAACATTTATCCTTACGAAACAGGATAGAATACTAACTGCCGTTTACTTAAAGCTATTGCGTCTTACGAGTTCTAATGCTCTTTGTAGGATATTTGAAATTTTGCATATTCCTTTTAGCTATGTTCAAATCCGGGCTCTATTATGGGTGGTTTTGTAAACTCATTCCATAATTTGTTTCAATTGGAACACTTTGATACTTGATTCTGGATTAGTTTTAAATAGGGATATTAGTATAGAAGATTTTAAGTTTATAAAACAGGTATATTAAATAAAATAGGAATATGGAATAGGAGTAATAGGTTGATAAAAAATGAGGGTTTTTGTCCGGATTGTTTACTATAACTAGTTAAACTAAAAACCGTTTAAAAACCAATAAAAATTCTACTAAGCAGTATTTTCAAAACTTTATTAAAACATGAACTTACAAGATTAAATTATTGCAATTCCCAAGATGAGAAATGAGGAATAAAAAATTAGAAATATTTTTATTCCACATTTTGATACATTAAAATAGAAAATAAATTGAAAGAAAACCCTCCTGTCTTTCATAAACTCCCATCACTTTGCATTTAAATAAATAATTAATATACAATTTAATTGGTCAATTATCCATTCAAAAGAATATGTCACTAACTAAGTATTCACTTTCCTAACAAAACTATATTTCTTAAATCTGAATGAACAAATTTTTAGGCAACTGTAAATGTTCAAAACTCTATAGAAATATAAATTTTTGGCATGTTATCATCTTACATTGTTGTTAACAAATGGGAAACGTATGACTAAAAATAATCTTCTGACATCATTAATTGTACAATGTCTTTAATTAAAATTTAATCAGTTTATATTTATTTTGGCCAGCCAAAAAATACTCTAAAAACAAGCTGATTTAAAAGTGATACACTCTTTAAAAGAATTTCAGTACTCAAATCTACCTACTTTGAAATTTACTCGTTAATATATTGCCCTAGAAAAAATTTCTAGAATGTAAAATTACACCAAGATATCTTTCATTACTCAAAACTCTTACAAAAGTGATAATAATATGCTTAGGATTTCAAATCACCACCGTTGAATTGGCACCGTTGAATTTAATATATCGCAGGTTTCGTGCAATAATGATACAACTAGAAAATTTTGCATTTTTCGTACAAGGGTATTATGAGTAATTTATACATATGTATAATTTCAATCAATTGTTTGAGGTAATTTGATTTGTTGAATTTAGTGTTCTCCAAATAGAGCGAGGAAGCAGAGAGGAAATTTTCTTTAACAAAAGAAATTAAATAAATTTCTTTTATTCCTGTATAAAGAGAAATACAGGAATAAAAGAAATGAAAAGAGAAAGAGAATCATATGAGAAGTAAAAGGGAGATACGAAAGAAAATAAGAAAAAGTGAATAAGAGTTACGAGAGTGTGCATTTCCAGAAAAAGCATTGCACACAAAAAAAACATCATAGAATGATCACTTTAGAACAATAATTTTGATAAATGAATCAAGTCACCTCAAATTGAAACTACAGCTATAAAATAAAACTGCTCTTAGCACCCCTATACTGAAGGTATAAGATTTTCAAGTTGTGACGTTATGGCATGACACTGGCTATATGACCGCGCGAATTTCAAGTTAGAAGAAAAACCAAAAAATGTTCCTTGAATATACAATATATACATTAACCCTAACAGCACATTATCAACTACACAGTCACATAACTTGATAATTTTTAGGTCAATTTGCGATGAGGAACTCAGTACGGATGGTGTATGGGCACAAACACCGGGATGTGGACAATGTGCACCACGTGCGGCTTGTTCTCCTGCAGCATTTTGACCACGATTCCAGCCGCCATCATCTCTGCTACGTTCGACCTCTGCTGGTGCTTCCTGTGGAAGAGGCCGGCTTCGATGGGGTAACTGGACAAGAGGAGAGCAATCACACTTATTTTCAACAGGAGATCTAGAACGGAAAAATGAAGAATATCAGTTACATATTTTTACAATAGAATAATTTAATCGCCAGTTTTAAAAAAAGGAATAAGTCCAAAAAAAGACAAATTGACTTTTTGTGCTCAAAAATATCTCTAAACTTTGCTCTACATATGAGTGGAAAAGGGAGGGAAATATAGGCAGATATAGCCCCTTGAATTTGTGAAATCGATGTCCTGTCCATTCATTGTATTTTTTAATTTAATTTGGAATTAAAATTAATTTTTCTATCTCTTTATTGTTCTTTGTGCTGTAAACTAAGTTAAAATAAAATTTGCTTGTAATTTAAAAGTATTTTTAACTTTTTTTACACAGGGAATGTTTGACTCCCTTCCTATTCGCTTTACTCCATTGATCTTAATGATTCAGTTTCACATTAATTTTGATTTTATTTATTTTAGTCTTTCTACTTCTCCCTTTTCTACTGTGAAATAAGCAGAAATATAATTTGAATGTTAATTTAAGTGGTTTTTAAGATTTTTCTTCCGTTGAAGTTTCATAAGGTTGAAAAAGGGAATTAGCCCATTAACTTTTTTCAACTGTAAAATATTTTTGAATGTACTTATATTTGTTTCGATGATTGCTCTGTTTTCTAAATAGAGTCCTGAATTTCCAGTAAACATTTGGTGGTTATACAACGAAAATTCTATTACTTATACTTTTCCCCCCGATTTTCTCAAAACTTGGTTTTTGTACTTATTTCTTTTTCAAACTGACGATTCAATTTACGTAGATATAAAGCAACGTTTCTGCATATTGAAAACAGAAAACATTAATGTATGAAAATTGTATACTTTGTCAGGTACATTAGGTCTATTGTATTTCTCTCTTATTGACGTTCCATATCAGAAAATCCTTTCTTCACCACCCTGTATTTCCCCTACTAAAGTGGAAGGCTTTGTATTTGGATCTATCAATCTCTTAAAAGTAGCTGGTAATTTTATACCTATTATAATTATAATAATTATATTATAATAATTATATTAGGTGATCGATCATTAAATAACCCTTTCATTCAGTAAGTTAGAAGTCTTGTTTGCTGTGTGAAAGGTGAACAAATCCATAGCAACCTCAAAATATAGGAAATGCTATTAACATTAATGAACATCTGACATATCTATCGCGGTAAATCTATCTGCAGCTTTTAAAAAAAAACATCTTCTATAACGGAGAGGATAACATAAAATCGGCTTTTAAAAAATCGTACTCTAAACTTATATACGGGTGAGATTTATATTCGAAAATGCATATCTTACAATTGATTTTTTGCAAAAACAAAAAGCAGCGTTCTGAGATTCATTTCAGTTTATATCACTAAGGTACCTAAATACCGAGGAGGTAGGATTATAAAATATATGCAAATAGGGGAATATAAGAATAATTTTGTATAAGGAGGAATATGTGTTTGTTCTTTCCCGTAAATATTTTCAGTTTTTCCAGATTATCAACATCATAAAGATCTGGGGGTAAGTTTTGTGACGTTATCAACACAAATGACTCATAAACTAGACTTAAGGTGTGGACCCAAAAATAAAACAGATTTTATCATATGGAAAACTTGGTTTCCAGGTTCCCCTCTGTTTGTGTTCTAAACAAAAGAGTGGTGGTTTTTTACTAAGTATATCGTTCATACAAAAATATTCTATATTAGATTTTAGGTATTTATAAAATTGTTTTCTGGTAAATGAAATTTTTCTTATTATGCCCATAGGTATTAGATTAGCGCTGTGTCCAGATTTCTCAGCAGATAAATAGCAAGGTGTATTCGTTCATAAAGTAATATGTTTATGTCAACAGCTCTTAATACAAACCAAGCAATTTGCAAGAAGAGCCTTTAATCAATTTTTATCTATAATTCAAATTTTAAGTTAAATCAAACAATAGCTTCATTGTTCTATGATAAATTTACTGTATTGAAAATACATGAATAAATTATTTGTATGGTAGTAGTAAGAAAGTGTCAAGTGTGAATCCCCATGGGTTGTGTATGGGACTGCAGCTCCTCTAAAATTCTACCTTTTTCTAGATTTTATTAAAAATTACGTAACCAATTTAAATTTAATTTATAACCCATTTAAAATCTAAACAGTCATTCAGATTCAAAGATTTTTGGACCTTACACCTTCCTAGACAAAATAGGTGCATAACTATCGATATCGATACATAACTTAGATGATAACATCATTATTGACATCTTCAAAAAGAATCTTAATAAGAAAAATAAGATTTTAATCGGTGTTTTGATGCATCCCTAACTGGCGGGGTTATTCGAAATACCTACTATTAAAATATATAAAAATTAATAGAAAACTGTGTGTGTAAAAAAAAAGTTTTGTTTTGGCTTGGGAAAAATCAGCAAGACCGAATTTTCCAATAAAAAATATTAAAACAAAATTTTCTTGATTGTATTGGCGCCTCTCCGGATAAATTGTCGGATGAGCAGGAAAGGGTTTTTAGTTTGTTGCAGCAGCATGGTGTCATGGACCTGGTGTAGGCCTTCCTACACCAGGTGGGATAAGTACCACCACCACCACCAAAAAAAAATGTTAGTTTCTTTTCTTAACGTTCAAAAGTGTTCCATTCCCCCCGTTTGCATATTACAAAGGCACAAGACCGGGGAACCATATCATTCATCCATAACTCATTAAATAAAATTAAATTAAATTAATATTAAAAAAATCGCCATTCGCCAATGGTTTCCCAGTCTTGAACCTTTGTAAATATGGACCCTGTTTTACAGTATCTCTTTAATAAAAAATGTATCTTAAACTAGTATGATGTCGTTTCGGAGAGCCCTTGAATATACATGAAGTATACCAGCGCTATACATGAATTTATAGTAAATTATCAACAATGTTTAAATAATCATCGGAAACAAAGATGTGAAGGAAATATATCTGGCCAAAAGTAAGCAATGCTTGTAGACAGTAAAAGGCAAAATTAATACAGGAGGTGAAAATTCACTGGAGAATAATTAAATATTCTGTTTGAAAGATGGAATAAGTCCAAGTTTAGAGAAAATCGAAAAAAAAAACTGTATATAAGTAAAGGAAATTTCATTGTAGTATACACACAAAATGTTTACTGTACATCCAGGACCGTATTTAGAGTACAGAATAATCATCAAAAAAATATGAGCATATTCAAAAATATTTTACCTTTATTACACCTTTTGAAATTTCAGATGAAAAAATCTTAAGAACCACTTTAATAGACAACTAAATTATATTTCTGCCTAGTTCACAGCACAAAAGTGAAAAATAGAAAGACTAAGACAAATAAAATTAAAAACTATTATGAAACTGAATCATTAAGGCAAGGCACTTATCAATGGAGTAAGTGAATATCAATGTAACAAACATTCTTTGGATAAAAATAGGAGAAAAGATTTAAATTGAAGTCAAATTTTATTTTGGCTAAGTTTACAGTACAAAGAATAAGAAAAGAAAGACAAATTAACTTAAATTTCAAATTTAATAAAAAAAAATAAAATGAATGGACTTTGATTTCTCCAAATTCAAGGGGCTATATCTGACGATAGGGGTAGTTATTTTTTCCACTTTGTACACATGTGCAGAGCGAAGCTTGGAGATATTTTTGCGCACAAAAAGTCAATTTGTCATTTTTTGGACTTATTGCCTTTTTTAAACTAGCATTTCAATTTTACGAAATTCACTGTAATAATCATGAAATCTTTTCTTTCCAGCGATACATCTTAGATGGCAGCACAATTATAAATGAACATATATTGGAAGGAATTTCAAAATTAAAATAGCATTTTCTTATTCCCACACAAGCACAACTCGTAAAAATTTACACATTAGCGTCTGATCATTTTTATTTTAAAAATAAGATTATTTTTGTAGCTCCAGGTAAGTCACTAATAATGTATATTACTTTTATTATAAATCTCAAAATGATTCCATTTTAAATTTAATTGAAAAGATGGCTCTTTTTGTAAAGATATTTTCTGATAGGATTTTTATTAAATATAAATCTATGAGAATGAAATTTCAAGCTATATAAGGGAATACATTTTTAGGGTCATCAAGAATTTTCTTTAAGAACTTTATATTCCTAATTTTATAATGACTTTTCTTAAAACCATAAGATCAGAGGTACAAATTCACTGTATAAAAGAGAATATAAAAATAGAATTATTAAATTTGATGCATTAATAAAAAAATAACGATAGTACAAAATCATTTCCCATATAGGGAAGGAGGGTAAAAATGCGAAACCGGGTAAAAGTACGAAACGTTTTTTTTCTCTGTTGGCAAAAGTATGAAAGGAAGCAAGTATGATCACATCATTATTTTCATACATTTTGTATTTTATTTATCAGGTAAAATATGGTTTCTTTGAGAAAAGAAAAGAAAAAGTCCGCAAATTTGCAAGTTTTTCAGTGTTATTATGTAGTTTTGTGATTGTGTTTAGATTTACTCTTCCTGAGGTTTTTACTCTTACTACTTAAGTTTAAGTTTAAGTTACCACTTAAGTTATCTACTTAAGTTTTTTAATTACTTTTTTAACTTTCTTATTTCGCCACTAAGGGCGCTGTAAGTCATCTCAATAGATTTTTCAGGGTCACATAACTACTTTTGAAAGAAACACCCTGTATAGACTCATACTATTAAGAAATATAAATTTTTTGGTAAGATTTCTCGGAGTATCAAAATTGGCGTTTTTAATCTTTAATTATTTTTTAATAAAATAATTGAGTTGGTTTTATAAAAATATGTAGATTCAATGGGATAATGTTTGTGAAGATTCACGCAACAAGTAAGATACATTTCTCATGTCTTTTACACATCTAATGGTGATTCAAAAAGAATAACAAAAAACTACATACTTGTATCAAAGAACGTATATTTGTGATACACCCATACACTCTACTCTTACATAAAACAAGTGCAAAAATTACCTGTTCTAAAGCACCGTTCTCTCATCCCGTGTTTTCAGATAGCAATCTCCTTTACTGATTTGTCCAAACCAAATGAAACGGTTTGTGGTCTTTATGTTGCCCTATATTTATAACCTGCTGTAGTGCAAAAAATATTGTTGATCGTACCCAATTACACAAAAAGTGATAATATATTTTCAAAAGCGGGCTGGCCAACCGTGAAGAAGACTTATCCAATCAACAACAATGGGTTATTTTTAAACAAGAAAGAAAGATGATGTGTTTACTTGTCCACTTTCCGTTTCCTCGAGGCTTAAACCGAGTACTGGACAATCGTTTTAATAAAGTTTAATTTTCTAATGGCTTGTCATGTTAGAATTATTCTATGGTTCTTTAGTGTGGTTCTAAATTATGTAGTTATTGTTTGAAGGATATGATGGATGTGATTTAATAACTCAGACAAATTGGATAAAAATTATCTTTTCTATTTTAAGAAAGGTAACCATGGGAAGTTAAATCCTTCTAAAATCTGTTTCAGGATATAAACAGTGGAATGTCCAGTGGATGGCCCGAGGGCGGGCACGTGCCCCCAGAAGAATTAAAGTTTATTGAATAAAATGAAATCTGAAGATGATTTTTAAAAAAATCGAGTTTTTTGAAGTTTTTAAATGTTTCAATGTTTAGCTTTATGACCAAAGAAAGTTTATTAACTTCCAATGTTTATTATTATTGTTGAAGATCCTGCTGCCCCCCTAAAAGTCAAACCAGGATCCACCCCTGGATATAAATGATTCTTTTAAATGTTTGAATAATGTTTAGTTTACCTCGATAACAAGAAATTAAATATTCAAACCAACCTATGTAAAAGTTTAAAAAATGCTAAAGGAAATATGCAAAAAAGGACATTTTAAAACAAAAGGGGGTTTTAGTAAATAGGTACGTTTCATCTTAATTTTTTTTGGTACTTCCGTTTTTATTAAATCATCCTTTTAGTTAACCTCCCCTCATCACTATTTCCATTAACATTTGCTAAACCATACCATTTTGATCTGATTTGTTGATTGTTTCACTTTTGCTGCTGAAATATTTATTAAATTATTTTTTCCCTATAAAAACTTAAGTAAGATTAATGACTATTAATAAAACATAACTAATAAAAATATTATTTTCCATTATTATGCTTTGAAAGTAATTTATACAGCTTTAATCGCCGAAATTTATGTTCAATGAACTTTGACTGTAGTAATTGCAACATGTTTATCTTTTTTTTTTAGAATGTTTATTTATTTTCAATAAAATATCCTATATTTTGTATAAAAAACTCTTATAATTTACAGATAATTTTCAATTACCGAAATTTTAGTTAAAGTTTTAACTTTCAATTTTGCTTTTTTCGTTGTACGTTTTGAATTTTTGCTGTAATGATCGAGGGTAGTCAACTTTTACTTTCTGAAGGATTCTACAAAATTACCGATCTTCCCGTTATATTTTTTTCACTCTTACAATGGATAAGGACAAAAATATTGCTTATGCTGCTAATTGCATATATTGCTTATGCTATAATCCGCTTGACTAATGCGTCGCTTGGCTAATGAAGAACCGAAAAGGTGGCGGGAAAATGAAAGTCAGGGATTAAAGTGTGAAAAAAAATAAAGCGTTTGCTGTATTTCTAAATTTTAAAGGGTGCCTTTACCACAATAACCAGTTATAAATAACTAGT